>OY728161.1:471238087-472488087 GCA_963277665.1 Viscum album
CGTACGCACGAGCGACAATATCATACTTTTGATATTAAAATAATATATAAATTGATGGTATATCATATATAAAGAATCATTATCATGTTATATTCATTATTTACATGAATTATAAACCATTATTATACCCATCCAAATAATAATATATTTAATAACAATTACACCACGATGTGGAGACGATAAGCCGTATGTACGCACCTATGGTGACATGTCATTCAAAGGATGGATATAATACTGAATATGGTTGTATCATATTTATTATAATATTAAATTATATATTATATACTGAATTAATTATTTTAGAATGGGAATCACAAGGAACGAAGAAGTTGAAGAAGAAACGAATTTGAAAAAGGGTGGTGAAAACATTATCTCTTATTCAGGTTCTTCCTTTTGATTTGATAAAAAGGGAACCTTAGGATGGATTTTTGATCAAAATAAGGCCTCTATATTGTATTTAGGGAAGTTGATAGAGTATTTGGTCAGGGGTTGTCCGAACCAAAAGGATTTTAATGTGTGAATTAGTGAGAAGGGGGAGTGCCCTTTTATAAGAGGGGTGAGGGGTACCTTTGGAAAAGCTAGAAATATTATTTTATAAAAAATTCACATTCGGTTTATAATGGCTCCAAAGTGGATTATTTAAAGGTTAAGGTGAGGATAGGTCGAAAAAAACTCAAAATATAGGATTTAAACAGGTTTGGGTTACTATATTGACCTTATCTTTAAGAATTAACTATTAGTTAATTAGTTTGAAACTTACCATGTCACTTTGTATTTTTATATTATATAGTTAATAAACATACTATATACAACCAATAGACCACCCAAGTTATCCATTAAGGATACAAATATCATGATATAAGTCTCTTTGACGAACCTTAGTTTTTTAGAAATTTAATATCAATTAATAATATAATATTTATTTTAAAAACTCTTTTATGTCAATTTTGACACTATTCAATAGTTAATTTTTTAAAATATCATAACAGATTGATTACTTCTAGAAGAGTTAATTAAATATATCATAATATATAATTTTAACCTCTAAAATTATTTTAATTCATTAAAAGTCTCAAATTATATTAATATGGGTATTGATAATATCAATTATTTTAATTGTTCACTATTATGGTAATTACTGCATCATCATTGAGTAATAAATAAATGAAATTATTTAATGTCTAAAAATTATAAATAAAATATAATTATGTAGTAAATCGATTTATACTTTTAATGAATATTTATAGTAAAAAATCCAACATATATTACCCTATGTAAAAATTGTCTTTCTAAAAGATATATGTTTGTGTCATTTTTGTATTCATTCTAACTTAATTAAAATAAAGTGTCCCTATCACCTACAAGTGGTTCCATGGGGTCCCAAAATCGACCCAAAGATGCCCATGGTCAGACATGTATCAATAAATAAGGTTATGACACGTTTTATGGTAATTTTTTATTATTATAATATTATTTTTAACCCTTGTTTGCTGGATGTACCCTTTAACCATGGTAAATAAAATATTTACCGAAGTAATTATTCAAAATGTCTAAAAATAAAATTTATCTATTTACACAATTTGAAAATCCTGATTCCAAATATGGAATCCATTTTTCCAAATTCAAAAAACAAAAGTGGCAGAAATTAATTTAAAATTAATTCTCATTGTTAAAACAAAAAGCGTGTTTTTAAGAGATAATAACTATGAAAAGATTGACACCTGTTTGTATCTGATTGAATTGTGAAGTTTTTTCCAATGAAAAACATTTTATTAAATAGTAAAAATTTATTCTAAATATACTTTACTACCTCTCAACTTTGTAATTTATCACTACTAATTATTTAGATTAAAAAGGTTGTTTTTAATTAAAATTTAGTAATTTTCACTTTTCATCAAAATATAAAAGTTATCCGAAAAGTACCAAAATTTTACCCTAGGATAAATTTGATATTCCGAATACAAAAATGAAGTCCATTTTGAGAGATAAATTTTTAAAATTTCAAAAATTAGGTATTACTATTCATAACAGCTAGTTTGATTGGTTGTGGTGTGTTTTAGAACTCGAAGTTGCATACAGCACACGCTGTTGTATTATTCAAAGGAAAGTGTACCATGGATGTTTGGGATGTTTCACTGTAAATTTTTGATATTCCCATTTAGTTAAATTGAATATATAAAAGTTTAAAATATTGGATTTAAAAAGGGTTCACTATTAAAGTTGGTAAAAGTGCATTTTTGAAAAATACGTCTTTTATCTGAAAAAAAGGAATTTGTTCTTAAAATATTTCTAAGAAACTCATAATATAGATTGTAAAATAATAAGGATTATATAAGGTTCAAAATTTAGTTAATAATATTCATACCCTCTTTTGAAAGTCTTGTTTGGTAAGTAAGAGTGATCTTGAACTTGGTGTTACGTGTAGTGAAAGTTATTGAATTGTTTTGAAGAAGTACAAACTATGAAATCTTGGGGTGTTACATTCTTCCCTCCTTCAATAAATTGCATACTCGCAATTTGAAATTGTTCTTCTAAAATAAAATGTTTAATATAGAAAATATATTTGTGGGAAAACCCACATCATAAATTTGGTTAATAAAATTTAGTCTTAATAAAAGTAATAGATAAATGAAAGGGTCACCATCAAATTATGATCTCTATTAAGAGAACATTAGTGGCAATTATAGACATATAATTTGAGAAAAAACGTATATATTTATAGGTAGTGATTGAGGTCATCAATCACAAACAAGTGTATATTTGAGGTCCTTAAATACATCAATATATGATGATTTAAAATACCATCGGTTCAGAAAAACATATGGTATTAGAATAACACATTTCATTTTTTTCAGATCTCTTCACTAATGTGTATCAATTAATTTCTTCAATGAATAAGATAAGATGAAAAAGATATAATTAACAAGTAGAGTATTATCCTTTAACTATGTTCTACCAAAAACTCATCTTTCACTCTAAAAGATAATAGAACATAAAAATAATATTCTATTTATCCTATTCGTATAGGGTTAAAAATGAATTTATAATTCATCTAGAAGAACCATTAAAATGAAATTATTCAACACAGGACATCACGTGGGTGAGTGGTAGGTGATACACCCTTTTTTACCTTCGGTTGTGGGTTCAAGTCTCGCGGCCTTGCCGGACGCGACGGGTTGCCGCCCGACCTCCGCATTGTCCTTTTATGTCAATCCAAAATAATCCAAACTAGAACTATCCAAAATACTTCTGTCCAAAATTTATAAGGAAGGTAAACTTAATGAAGATCCTTTTTTCCGCATAATAACATGTGAACACATTCATCATGTATTCTTTTAAATCACTGCAACATCCTGAATTACTATAAAACCTTATTGATTACATTCATGATCCCTTATTTCTTAAAGAATCATAGAAATTATCCATCAATCCAAAAATGTTTTAAACCCCAACAATGATGGAATATACAAATAATTAATAAGTTTCATGGTTGTCAAGAATATCCAATATTATTTATCCAAATCAATCATGTATTATTCTAAAATCACTACCTCAGTATCAGAACCATATTATGGTTTATCTTTCTCTCAACAATTTATTTTCAAAAATTTAACCTGTAATTGAGTCACTTTTCTTTGTTACACACAATATCAAGTCCTTAATGAAATTGTACTGCAGTACAATCCCTTTATACTCCATAATTATTATAAGAAGTACAATGTTGATACAACACTTAAATGACATAATCAACATAAGAACTCTAATCATTCCTCTTCATCAGTGGTAGTATCATAACATGATTATTATCAAATAGCATCATTTGCGGCATAGTCTGATGACTGGGACATAGGTTTGCGTAGTGTCAAAACTCCTTGCAAATGAAGTACTGTACATTTGAAACCATTTTCTTACCCTTGCAGTCATGTAATTTTTTCCCTTTTCCTCCACACTTATAACAAATTTCAATTCCATTCAGTCAAGTTCCAAGGTGTTTCTTCCCACAGTTATCACATATGGGAAAATTCTTCTTTTCCCTCTTCCCTTTATCCATCATTCTCTCATATATCCTTTTCTTATCATGCTTCCCTTCAAAGACATAGGACTCAGTAAACTCTTTACTTATCTTATCAACACATGATATTATTTCTTCATATGATGATAATACATGGGAGACGATTTATCTTATAAATTCTGGATTAAGACAATGAAAGTTATGATCCTTCTTTCTCTTTGGATCATGTGCATTGCTGGAGTTCTCATTCCTTCTACAGGGCGCCATTTATAAACAATGACATACACTAGATTAGTTTATGAATAACAATACCAAATCCCAAACTTGTAAAAAACATAACATAAATTAAATAGTTTTCGGAGATAATCCATAATCATAAAAATGTCTACTTTGAGGAAGTATATACTCATAAAACATTCATAATGGTTTGTAATGAAAATGAGAATTATCCTAAGCATATACCCCGGGAGTGTCGTAACCCAGAGTGCAGCAAGGCCCATTGTCGTGCACCAGTTCCCGTTTGAGTCCAGCTCAAAGCGGTGTTTTTGGGTTTTACCCCTAGGTACATCTGTGGCAGAGCCTCCTCTACCTACTCGTATCCAGATAGGGATGTAATGCTCGGAAAACTCACAAAATCTCTAAAATACCAAAAATCTAGGAAGTTCTTCTATACTAATCCTCAATGTCCATCATAAATCTATGTGCTCTAATCATAGTTTATCTAAATCTAGCTTCCAAGGATTGTACTAAACTTGCTCTGATACCGACTGTAATGCCCCAACCCCAGTTACCCATAGTCGGTGCATTGTTTTAATACATTGGCTTGATTACAAGGAATGAAGTTCCAAAGGACCGATTAGTTTAGCAGTCTTGGAAAATAGATTACATGCATGAATGTTACATTACACATCATAACATACAAAACAACATAAATAATACTTTATGAATGCCATTATTCCCTTGTCTTCACCCTGCATATCAATCACTATCTACTTCTTCACATCCAGGGAAAAATAAAACATAGCAAACAGGTGAGCTCAAACACCCAGTAAGGGTAACAATATAGCGGAAACTATCATATATATGAATAAACATTTAAGGCAATGTATAATTAAAACAAAAGCCTTTTAAACTTGAACTTCAACATAGTATGGCAAAAATAAAATGAAATAATTCCATTTAATTATTCACATGTATATTCTACTAATTGAATAATCACATGAAATATCAATAACCACTTTCATAATGATGGAATGCATAATTCCAGACTATCATAACCACGTAGCGAAGGCCTCGTTCCATGACAAAAAATAATATTTTGCCAAGGCCTTATGCCAAGACACTAGTTTGTCTCATGAGACTTACCAATGCATCGAGGAGCTATATCGGGCTCCACCCATCCCATATTAAGTCCAACGCATTCCCATATGAAAATGTTCAAACATAACATAATCATTCGTATTAAAACTAGCATACGAAATGTAATAACTTCATTCATAAACCACGGATGGTATAAGAATAATACATCCACAGTCAAACACATCATAGAAACTTCAAAACAATATGAAACTTTTGAATCATAATAAATAAACTTCAAATAATCGTACAATCTATCAAATGATGTTGACATAGATGAAATAAAAACTATTTGAGAGAAATATCTCTTTTTTTGAAATAATTTAAAAGTCACACATTTATTAAGGAAGTAATTTAAAAGATATTTTTGAATCAAAGTGTCCAATTCCACTTAGAAACTTTTGAAAAGAAATATCATTTAAAAACATTCATGTCCATATAAATAAATCCTTAAAATCACATTTTGAAAACATGGACATTAATTAAAAATATTTAGAAAGATAAATCTTGAAAACATTTAAAATTATTATTTTTATAAAGAGTACCTTTTATTAATTCTTAAAATATTCATTTTGAAATCATTTAAAAGTCACATAATTACAAAATAAAACAGTTACATTGAAAATATTCTTATAAGCTTGTAAGGGAAGCTTTGACGATTTTATAATGGCGGTAAATAGCCGCACCCGCCGTATAAGTTAAAAAAGACATTCTTACCATCAATTTGTCGAAAAGGTTAAAAGTGCCTTGTTTGGAAAATGACGGAATGAATCCTTTCAAAACACATAAGGGTATAAATGACTTCAACCCATTGTCTACTAAATAGTAAAAATGTTTTTAAATACATTTTTAAGGAACATGGATGTGGATGATAAAGAGATCCCAGTAGATAATTACATATAAACAACCTCAGATAATGAAGAGATTGCGAAATAAACCCTTACCTTGTACTTTTCCTTGGATGGGGGTAGGTTAACTTCCTGTATAATGGTGAAATAATTGTTATTAAATTATACATGAATCATATACATTAATATGATATCATATATGATATTTTAACATTTCTTTGTTAATAATATCTTAGTATTATCGTCTTTTCAGGTGTTAACTTACTCGTTTTCATTTATATGTTTTGTTACATAAGTCATGGTTTTCATGGACAGGTTGTATATTATTCATATACAAAATTATATCAAGTCCTTATACATTATTTTTAAGTCATAAAATGATAATTATACTTGAATGGATATGATGGAGAATGAATCTCATCGTGTTCGTGGAGACGGTAGTCCGTACGTACGCACGAGTGACAATATCATTCTTTTGATATTAAAATAATATATAATTTTATGGTATATCATATATACATAATCATTATAATGTTATACTTATTATTTAAATGAATTATAAACCATTATTATACCCATCCAAATAATAATATATTGAATAACATTTACACCACGACATGGAGACGGTAAGCCGTACGTACACACTAATGGTGACATGTCATTAAAAGGATGGATAGAATAATGAATATGGTTGTACCATATATAATATAATATTACATTATATATTAGATACTGAATTCATTATTTTATAATGGGAATAACAAAGAAATAAGAAGTTGAAGAAGAAACGAATTTGAAAAAGGGTGGTGAAAACATTACCTCTTCTTCAGCTTCTTTATTTTGATTTGATCAAAAGGGATCCTTAGGATGGATTTCTGATAAAACTAAGGCCTCTATGTTGTAGTTAGGGAAGTTGAGATAGTATTTGGGGAGGGGTTGGCCGAACCAAAAGGATTTGAATGTGTGAATTATTGAGAAGGTGGAGTGCCCTTTTATAAGAGGGGTGAGGTGTACCTTTGGAAAAGCTAGAAATATTATTTTATATTAAATTCACATTCGGTTTATAATGGCTCAAAAGTGTATTATTTAATGTTTAAGGTGGTTATAGGTCGAAAACAACTCATCAAATATAATTTAGACAGGTTTGGGTTACTATATTAACCTTATATTTATGTATTAACTCTTAGTTAATTAGTATGACACTTACCATGTCACTTTGTATTTTTATATTATATAGTTAATAAACATACTATATACATCCAATCGACCCCCCAAGTGCTTTATTAATGATACAACTATCATTATATATGTCTCCTGGACGAATCATAGATTTTTAGAAATTTAATTTCAATTAATAATATAATATTTGTTTTAAAAACCCTTTTATTCAATTTTGACTCTATTCAATAGTTGATTTTTTTTAAAAGTCATAATAGATTTATGACTTCTAAAAAAGTTAATTAGATCAATCCATAATGTAATGGTAACCTATAAAATGAGTTTAATTGAGAAAAAGTCTCAAATTATATTTATTAGGGTATTTATAATATCAATTATTTTAATTTTTCAGTATTATGGTAATTACTACATCATCGTTGTGTCATAAATAAATTAAATTATTTAATGTATAGAAATTATAAATAAAATATAATTATGTAGGAAATCTATTTAGATTTTTAATGAATATTTATAGTCGAAAATCCAACATATATAACTCTATGTAAAAATTGTTTTTCTAAAAGATACATGTTTGTGTCATTTTTGTATTCATTTTAACTTAATTAAAATAAAGTTTCCCTATCACCTACATGTGGCTCCATGGGATCCCAAAATCGACCAAAAGATTCCCATGGTCAGACATGTATAAATAAATAAGGTTAAGACACGTTTTAGGGTAATTGTTTATTATTATAATATTATTTTAACCCTTATTTATCGGATTTACCCTTTAACCATGGTAAATAAAATATTTACAGAAGTAATTATTCAAAATGTCTAAAAATAAAAGTTACCTATTTAAACAATTTCAAAATCCTGATTAGAAATATGGAATCCATTTTTCCAAATTCAAAACACCGAAGTGGCAGAAATTAATTTAAAATTAATTCCCGTTGTTAAAACAAAAAGCGTGTTTTTAAGAGATAATAACTATCAAAAGATTGACACCTGTTTATATCCGGTTTAATTGTGAAGTTTTGTCCAATGAACAATGTTGTATTAAATTGTAAAAATATATTCTAAATATACTTCAATACCACTCAAATTCATAATTTATCAGTACTAATTGTTTTGAATAAAAAAGTTGTTTTTAATTAAAATTTAGTAATTTTCATTTTTCATTAAAATATAAAAGTTATCCGAAAAGTACCAAAATTTTACCCTAGGAAAAATTTGATATTCCGAATCCAAAAATGATGTCCATTTTAAGAGATAACATTTATAAAATTTCAAAAAGTAGGTATTACTATTCATAATGGGTAGTTTGATTGGTTGTGGTGTGTTTAAGGACTCGAAGTTGCATACAACACACACTACTGTATTATTCAAAGGAAAGCGTACCGTGGAAGTTTGGGATGTTTCATTGTAAATTATTGATGTCCCAATTTAGTTAAATTGAATATATAAAAATTTAAAATATTGGATTTAAAGAGGGTTCACTATTAAAGTTGGTAAAAGTGCATTTTTGAAAAATACTTCTTTTATCTGAAAAAAGGAATTTGTTCGTACATTATGTCTAAGAAACTCATAATATGGATTCTAAAATTATAAGGATTATATAAGGTTCAAAATTTAGTTAATACTATTCATAACCTATATTGAACGTCTTGTTTGGTAAGTCATAGTGCTCTTGAACTCGGTGTTACGTGTAGTGCAAGTTATTGAATTGTTTTGAGGAAGTACATACTATGAAATCGTGGGGTGTTACATTCTTCCCTCCTTCAATAAATTGTGTCCTCGCAATTTGAAATTGTTCTTCAAAAATAAAAGGTTTAATATAGAAAATATCATTGTGGGAAAACCCACATCGGAAATTTGGATAATATAATTTATTCTTAATAAGAGGAAATGAGAAATGAAAGGGTCACCACCAAATTATGATCTCTATTAGGAGAACATTGGTGGAAATTATAGACAAATAATTGGAGGAAAAATGTAAATATTTTTAGGTCGTGATTGAGGTCATCAATCACAAAAAAATTTAAAACAGAGGGCCTTAAATACATCAATCTATGATGATTTAAAATACCATCAGTTCAGCAAAACATATGGTATTTGGATAACACATTTTTTTGTTTTAAGATCCCTTCACTAAAGTATAAGAATTAATTTCTTCATTGGATAAGAGAAGAAGAAAAATATAAAATTGACAAGTAGATTCTCATCCTTTAACTAGGTTCTACCACAAACTCATCTTTCACTCTATAAGATAATAGAACATAAAAATAATATTCTATTTACCCTATTCGTATAGATTTAAAAATGAAGTTATAATTCATCTAGAAGAACCATTAAAAAACTGACATTGTTCAATCCAGGACATCACGTGGGTCAGTGGTAGGTGATACACCCTTGTCTCCCTTCGGTTGTGGGTTCAAGTCTCGCGGCCATGCAGGACGCGACGAGTTGCCGCCTGACCTCCACGTTGTCCTTTTATGGAAATCCAATATAATCCAAACTAGAACTATCCAAAATAATTCAGTCCAAAATTTATAAGAATGGTAAACATAATGAAGATCCTTTTCCGCATAATAACATGTGAACACCTTCATCATGTAATCTTTTAAAACACTACAACATCCTGAATTACCATAAAACATTATTGATTACATTCATGATCCCTTATTCCTTAAAGAATAATAGATATTCTCCTTCAATCCAAAAATTTTTTAAACCCCAACAATGATGGAATATACAAATCATTAATCAGTTTCAAGGTAGTCAAGAATATCCAATATAATTTATCCAAATAAATCATGTATTATTCTAAAATCACTACCTCGGTATCAGAACCATATTATGGTTTATCATTCTCTCAACCATATATTTTCCAAAAGTTTCACCTGATATTGAGTCACTTTTCTTTGTTCCACACAATCTCAAGTCCTTAATGAAATTGTACTTCAGTACAATACCTATATACTCTATAATTATTATAAGAACTACATTGTTGATACAACACTCAAATGACATAATCAAAATCAGAACAATAATCATTCCTCGTCATCTGTGGTAGTATCATAACTTGATTATTATCCAATAGAATCATTTGCGTCGTAGTCCGACGACAGGGACATAGGTTCGCGTAGTGTCAAAACTCTTTGCAAATGAATCACTGTACATTTGAAACCATTTTCTTACCCTTGCAGTGACGTACTTTTTTCCCTTTTCCTCCACATTTATAACAAACTATCATTCCTTTTAGGCATGTTCTAGGGTGTTTCCTCCCACAGTTATCACATATGGGAAAATTCTTCTTTTCCCTCTTCCATTTATCAATCTTTCTCTCTTCCATCCTTTTCTTCTCTTTATTTTCTTCAAAGCCGTAGGACTCAGTAAACTCTATACTTATCTTATCAACACATGATATTATTTCTTCATATGATGATAATACATGGGAGACTATTTCTCTTATAAATTCTAACTTAAGACCATGAAAGTTATGATCCCTCTTTCTCATTGGATCATGTGCATTGCTGGAGTTCTCATTTCTTCAACAGGGTGCCATTTCTAAATAATGAAATACATTAGATTAGTTTATGAATAACAATACCATATCCCAAACATGTAAAACACATAACATAAATTAAATAGTTTATGTATATAATCCAAAATCAAAAAAATGTCTCCTTTGAGGAATTATATACTCCTAAAACCTTCATAATGGTTTGTAAAGTAAATGATATTTATCATAAGAATATCCCCCGGGAGTGTCATAACCAAGAGTGCAGCAAGTCCCCTTGTCGTGCACTAGTTCCCGTTCAATTCCAGCTCAAAGCGGTGTTTTCGTGTTTTACCCCTAGGTACATCTGTGCCAGAGCCACCTCTACCTGCTCGTATCCAGACAGGGATGTATTGCTCGGAAAACTAAAGAAATCTCTAAAATACCAAAATTCTAGGAATTTCTTCTATACTAATCCTCAAAGTCCATCATAAATCTATGTGCTATAATCATATTTTATCTAAATATAGCTTCCACGGTTTGTACTAAACATGCTCTGATACAAACTGTAACGCCCTGACCCCAGTTACCCAGAGTTGGTGCATTATTTTAATACATTGGCATGATTACAAGGAATCATGTCCCAAAGGACCGATTAGTTTAGCAGTCTTAGAAAATAGATCACATGAAAGAATGTTACATTACACTTCATAACATACAATGAAACATAAATAATCCTTTATGAATGCCATTATTCCCTTGTCTTAACCCTGCATATCAATAAAAATATACTTCTTCACATCTTGGGAAAAATAATACATAGCAAAGGGGTGAGCTCAAATGCCCAGTAAGGATAACAATATAGCGGAAACTATCATAAATAAGAATAAACATTTAAGGCAATGTAGAACTAAAACAAAAGCCTTTTAAAATTGAACTTCAACATAGTATGACAAAAATAAAATGAAATAATTCCATTTAATTATTCACATGTATATTCTAATAGTCGAATAATCACATGAAATATCAATAACCACTTTCATAATGATGGAATGCATAATGCCAGACTATCATAACCACATAGCCAAAGCCTCATGCCAAGACAACAAATAATATTTTTCCAAGGCCTTGTGCCAAGACACTAGTTTGTCTCATTAGACCTACCGATGCATTGAGGAGATATAGAGGGCTCCACCCTTCACATATTAAGTCCAATGCATTCCCATATGAAAAGGTTAAAACCTAACATAAACATTCGTATTAAAACTAGCATACAGAATGTATGTACTTAATCCATAAACCACGAATGGTATAAGAATAGTACATCCACTGTCAAACACATCACAAAATCATCAAAACAATATGGAAGTTTTGTATCATTATAAATCAACATCAAATAAACATAAAATCTATCAACAGATGTTGATATAGATGAAATCAAAACTATTTGAGAGAAATATCTCTTTTTTTGAAATCATTTAAAAGTCACACATTTATTAAGGAAGTAATTTAAAAGATATTTTTGAATCAAAGTGTTCCATACCACTTAGAAACTTTTTAAAAGAAATACCATTTAAAAACATTCATGTCCATATAAATAAATCCTTAAAATCATTTTGAAAACATGGAAATTAATTAAAAAATTTTGAAAGATAAATCTTTAAAACATTTAAAATTCTTTTTTTTGATAAAGAGTACCTTTCACAAATTCATAAAATATTCATTTTGAAATCATTTAAAAGTCACATAATCATAAAATAAAACATTTACTTTTAACATATCCTTATAATCTTGTAAGGTATGCTTTGCCGATTTTATAATGGCGGTAAATAGCCGCACACGCCATATAAGTTAAAAAAAGACATTATTACCTTAAATTTGTTGAAAACGTTAAAATTTCCTTGTTTGGAAAATGACTGAAATGTTCCTTTCAAAACACATAAGGGTATAAATGACTTTAACCCATTTTATAGTAAATAGTAAAAATGTTTCTAAATACATTTTTAAGGAACATGGATGTAGATGATAAAGATATTCCAGTAGATAATTACGTATAAACAACCTTAGATAATGAAGAGATTGCGAAATAAACCCTTACCTTGTAATTTTCCTTAGATGGGGGTAGGATAACCTCATGTATAATGGTGAAATAATTGTTATTAAACTATAGAAGAATCATATTCATTAATATGATATCGTATATGTTCTTTTAACATTTCTTTGTTAATAATATCTTAGTATTATCGTCGTTTCGGGTGTTAACTTACTCATCTTCTTTTATATGTTTTGTTACGTAAGCTGTGGTTGTCAAGAATAGTTTGTATATTATTCATATACATAATGATATCATGTCCTTAAAAATTATTTTTAAATCATAAAATGATAATTATACTTGAATGGATACGATGGAGATTGAATCTCATCGCGTTCGTGGAGACTGTAGTCCGTACGTACGCACGAGCGACAATATCAGTCTTTTGATATTAAAATAATATTTAATTTGATGGTATATAATATATAAAAAATCATTATCATGTTATATTTATTATTTAAATGAATTATAAACCATTATTATACACATCCAAATAATAATATATTGAATAACAATTACACCACGACGTGGAGACGGTAAGCCGTACGTACGCACGTATGGTGACATGTCATTCAAAGGATGGATAGAATACTGAATATGGTTGTACATTATTTATTATAATATTAAATTATATATTATATAATTAATTAATTATTTTAGAATGGGAATACCAAAGAATTAAGATGTTGAAGAAGAAACGAATTTGAAAAAGTGTGGTGAAAACATTACCTCTTCTTCGGGTTCTTCCTTTTGATTTGATCAAAAGGGATCCTTAGGTTGGATTTATTATCAAAATAATGAAACTATGTTTTAGTGAGGGAATTTTAGAGAGTATTTGGGCAGGGGTTTGCCGAACCAAAAGGCTTTTAATGTGTGAATTAGTGAGAAGGGGGAGTGCCCTTTTATAAGAGGGGTGAGGGGGACCTTTGGAAAAGGTATAAATATTATTTTCTAATAAATTGAAATTCGGTTTCTAATGGCTCCAAAGTAGATTATTTAAAGTTTAAGGTGTGGATAGGTCTAAAACCACACATCCAATAGAATTTATACAGGTTTGGGTTACTATATTAACCTTCTCATTAAGTATTAACTCTTAGTTAATTAGTTTGACACTTACCATGTCACTTTTTATTTTTATAATATATAGTTAATAAACATACTATATGCATACAAGCGACCCCCTAGTGTTCCATTAATGATAAAACTATCATTAAAAAAGTCTCTTGGACGATACTTATATTTTTATGAATTTAATATCAATTAATGATATAATATTTGTTTTAAAAACTCTTTTGTGTCAATTTTGACACTATTCAATAGTTGATTTTTTTAAAAATCATAACAGAAAGATTATTTCCAAAAACGTTAATTAAAGAAATACTAACATGTCATATTAACCTATAAAATTAGTTTCATTCATAAAAAGTCTCAAATTTTATTTAGTTGGGTATTTATAATATCAATAATTTTAATTTTTCACTATTATGGTAATTACTGCATCATCATTGTGTCATAAATAAACTAAATTATTTAACGTCTAAAAATTATAAATAAAATATAATTACGTAGGAAATCTTTTTATATTTTAATGAATATTTATAGTAAAAAATCAAACATATAAAACCCTATGTAAAAATTGTTTTTCTAAAAGATATATGCTTGTGTCATTTTTGTATTCATTTTAACTTAATTAAAATAATGTGTCCCTATCACCTACAAGTAGCTCCATGGGGTCCCAAAATCGATCCGAATATTCCCATGGTCTGCCATGTATCAATAAATAAGGGTAGGACATGTTTTAGGATAATTTTGTATTATTATATTATTATTTTTAACCCTTATTTACTGGATTTACCCTTTAACCATTGTAAATAAAATATTTACCGAAGTAATTATTCAAAATGTCTAAAAATAAAAGTTACATGTTTACACAATTTGAAAATCCGGATTCCAAATATGGAATCAATTTTTCCAAATTCATAACACAAAAGTGGCTGATATTAATTTAAAATTAATTTCCATTGTTAAAACAAAAAGCGTGTTTTTAAGAGATAATAACTATCAAAAGATTGACACCTGTTTATATCCTGTTTAATTGTGAATTTTTGTCCAATGAACAACATTGTATTAAATGGTAAAAATATATTCTAAATATACTTTAAAACCACTAAAATTCATAATTTATAACTACTAATTATTTTGATTAAAAAAGTTGTTTTTAATTCAAATTTAGTAATTTTCAATATTCATCAAAATATAAAAGTTATCCAAAAAGTACCAAAATTTTACCCGAGGCTAAATTCGATATTCCGAATACAAAAATAATTTCCATTTTGAGAGATAAAATTTATAAAATTTCAAAAAGTAGGTATTACTATTCATAACAGCTAGTTTGATTTGTTGTGGTGTGTGTTAGAACTCGAAGTTGCGTACAACACACACTACTATATTATTCAAAGGAAAGCGTACCGTGGAAGCTTGGGAGGTTACATTGTAAATTTTTTATGTCCCCTTTTAGTCAAATTTAATATATAAAAGTTTAAAATATTGGATTTAAAAAGGGTTCACTATTAAAGTTGGTAAAAGTGAATTTTTGAAAAATACATCTTTCATCTGAAAAAAAAATAATTTGTTCTTACATTATGTCTAAGAAACTCATAATATGGATTATGACATTATAAGGATTATATAAGGTTCAAAATTTAGTTAATACTATTTATAACCTCTTTTGAACGGCTTGTTTGTTAAGTAATAGTGAGCTTGAACTCAGTGTTACGTGTAGTGCAAGTTATTGAATTGTTTTGATGAACTACATACTATGATATCTTGGGACATTACATTCTTCACTCCTTCAATAAAATGCGTCCTTACAATTTGAAATTGTTTGTCGAAAATAAAAGGTTTAATATAGAAAGTATCTTTGTGGGAAAACACACATCAGAAATTTGGTTAATAAAATTTAGTCTTAATAAGAGGAAAAGAGAAATGAAAGGGTCACCACCAAATTATGATCTTTTTTAGGAGAACATTGGTGGAAATTAAAGACATATAATTGGAGGAAAAATGTAAATATTAATAGGTAGTGATTGAGGTCATCAATCACAAAAAAGTGTAAAATTGAGGGCCTTAAATTCATCAATCTATGATGATTTAAAATACCATCGGTTCCACAAAACATATAGTTTTAGGATAACACATTTTTTTGTTTTAAGATACCTTCACTAAAGTATAAGAATTAATCTCTTCATTGAATAAGAGAAGAATAAAAAAATATAATGGACAGGTAGAGTATCATCCTTTAACTAAGTTCAACCACAAACACATCTTTCACTCAAAAAGATAATAGAACTTAAAAACAACATTCTATTTATCCTATTCGTATAGGGTTAAAAAATGAATTTATAATTAATCTAGCAAAACCATTAAAAATGACATTATTCAATCCAGGACATCACGTGGTTCAGTGGTAGGCGATACACACATATCTCCCTTCGGTTGTGGGTTCATGTCTCGCGGCCTTTCCAGACGCTACGGGTTGCCGCCCGACCTCCAGGTTGTCCTTTTATGGCAATCCAAAATAATACAAACTAGAACCATCCCAAATACTTCTGTCCAAAATTTATAAGGAAGGTAAACACAATGAAGATCCTTTTTCCGCATAATAACATGTGAACACCTTTATCATGTATTCATTTAAAACACTACAACATCCTGAATTACCATAAAACCTTATTGATTACATTCATGATCCATTTTTCCTTAAAGAAATATAGATATACTCCTTCAATCCAAAAATGTTTTAAACCCCAACAATGATGAAATATACAAATCATTAATCAGTTTCAAGGTAGTCAAGAATATCCAATATAATTTATCCAAATAAATCATGTATTATTCTAAAATCACTACCTTGGTATCAGAGCCATATTATGGTTTATCTTTCTCTCAACCATATATTTTCCAAAAATTTAACCTGCTATTGAGTCACTTTTCTTTGTTCCACAAAATCTCATGTCCTTAATTAAATTGTACTGCAGTACAATCCCTATATAATCCATAATTATTATAAGAAGTAAATTGTTGATACAACACTCAAATGACATAATCAACATAAGAACTCTAATCATTCCTCTTCATCTGTGGTAGTATCATAACATGATTATTATCCAATAGCATCATTTGCGGCATAGTCTGACGACTGGGACATAGGTTCGCGTAGTGTCAAAACTCCTTGCAAATGAAGCATTGTACATTTGAAACCATTTTCTTACCCTTGGAGTCACGTACTTTGTTCCCTATTCCTCCACACTTATAAAAAACTCCAATTCCTTTCAGGAAAGTTCCAGGGTGTTTCTTCCCAGTATTATCACATATGGGAAAATTTTTCTTTTCTCTCTTCCCTTTATCTTTCATTCTCTCTTCCATTCTTTTCTTCTCTTGCTACCCTTCAAAACCATAGGACTCAGTAAACACTTTACTTTTCTTTTCAACACATGATATTATTTCTTCATATGATGATAATACATGGGAGATTATTTCTCTTATAAATTCTGGATGAAGACCATGAAAGATATGATCCTTCTTTCTCTTTGGATCATGTGAATTGCTGGAGTTCTCATTCCTTCTAGAGGGCGCCATTTCTAAACAATGGCATACACTAGATTAGTTTTTTAATAACAATACCAAATCCCAAACTTGTAAAACACATAGCATAAATTAAATAGTTTATGGATATAATCCATAATCATAAAAATGTCTCCATTGAGAAAGTATATACTCATAAAATCTTCATATTGGTTTGTAACAAAAATGAGAATTATCTTAAGAATATCCCCTGGGAGTGTCGTAACCAAGAGTGAAGCAAGGCCCGTTGTCGTGCACCGGTTCCCGTTCGAGTCCAGCTAAAAGCGGTGTTTTCGAGCTTTACCCCTAGGTAAATCTGTGCCAGAGCTGCCTCTACCTGCTCGTATCCAAATAGTGATGTATATCTCGGAAAACTCACAAAATCTCTACAATACCAAAATTCTAGAATGTTATTCTATACTAATCCTCGAAGTCCAACTTAAATCAATGAGCTCTAATTATAGTTTATCTAAATCTAGCTTCCATGTATTGTACTAAACTTGATCTGATACAAACTGTAATGCCCCGACCCTAGTTACCCAGAGTCGGTGCATTATTTTAATACATTGGCATGATTACAAAGAATCAAGTCCCAAAGGACTGATCAGTTTAGCAGTATTGTAAAATAGATTACATGCATGAATGTTAAATTACACTTCATAACATACAAAACAACATAAATAATCCTTTATGAATGCCATTATTCCCACGTCTTAACCCTGCATATCAATCAAAATATAATTCTTCACATCCTGGAAAAAATAAAACATAGTAAATGGGTGAGCTCAAAAACCCAATAAGGATAAAAATATAGAAAAAACTATCATAAATAAGAATAAACATTTAAGGAAATGTATAACTAGAACAAAATCATTTTAAACATGAACATCAACATAGTATGGAAAAAACAAAATGAAATAATGCCATTTAATTATTCACATGGATATTATACTAATCGAATAATCACATGAAATATAAATAACCACTTTCATAATGATGGAATGCATAATGCCATACTATCATAACCACATATCCAAGGCCTCATGCCAAGACTACAAATAAGATTTTGCCAAGGCATTGTGCCAAGACACTAGTTTGTCTCATGAGAACCTCCGATGCATCGAGGAGCTATAGTAGGCTCCACCTGTCCCATATTAAGTACAATTCATCCCCATATGAAAAGGTTAAAACATAACATAAACATTCGTATTAAAACTAGCATATGAAATGTAAATACTTCATCCATAAACCACGAATGACATAAGAATAATACATCCAAAATCAAACACATCACAAAAACATCAAAACAATATGGAAGTTTTGTATCATAATTAAAAAACATCAAATAAACTTAAAATCTATCAAAGGACGTTGACATAGATAAATTCAAAACTATTTGAGAGAAATATCTCTTTTTTTGAAATCATTTAAAAGCCACACATTTATTAAGGAAGTAATTTAAAAGAGATTTTTGAACCAAAGTGTCCCATACCACTTCGAAACTTTTGAAGAGAAATATCATTTCAAAATATTCATGTCCATATAAACAAATCCTTAAAATAATTTTGAAAACATGTACATTAATTAAAAATATTTAGAAAGATAAATCTTTAAAACATTTAAAAATATTTTTTTTGATAAAGAGTACCTTTACGAAATTCATAAAATATTCATTTTGAAATCAATTAAATGTCACATAATTATAAAATAAAACATTTACTTAGAAAATCTTCTTATAAGCCTGTAAGGGAATCTTTGACGATTTTATAATGGCGGTAAATAGCCACACCCGCCGTATAAGTTAAAAAAAGACATTCTTACCTTAAATTTGTCGAAAAGGTTAAAAGTGCATTGTTTGGAAAATGTCGGAAAGATTCCTTTCACAACACATAAGGTTATAAATGAATTTAACCCATGGTCTATTAAATAGTAAAAATGTTTTTAAATACATTTTTAAGGAACATGGATGTGGATGATAAAGAGATCCAAGTAGATAATTACGTATAAACAACCTCAGATAATGAAGAGATTGTGAAATAAACCCTTACCATGTACTTTTCCTTAGATGGAGGTAGGTTAACCTCCTTTATAATGGTTAAATAATTGTTATTAAATTATAAAAGAATCATGTACATTAATATGATATCATATATGATCTTTTAAAATTTCTTTGTTAATAATATCTTAGTATTATCTTCGTTTCGGGTGTTTACTTACTCGTTTTGTTTTATATGTTTTGTTACGTAAGCCATGGTAGTCCTAGACAGGTTGTATATTATTCATATCCAGAATGATATCAAGTCTTTAAACATTATTTTTAGATCATCAAATGATAATTATACTTAAATAGATATGATGGAGATTGAATCTCATCGCGTTCGTGGAGACGGTAGTCCGCACGTACACACGAGCGACAATATCATTCTTTTGATATTAAAATAATATATAATTTGATGGTATATCATACAAACAGAATCATTATCATGTCATATTTATTATTTACATGAATTATAAACCATTATTATACCCATACATATAATCAAATATTGAATAACAATTACACCACGACGTGGAGACGGTAAGCCGTACGTACGCAGATATGGTGACATGTCATTCAAAGGATGGATAGAATACTAAATATGGTTGTACCATATTCATTATAATATTAAATTATATATTAGATACTGAATTAATTATTTTAGAATGGTAATTACAAAGAAATAAGATGTTGAAGAAGAAACGAATTTGAAAAAGGGTGGTGAAAACATCACCTCATCTTCGGGTTCTTCCTTTTGATTGGCTCAAAAGGACTCCATAGGGTTAGATTTCTGATCAAACTAAGGCCTCTATGTTGTAGTGAGGGATGTTGAGAGAGTATTTGGGCAGGGGTTGGATGAACCAAAAGGCTTTGAATGTGTGAATTAGTGTGAAGGGGGAGTGCCCTTTTATAAGAGGTTTGAGGGGAACCTTTGGAAAAGCTAGAAATATTATTTTATTATAAATTCAAATTCGGTTTCTAATTGCTCAAAAGTGGATTATTTAAAGGTTAAGGTTGGTATAGGTCGCAAAACACTCAAAAAATAGTATTTATACAGGTTTTGGTTACTATATTAACCTTCTCTTTAAGTATTAACTCTTAGTTAATTAGTTTGACACTAACCATGTCACTTAGTATTTTTGTATTATATAGTTAATAGACATACTATATACATCCAAGCGACCTCCATGTGGTCCATTAATGATACACCTATCATGATATATGTCTCTTGTCCGAACCTTAGATTTATAAGAATTTAATATAAATTAATAATATAATATTTGTTTAAAAAACTCTTTTATGTAAATTTTGAAACTATTCAACAGTTGATTTTTTTTAAAACTTATAACTGAATGATTACTTCTAATATAGTTATTTAAAACAATTCTAACATGTCATATTAACTTAGAAAATTATTTTAATTCATAAAAAGTCTCAAATTATATTTATTTGTGTATTTATTATGTCAATTATTTTAATTTTTTACTATTATGGTAATTACTTCATCATCATTATGTCATAAATAAATTAACATATTTAATGTATAAAAATTATAAATAAAATATCATTAAGTATGAAATATTTTTATCTTTTTAATGAATATTTATAGTCGAAAATGAAAAATATATAACCCTATTTAAAAATTTTTCTTCTAAAAGATATATGCTTGTGTCATTTTTGTATTCATTTTAACTTAATTAAAATAACGTGTCCCTATCACCTACAACTGGCTCCATGGGGTCCCAAAATCGACCAAAAGATGCCCATGGTCAGACATGTATCAATAAATAATTTTAGGACATGTTTTAGGGTAATTTTTTATTATTATAATTTTATTTTTAACTCTTATTTACCGGATTTACCCTTTAACCACGGAAAATAAAATATTTATCGAAGTAATTATTAAAAATGACTACAAATTAAAGTTACTTATTTACACAATTTTAACATCATGATTCAAAATATGGAATCCATTTTTACAAATTCAAAACACATAAGTGTCAGAAATTAATTTAAAATTAATTCCCGTTGTTAAAACAAAAAGCATGTGTTTAAGAGATAATAACTATCAAAAGATTGACACCTGTTTATATCCGGTTTAATTGTGCAGTTTTTTCCAATGAACAACATTGTATTAAATGGTAAAAATATATTCTAAATATACTTTAATATCACTAAAATTCATAATTTATCACTATTAATTATTTTGATTAAAAAATTTGTTTTTATTTAGAATTTAGTAATTTTCACTATTCATCAAAATATAAAAGTTATCAGAAAAGTACCAAAATTTTACCCTAGGCTACATTCGATATTCCGAATCCAAAAATGAAGTCCATTTTGAGAGATAAAATTTATAAAATTTCAAAAATTAGATATTACTATTCATAATGGCTAGTTTGATTGGTTGTGGTGTGTGTTATAACTCAAAGTTGCGTACAACACACACTACTGTATCATTCAAAGGAAAGTGTACTGTAGAAGCTTGGGATGTTTCATTGTATATTTTTTATGTCCCCATTTAGTCAAATTGATTATATAAATGTTTAAAATATTGGATTTAAAAAGGGTTCACTATTAAAGTTAGTAAAAGTGCATTTTTGAAAAATACTTCTTTTATCAGAAAAAAATCTATTTGTTATTACATTATGTCTAAGAAACTCATAATATGGATTCTAAAATTATAAATATTATATATGGTTCAAAATTTAGTTAATACTATTTATAACCTTTTTTGAATGGCTTGTTTGGTAAGTTATAGTGCGCTTGAACTCAGTGTAACATGTGGTGCAAGTTATTGAATTTTTTTGAAGAAGTACATACTATGAAATCATGGGGTGTTGCATTATTCCTACCATCAATAAATTGTGTCATCGCAATTTGAAATTGTTCTTTGAAAATAAAAGGTTTAATATAGAAAATATATTTGTGGGATATCCCACATCGGAAATTTGGTTAATAAAATTTAGTCTTAATAAGAGGAAAAGAGAAATGAAAGGGTAACCACCAAATTATGATCCCTATTAGGAGAAAATTGGTGTCAATTAAGGACATATAATTGGATAAAAAACATAAATATTTATAGGTAGTGGTTGAGGTCATCAATCACAAACAAGTGTAAAATTGAGGGCCTTAAATTCATCAATCTATGATGATTTAATATACTATCGGATCAGCAAAACATATGGTATTAAGATAACACATTTTTTGATTGAAGATCCCTTCACTAAAGTATAAGAATTAATTTCTTCATTGAATAAGAGAAGAATAAAAATATATAATTGACAAGTAGAGTCTCATCCATTAACTAAGTTCTACCACAATCTCATCTTTCACTCTAAAAGATAATAGAACATAGAAATAATATTCTATTTATCACATTCGTATAGGGTTAAAAAATGAATTTATAATTCATCTACAAGAACCATTAAAATAGAAATTATTCAATCTAGGACATCACGTGGGATAGTGGTAGGTGATACACCGTTGTCTCCCTTCAGTTGTGGGTTGAAGTCTCGCGGCCTTGCCAGACGTGACGGGTTGCCGCCCGACCTCCGGGTTTTCCTTTTATGGCAGTCCAAAATAATCCAAACTAGAACTATCCAAAATACCCCAGTCCAAAATTTATAAGGAAGGTAAACACAATGAAGATCCTTTTTTACCCGTAATAACATGTGAACACCTTCATCATGTATTCTTTTAAAACACTGCAACATCCTAAATTACCATAAAACCTTATTGATTACATTCATGATCCCTTATTCCTTAAAGAATAATAGATATACTCCTTCAATCCAAAAATGTTTTAAACCCCAACAATGATGGAATATAAAAATCATTAATCAGTTTCAAGGTAGTCAAGAATATCCAATATAATTTAACCGAATCAATCATATATTATTCTAAAATCACTACCTCGGTATCAGAACCATATTATGGTTTATCTTTCTCTCAACCATATATTTTCCAAAACTTTAACCTGCTATTGAGTCACTTTTCTTTGTTCCACACAATCTCAAGTCCTTAATGAAATTGTACAACTGTAAAATCCCTATATACTCCATAATTATTTTAAGAATTACATTGATGATACAACACTCATATGACATAATCAACATAAGAACTCTAATTATTCCTCTTCATCTATGGTAGTATCATAAATTGATTATTATCCAATAGCATCATTTGCGGCATAGTCTGACGACTGGGACATAGGTTCACGTAGTGTCAAAACTCCTTGCAAATGAAGCACTGTACATTTAAAACCATTTTCTTACCCTTGCAGTCACGTACTTTGTTCTCTTTTCCTCCACACTTATAACAAACTCCAATTCCTTTCAGGCAAGTTCCAGGGTGTTTCTTCCCACAGTTATCACATGTGGGAAAATTATTCTTTTCCCTCTTCCCTTTATCCATATTTCTCTCTTCTATACTTTTCTTCTCTTGCTTCCCTTAAAAGCCAGAGGACTCAGTAAACTCTTTACTTATCTTATGAAAACATGATATTAATTTTTCATATGATGATAATACATGGGAGACTATTTCTGTTATAAATTCTGGCTTAAGGAAATGAAAGATATGATCCTTCTTTCTCTTTGGATCATGTGCATTGCTGGAGTTCTCATTCCTTCTACAGGGCGCCATTTCTAAACAATGGAATACACTAGATTAGTTTATTAATAACAATACCGAATCCCAAACTTGTAAAACACATAACATAAATTAAATAGTTTATGATTATAATCCATAATCATAAAAATGTATCCTTTGGGGAAGTATATACTCATAAAACCTTTATAATGGTTTGTAAAGAAAATGAGAATTATCCTAAGAATATCCCCCAAGAGTGTCGTAACCAAGAGTGCAGAAATGCCCGTTTTCATGCACCCGTTCCCATTTAAGTCCAGCTCAAAGTGGTGTTTTTGGGTTTTACCCCTATGTACATCTGTGCCAGAGACGCCTCTACCTGCTCGTATCCAAACAGGGATGTATTGCTCGGAAAACTCACAAAATCTATAAAATACCAAAATTATAGGAAGTTCTTATATACTAATCGCCAATGTCCATCTTAAATCTATGTTATCTAATCAGAGTTTATCTAAATCTAGCTTCCAAGTTTTGTACTAAACTTTCTCTGATACCAACTGTAACTCCTCGACACCAGTTACTCAGAGTCAGTGCATTATTTTAATACATTGTCATGATTACAAGGAATCAAGTCCCAAAGGACCGATCAATTTAGCAGTCTTGGAAAATAGATTACATGAATGAATGTTACATTACACTTCAAAACATAAAAAACAATATAAATAATCCTTTATGAATGCCATTATTCCCTTGTCGTAACCCTGCATATCAATCACAATATACTTCTTCACATCTTGGGAAACATAAAACATAGCAAAGGGGTGAGATCAAATACCCAGTAAGGATAACAATATAGCAGAAACTATTATAAATAAGAATAAACATTTAAGGCAATGTATAAATAAAACAAAAGCCTTTTAAACTTGAACATCAACATAGTATGGAAAATATAAAATGAAATAAAGCCATTTAATTATTCACATGGATATTCTACAAATCAAATAATCACATGAAATATCAATAACCACTTTCATAATGATAGAATGCATAATGCTAGACTATCATAACCACATCACCAAGGCCTCGGGCAAAGACTACAAATAATATTTTGCCAATGCCTTGTGCCAAGACAGTAGTATGTCTAATGAGACCTACCGATTAATCGAGGAGCTATAGCGGGCTCTACCCATCACATATTAAGTCCAATGCATTCCCATATGAAAAGGTTCAAACATAACATAAACATTCGTATTAAAACTAGCATACGAAATGTAAATACATCATCCATAAACCACGAATGGTATAAGAATAATACATACACAGTCAAAAAAATCACAAAAACTTCAAAAAAATATGGGAGTTTTGTATCATAATAAATAACCTTCAAATAAACATAAAATCTATCAAATTTTGTTGATATCGATGAAATCAAAACTATTTGAGAGAAGTATCTCTGTTTTTGAAATCATTTAAAAGTCACGCATTTATTAAAAAAGTAATCTAAAAGAGATTTTTGAATCAAAGTGTTCCATACCACTTAGAAACTTTTGAAAAGAAATATCATTTAAAAAGATTCATGTACAATTAAATAAATCCTTAAAATCATTTTAAAACATGTACATTAATTAAAATTATTTAGAAATATAAATCCTTAAAACATTTAAAATTAATATTTTTTGATAAAGAGTACCATTCAGAAATTCTTAAAATATTCATTTTGAAATCACATTAAAGTCACATAATTATAAAATAAAACATTTACTTTTAAAATATTCTTATAATATTATAAGGGAAGCTTTGATGATTTTATAATGGCGGTAAATAGTCCCACCCGCCGTATAAGTTAAAAAAACACATTCTTACCTTAAATTTGTCGAAATGGTTAAAAGTTCCTTGTTTGGAAAACGAAGGAATGATTCCTTCCAAAACACATAAGGGTATAAATGAATATAACCCATTGTCTATTAAATAGTAAAAATGTTTTTAAATACATTTTTAAGGAACATGTATGTGGATCATAAAGAGATCCCGGTAGATAATTACGAATAAACAACCTCAGAGAATGAAGAGATTGTGAAATAAACCCTTACCTTGTACTTTTCCTTGGATGGGGGTAGGATAACCTCCTATATAATGGTGAAATAATTGTTATTAAATTATAAAAGAGTCATATACATTAATATGATATCATATATGATCTTTTAACATTTCATTGTTAATAATATCTTAGTATTATCGTCGTTTCGGGTGTTAACTTACTTGTTTTCTTTTATATGTTTTGTTATGTAAGCCATGGTTGTCATGGATAGGTTGTATATTATTCATATCCATAATGATATCATGTCCTTAAACAATATTTTTTAATCATCAAATAATAATTATACTTGAATGGATACGATGGAGAATGAATCTCATCGCGTTCTTGGAGACGATAGTCCGTACATACGCACGAGCGACAATATCATTCTTTTGATATTAAAATAATATATAATTTGATGGTATATCATATATAAAGAATCATTATCATGGTATATTTATTATTTACATGAATTATAAACCATTATTATAACCATCCAAATAATAATATATTGAATAACAATTACACCATGATGTGGAGACGGTAAGTCGTACGTACGCACCTGTGTTGACATGTCATTCAAATGATGGATAGAATACTGAATATGGTTGTACCAAATTTATAATAATATTAAATTATATAGTAGATACTTAATTAATTATTTTATAATGGGAATAACAAATAAAGAAGATGTTGAAGAAGAAACTAATTTGAAAAAAGGTGGTGAAAACATTACCTCTTCTTCAGGTTCTTCATTTTGATTTGAACAAAAGGGATTCTTAGGATGTCTTTATGATCAAACAAAGCCCTCTATGTTCTAGTGAGGGAAGTTGAGAGAGTATTTGGGTAGGGTATGGCCGAACAAAAATGCTTTGAATGTGTGGATTAGTGAGAAGGGGGAGTGCCCTTTTATAAGAGGGGTGAGGGGTACCTTTGGAAAAGCTAGAAATATTATTTTATAATAAATTCAAATTTTGTTTGTAATGGCTCAAAAGTGGATTATAAAAAGTTTAAAGTGGTGACTGGTCAAAAACCACTCAACCAATAGGATTTAGAGAGGTTTGGGTTACCATATTAACCTTCTCTTTAAGTATTAACTATAAGTTTATTAGTTTGACACTTACCATGTCACTTCGTATTTTTATATTATATAGTTAATAAACATACTATATACGTCCAAGAGACCCCCAAGTGGTCCATTAATGATACAAATATAATGATATGAGTCTCTTGGCCTACCCTTAGATTTTTATGAATTTAATATCAATTAATAATATAATATTTGTTTTAAAAACTCTTTATGTCAATTATGACACTATTCAATAGTTGATTTTTTTAAATTATTACAGAATTATTACTTCTAAAAAAGTTAATTAAAGAAATACTACATGTCATATTAACCTAGAAAATTAGTGTAATTTATAAAAAATCTCAACGTATATTTATTTGGGTATTTATAATATCAATTATTTTAATTTTTAACTATTATGGTAATTACTGCATCATCATTGTGTCATAAATAAATTAAATTATTTAATGTCTAAAAATTATAAATAAAATATAATTATGTATGAAATCGTATTATATTTTTAATGAATATTTATAGTCTAAAATTCAACATATATAACCCTATTTGAAAAATGTTTTGCTAAAAGATATATGCTTGTGTCATTTTTGTATTTATTTTAACTTAATTAAAATAAAGTGTCCCTATCACCTAAAAGTGGCTCCATGGGGTCCCAAAATCGACCAAAAGATTCCCATGGTCGGAAATGTATCAATCAATAAGGTTAGGACACATTTTAGGGCAATTTTTTATTATTATAATATTATTTTTAACCCTTATTTAACAGATTTACCCTTTAACTATAGTAAATAAAATATTTACCGAAGTAATTATTCAAAATGTCTAAAAATAAAAGTTACCTATTTATGCAATTTGAACATACTGATTCCAAATATGGAATAAATTTTTCCAAATTCAAAACACAGAAGTGGAAGAAATTAATTTAAAATTAATTCCCATTATTAAAACAAAAAGCGTGTTTTTAAGAGTTAATAACTATCAAAAGATTGACACCTGTTTATATCCAGTTTAATTTTGATGTTCTGTCCAATGAACGACATTGTATTAAATGGTAAAAACATATTCTAAATATAATTTAAACCACTAATATTCATAATTTATCACTACTAATTATTTTGATTAAATTTTTTTTTCTTAATTAAAATATATTAATTTTCACTATTCATCAAAATATAAAAGTTATCCGAAATGTACCAAAATTTCGAAGTAGGATAAATTTGATATTCCGAATCCAAAAATGAAGTTCATTTCGAGAGTTGAAATTTAATAAATTTCAAAAAGTAGGTATTACTATTCATAACGGCTAGTTTGATTGGTTGTGGTGTGTGTTAGAACTTGAAGTTGCGTACAACACACGCTACTATATTATTCAAAGGAAAGCGTACCGTGGAAGCTTGGGATGTTTTATTGTAAATTTTTGATGTCCCCATTTAGTAAAATTGAATATATAAAAGTTTAAATTATTGAATTTAAAAAGGGTTCACTATTAAAGTTGTTAAAAGTTTATTTTTGAAAAATACTTCTTTTATCTGAAAAAAGGAATTTGTTCTTACATTATGTCTAAGAAACTTATAATATGGATTCTAAAATTATAAGGATTATATAAGGTTCAAAATTTAGTTAATATTATTCATAAACTCTTTTGAATGGCTTGTTTGGTAAGTCATAGTGCTCTTGAACTCTGTGTTACGTGTAGTGCAAGTTATTGAATTGTTTTGAAGAAGTACATACTATAAAATCTGGGGGTGTTACAATGAGAGTCGTTATAGTTTTCTTACAAATTCATAATCGTGTATTTCCATATACCCATATGAGTGTCTAGGGAAAATATGTGGGTTTTATCAATTAGGTCGATCCTTGTAAATCTCAAGTGTTTTACTTGCTTTACATTTCTTGTATGAATGATTATTTAGTAAAAGTTGATAAAGAAATAAATATTTATATGTTTTTGGGGGAAATGTTTATAAATTATTTGAAAAATATAAAATGTGAATAACTGATTTGTCCCCCCACCCTCTCAGTTGTTATTTAATCCTTTGTAACTCCAATTTTTATCAGAGTAAGATTCCCTTGTTAAATACTTATCATAGATAATATAAATTTTCTCAATAGTAGAGGAATTCATATGTTTGAAGGAAAAAAATATTAACAGAAAATAGGATTATATCTTATCTCCTATCTCTTGTACTGAAGGTGTTTATACTGCCACTATTGATTTTCCACTTATATAGAAAGATGCAATAATGAACATTGCTGATAAAAGAAATATTGAAGTTGATGGAAAGGATAAAAGTTTTGTTATCATGTCCTTATAAATAGATGTCTATCAGATGGTAATAGAACTACCAAAAAACGAGGCAGGGCCAGTGCCAGCCTTTATCATCACTACCAAAAAAGTGCTGATAAAGGGGGGTAATGTTATCAGCGGTAAAAAAATCATTGATAAAAGTACCCATTTATCAGTTCTTTTTTTAGTAGAGTTGATAAAGGGGGTTTTTATCAGTGGGTTTTTTAAGTGCTAATAAAGGGTCTACTTCCAAAAATATCATTAAAAAAATATATTAATATTTAAATATATAGTTATAGTTATATTGATATAAATATAAAATATATTTTTAAATATAATTTAAAATATATTTCATATAAGTATAAATATATAGTTACACTTATTATATAATATATTTACTAAAACTGGCTTATAAAACAACAAGAAAATATTATTAATTAACAATTTTAAAATTATTATGGATTAATAGTCATTTAATAACAATTTGGAGACTAAAAATTTAAAAAAATTAAAAAAAGTTCCAAAATATGTTGAAAACACAACTCGAACATCAAACGACCATAACTTTTGATCCGGGAGTTAGTTTGAGCTCTACCACATATCAAATCAAATCCTGCTACGAGATCTACACACTTTTAGGTTTTCTATAACCCATTAAAGGATTTTTCAAGGCCAAAAAAGGCCTAGATGGCCACCAAAACTGAGTTTTATGTCGGGATACACTAATTTTTTTAACATTTTGTGGATTTTCAGCCTCGTTTAAGGGGGGTTTATTTGATATTTTTGGTGGATACTGAATTTATTACAAGGTATTACATTCATATAGATATTATGTTTTTAAAATTTAATAGTTTTTTATAATGCACTGCTATTTATAATCAAATATATAACAATATATACATTTTTTTTATATTCACACATAAAAATTTAATTATAAATATAAATAATAAAATATATTTACATATAAAATATATTAGATTTATCCAAATAATTACTCATATCAATTTTATTTAAAATACCGATATATAAATATTTATATACCTATATATAAATCTAACTATATGTATATATATATTAATATAACTATATATATATATATATATTGATAGATGTATAAATATATATATTAATATAAATATAAATATATATATATTAATATAACTATAAATATATATTAATATAACTATATATTACTATATGAATAAATATAACTAAATATATATATAAATATATAGATATGTCATTAAATGGAGAACAAATCAAAATGGCAGAGTGGTAAAGGCATTAAGCGCGCAAGGGGGAGTTCTCGAGATCAAATCATGGTGGAGGCAACGACACGCGCATGGGACTGGATTTGGGGGACTAGCGCTGATAAAGGGGGTGGGTGTAGCACTGATATAGGGTGGAGGGGGGTGCGTGCAGGCACTGGAGGGGCTGGAAAGCACTATTAAAAGGGGGCTCAAGCTCTATAAAAGCCCCCCCCCGATTGGCAGAATTTTTTGTAATTTTTGTAATTATTTTTTAATGTTTTGTTACCTTTATCTATGATTAAAATGTATTGATAAAAGGGTTATTTTATCAATGCTAAAAATTAAGCACTGATAAAGGTCCCCTTTATCATCGCTTCTTTTTAGCGCTGATAAAAGACCCCTTTTATCAGCGCTTGTTTAGCACTAAGAAAAGGTGTCTTTATTAGTGATTTTTTGAGTGCTGATAAAGGGGACCCCCCCTTATCTTCTCCAGCTTTAACATTTCTTTTCTAGAACTGTTAAAGGGCATTTTTAGCGCTGATAAAAGGGTTATTTGTAGTAGTGTGGGTCTCAAAACATCAAAAGTATGTGGGACAATATGGAAAGTGTTTTGAAGGGAATTCCAATCTTAAAAAGAAAATATATAAATCTAGCATAGAAAGTATGAATACTTCATAATGAGACACGATGAAATAATTCTTGAATACTTCACCGTAGTAAGATAAATGTTTTGCAACATTAGAAGATTTACAGATGTCCTTGAAGATTCTATAGTTTTGAAGAAACTTATAAGAAACTTTCAAACAGGTTTGATTCTTAAATTTCATCATTAGAAGATAAGGATGATTTGTCTTTTTATGAATTGGATAACATTATTATTACTTATAAAATGATGAAATATCGAATGTTTATAATGAAGATGAATGAAGAAATGAATTTTGAAGCAACGATAAAGATGAAAATACAAGATGATGAAGAAGACTATACTAATGAGTCTTAAGATAAATAGTATGATGAGTTGAATAAAAAAATTATGTCTCTTATACCGAAGAAATATTTAAGAATAAAATGAATGTATTAAGGTAATCTTCCTCTAATTTTTTTTGAGTGTGGTGGAATTGGACACTTTTCTATAAATTTCCCCACGAAGAATGTTGTTGAATATTCAAATGATTTTTTATAGAAAACCTCCTTGTAATTGGTGGAACAAAAATTGATATAGAAGATAATTCTTCAAACAAATACCAGAAAAAGTTTAATGGAATCCAAATAATTATTTTAAGTAAGAATTTTGAATCATACTCATCTAAAAACAATTCTTTTGAAGATGAATTTTCAAAAAAATTATGAACCTTCATTGAAAATCTTGAGGAAAAAAATATTCATTCGAGAGTGAAGAAGGTGGAAAAGAATCACATAGAGAGTGTCAACTCAGAATAGAACTTGTTTCATGTTTGGAGAAAAACTAAAACAAAAGAAATAATTTATAGTTATGAAGAAATATTGTGAAGAATTTTTTATGTCTGAAAATATGTTATCAACATGGAGGAAGAATACATCTTGGAGATTTATGTTACGAACATAGTATCACAAAATAGGGAAATATTATTGAAGATTTTAGTATGAATCTAGAATCCATGAAATAATAGGTTAAAAAGTTACAATCAAAACATATTGAGTCCAATAGTATCTTTAGGAAGATTAATGAAAACATCCACTAGCCATTGTAATAAAAATTTGATACTTTAAATGATTTATAGAAGGATAAATATGATAATAAGGTAAAATATTCTCATATCAAAAAATATATCTACAAATTATTATTTAAACAATCAATGTTCTGGAAAAAGTATTGGGAAATCATGTACGGAGAAAGGATGTGAGGAAACTATCAGATCAACCAAAGTAGGTAACTCAATCAAAAGAAAAGATAGTCCACGTCCTGAGTATGTTAGAGATGACAGAATTAACCCACCTCAACAATTTTTCAATAGATAAAATATTATTTCAAAATAAAATTATGATATTATGGTTATAGATGGTGTAGTGGAATCTATGGGCACATGGATTATAATTTTTGGAACAACATATATTTACCTAGAATAATGATTGATAAAATTGGAAGATATATTGAATGTATAATGAGAAACATTCCAAAAGATGTAAAAGTGAATTATCAAGATGTTATAAAGTTTCCAACATGAAATCAATTTGAATGTCTATAATAAGTCTTTGTAATATGTGATAAGTCTTTTCATATTGAAAAAACATTTATGAAACTTCTTCTATAATAATTTTCTAATAATATAAAATAAGAATATGTTGAAAAGAATAAAGTTGTGGACTGATCTTTTATTGTTGAGACATCTTTGAAAGAGAGTGAAAAAAAACCATTGATACATGATAGTGGATGTTCATAAAATATGATATGAGATATAAAAATACTGAAACATGTCGAATGTCATGATAAAGGAGCAGTTACCTTTGTTAATAACAATTTCTTAAGAATTAGAGGAATCCTAATGACTGAGATTGATGCCAGAATGATAAAATCTATGAATGTTTTATTTGTTGATGGGATAAAACATAACATAACGAGTGTAACTAAACATTGTGGTGATGGGAACTATTTTTTATAAAATAATTTTATATCATTACATGTGTGAAATATGGAAAAGTTATTAAAAAGGAGAATTAACTTGTGAGAATCTCTTCCAATTAAGAGAATTAAATAACACCTATTACTTGAGTGCAATATATAAAAAACAATTATGGCACTGAAGACATGGGAACCTTGGAAAGAAAAGTATTTATAAGATTTCAAAATATGATGCTATTTGAAATTGTTAATAATTTAAAAGAAGGGAAGAGGATGTTTTTGTTACATTCCAAAAGGGTAATATGACTAACACAACTCATAAAAGTGTTGAGATTCAATATTACAGACCACTTGATATTATTCATTCTGATTTATGTGGGCCAATGAGACATCAATAAATAAAATGAGACTTATACATTATCACTTTTATTGATGATTTTAGTCAGATGACATACATCATGTTTATGAAGAACAAGTCAGAGGCTTTTTAAATGCTCAAATTCATTAGAATAGATTTTTAGAAATCAATGTGGTTTTCTGTAATGATGTTGAGAATATATAATGGTACCAAATTCATAATAGATAATTTTTAAAGATATATGAGAAATCATGTTATCAAACATTTTTATAGTGCTCCCTATACTAAATATAAATTGAGTATCAGAAATGAATAATATAGGTTTAGTGAAAATAAGAAGTAATATGTCAGTAGAATACAAAATTTCTAAATTCTCCTTGAGAGAAAATGATATCACTGATGTACATGTTCAAAATATTTTTTTTGTTGAGACTGCAAACTATCATGATTCCTTATGAAATATGTTATAACAAAAAACCAACATTGAAATTCTTTAATGCTTTATAAGTCAATGTATTCTCAAAATAAAAAAGATAGATTTTGGAATGTTTGATGTATAAGCTGAGTAAGGAACTTTTATTGGTTATTCACCAAATTGAAGAAGTAATTTTTTTTGAATAAACATTTAAAAATGTTCATGGACTCAGATAATGTGATGGAAATTGAAAATCAATGCTCCATAAGAAAATTTGTTCAAAATAATGAGGAGGATAAACATGGGAAATTTAAAATTATTGAAAGGAATTAAAAACATCTTTTTGGAGACATGTAAGAATCATATAATGATGCAATTTCAACTAATAATGAAACAATAAAATTTTATACCTTACAAAAACATGTTCAAATTGAAAAGATTATTGGGAATTAGAAGGGTCCAGTTCAGACCTGAATAAAGTTGATATTATATAATAACTGTTTACTTATCTTAAAAGATAAAACAAAATCAATTTCCAAAGCTATTAAAAAAAATAATGGGTTGATTCAATGAATTAAGATTTGGATCAGATTGAGAAGAATGAAAATGATAACTTGTTCCAAGTCCAAAAAATAAAAATCTTATAAAAAATAGGCATATAGAAACAAATTTAATGTGCCAGAAGATGTTTTAAGAAACAATGTAAGACATATTTGTAAAGGATATGTACAGGTGGAAGGTGATGATTTTGATGAAACCATTTCCCCCATTTCAAGGAAAGAAAATATTCAAATACTTTTTTTAGTGTTAACATGTCAAAATTACTAAGTTTATCAGAAGGATTTAATATCATTTTTATTAAACGGTGAGATTAATGAAGAAGAATAATTTGAAAAAACTTGTGGGGTTTTACTTGATGAAGAGGAAAAAAATATATTAAATTGAAAAAAGCATTGTATAGGATGAAAAAATAACCATGTTCTTGGTACTCTAAAAGTTAAAATTGTTTGATAATGTTGATAGTTTCTGCAAGAAATATTTATAGGAAGTTATATGTCATAGATGTTGACTCTAGATCTCTAATTTTAATTGTTTATATGGATTATATAATTTTTGTTGGGGATAGAGAATAAGTTTGTAAAAAAATTTCTGAGGAGATGAAGAAGAATTTTTAAATGTTTATATTGGGGGAATTAACTTTCTTCATTTTCTTAATTGTTAAAAAAAGGATAAATAAATTTTCTTATGTCAAGAAAAGTATGCCAGGGAATTGCTAAAAAATTTTGGGATGGAAGAATCCAAAGATGTTTCAACTCATATTTCAATGACCACAAAGATGAGTAATTAAGAATCTGGAATAAGTCTGAATCAAAAAGACTTTCAAAAGTATATAGGAATTCTTCTTTATCTTATATCCTGAAGGGCTGTTGTTTTTTATACTATGACTTTTTGTGACATGTATTAATGTAATCCCAAAGAATCACTCAAGTTGGAAAAATAGGATTTTGAGATATGTCAAAGGAATAACATCACATGGGTTGTCATACAAAAGAAATAGTGTGATGATGTTTCATGGTTACATTGATTCCGATTTGGATTGAGATTGTAATGATAGAAAATAAACTTCAGGAGGAAAATTTTTCTTGGTGGAATGTTGTGTGTGTTTTCTTGACCCGATCTGTACCCGGGCATGAGCTGCAAGTACCCCAAGCCTACCTCCATAGGCTAGGGGCTGGCGACTAGCACCGAAGGCACAACAATCTAGGGGTGTCCTTTTCCTAAGTAACTTTACACAGACATGCAACCAACACAATGCTAAAATGCAGAGGAATGAATGAAGGATACAAGACTGCTATAAAAAGAAAACAAAAAATATATATGCATCGACCTCTATATAGTACAAGAAAAAGAAAAGTAAATTTGAAAGGGAAAGTGTAAAAAATACATGACCAACTAGAAATATGACACAACCCAGCAAATTTAATAATATTTTAAAATAAAAACAAAAGATAAACTGACTATAATATTATGGTCAAAAATTTACTTCTTTCAGTTCTTTTTAAAAAAGAAAAAATGGGATCTGTTGAATTACAAGTATTCAATTTGACCAATAAGATACGAAAACTTACTTCACATTTAGAATTACATAGAAAAGACTATTATGTATTATGAATATGAAGATAATCTTCCATTCATTATATATTCCATTCATTGTATATTTAATATTCAAAATTTTTAATATTAAATGGAAGAAATAGAAAAGAGTCAAAAAATATTATTTAGCTAACATACTATTTTTTTTATAAGATTTATAAGAAAATATAAAAAAATCCGCTTATAAAAAGCAAGTGCCTATATAATTTTGGATAGTTGAATCGGCGGGATAGTTGCAGTAGAACACAAAAAAAGATACTGTGAGACATACATCCTTTCAATAAATATCAAGTAAATGAAAGGTTTTTTTACTAAAACTAAAAAGAAAATAACATAGCATTAATCAAACCGATTCTTTATTTTTTATATCATTCTATCAAAACCCAGTCAGTAAACACTAATGAAATTAGTAAAAGAGAATAGTCACCCTAACTTACCTGATTCTTTCTTTGAATCAAGGTGAAATGAACTGTTTAAGCTGTGCCCCATCATAAGTAGGGCCTTGAGGATCTCCACTAAAATAAAAGCTGTTTAAGCCACGGAGAACTCTCCTCTGGCACTATCAGGCTAGCTAAACTCCCGTTTCTCTACCTTAAAGATTGCCTTAGAGATGGATTGTTAATATCGTAGCACGTTCGAGATAGGCAGGTCGGTCGGGCATCACATACGAATTGCCAACACATCCCATAGTTTTGAAGGGGGAGACGCCCGGTTCCTATAGAAAAAGTAAAATAGTTGGGAGAGTCCCACTCTTGAATCCCAAGATACGACCACCAAACTCGGTCTTAGAACCACATATCCCTAAGCTTATAGGATATCACGATCAACCTATACATCATCTATAAGGTCACACAAAATGTAGGAAAATCCCATGAATGGGTGAGTATAAAAATAATCCTTAGGATGCCCCGAAATATCAAGGGAGAAAAATGATAGGTAATTAATAGGGGAGCAGTAAGAGATATAACAAAATAAAAATATTATGTGAACATGTTATAGAAAAGAGGGTGAAGCTCCACCCAACAATATATATGCTCATTAAAATAATCCCAAATGAGGGAGTGAGGGGATCTCCACCTCACAGCACACACCAGGTATACTCCAGGGTAGTAAAAGTGAAAACATCCATCACATTTTTGAACACCTCAACTACTAGAGAACTCTTCATCCAACGAGTACAGTGGGCCTACCAAATCACAATGTAGTGCTTCCCACAATCCATGGACTTTCTAGGTACGCCTCTTAATTGCGTACCATGTGCTTTCAATGTATCATAGAACTAAAAATTTATATTCTCATTAAAATACACATGAATGAGGGATTGAGGGGATCTCCATCTCACAACACACACCAGGTACTGTCCAGGGTGGTAAATGTGAAAATATATTTCACATCATCAAACACCTTATCTGTAGGAGAACTCCTCCTCTAATGAGTACATTGGGTCTTCCAAGCCATGATAATTTTTTCCCACTAACATTGCTTACCGGTATATGAAAATAATGTCGCCCCCGTATATCCCAGATCTATGGTGACCAAGTCATTCCATGTAACACCCCAGGTAAATAAAGAATATGACATTTTCACATTTATCCATATTTGTGAATAAAATATTAATATTACTTTAAAGTGGTACTCTATGATCGATGGCGTACCTAATACGCAACAATGAGTATCTTGGAAATCTTACGTTGCACTATAATAATAAAATAATATTATTTTAAATGGTAGTTAACACCAAGCAGTTGTAATGGCGGGAATGAATAATACTAACTAAAAAATGATTATATATGTTTTTCAAATATTTTTACTCTTTACAATAAATGTTAGAGGTTTAAAAATGCAAATGAATCCAATTTTAAGTGTAAACATTCTAATATTCTTTAAAAGGTCGATTAACTACCTTTTGATGGGGAACCTCTTTTAAATACACTTTTTGACAATTTTATGTGTTATATTTGACAAAATAAAATTCTTCTTTAGAATTGGGACATCAAAATTTATTTGTGAAAATTTTTGGTATTTTTCTGATAAAGTTCATTTTTAAATGAATAGTAATAAATGTTGTATTTTAATTTAAAACCTCTTTTTAATATAATTTAATTATATGATTAAATTATATTTTTAATTGTTTTTAAAGTGAAATTATAATATATATTTACCATTTAATCCAATATTGGTCATTGGAATTAATTTTACATTGAAATTGGACTTAAACTAGTGTTAATCTCTTGATATATATAGTTTCATAAAAACACGCTATTTGTCATGACAGTGGGAATTAATTATTATATTAATTAATGTAACTTATATGAATTGAATTTTTTAAAATATACATCATTTTTTAATTCGTAATATCAAATATAGCTTAGGGTGATGTTTTGATATTTTTCTGAAAAACATCAATTTTTGATGAATAGTGAATCCACTAAGTGGTACTTAAAAAACTGATTTTTCATTTAAATGAAACATTACCACTTCTGTGTTTTGAATTTCAAAAATCCTACATGCATTGTTTTCATTTGGAAGTAAAATTTGGTTCAATGGGATTAGAATAATTTTTTGGTGAATATTAACTTTTATGTTTTTAATCGCGATTAGAGGTAATTAGTGTAATTTAAGGTAAAAATAATGTTTTAATAATATTAGATGAACTTGACACATGTCCTACCCTTATTGGATGTGTCATGTCCGACCAAGAAAATCCATGGGTCAACTTGGGGACCCCATGGAGCCACTTTGGTTGGAAAATGACATTAATACATTTTTATTTAAAGTTAAAATTATAATGTCACAAACATGTGTTGTTTTACTAAAACAATTTTTACATTGGGTTATGTAAGTCATATTTTTCACTATAAATATTCATTATAAATATAAAACGATTTCCTACATCATGATAGTTTTTTTATAATTTTTAGAAATTAAATATATTAATTTAATTATGACACCGTGATGATGCAGTGATTACCTCATAAATGAACGATTTAAATAAAATGGAAAGATAATGTAAAATATAAGACCTAAACTTGTCAAAAACATATCGGATGTGTGTATTTCGAACTACGATCACCTTATCCTCGAAATATATAATTGTGGGACCTTTTTTATTCGAAAAGTATTTTATAAAAAAGTATATTTTCTTAACTTTCCAAGAGTGATCCTCCTCTCCTCTTATTAAAGGCCCCCACCTCTACCACCTTACCCACACTTCCAAAGCCTATGGCTCGGACAAACCCTACACATTGTGTGTCTACACATCCCTCTCTAACACTTAGAAGCCTCACTTTGGGCATAATCCTTTCCAAGGAAGCCTTTGAGCTTATATCAAAGAGAGTTACCCGTTTTAAAGGTAGTGTTTTCTCTTGTTTTGTTATGTTTTATTTTTCTTCTCCAACCCCCTAAACACTTTTTATTCTTTTCTTTTTTTAACAAAACCAGTATCTTCAATAAATTAGGATGTTTTATGTGAAAAATTCGAGCTACACTTACACACACCTTCGTCTAATGGTTAAAGAACATATTATTTCTGTGGTTGATGATTTTCTTCCTCACGAAATGATGATTGGTCAATATTCTTTTAACACCATTAAAGTTGGCCATTATGATGTCACTGTATTTTATATATGATATATATGGTATTTATGTTTACTATATTCTTCTGTATATTATATTTAAAACATACCTTTATTCTTTTCCTGTTGTGCAAATGCGATAATTTCATATGAGGAAGTGTGGACTACCGCCGCCTCAAGTGATATGACTCGTAAATATAGTACATGGAATGTATAAAGAATGAAATAAATGAACATATGTGACCTACATAACATATATATTATAATGGAATTATAATATATATATATATATCTCATTTATTTTTAATTCCAATTATATGATAAAAAAATGAAAGTAGCTTTCATGCGAACGTACGTCCTACCGTCTCCATGAACGGTGCTTTTCATTTTTTATCTCCAAATGTTATGGAATAGTATGAAATGAATATGTACTGGATATATATTATATTTTAATCATTAATACTATTTTTTAAATTATTTACTTATAACTACATGGGCAATCATTTTCAAACAATTTCATTTTTTTACTCATGTACCAAACATCGGCCAAAACATCTGATATGAAATAACATTATTAAACAATTATTATAACATTATAATATTTGATATTAACTGAATAATAATATTTAAAGGAGTTCCTTAGGAAATTATAAATTGACCAAAGTTTATTATTCAGGAATATAAAGAAACGAACAAGACAAGTCAGACTTGAGGTAAGGGATTCGACCTCTCGCTTTCTTTTCAAGTACCCTCTTTTATGTCATTTCATTTATGATCCATGTTCTTATGTTGGAGGATGTTAATTTATATTAATAATACTATAATTTTTATTTTTATATTACGAGATACCCCCACTTACTCTCATTAATTATTTTTTTTAGAATTTTTAAGTGGCGCTGTTAGGCTGCCGAGCTTTCGTAAGGGATTTTTCATCTCACTTTTATTCTCGTGAGATTTATGCTACATTTTCCACCATTTCCTTTGAGTTGTATATGTACTTCCCATTATTATACTATTTGTGTAATATAATTCCTTTTATGAGTATTTACATAAATGTTGTATTGTCCTTCTTTCATGGGGTGTATGTTTTGAATAATACCCAAGTCGGTAAGGGATCCTTTCACCCTCCTCTTTTTAAAAGACTTCTTTTGTTATGTATTATAATTCACATACTATTAAGTTGGGATATGTTCTTCTATATCCTTATTAATGAAAATTTTATGTCCAAGTGATGATATACCATTTTTATCTGTCATCAACTCTTTTTCTGAATTATGAAGTGACGCCGTTAGGCTGTCGAATTTTTGCAAGGGAACTTCTTAACCCAATTTTGATTCTTTGGGATAAACTTGTAATCCTTGAATATGTCGTTCTATGAATATGTGTGAATAACCTGTGATTTTTTTACACTTAATATCCACTTATATTTTGTGTCTTCTTTTTTAACACATAATTATGTAATTGATTTATCCTTAATCCAAGGATATTGTCTTTTTAAGGGACTTCGTCTCAATCTCCATTCGTTGAGGCATATTTTGTTTACACACAACTTTCATTTATATGGTGTATAAACCCCTTTGACTTTTATGCTTATTCAAAAGGAATCTTTTTTTTATACGAAGAGTTTTATTAAACAAAAAAAGGAATGTTTCTTTGTCCTACTTATGTGGCGACAACGACTTCTCTGCCACCGTGACCATTATTTGAGTTTTGTCTTCCTCTACAAGCCATACCGCTTTTTTAAAAATGAAAAATAAATACCCTGTTTAACTTTTATTTTATTTTGGTATTGAAAATGGTTTTCATAATGTTTTTATATAAATGGGTTGTATTGATATCTTGTGATTGAAATTTGTAAATGTTATGTTTCCTTCATGCATGTTTTATGTGATATGATTATATTATGGTTCTTGGGCCATATTATGAACACGGGTGGTTACGTGAAAAACTAAGGGTGGGTGAGCCCGATATAGCTCTCCAATGCATTGGTTAATGTGAAGGAGTTAATCGTTATGGTTTCTCCGAAGATATTTAGGGAATATACTATGATGGGTATTCCAAACGTAACCAAGAGGGTTACTCCCTACGTAAGAATGTTATGAATGAATCAAGTTACCTTTATGAATTATGATTTCTATGATTTATTCATGATTTGATGAGGTATGTTAAAATTTTTATGTTTTATGAGTAATGTATTATTTCATACACGACCTAATATTTTCTTTTCATTCTTTTATATCCCTTGATGAGATTTTTATGCTCATCCCATGTTTTTGAAATGTTTTTAACATGTCAAGGGAATTTTTCATGATATGATGATAGTGTCAAGGATGTGTCATGAAAGAAACCATGTTTTATTTTAAATATGTTTTCGTTGATGTGGAAAAACCAATACTATAATTTATGCAACCACTTTGTTTAAATGAGGAATGTAAGTCATGATTTATGATCTAATACTCTAAAACTCTAAACCTGAAATGATCCTCAATGTGAATTATTCATTTAATTCAACATTAAGTAAGGTTTATGGCCGGGGCCTTATAGTTGGTATCAAAGGTCGGTTTAGACATCTTTAGGGATTAGGTGTTTTTTTGGACATATGATTAGTCCCTATATCTATTATTTCAGTTAAATCCTTGTTTTATATGTTTTTTCAGGTCAAGTAAAGTCGGTTACGAATGGAAGGAGAATGATCTCAAACGACATTCCTATCTCTTCCTGATGACATGCTTTCAATAACTATTGCAAAGTCATGTTCGGATGATAGTGAAACTTTTTCTAGAATACAACTCACTTGCAAGCAGTTGTTTGAGATATCAAACACCTCCACTATACCTTGTTATCATCGTGGATCATGGGTTGTATTTAGAAAAATACTATTTTCAAAATATTCTCAAATTTTCAAGAAAGGTAAATATTATCAAGGTATTTTCAAATATTTTACATTATCACAAGAATTAGAAGCATATTATGATTTTAAAAAATGGTGCTGAGGAAGGAGACCCTTGCGCAACCTATTTATATTTTCTTTTAAAATATAGTCTCTCAGGACATACTTATGGTATTTTAAAAGGACCAATAATAGAAAGCTTCAACTCAAATTCTGTCCATCTATTTTATAGAAATCATGTTTTATCTGATGTTTTGGAATTATATTTCATACATGATTATTTTCCAAAACTGTTTTTCTGTGAACACCCATATGACCCATGTTGTAAAAGGTGTATTTTTATGGGGGAAGAAAATGATTTTGAAGGATCTACAAATCATTGTTGTAATGCATGGGACTTATACCTACGTGAGCAAGATGACAATGAAACCGAGTGGACGCCATGATCAACGTATGATTCATTTTGGGAATTGTTTTATTTTATCTTATGGTGGTTAAATAAGACTTCAAGAATTAAGATGTTGAGATCGTAACGAATTTGGATGAAAATGAGAGGTATAAGGAAACTATTGAGGTTAAAACATGTTAGGGTTATTTTTGGAGTTTTATAAAAAGGAAAACATGCAGACCATGTGACAACCCGTCGCGTCAAACAAAGCTACAGGAATCGAACCCACAACCAAAGTGTGACTGGTATTTTTCACCTACCACTGGACTACGTGAAGTCCCTGGTTAGTTTGACTTATTCTTTTTAGTTAGATGAATTTAGGAATTAAGTGTAAGTTGATTTTGGGTTATCTATGGAAATTATTAACCTATCATGGAGGATATGTGATTAGGTTAATTACTTTTCAACATGATACTTTTAGAGCAACTGATGTTATTTGGAGAGAAGTGTTAACTTGTACCTTGGAAGACTATAAGACTAAATCCTTCAAATATTTGGGTTTCAATATTAGTTTGGATTACTTTGAATAATTTTATGGACAAATTTTTTATCGAATGGTCCTCCTTGAACATTGGGTTTTGTTGGAAAAAATTTGGATATTAAGAATAGATTTTCTTTTTATAATGGGTTATACTTTTCTGGATTATCTGATCTTGTTCAATCAATTTTGGTTTTGGTAAGGGTCTAAAAACATGGAAAATATATAGTTAACTTTTTGTGTATTATGTGATTCTCTATAATTTTATTATAGCTCTCTTAATGTGAACAAGAAATCCTAAATACTCATCATTAAGGGAAAGTATGAGTTTGTGTAAGAAATCTAGTAAAATTTGAAAGTCAACATGAAAAGTAAGTATGTTTCATTAAGATCAAAAATAAATTCCTCAATGAAAAGTAACTTAAAACAAAAATGTTGTCTATTAACTTTTTTATGGGGGAATCGAATACTGTTTAACCCACCACAAGTATGATATTTTCTTGTGGCTAACTTCCTCCTAAACATGTTTTCTATCACTCTCCCTCAGAACATGATCCTTTGTTTTTTCCTCCATATCCATGTTTTATTACATGGAATCCAAGTATGGGTTAACTCGGGTGACCATTGTACTTCCCTTTATTTATTTTAAAGTGATTTTTTACTGACTCTTGTTCCGATTTGGGATTTTCAATGAAGTTTCCAAGCCCAATTTTAAAATTGCAAGGACGCAATTCCCAAAAGGTGGAAAGGATGTAACACCCCAGGTAAATAAAGAATATCACAATTTCACATTTATCAATATTTTTGAATAAAATATTAATATTACATTAAAGGGGGACACTATGCTCGATGGCGTATCCAATACGCAACAATGAGTTTCTTGGGAATCTTACGTTGCACTATAATAATAAAATAATATTATTTTAAATGGTAGTTAACGCCTAGCCATTGTAATGGCGGGAATGAATAGAACTAACTAAAAAATGATTATATATATTTGTCAAATATTTTTACTCTTTAAAATAAATGGTAGAGGATTAAAAATGCAAATGAATCCAATTTTAAGCGTAAACATTCTAATATTCTTTAAAAGGTCGATTAACCGCCTTTTGATGGTGAACCTCTTTTAAATCCACTTTTTTGACAATTTTATGTGTTCTATTTTACAAAATAAAATTATTCTTTAGAATCGGGACATCAACATTTAATTTTTGTAAATTTTTGGTATTTTTCTGATAAATTTCATTTTTTAATGAATAGTGAAAAATATTGTATTTTAATTCAAAACCTCTTTTTAATCTAATTTATTTATCTGATTATATTATCTGTTGAATTGGGTTTAAAGTGAAATTAGAATATATTTTTACCATTTAATCCAATAGTGGTCGTTGGAATTAATTTCACTTTGAAATTGGACTTAAACTAGTGTCAATCTTTTGATATATATATTGTTTCATAAAAACACGCTATTTGTCATGACATCAGGAATGAATTATTAAATTAATTAATGTAACTAATATGATTTGAATTTTTTAAATTAGACATCATTTGTGAATTCAAAATATCAAATATAGCTTAGGGTGATGTTTTGGTATTTTTCTGAAAAACTTCAACTTTTGATGAATAGTGAAACCACTAAGTTGTACTTAAAAAACTGATTTTTCATTTAAATGAAACTTTACCACTTCTGTGTTTTGAATTTCTAAAATCCGACATACATGGTTGTCATTAGGATGTACAATTCGGTTCAATGAGATTAAAATAATTTTTTGGTGAATAGTAACTTTTATGGTTTTAATCGCGATTAGAGGTAATTAATGTAATTTAAGATAAAAATAATATTTTAATAATATGAAATGAACTTGACAGATGTCCTAACTTTATTGGATGTGTCATGGCCGACCAAGACAATCCATGGGTCAACTTGAGGACCCCATGGAGCCACTTTGGTTAGAAAATGACATTAATACCTTTTTATTTAAAGTTAAAATTATAATGTCACAAACAAGTGTTGTTTTACTAAAACAATTTTTACATGGGGTTATATATGTCATATATTTGACTATATATATTCATTAAAAATCTAAAAAGATTTCCTACATCATGATATATTTTTTATAATTTTTAGACATTAAATAAATTAATTTATTTATGACACCGTGATGATGTAGTTATTACCTCATAAATGAACGATTTAAATTAAATGAAAAGATAATGTAAAATATAACACATACACTTGTCAAAAACATATTGGATGTGTTTATTTCAAGCTATTATCACCATATAATTGAAATATATAATTTCGGGACCTTTTTTATTCGAAAATCATTTTATAACAAAGTATCTTTTCTTAACATTCCAAGAGTGCCCCTCCTCTCCTCTTATAAAAGGCCCCCACCTCAATCACCTAACCCACAATTAAAAAGCCTTTGGCTCGAAAAAACACTGCCCATTTTGTCTCTCCAAATCCCTCTATAACTCTTAGAAGCCTCACTTTGGGCATTATCCTTTCCCAGTTAGCCTTTGAGCTTAAATCAAAGAGAGTTACCCGTTTTAAAGGTAGTGTTTTCTCTTGTGTTCTTATGTTTTATTTTGCTTCTCCAACCCCCTAATTTTTTTTATTATATACTTTTATAACAACACCAGTATCATAAATATACTAGTATGTTTTTATGTGATGGATTCGAGCTACACTTACACAAACCTTCATCTAATGGTTAAAGAACATACTGTTTATATGGTTTGCGATTTTTTGCCTCACGAAACGATAATTGTTCAATATTCTTTTAACACCTTTGAAGGTGGCCATTATGACGTCACTGTATTTTATATATGATATATATGGTATTAATGTTTACTATATGATTCTTTATTTTATATTTAAAACATACCTTTATTCTTTTCATGTTGTTCAAATGCGATAATTTCGTATGAGGACGTGTGGACTACCGCCCCCTCAAGTGATGTGACTCGTTAATGCAATACATGGAATGTATAAATAATGAAATTAATGAACATATGTGACCTATATAACATATATATTATAATGTAATTATAATATATATATATATATTATAATGTAATTATAATATATATATATATATATATATATATCTCATTTATTTTTATTTCCAATAATATGACCAAAAAATGAAATTAGCGTTCATGTGTACGTATGGACTACCGTCTCCATGAACGGTGCTTTTCATTTTTTATCTCCAAATGTTATGGAATAGTATAAAATGAATATGTAATCGATATATATGATATTTTAATCATTAGTACTATTCTGTAAATGATTTACTCATAACTACATGGGCAATCATTTTCAAACAAGTTCATTCACTGCAGGAAATGGAGGATATACCAACGGTTCTAAACTGTTGGTATAGGCTGGAAAACCGTTGGTATATTCTATACCAACGGTTGTCAAAACCGTAGGGAAGTAAGGCGTGGGGAATGATCTATACCAACGGTTTGAACTAAACAGTTGGTATAGCCCACTCTATGTCTTGATTTTCCAACGGTTCTTGTTGAACCGTTGGTATAGGTTTACCCAATGGTTTAAAACCGTTGGGAATTCTATGATTTTGATATTATACCAACGGTTTACAACCGTTGGTATAGTTTTTTTCCCAATGGTTTCAATGAAACCATTGGCATATGATCAATAAAAAATACTATACCAACAGTTACAAACCATTGGTATAATTCTTCTCAAAGTATACCAACGGTTGTAAACCGTTGGTGTTGTGTAGTTCAAGAATTGTTGCACAGCAGCCCCTCCTGTGCTGCAGCCCCTCCTGTGCATACACCTGCATACAAAATAGCACTTAAAACAGTGAAACCATAAAACAACAAAAAAAGACCACCTATTTGATTAGAGACATAGTGAATAATTCCCCATTTGAATCTTCATATGACAACAATCATCCAGTATAGTTGAATAAGAGTTTCAATAACTCAAATATTATTTACACCCATTTCAATCTTCATATGACAACCAGTTTTCTAATATATGGTTAAAAGGTATTTTCTTAGGAGTCTCATCACTTGTGACACCTTAAGTGCCACACTGGGCCTCGGATTGTGGCGGGGTTGACTGGTTCACGTCACAAATGATCCATGAATCATTTTCCTAAAGTTTCAACACAATCAGAATCCGTTTGATCGGTTTGGCGTATGCACGTAAAATATTGTCCATTTTGAACAAAAGAGAGGCAGTTTGGGTGGTCTCGGCCCCACGGTGACTCCAATTGAGGCGCGGTTGACTCGTACACATCACATATGACCCATGGATCATTTTCCTAATGTTTCAACAGAATCCGAAGGCGTTTGGTCCGTTTCCCGTATGTCAGTTGTTGATATCACTTACAATTTACTCCATTTTAACAAAAGAGAGACTGTTTGAGTGGTCCCGGCCACACCACGGCTCGGATTGAGGCTAAGTTGACTCTTAAACGTCAAATATGACCAATGGATCATTTTCTTAAAGTTTCAATAGAATCAGAAGGCGTTTGGTTTGTTTGGCGTATGTTAGTTGTTCTTTTCACTTAAAATTAAGTCCATTTTAAACAAAAGAGAGGCACTTTGAGTGGTGACAGCCACACCGGGCCTCTTATTGAGGCAGTGTTTACTCGTACACTTCACATATTAGCCATGGATCGTTTTCCTAAAGTTTCAACACAATCAGAATCTGTTTGATCGGTTTGGCGTATGTACATATAATATTGTCCATTTTTAACATATGAGAGACAATTTGGGTGGTGTCGTCCACACCACACCTCATATTGAGGCGGGATTGACTCGTACACATCACATATGACCCATGGATCATTTTCCTAAAGTGTCAATAGAATCTGAAGGTGTTTGGTTGATTTCCCGTAAGACAGTTGTTGATTTCATTTACAATTTAGTCCATTTTCAACAAAAGAGAGACTGTTTGAGTGGTCAGAGCCACACCGCGGCTTGTATTGAGGCGGAGTTGACTCGTACATGTCACATATGACCCATGGATTGTTTTCCTAATGTTTCAACAGAATCTGAAGGTGTTTGGTCGGTTTGGCTTATGTCAGTTGTTGTTTTCACTAAAAATTAAGTTCATTTTAAACAAAAGAGAGGCACTTTGAGTGGTGTCAGCCACAACGTGCTTCAGATTGAGGTGGGGTTGACTCGTACACGTCACATATAATCCATGGATTATTTTCCTAATGTTTGAACATAATCAGAATCCGTTTGATCGGTTTGGAATATGTACGTAAAATATTGTCCATTTTGAACCAAAGAGAGGTTGTTTGGGTGGTCCCGGCCACACAATGCCTTGGATTGAGGCGGGGTTGACTCGTACACATCACATATGACCCATGGATCATTTTCCTAAAGTGTCAACAGAATCCGAAGGTGTTTGGTAGATTTCATGTATGTCATTTGTTGATATCACTTACAATTTAGTCCATTTTGAACAAAAGATAGATAGTTTGATTGGTCCCAGCCACACCGAGGCTCTGATTGAGGAAGAGATGACTCGTACACATCAAATATGACCCATGGATCGTTTTACGAATGTTTCAATAGAATACGAAGGCGTTTGGTTGGTTTGGCGTATGTCAGTTGTTGTTTTCACTTAAAATTATGTCAATTTTAAACAAAACAGAGGCACATTGAGTGGTGTCGGCCGCATCCGGGCCTCCGATTGAGGCGGGGTTGACTCGTACACATCACATATGACCCATGAACCGTTTTCCTAAAGTTTCAACAGAATATGTAGGAGTTTGGTCGGTTTTCCGTATGTCAGTTGTTGTTTTCACTTAAAATTAAGTACATTTAAAAAAAATCACTTTGAGTGGTGTCGGCCACACCGGGACTCGTATTGATGCGGGGTTAACTTGTACACATCACATATAAGGCAAGGATCATTTTCCTAGAGTTTCAACACAATCCGAATCCGTTTTATCGGTTTGGCCTATGTACGTAAAATATTGTCCATTTGGAATAAAAGAGAGGCAGTTTGGGTGGTTCCGGCACCACGGTGCCTCGGATTGAGGCACTATTGACTTGTAAACTTCACATATGACCCATGGATTATTTTCGTAAAGTTTGAATAGAATATGAAGCGTTTGGTCGGTTTCCCGTATGTCAGTTGTTGATTTCACTTGCAATTTAGTCCATTTTGAACAAAAGAGAGACAGTTTGAGTCGTCCCGGTCACACCGCAACTCGGATTGAGGTGGGGTTGACTCGTACACGTCACATATGACCCATGGATAATTTTCCCAATGTTTCAATAGAATCAGAAGTCATTTGGTTGGTTTGGTGTATGTCAGTTGTTGTTTTCTTTTACAATTTAGTCCATTTTCAACAAAAGAGAGACAATTTTAGTGGTCCTGGCCACACCGCGGCTCAGATTGAGGAGATGTTGACTCTAACTCGTCACATATGACCCATGGATCGTTTTCCTAAAGTTTAACAGAATATGAATGTGTTTTGTTGGTTGGACGTACGTCAGTTGTTGTTTTCACTTAAAATTAAGTCCATTTTAAAAAAAAGAGAGCCACTTTGAGTGGTGTTGGCCATACTGGGCCTCGGATTGAGGCGGGGATGACTCGTACACGTCGCATATGAAAAATGGATCATTTTCCTAAAGTTTCAACACAATCAGAATCTGTTTGATCGGTTTGGCGTATGTACGTAAAATATTGTCCATTTTGATCAAAGGAGATGCATTTTGGGTGGTCCCGTCCACACGGAGCCTCGGATTGAGGCGGGGTTGACTCATACACATAACATATGACCAATGAATCATTTTCCTAAAGTTTCAACAGAATAAGAAGGCGTTTGGTAGGTTTCTCTTATGTCAGTTGTTGATTTCACTTACAATTTAGTCCATTTTGAACAAAAGAGAGATAGTTTGAGTGGTCCCGGCCACACCGCGGCTCAGATTGAGGCAGGGTTGACTCGTACAGGTCACATTTGACTAATGTATCGTTTTCCTTACGTTTCAATATAATTCGAATGTGTTTGGTCGGTTTGGCGTATGTCAGTTGTTGTTTTCACTTAAAATTAAGTCCATTTTTACAAAAACAGAGGCACTTTGAGTGGTGTCGGCCACATCGGGCCTCGGATTGAGGCAGCGTTGAGTCTTACACATCACATATGAGTCATGGATTGTTGTTCAAAAGTATCAGCACAATCAGAATCCGTTTGATCGGTTTGATGTATGTACGTAAAATATTGTCCATTTTAAACATCAGAGAGACAGTTTGGGTGGTGTCGGCCACACCACGCCTCAAATTGAGGCTAGATTGAGTCTTACACATGCCATATGACCCATGGATCGTTGTGCTGAAGTATAAATAGATTTGGAATGCATGTGGTCAGTTTCCCTCATGACAGTTGTTGTTTTCACTTACAATATTGTCCACTTTCAACAAAAGACTGACAATTTGGGTGGTCCTGGCCCCACAGTGCCTCGGATTGAGGTGGGATTGACTCGTACACATCACATATGACCCATGAATAGTTTTCCTAAAGTTTCAATAGAATCTGTAGGCGATTGGTCAGTTTTCCGTATGACAGTTGTTGTTTTCACTTAAAATTAAGTTCATTTTTAAAAAAAGAGGCACTTTGAGTGGTGTCGGCCACACCGGGCCTCGTATTGAGGCGGGGTTAACTCATACACATCAAATTTGACTCATTTATTGTTTTCCTTATGTTTCAATATAATCCAAATGCGTTTGGTCGGTTTGTTGTATGTCAGTTGTTGATTTCACTTAAAAATAAGTCCATTTTTAACAAAACAGAGGCACTTTGAGTGGTGTCGGCCACACCAGGCCTCGAATAGAGGCGGGGTTGACTCGTACACATCACATATGAGTCATGGATCGTTGTGAAAAAGTATCAACACTATCAGAATCTTTTTGATCTTTTTGGCGTATGTACGTAAAATATTGTCCATTTTAAACAAAAGAGGGATAGTTTGGCTGGTTCCGGCCACACCGTGCCTTGGATTAAGGAAAGGTTGACTCGTACTCGTCACATATGACCCATGAATCATTTTAATAAAGTTTAAACTAGTTTTCAATTCATTTGGTCAGTTTTCCGTATGTCAGTTGTTATTTTCACTTAAAATTAAAGTCATTTTGAACAAAAAAATACATTTTGAATGGTACCGTCCACACCGCGCCTTGGATTGAGGTGGGGTTGACTCGTACATGTCAAATATGACCCATGGATCGTTTTACTATAGTATCAATAGAATCCGAATGCGTTTGGTCGGTTTACCGTATGTCAGTTGTTGATTTTACTTAAAATTAAGTCCATTTTTAACAAAATAGAGGCATTTTGAGTGGTGTCGGCCACACCGAACCTTGTATTGAGGAAGATTCAACTCATAAACGTCACATTTGACTCATGGATCGTTTTCCTTCAGTTTCAACAGAATAAGAATGAGTTTGGTCAGTTTTCCTTATGTCATTTGTTGATTTCACTTAAAATTAAGTCCATTTTTAACAAAACAGTGGCACTTTGAGTGGTATCGGCCACACCGGGTCTCGAATTGAGGAGGGGTTGACTCGTACACGTCACATATGAGTCATGGATCATTGTTAAAAAGTATCAACACAATCAAAAGATGTTTTATTGGATTGGTGTATGTACGTAAAATATTGTCCATTTTAAACAAAATACATATAGTTGGAGTGATACCGGCCACACCGCAAATCAGATTGAGACAGAGTTGACTTTTACATGTCACATCTGACCCTTGGGTCGTTTTACTAATGTTTCAACACAATATGAATGTGTTTGGTCAGTTTTCCATATGTTAGTTGTTGATTTCATTTAAAAATAAGTCAATTTTGAACAAAAGAGAGGCAGTTTGAGTGATCCTGGCCACACCGTGACTTTTATTGAGGCGAGGTTGACTTATACACGTCAAATTTGACCCATGGATTTTTTACCTTATGTTTCAATAGAATACGAATGCGTTTGGTCGGAGGGGAAGGGTCTAGTCGGGTACGCAGAGATGCTCGTCTACCTCTAGTACGAACCCCCCTCATACCATCGGCCGAAGAACTGAAAGAATAAAATAATGAAAAGTGCACATACATATGTACCTGTAAAATCTACACATAGATAGCACATAGCTGCATCATGTCATAAAAAATAACACCAAGGATCAGACAAAATAGAAGCAGTCATGCAGAGTAATGACAAGTGCACATTCAGATCAGAAGCAGCTAAAAAATTGTTGCATACATGCCATGTTTATTTCCTAAAACAGAGTAAAAAAATCAAAATGATGAAACTATGGAATATGGGTTGCCTCCCAGGAAGCGCTATGTTTTACGTCTTCATCCAGATGGATGGACACTGGTTAATCGTCTTGGTCCATCAACTCAGAACTCCTCTACCTCTTACAAGAACTGGTGGTCGTGTCATCAAGCTCACATGGACGCTTAGTGGGATTGATCACTTCAAGAGCGTAGTGGGCGTGAATTTGGTGTGGAAGTAAGAGAATGTGGCGCTCGTCATCAGCCAGAAACTGAGTGGGATTGATCACTTCAGGAGCATAGCGGGCTTGAATCTGGTGTGGAAGTAAGAGAATATGGCGCTCATCATCAGTCGGACGATGAGTCACCCATTGTCTGAGGTCAGATGGAGACAGGACGTGCACATCGATGATCATGGAAGAGGAAGACAAGCTAGACATTTTTGGTTAAGATTCATCCACAAATAGATTCATTTTTATATATTATAACCTTTATAAATGTTTGTCCTATTTTTACAAACAATTAATGTGTGAAAATTGTGAAAAATAACTTATCAGATATATAAAAATGGATTTACTCAGGGACATGATGCATAATATCTCAAATATTCCTCATTGGATCCCAATTTGAAATTTTAATCCATTATGAAATGTCTTATATCAATTTATTTTTATTTGGATCTTTAAGGTTGAACGGTTTTTGTAAAATCTAGCCAAGGGAGGATAGACTAGTGACTTGGAATACAATTGGATGTTATGTGGTGAAAACCACATTATAAGAATTGTTTAGGATATTATTGAGGTGGTTTGAGGATAAATATATCTTTTTAGAGATAATCCATCATGTCCAAGTTGGTGGTCAATGTTTTGAAGTGGGGGGTATTTGGTGGTTGAGGAGGGGGTGAGGGGGATGTCCAAGGTCTAGGAGGAGGGGTGGGGGCTGTCCAGGGTCCAGGAAGGGGGGCGGGGGGCTGTCCAGGGTCAAGGAGAAGGGGAGAAGGGGTTGTCCATAGTCCAGGAAGGAGGGGGGGTTGTCCAGGGTCCATCGAGGAGGGGTGCTATCCAGGGTCCAGGGTGGAGGGTGGGGGGCTTCCTAGGGTCCAATAAGGATAGGGGACTATACAAGGTCCTGGGAGAGGGGTGGAGGGGGGTTGTCCAGGGTCCTGGAGGGGGGATGTCCAAGTTTCAGGAAATAGGGGGGCTAGGCTGTCCATGTTCCAGGAGGGGGACTGTCCAGGGTCGAAGAGGGGGGGTGTCTAGGGTCCATGAGGAGTGGGGGATCTGTTAAAGGGAGGAAATCCCCAAATAATTCATTGAAAATTAACTAAACTTAATCCAAAAAACATCACAATTCCATTCCATCACCCAACCAACATCCAATTCATCCTCAATATCACTAACCATCACATGCCATAAACAACACAACCTAGTTTATACCAAATTAAAGCAGAAAGAAAAAATAATAGATGGAAAACATTAAAACTAAGTTAGTACTTACATATTTAGAGTGTAGAACTACAAAAGTGTTTGATTTAATATGGATCTATGAGTGGAACGAGTTTCTGAGTACTTGTATAGAGAGATCCGAGACGTTTAGGTCAAATCAAAATAGAAAATAAAAAAATAGATTAAGAACATTAGAACATAGAGATATGAAGTGTAGAACAGAAAAATCGTTTGATTGATGAGGATGGATGGAGTTTCTTAGACTGGGTAATGAGAGTGCGTTGGTAGAGCTTCAATTTAGGGCTGCAGTCGAGCGGAGGGGGACTGCAATCGAGCGAAGGGGATCTTGGATTTAGGGGAAAGCTTTCCAAACGGTTTTTAAAAACCATTGGGAATGTATGTTTACCTAAGGCCTATACAAACAGTTTACACAAACCGTCGGTATAGATTCCAACATATACCAACGGTTAGTGTATAACCATTGGTAAAAGTCTCTTAATGGAGCCCTATACCAACAGTTTTATAAACCATCGGTAAAAATCTTCATAAAAGCCTCTATGCCAACGGTTTTCTTAAAACCGTTTCTATACATAACCATTCCCAACGGTTTGATAAACCGTTGGGATATAAGCTTTGGTAAAAATGGGATTTCTAGTGGTGATTTTTTTTACTCATGTACCAAACATCGGCAAAAACATGTTATATGAACTAACATTATTAAACAATTATTATAATATTATAATATGTGATATGAACTGAATAATAATCTTTAAAGGAGGTACATAAGCAAGTATAAATTGACCAAAGTTGATTATTCAGAAATGTAAAGAAACGAACAAGACAAGTCGTACATGAGTTAAGGGATTCGACCTGTCGCTTTCTACTCAAGTAACCTCATTTATGTTATTTCATTTATGCTCCAGGTTCTTATGTTGGAGGATGTTATTTTATATTATCCATACTGTAATTTTTATTTTTATATGATGAGATGCACCCTCTTACTCTAATCAATTCTTTTTTTAGAATTTTTAAGTGGCGTCGTTAGGCTTCCGTGCTTTCGTAAGGGATTTTTCATCTCACTTTTATTCTCGTGAGATTTATGCTACATTTAACACCATTTCCTTTAAGTGGTATATGTACTGCCCATTATTCTACCCTTTGTGTAATATAATTTATTTTATGATTATTTACATCAATGTTTTATTGTCCTTCTTTCATAGGGTGTATGTTTTGAAAGATACCCATGTCGGTAAGGGAACCTTTCACCCTCCTCTTTTTAAAAGACATATTTTGTTATGTATTTTAATTCACATACTATTAAGTCGGGATATTTTCTTCTATATCCTTATTAATGTAAATTTTATTTCCATGTGATGAGATACCCTTTTGATCTCTCATCAACTCTTTTTCTGAATTTTGATGTGACGTCGTTAGGCTGTCGAATTTTTGCAAGGGAACTTCTTTACCCAATTTTGATTCTTTGGGATAAACTTTTACTCCTTGAATATTTAATTCTATGAATATGTGTGAATAACCTGCCATTGTTTTACACTTAATATCCACTTATATTTTGTGTATTCATTTGTCACACATAATAATGTAATTGATTTATCCTTAATCCAAGGATGCCGTCTTTGTAAGGGAGTTTGTCTCAATCTCAATTCATTGAGGAATATTTTGTTTTATACACAACTATATTTTATATGTTGTATAAACCCCTTTGACTTTTACGCTTATTCAAAAGGAATCTTTTTTTTTATACGAAGCATTTTACTAAACGACAAAATTAATGTTACTTTTACGTACGTATGCGGCGATAATGACTTCTTCACCGCCGTGACCATTATTTGAGTTTCAGCTTCCTATACATGCCATACCTTTTTTTTAAATGAAAAATAAATACCATGTTTTACTTTTCTTTTATTTTGGTATTGAAAATGGTTTTCATAATGTTGTTATATCAATGGGTTGTATTGATACCTTGTGATTGAAATGTGAAAATGTTATGTTTCCTTTATGCATGTTTTATGTGATACGATTATGTTATGGTTTTTGGGAATTATTATGAAGACGGGTGGTTTCGTGATAAACTAAAGGAAGGTGAGCCCGATATAGCTCTCCAATGCATTTGGTAACATGAAGGAGTTAAACATTATGGTTTCTCCTAAGTGATTTAGGGAATATACTGTGATGGGTATTCCAAAGGTAACCAAGAGGGTTACTCCCTACATAAGAATGTTATGAATGACTCAAGTTACCTTTATGCCTTATTATTTCTACGATTTATTCGTGATTTGATGAGGTATGTTAAAATACTTATGTTTTATGAGTAAAGTATGATTTCATACATGGACTAATGTTTTCTTTTCGTACTTTAATATCCCTTACTGAGCTTTTTATGCTCATCCCATGTTTTTGAAATGTTTTTCACAGGTCAAGGGAAAGGTGCATGATATGATGATAGTGTCAAGGATGTGTAAATAAAGAAACCATGTTATATTTTAAATATGTTTCCGTTGATGGGGAAAAACCAACACTATCTTTTATGTAACAAATTTGTTTAAATGTGGAATGTAATTCATGATTTATGATCTAATTCTCTAAAACTCTAAACCTGAAAATATTTTCAATGTGAATTATTCATTTAATTCAACATTAAGTAAGGTTTAAGGTCAGGGCCTTATATTCCATCATCTACAAGATCCACCGCCTTGGCCTATCTCCATCCCAGACTCCTGCACACACCCCTGTACCACCCACACAAGCCACATCGAACTTCCATTCTCCACCACATCATCCTTCAGACCAGACCACCTCGCCCTGCCACTACAAGCCACCTCAGGATACTGCTTGTTTGAACTGCCAAGCTGGATTCCTACCGCAACCGTGCTAGACCGCCATTGTTCCCTGGATGAACTCCCTCTCCAAATAACCATTACACGCATGCGACACAGATCTATGGGGAGTAACCTTGATCATCCCTGATCCATTTTGTCAAAACTCATTTCACCAATATCACACCATCGATCACAAATATGACCACACGGTGACATTTCATTATACCAAAGATTGTTCTCAAAATGATCATTCAACTGGTATTAGTCTAATCACCTATAAAATGAAAAAATGTTGATGAAAATATGATGAATGAAGAATAAAAGCACAATTAATAGATTTGAAAGGAGTAGAACAATGAAAATAACTACATAAACTAATAAAACAGTTTATTTCACTTTTTTGTATCATACAAGTGATTAAATGAAATCAATATGTATAATGTCAATCAGAGGTATAAAAAAAGATTAATCCTACTAGTATTGGTTCTATCGTTGTTAATAAAGAATATTCCTACCAAGATCCATTTCACTTGCCGCACTTTGAATATCATTGATCCAGATTTTTTTTGTTGTACATTGTCATTCGTTGTCCACCAATGGGGAGGAGAAGAGAGGATTCATTGGAGATCCCGGTGTTATAAGAGAATTCCCATAAAATCATAATTTATAGCACTTAATTATATTAAAATAAATTAATCAAATAATTAAATAATCAATTAAATAATTATTTAATCAATCGTCCACGATGGCACATAGTCCAACCTCCCAATGCTGAAAAAGGTTATACTCTGACTAGGGTAATACATAGGTACTGATCTCATTTTTGGGATCTTATTTTTTATCTGAGTCTGTGTTTGAGAGATATTTGTGTTTGAGATTTTAAATATGTAAATTAATAATTTATTTTATCGATTTAAGAAACTTATAATGATCGAGGTGTCCAAACGTCCCGCACCGACTCATTTTATGTTGCATCTAGAGTAAAAAATGCGTTCTGGCCCCAACCATGGTCTCAGATTTTCAAACCGATTAACTATATGACATATTCCACATTTCAAGACTTAACCGTGTGTGTGAAATATAAAAACACCTATTATTTTAATAAAATTAATTCTGCGCACACTGCATCTTGGAGCTGCATGTTTTCTCAGTGCCTGGATTTGAAATAATATTTAGAAATATTCCAAAGTATTTTTAGGAAAAAATCGGATCACTAAATTATTACCTCTTTCATTTTTTTCATCCTTGATAAGAAAAACATGGTAAATAACTCGAGATACTAAGCGCACACTTAGATCTCACACTCCTAGGAAAACTCCTTGAGGTTTTTGTACCTCCAATGAATGTGGACTGAATGGATGCGCCACCATGATAAATATATATCTAGCTAATGAAGTTTGTAGGAACACACATGTATCACCTTAGTTGTGACATGTTTAAGACATCATGTACCCACTCAAAATATTTGGGGGTAAGGAAAGGTGGTATGCTACCTCGCCGCCATCTTTAACAGTCTCAAATGTCCTTATATAACACGATGTATATTTTTTCTCCCCGACCGAACCTCTACATACCATGTCACAATTGGAATCATTTTTTGTCACTGGGGAAGGGTCTCGTGATTCCATCCTTTAGATTATCCATATGGTGAAACTTATATGGATATATAGTCACATGGGATTTCACAGTTTATGAATCTCAATTGAGACTCTCTAACTTGGTCAAGAAGTGAATGAGTCAACACTATCGGCTGACGAAATGTTTTACCCTCCTGTTCCACTAGGTTCACCTGTAGGGATGTTAACTGCAATGAAACATACTGCACAAGGTTATTCTATGACTTCCCATACTTCCTGTTATGGTAATTTTATACACAACAGTGCCTAAAGTTCAGAAGTCAGAGGAACTATTCCACTACGCTTCTTCTTCACCATTTGGGCCCCATATGAACACATTCTTGAGACCGATCATGATATGATATCCTACATTGAGATATCATTGTCTAGCCTCTACTAGTATAAAAAGACCTCTCATCACTGTGGTTCTAACTACCGTAACCAAGTGTATGTTGTTCTTCACACAAACAGCTCTCGGTCACAAACACCTTCTCCATCACCCAAACATAGGTGGGGATGCACAAGAGTACAACGATATCACAAGTCTCTATGCGGGGTAACTTCTTGAACTTCCATGCATGGTGGTAACCATTATAGATCATGTCTAGTGAGTAGTGCACAAGGTATGTGAACCTAGTTGCATACTCAGTCACCATCATCCCTCCCTGTCGTAACTGGAGAAGCTCTTAAAGTCGAATGGAGCACAAGCTGGAGGGGTAGAACACCTCATGAAAAAACTGCTGGAAGTCGTTCTGTGATAGTTCCAATCATCACATATCTGAATAACTAAGCCCAACCAACATCCGGCTTCTCTTTGGAAAAGTTCAGTTCCCCAAGTCACCGTCGGATCTGTCAGTGTTAGTACATGCCTGATGGGGAATACCACCATTTATAGCCAAACTTCTGCCACCTGAGGGTTAGTCTCGCCACATAACCTCATCAATCTATGCCGCTGGAAATCGTAAAGTGTGATAAACCTATGCACTTCCTCATCCTCCACCGATGGGGATGTCTACTGCTCAACAAGTAGGGGTGTTGCTACCTATCCACCTAGGGAAAGGGGCTCACAAGACGAGTCTTGGACTGAGGCCTCTTCTCTCATGAGGTTGTCATCACAAACCATAACTATTATCCTGGATGGAAATCATCACAAAGACATCATGAATGTTATCAAATAGTATCGTAGTCAGATGATCAAATCTATATATATCAACAAAAGGTGGAGCATAATCAATAAGGATAGTTAATACTCAATCTAATATGATGCATGTAACATTGATCACGAAAACATGGGTCTTAGGTTGTCAATTCGAAAAGAGGGTAATCAAGGTCTATGTGAATAGATATGTCATCCACCCATACTTTGACTAGATTTTCTGGCCAGAGTGCCGCTCTCAAGATGCTTCTACAATGATGCTTTAAACCCAAAAAAAATTTATGGAAACATCCGAAAAATGTCCCATAGGTTGAACAACCTTTGATACGACTCTTTCACAACCCGACCCATACTGGGGCTCAAGCAGAAACTACGACAAGACCACCCATATAGGATATGTGTTGGAGACTATGCCGAAGGCACAAAAATATTGTGGAGGCCTTGGCCTATGAAAATTTACAAACACACCCAACCAACTCAATGAAAAAATGAAGAGGAAAAGAAAGAAAGATACAACACTACTATAAAAATGAAACGAAACATATATATCCCTTGAACTATAAAAACTAAAAGTACTTGAAAAGTAAAACTAAAAGGGAAAGGTGAAAAAATAAATTCCCAACAGGAAAAGTGCAACAACCCGAAAAAAGTTGGAAATGTAAAATAGTTGGGAGATTCCCACTCCTGAATCCCAAGATACGACCACCACACATGGTCTAAGAACCCCCAATATCCCAAATCTCCACTGATATCATGATCAACATGTCCATTGTCTGCAAGGGCACACAAAATCCAGGAAAAGTCCAATAATCTATGAGTAAAAAAATACTCAGTTAGACACTTCGAAAGCTCAATGGAGCAGCAAGAGAGGTACTGAAGAGTGGAGAAGTAAGAGATATGACAGAATAAGACCAGTATGGGAAAAAGGTATAAAAAACAAAGTGCAGCACATCCCCAAAATAGATATGATCATTCAATGAATCTTTAATGAGGGATTGAGGGGATTTCTATCTCACAGCTCACACCAGGTATAATATAAAGTAGTAAAAGTGAAAACATTAGTCACAACGTCAAACACCTCAGCTGTAGGATAACTCCTCCTCTAATGAGTATAGTGGGCCTGAAAAGTCACGAATATGTGCTTACCATTAACCGTGGATTTCATAGGTTCATATCCCATTCACGTACAGTGGGTCTGCAAAGTCACAAAGAACTACCAATAGATATTCTCATTCAAAGAATCCCAAAAGAGGGACTGTGGGTATCCCCATATCGTAGATCATACCAAGTATACTCAAGGGTAGTAAAAGTGAACAAATAAATCACAAAGCCAGACACCTTAGCTACTGGATGACTCCTCCTCTAATGAGTACAATGGTCCAAAAAATCTCAATGATGTGATTCCCAATAACATTACTTATCGGTACCCGATAATCAAGCCGACCGTATAGATCTTGGATCCATGGTGACCGAGTCTCGACATCGTCTGTTGGATACGCCACATCGTCCTACCATTGTCCCAGCCACCCGCATTCTTCACCGTACAACCTAAACCAGTTGTGCCAGAATTCCCTACTCCGCCGTGTTGTCCCACTAACCGGACCACCTTGCTCTGCCGCCGTGAGCCACCTCGGGCTGTCGCCTGTCCGAACTGCCTCACTGGACACTTGTTGTAACTGCTTTAGACCAGAATAGTTCCCTAGGAAGTCTCCCTCTCTCCAAAAAACCATTACAGAAATTCCACACATATCCATCGAGAAGACAATTGATTATCACTGATCCATTATGTTACACCTCATTTCATTTAGATCACACCTTAGATCAAAAATTTAAAACCGCAGTGACATTTCTTCATACCAAAGATTGATCTCACAATGATCATTCAATGGGTACTGGGCTAATAGTTGGAAAAATGAAAACCAGTGATGTAAATATGATGAATGAAGAACTAAATCACAATGAACAGATTTGAAATGAATAAAATAGTGAAAATAAAAATATAAACTGATAAAAATAGTTTCTTTTGATTCTTAGTATCATGTAAGGGTGATCATGAAATCAATATTCTTAAATATAATCAGAGGAAAAAAACACCAAAGATAAATCCTACCTGTATTGAATAGATCATTGTAGATGAAGAATGTTCTTTCCATGATCTGTTGCATTCGCCAGATTCGAATCACCTTCATCTGGAGTTTCATTATTGTTCTTCTTCCTTCCACATCCTCCAATGGGGAGGAGAAGAGAGGATTCTTTGTAAATTACATGGTCATGAGAGAATTTCTCTAAAATGAGAATTTATAATTCCCCATTACATTAAAATAAATTAATCAAATAATCCAATAACTAATTATTTAAATATTTAATTAATTATCCACGATGGAACACATCCCAACCTCCAGACGCAGATAAAGGTTATACTCTGCCTGGGGTAAAACCTATATTCAGAGCTCATTAGTGGTCTTAGAGTTTTCATCCGAGTCCCTATTTGAGAGATATTCAGGTTTGAGTTTTTAAATGAATTAATTAATAATTTAATTTATTCATTTAACACATCGCCAATGGATGAGGGGTCTGAACATCCCGCGTCGACTAATTATATCTCACGCCTAGGGTAAATACTGTGTTGTAGACCCACCTATGGAATCCTTTTAGATCTATCAAAAATGACCATTTGCATCTGAAATATATTTAGTATCTCGTCAATGAATGTACGTTGACCTAGTTTAATAATCCTCTTAGATCTATAAAATATTATCTTGATTTCTAGAATATATGTTGATTCACCTATGTTCTTCATGGGGAAGCACTAATTCAACTAGTCTTCAATTGATTTTAAGACTATTATTTGGTTTCAATTAATGTATTTTTCATCAACTTTTTCTATTAGCATAACGATCACATTCCCAATTATACTTTTATATCACATGTATTACATTATTTCATAATGAATCCAAATTCCTTTATAGATTCATTGAATCCCATGTTCCATGACCTGGAAGATTTCTTCAGTCCATAAATGTATCTCTTCCTCTTAAAAATCCTTTTCGCATCACCTGGAGTCACAATCCCTTCATGTTGTGTAATATAGATATCTTCTTGAATGTTCCCATTAAGGAATGCAATTTTTACCTCCATCTTCCAAATTTCATAGTCATGGTATGATTCTATATACTTTATGATTACGATGGGTTTAAAAATGGAAACTAGAAAAAGGTTTCATCAAATTCAAATAATTGATTATTCATAATCCCTTTATCCACTAGCCTTTCATTATAGATACTTACTTTACTTTCATGGCCATTTTCCTCTTAAATAACCATTTGCATCCGATATGATTTATGTCAACTAGCACATTGTGATGAACCCAAACTTATTTTTGATATATGGAATCCATCTCAGAATTCATTCCTTCTAGACCACATACATATTTATGCTTTTTACTACATCCTTGTAGGAGAGAGGATCATCATTTTCAACCAATAATGAGTCACCATTCTCAGTGACCATAAGTCCATATCTCTATGGTTATATTACCTATCATATAATCATATATAGTAGATGTGTTTTAGGAACTAATTATTCCATGGGGACCCATTGAATCTGTTACTACACCAAATTTAGTGTTCCTTGAGAATTAACCCCATTGAAGTCAATCTTTCCCCCACTATACTTTTGGGCGATTTTATCCCACTAAATATTAATGGCTTCTCTACTGATAATCAGTATCTTGTTTCAAGAGTTTTATGTGTAGTATCCCTTTTTTTCATTAAGATACTATTTAAGGATACACTTCATGCCCCAGGTTTCTAGTTTTTTTCTTCAAAAGGACTAAAAAACATCCTCGCAACCCCATAAATGTGTATACGATAAAATGAGTTTCTTTAACCTCTATAACGTGAATGGAATTACGTTTTATGCATTAGTGGGTAACAGGTTTAATGTGTATTTAGTAGTATGTAATTCATATCCCCAAAAGTAAAATGGATGATCTGCATGAATCATAATAGACCTGACCACATTTAAAAAGGTATGATTCTTCCTTTTAGTAACAAAATTCCACTGAGGTGTGTAAGTTGGAGTGAGTTGAGATGGAATCCGAAAATCCAATTAAGAGTCGATAAACTCTTGGTTGAGATATTCCCCATGTCGATGTGATCAAATCTTTTTTATCTTCTTACCAATTTTATTATCTACTTAAATTCATTAATTCATTGAATTTATCGAACGACTCAGACTTATACCTCATTATATAGAAATAACCATATCTACTCAAGTCATCAGTATAATTTATTAAGTAAGAATATCCACATATTCCTTCTACTAGAAATGGACCACAAAAATCAATGTGTACCAATCCTATGTGCTCTTTGTCCCTTTCACCCTTTCCTCAAAATGGTGCTTTGGTAATTTTACCTTATAAACAAGCATGAAATATATCAAGTTTTTTTAGATCATAAGTGTCTAAATATCCATATTTGGATATATATTCATAAATCAATTATAATTTACATGACTATGATGGCGATTCTACAATAGGGGGTTATATGATTCATGTGAATATGATTATTTATTGAATTCCAACACAAGTTTTTTGTAATTCAATACATGAATACCATTATTTAAATGATCCATAAACACACATATATATAAACATGACACCAAAATTATGTTATTTGTAACTTTAGGTACATAATTACAATCCCTTAAAACCTAAATCATTCCCCTTGGTAAATAATGGTGGTATTAACCAATGGCTAGGGATGTCATCCATTCTCTATTAAAACCTATCAGATCCACTTCTCCTCTGGAAATCATTATATATATACTTGGATTATGCATTTGGATACATATGTGAGAACAAATAGTTTTATATAATAACCAATGTGTATAAATGGAAATATTTTACTCAATAATGAATTCACATTTGGCTTCCCCTTTCATCTGGGAGTAGTTCCTCTTATAGTGGAAAAATTACAACGTAAAAAACATACTAACTTATTTTAGTGACCCTAGAAATTGATATTCTTCATCATGGTAGGATGTTGATTGAGAGATTTATATTGTTTATATGTTTTGGGCCTAGTCTCCTTTTCCTTCCTTTTTTATTCACCATAAGGACAGTGGGATTGACCCACCCCATGTCTCTATCCACATGAATAATTATGGAAATAATTTCCAAAATACTCATATCATTATTTCACATATTTAAATTAATAATAAAGATGTAAATGGACTTAAGAAATTATGAAATTATGAGATTATTATGCAACTCATCTGATAATTTAATCTCGAAGATGTGAAAGGGTTTAATGTAGCTGATAATATATAGTACATGAGGGAAAAAAAGTACAAAAAAATATTAGTTGTGCACAAATCATTAGATATCTCATACATTTCATGACTCACCTTCTCTAAATAGAGATCTTGATGGTGATAAATCAAGCTATAGGAATCCATATCCTCATGATTCTTAAAAATCTTATTGGACACGGTTTATTTCAGGAAGCACTGAAAATATGTAGCATCATTCATATGTTTCTCATAGAGATATATATCTTCATCACTTGCCTCATTTCCAGGTGCAACTAGTGAAGGTTCTTCTAACACCTACAATTTTCTTTTCATGGTTATGGAAGACAGGTAGGTGGCTTTTCCAGTCATGGAAATATGTGCTGGTGAAAAAATTTTCCTTCTCAAGATTGTATCAGAATGATATCTTTGATTCCATATTACTATGGTTTCTACAAAATATGAAGAGAAAAGTTTTTGGGCTTTATTTAAAAAATTTAGAGAAATAAATAAATATTATATTTATTAGTCCACCAATATTTTATCAAAACACAATAGCCCTCACCATTGGATTTAGAATATCATATTTCTATGACATTATAGTGGTAAGGATCCATATTCCCCTTCTCATAACCTTTAATTTTTTTGTCCAAGATACTCAAATAGTTTTATATAGGTATTCCAAATGTCATCTGCATTAACTCATAGTTCGATAATATACTGAGTGGAATCCACAAACCTAAAATCATTAATTTAGATATCCTCATCCTTTGGGTCTAAGTTACCTCATGCCTTTCTCTGGTAGTCAACCCTGGATGTGAACCAAGTTATATCAACAAAAAACATCATGATAGAATTCCTTAATAGTTGAAAGTACCCCAACATTGGGTATTCAAGCATGTTTAACTAAGATTCGATTCTAACTGAGGTAATGGATGGCTATTCATACCTAATATTGTTTTGAAGGATTTTATCCCTTTATGTATAAATTTACAATTATTATCTTCATCACGTGATTTTGTAATATTTAGTAAGATTAATTATGTGATTAACCATGTCTTAGATAATATTTATGTATAATCCTTTTTATTTTAGTTCTACTTATCCTGCTTGTTAATTCATTAAAAATGTGATCGCAAAAAAACATCAATAATGAAATAACAATGAAAAATGATAGAAAAAGGGTATGAACAAGAGAATATACTTATGGTTAGTTTATATAGTGGTTGATAAATTAACCATTTAACAAAGGGAGAAATGCATTGAACCAATTGAGGTTCATATTTACAAGTTTCCACCTCTCCACCTTTATATCTCAGTGAATTGGATTCAGCTCGGCTCCAAACATGAACTTCCTCCACTAGCTTGGGAGATCCATCCTTAACCTATGCCTTTTACTCACACGCTCATGAGGGGGAAAGGGGGGTTACATTAAAGAAACCATTTACACACAGGTCCTACATAATGAAAAGAGAGAAGGTACACAAGATAACAATTAAATTTAATAATAAATTAAATGAAATCAATCACATACAAAAGGTCAGTTCTAGCACACGACCATCCATATGCATGCAAAAAATTACTCATTCAATAAAACAATAATAAAATTCTTAATCATTCTTATTTAATATAAATTTCACAAAAAATTATTAATTATTTTATTTAAATAATCAAAAATATTATTTTAAATCTCATCCAAATTTCCTTGAGATTATCATCCATTATAATTTTAAACAAATTAAATTAATTCATTTAAAATTAATTTTGGATATAAATGTGACATTGAGGAAACAATGTGAATAACTGTCTAAAAATACCCAACATGTATTATACTTGTATAATTTTTTACTATTTTGACTTATGGAATACATTACTTATCATGTACTTTCACAATGTGTACTTCACAGATGATTACACGAATTAAATAATTTTTTAGTCACATGTTATGCTTAAATGCACGTAGAGTAATATATTATAATACAACTCATACCTGATATGCATATATGAATATTACACAAATATCAATTCAATATTTAATATTTATGTATATTAAAACCTATCACATTGCATGTCCTAACATTATGAACACACACAAGTACATGTATCATGATTTACATAGTAAAATAAATAAGTATTAAATCATCATATCATTGTAAAAGTATATGGCTTGAATATCTGATCTATATGGTGTGTACACCTCTCACCATCTATCTGAGACACATGTCTTGAGGAATGGCATGTAATTTGTGCCTAAAAAATTTAGAGTATACGGGGTGTCCCATGGGCCACATCCTGTGTGAACTCCGAGTTACACAGTCACCAGTCATATAGGCTATGTATGGAATACATGGCATGTCTATGACTCAAAGAGACTACATATGATGTACATGTGCTACATGTTGTGTAGTCAGGCTGAATTTGAACCATTAAATTCTTATCAACATGTTGTTCATTCAGTGCGTAATTAATTCAGTAATTTATGTATAATCTTTAATTGATTTCTGAATCAATTCTGATTTATTGAGTGTTACTACATAGTGTGTAACTTCGGTTACATAGAAATTCATCTGGTGTAGTACAATATAAAACCATGGTATCTCGGGATGAGTTTCTCAATTGTATTTAAATATTAAAATTAAATTTCTTGATTAAATATAAAATACATGAAGAACAAAGAAGAAGAGATCATGATTCAGATTAAAATAACTATTAAACAAGAATTGAAAAACCTAATAAAAAATTCATAAAACTCCAATGATCATTAAATAATAATAAATAATTTTTGGACCACTATGATACCACTTGTATGTTTTGGGCGTAGTGGAATCATGTAATGGGAGCTTCCCAACATTTCTATTTTCCATAATTGATGATCAATTTGTGATCTATATGCCAATGAATTCCATGATCAACGTAATTGAACCATGGTTATAGATAATAATATAACACCAGATCTGAGAGTGTAGATCATCATATACTATTTATGAATAAATTAATTAAAAAATAATTTCCTTTGTATGATTTTTTTCTTTGTTGATGAATCAAGAGACAGATCGGCGGTGCAACATTGATGCGTTATAGTAACCCATTTAATATTTCCTATAGAAATGATCCACATGTCTTCTAAGAATATCCATGCATTGACAAAGGAATCTCCGAGTGCATGCATGGTAGATACTTGTGCTAGCATCATCATCTTCTGATCGCTTCAAGATCTACTTCCAAATCATTTTCTTTGTTGTATTGGAGGATGATTGCTCTCCATCCATGGCAGAATTCATAGAGATGGGATTTCTCTAGGCATGATAGGAGTCTATAAATCCATTTTGCACGACATAGAAAAATAATTTTGATTAATGATAAAATAAAAAAATTGGGTATTTATATTGCTCGGGATAGAATAAAATAATTACACAAATACCCCTTATTATTTTATTTAATCCTAGAAAAAACCCATGTCAAATAATAAAAACCAAATTAATATTATTTCCCAACATGCACATAACATGTGAATTATAATTAAATATTAGTCAATTAAATAATATTCAATATAATTATTTCGCACTGGACCATTAAACATAGTCCAACATTCCTCCACATTAGTTTTCTGAGAGTGAATAATATCTGTTTATTTATTATATAAATATCACTACATTATTCTCCAATAAATAAATAAATATTTTATTCACTGAATAGAAAATAAATAATGTTTATATATTCCAATCACAATATATTCCCTTGAATAACTAGTGATAGTATAAATGTGATCAAGAATATGTGAATAATTATTAAACCCAATGTGGGAATAATTTTTATTCAACCTATTAATTAATAAATATATTATTTAACTAAGAATCTGGATACACTTACTGTGTGACCATCTAGGACCCTTTCTCACTAGTATTAGGTGATGTAACCTAATGTCCAAGCTTAGAATCTAGAAATACACCAAGGATCCCATAGAGAAAGACTTTAATTCCATTATGAATAGTCACCTCATATGATCACATACTGTATAATATACTCCCTTTATCTCGATATCTCTAATAATGTTGATTGCATACTGGTTCTAACAACCTATTTGCTCACTGTCACATTCTTTGACTTCCTAGAATGAAAATTGTCTTTGGAACACCATGGCTATGGATTTATTTAGGATACCTCATTTCCATCAAAGGGCCGGAGATATCAAATTTCATCAATAAAAAGAAGGGAAAATCCGTTATCACATTATTCATTAATGCAATATTACTCATGACACACACAACATATCCTAATTCACTATAAACATTAGCCACCAAAATTTTCATTAGTACATCTAAGTGTGTGACACATAATAATCATTAATAATAATCATAATTTATATGGACCAGTACACACATACACAAATAAGAACATAAAATGACACATATGAATGTGGATTTCTTACTGGCAGTTCTTGTTCTCAAAATATCCTACAGAATATTAACAAAGGAGCACACCATCAGAAGGTGCCTCAAATTCCTATGAGTCTCCACCCATAATAGCATGTATCATTTGAATCCCTCAAATGATATCATATGTCTATAGATCATTAATTCATGAATAGTGTAATAGAACGTCTGGGATATCATTATAAAGAGGAACTATTATGAACTTTTAACGTGATAACTACTCTTAGAAAACTATCCCATGCTATATCATAGAGAAGAACAACCATGATATAATAAGTAGTTTATTAATAATAACAACCATGAATTATAGTTATCATAAATTAAATAGTAGTTGGTTCTTGGGAACCAACTCAAAAAAATATACAAATCTGATTTCTCATATTACAAAGTGGGTTCTTCAACATTTTCCACTAATTTTGAAGCCTCTAATGGTTTTGGAATCATTAAATTAGGTTATTCATTATATTTTAAATTCATGGAAATAGTCCCAACATGGAGTTTTTCATAAGAGGTTTATGTGTAATAAGATTCTTATACCAATGATGAGGAAGAGACAACCTAAGTGGGAATGGGTTCTATATCCATTTCAATAGTTTTTAGTTCTATACTCAATGATGAAACCACCTAAACCATTTTCTCCATTTTTTTGACACAATTTCTCATGTAATTTTGGGGGATAAATCCTATAATGGGTTGAGATAAATGGTCAATTATAGGATTATAATTATTTTGTTTTCATTTCAGAGGAATATGTTCAAATTTTCATTGTTAGGATTAAAATTCATTATAGGTTGGAATGTTTTTGTATCATAGGAGGTCAAACAATGTGGTTTATTCAATTATTAATTATCCCACCAAAAGAAACTAGGATAGCCATTATACATCTCAATTGTTTGGGTTATTAAAATTAAGATGATATTAATAAAAATAATAGAAAATTATAAGAAGAATACGTTTTATTAAGAGACTAATGTGATTCGAAAAATTTACTATTGAAAGAAGAATATTTCAATGGAAAATCAATTTAATAACATTACAATGAAACAAAACCAAAATATCCATAAATCATCCAACAAAATTGCCTTAATTAATTTTTTTTATTCCATGGTTGGTGATTCCAATAGAGTAACTCACCACAATTAATTGTGGTGGGCCTAGGTGGGTGGAATGATAATTGAGAGAAGACTTTTAACCCTTGAAATTTATCCAATACATCAAGAATCGACCAAATAGAGGTTCCAAAAAGTCCTATATGGATGAATTGGGGAACTCCATAGAATAATACAAATATTATATGGATTTAGCTTGAAATAATATAAAATTTCATCTTAAATGGATGTTGGGTTTCCGAGATATTGTCAAAATGGTGGGATGTGTTTTTGGGCCCCTGAATCTGGTCCAGAATTTCATATTCAAAATGGGATACTTGGAACTCCTTTAAAACATCCAAATTTTCCCTATCCAATTTTTAATGAATTGTTTACAAGAATTTTATATAACCCTAGTTCATATTTTACCATCTTTGGGCTAGGATATTGGCCTCTAAAATAATTGTTTTGGGCTACTATCTAGTTCACTTTTCCCAAAATGTTATTGGTTTGAGGTACACTTTAATGGTCATCCAAGGTGAATCTACAGGGCTCCAAAAACATGAATTCTCTTTTATATAATGGGATACCTGAAAACAATATGACACTAAATCAAGACCACCATTTGTTTTATGATGTGTTAAAAAATGTATCATGTAATTGTGCATTTTAAAAAAGATTTACAAGCATAATAAGAAATAATGTCCAATTTGTAAAATAAACTAAAATTGTTTTTATGAAATAAAAAAAACTTGAATATTATATTATATTCAATGAATATTAGCCTATTTTAGTGTCTAATCACACCATTCTAAATAAAAACAATTCGGAAAAAATGAGATGGAGTGAGGAACTACTCAGTTCACTAGAATGGTGCCCTAGTGTTTGTTAATGACAGATGAGGCCCCTCACCTGCTAACGAGGAAGGGTAGTCTGTAGGAGGAATCAGTTCCCATTAATGATATCAAGGGAATTATATTTTTTTCATTCTTTTTGACATAATTAGGGATATCCAACTGTAGATATATCTCCCTATGAATTTGTGAAGGCCTAAGAGTTGTATTATCTTTCTCTAGTAGCTCGTTTTTTTCATATTCACCCCTAGAATATTGATTTTGATATCCATGTTAATATATAAAAAGGTTTATGATGGTGCATGTTGGTTGGTCTTTTGGACGCTTGTCACATGTTCATGCTACCTTTTTAGAAATAATATTTTTCATTGGTTTTGTATCGAGCATTACATATCTTCTGATTGTTTGGTTATTTTTATTAATGAGGTACTTTGATTTGGATTTCACTAGAATTGTACTAAATTATTATTTCTCATAATGTTTCCTATTTTTCCTCTTCCATTTGAGAACCCATCAGTTTTAAAGTTGCTAAGTAATTCTTTGGGAATTTTCCTATGTTTAGATTCACGGACTCACACACTAAAATACCCTATTGTTCCTCCTATCTATATTGAGATTGAAATCTCTGAACCCCAAGATGAAATCATATTGCTATTGATTTAAAGAGAGTTTATGTATCTAAAATAATTTGTGTATTTTTCTAGAATAGATTATTTTGATGTTGTTTGTTGTATAGGGAATGGTTCATTTTACTATATTGAGAGATCTCATGTCAATGTTCTTCAATGGGATATCCTAGACCTGGTTCACTCATAAGTAGTAACAAATCAGCCTCACTGAAAGCATAGACAACCCACGTTTAGATTTAAATTGGGACTCATACCTCTAGGAACCCCCAATTACCCCAAGGACATGTGGTCCCCTCCTTGGGGTGGTTTCTATGATTAGATTCATGGACTCACATAGTAAAATACCATATTGTCTCTAACATCTTTATTGGTATTGACATCTCTAAACCCCAACCTGACTTCATTTAAATTGTGATTTCAATAGATTTTAGCTATCAAAAACAAGTTGTGTATGATTATAGAATAGATTATTGTGATGTTTTTTTGTCATGGGCATGGTTCGTTCAACAATCATGGGAGATCTCATTTGAATGTTCTTCAATGTGACGTCCTAGAAATGGTTCACTCAATAATTGTGAAATATTAGGCCCCATTGATAGCACAAACACCCCACAGACACGTGGTCCCCTACATGGGGATGTTCCTAGGTTCATATTTGTAGTATCACACACTAAACCACCCTATTTTTTATTGTATGTATATTAATCTAGACATATCTAAAACCCAACATGAATTCATATAGATTTTGATTTCAATAGAGATTATGTATCTAAAACCCATTGTGTATTAGTCTAGAATAGATTGTTGTGATGTTTTTTATTTTCATGAGCATGCTTCATTCTACTAACATGGGAGATCTAATTTCAAGGTTCCACAATGTGACATCGCATAACGGGTTCACTCATATGTTTTAATATTGGGGACCTCCTAATAACATTGGCACCCTTCCTTAACATGGTTGTTTGGTGTTGGCCTGCCAGGTACCCCCAATTACCCACATACACATAGTCCCCTCCCTAGGGCCCACCCACAGGCTTTAACGGTTTATTAAGCTAATAAATGTCCCTACAAGGTAACAAATATTTTTTCTAAATTTTTGTTACCCTCACTCTCACAAACCGTAAGAAACATTGCATAAGTTCACCTATCCTGATCATTACTCAATTATAAACATGCTAAATTGTGAATTTATAATCAGATAACATCCAAGAAATATAGGTGAATCATGGTGACAAGAGTCATATCAACAATTAATTTATCACATTATCTTTCTGGGGTTGTTACATTCACCCGCCATTTAGAGCAAAAAATCCTCATTAGTGACACTATATCTCAACCCAGTCAGTGCCACCAAACTTAATGATTGGTTCCTCCTATGATACCAATATAACAACTATCCCCCCCATAATAGCAAAAACAACACAAAATAACATGGTTTTAAATTATTGACCCAGTATATATCATAAATTACCCTAAAAAGGTGGTCTCATCCCTCAGGCCCACCCAAGTGCCTGAAAGTGTCATCCGACTAATGACATTTCCCATAGGCTAATAAATATTTTTTCCATTGTGATTTTCCTCACTCACACACACCCTGGGAAACTTCCCAAATGTTCACCCATCCTAATCACTACTCTATTCCAATCATGCATTACTATGGAGTTCTAATTATGTATGCTCTTGAATAGAAACGCAGACCTTGTTGACATGAGCCATATCATTTAGTAATTTAACACTTTATCGTTCATGGATGTTATATAAGTAACATAACCTGGTTGGACACATGGCCTCAAGCACAACTCCCCACATGTCAGATGTAACACCCCAATATTTCATAGTATGTTATCTCTTCAAAAAAATTCATTAACCTATGTTACATGCAACACTGAGTTCGAGAGCACCAATACTTAACAAACAAGCCGTTCAAAAAGCATTTTTGAATAGTATTAATTTAATTTTTATTTATATATACTCCGTATAATTTTAGAATCTATATAATGTGTTTCTTAGCGGATAATATAATGGAATTCAATTTTTTTTATAAAAGATGTATTTTTCAAACAATGCAATTTTACCACCTTTTAATAGTGATCCTCTTTTAAAAACAAAATTATTCAAATTTATAAAATCAAATTAATGAAATAAAATTATTTTTTAGAATTGGGAGATAAAAATTTAGTTTGGATAATGTATGTGTACATTTCTATTTTCTTTCATATTTTGATGAATAGTTAAAAATACTAAATTTTAATTAAAATCAACTTTTTTAATTGAAATAATTTATTGAGTTCAATTGTAAATTTGAGTGGTTTTAAAGTATCATTATATTATATTTTTATCAATTATTATAATTTAGGACAATATATGTAATTTTTCATTTAAACAAGTCATAAACAAGTGTCTATCCTTTGAATGGTATGGTCTATTTAAAACACACTTTTTGTTTTGACAATGAGATTTAATTTTAAATTAATTTCTTCCACTTCTGTGTTTTCAATTTGAAAAAATGGATTAGATATTTGGAATAAGGAGGTCCAAATTGTGTAAATATTTAACTTTTATTTGTATAAATTATGAATATTTATGTCAGTAAATATTTTATTTACCATGGTTAAAATGTAAATCCGGTAAATAAGGGTAAGAAAATATTACTATAATAATATTAAATTACACTATCATGTCTATTATTTCTATTGGTTTATATATGTATGACCATGGGCATCAATGGGTTTATTTTGGGAGCCCATGGAGTTGCATGATAGTGATAATAAAAATTTATATTAATTATTTTAAAGTAAAGACACAAATGACATAAACATATATCTATTAGTAAAAAACATTTACAGGGGGTTATATAAAATATCATTTCGACTATAAATATTTTTTTGAATGATAAATTTTCTAACTACATAATTCTATTTTTTTAATAATTTTTATATATCAAATTAAAAAAAATATTTTTGACACATTAATGAAGAACTGTTTACCTCATTAAAGAATTATTTAAATAAATGAGATTATAAAAATTAAAACAATATCCAAAAACTGTCCAATTATTATTGGTTGATTTTATTTAGAACATGAGTCTTCATTTATTCTACTGTATTGAGTTTTGGACTTTTAGATACTAAAAATAATTATATATTAAAATAATATTTTCAATCATTCCTAAAGATCCACTCCTACCATTTATAAAAATGCCTCAACTCTACCCCATTTCTCACACTTATCTAGCCCCTTGTCTCATCCAAAATCTTCCTAATTAATCTCCATACATCCATCTCTTACTCTTATAAGCCCTGCCTTAGGCATAAAGATCTTCAAGTAATCCTTTTGTCACAAACTGGAGGGAGTTTCCCGATTTAAAGGTAGCATCTCCTCTTATGTTATTTTCATTTATATTACATCTCTAACCCCCTAAACTCTCATTATTACTTTATTAAATAAAAAAACCAGTATAATAAATATACTAGGTTGTCTTTATGAGAATTATTTGAACTAAACCTAGACACACCTCCATCTAATGGGTATAGAACATAATGATTCTGTCGACGGGAAAACTACTGCCTCACGAAACGATGATTGTTCAATCTTCTACTAACACCTCCTATGGTGAAAATTAGGATGTAAATGTAATTATATTTGATATTTATAATAAATAATTTATCTATAATCTTTTGTATTTATCTTTTATTGAATTCCTTTATTCTTTTCATGTTTTATATATTCGAAAATTTCATTTGAGGAAATGCAGACTACCGCCCCCTCAATGTGATATGACTTATTCATACAATACATAGAACGTATAAAGGATGGTATTAATGAACATACATAACACGTATAAAATATTATATTATACTGTAATAATAATTTATCTATGTATAATTTCATCTTATTTTCTTTTAAAATAAATAAAATGAAATGGAAGTAGCGTTTGTGCGTACGAATGGATTACTATCTCCATGAATTCAATAATATTCATTACCTATCATAACAATTTATTAATAATATTCATTTTTCTATTAAAAGTAATATTTAACAAAATTATATAATTCTGGATATTGATCAAATACATCATATCCATAATATACAATAATTACGAAGAAATTCATATCATGGAAAACGAATCAGTAAACACCCGAAACAATGATACTACTAAAATATTATTAACAAAAAAATATTAGAAGATAATATATGATATCATATTTATGTATGTGGTTATTGTATAATTTAATTAAAATTATTTAACTATTATATAGGAGGTTAATGTACCCTAAACCAAGGAAATGTACAAGGTTGGGGTTAATTTCACAATCTCTTTATTATCTGAGGATGTTTTTACGTAAGTATCTAGTGGGAACTCTTTATCATAAACATCCGTGTTTCATAAAAATTTATTTCAATATTTTTTCAATATTTACTAGACTATGTGTTAATGTCATTCATACCCTTATTTTACCTTATATGTTTTGAAAGAAATATTTCATTCATTTTCCAAACATGGAAGTTTATGACCTTTTCGACAAAATTAAGGTAAGAATGTATTTTTTAATATATACAGTGGGTGCAGCTATTTTTCGCCATTATAACATTGTTGAAGCTTCCCATAAAATATTATAAGAATATTTTCAAAATAAATGATTTCTATTATAATTATGTGACAATTAAATTATTTCAAAATACAAAAAAACATTTCACTCAAATAGTTTTTATATCATCTATGTCAACATCATTTGATAAATTTTACACTTTTTTGAAGTTTATTTAGTATAATAGAAATATTTCATATTGTATTTAAGGTTTTGTGATATTATTGACTACAGATGTCTTATTTTTATACCATTCATGGTTTATGTTTAATTTATTGGCATTTCCTATGATAATTTTAATACGAATGTTTATGTTATGTTTCAACCTTTTCATATGAGTAATGTATTGGACTTAGTAAGTGATAGGTGGAGCCCACTATAACTCCTCAATGCATCAATCGGTATCGTGAGATAAACTAGTGTCTTGGCATAAGGCCTTGACAAAATTTTATTTCTTGCCTTGGCATGAGGCATGGACTATGTGGTTATGATGTCCGGAATTATGCATTCCATCCTTACTAAATTCCTATTGATATTACATGTGATTATTAGACTAGTAAAATATCCATGTGAATAAGTAAATTGAATTATTTGATTTATTTTTTACATATTATGTATAATTTTATGTTTAAAATGTGTTTGTTTTAGTTTTATACGCGGCCTTAAATGTTTATGCTTATTTATGAATTCTTCTGCTATATTTTCATCCTTACTGAGAATCTAAGCTCACGCCTTTCAAAGTTTTATTTTTCCCAGAATGCGAAGAAGTATATTATGAATGACCTTCCATGATACTCTAAGGGATATTAATGTTGTATATGAAGACATTGTTGTTGTTTTTTTCATTATATAATTCAATGTAACATTCATTTATGTAATCTATATTCCATGATTGAAAAACTGATAGGTCCTTTGAGAATTGACTCTTTGAAGTCGTGCCAATGTATTAAAATAATGCACCGACTCTGGGTAACTGGGGTTGGGGCATTACAGTTGGTATGAGAGGATGTTTAGAAATACAATGGAAACTATAAACAGAAAAACATTGATTTGATAAAATTACCCAAATATAGACTTTGAGAATTAATCTAGAATAAAATCCTAGATTTTTTGTAATGTAGTGACTTTATAAATTTTCCAAGAAACACATCCTTATCTGGATATGAGTAGGTAGGGGCGGCTCTGGAATAGATGTACCAAGGAGTGAAAACTCCGAAAAGGATTTTCAGTCTTAACTCAGGGTATCCTAATAAATGACAATGAGCCTTACGACACTCTTGGTTATGACACACTGGAGGGATATGATTAACATAATTCAAATTTTATTTACAATCCATTATAAAGGATTTAAGAGTAAATAATTTCTCAAATAAAACATTTTTTATGATTATATATTATATGGATAATGTTTGAAATTTATGTTAGTTATTTTACATGTTTGGAATTATGAATTTCTATACATAAAACTAACCTATTGTATGCCACTGTTTATAAAAGGACCCCAGTATATGGAATGAGAACTCCAGCAATATTTCGGATCAATAGAGTAAGAATGATTATATATTTCATGGTATTTAGCCAATATTTAGAATGGAAATAGTGTCCCATGTATTACTATCATATGAATAAATAGTATCATTTTTTATTAAGATAATTAAAGAATTAATTGAGCTTAAATGGCTTTGATGGGAAGCCAGATAAGAAAAAGACGGTTGAGGGAAAGATGGATAAAGGGAAGAAGAGAATGAAGGGTTTTCCCATATGTGATAACTATGGAATTAATCACCTGGGTAAATGCTTGAATGAAATGGGAGTTTATTATAAGTGTGGAGAAAAAGGACACCACGTATGTGATTGCAAGGATAAGAAAAAGGTTTCAAATGTACAATGCATTAGTTCATGAATGACATAAAAAATTAGTTGACCAATAAGGACAATAAAAGAAGATTCTCCTCTTCTTCAAATTATAATGGGTTTTAGTGGAAACATTCTTTCATTTTCTATATTTAATTAGATCATATTTTAAAATAAAAATTTAAATCTTTAAATTCATTAAGAACATCAGTTCCAGACATACGCTGAGGTGGATCCTTAGTCTCTATGTTATTGTCAAATCTTCGATGATTATTTCTGTATGGATGGTATATTGGAAATAATTTTCGATAACCCATAAAACTAAAACATCAGTGATGTTTCATTAATTTGTATCATGTATTCTTCATAAAAACATGACCTGATAGTTTTCCCTTCGTGCTCTATCCAGATATCATTTCACAAGAAGGAAAATCATTGGTCTTCCACATAAGTGTAGCACACATATGAAATATGTCTTCAAAACAAGCATCGTACGTGCACACACACATATCCCAAATAATTTTCAACTATTTTGTTAAAGTTTTCATGTATACATATATATCATTTCAAGGATCAGAAGGTCTATATATGAGTATACTCATGAAGGTGAATGGTATTTTTTACACAACCATGGGGGAAGGTTATCAATGTGTATAAAAAGGGTCCATGTGTTGTATGAAGTAGGCATATTCCCAATCAAATTAAAATTGTCACATGAAAGACTCATCCTCACATTACGTACATCAGCTAAAAAATAATTATATCAATCATCAATTTTATTCCATGAAAATCTATTTGCAGAGTGAACCAACTCATCATTAGTTTTCTTTCTCTCAGTAACATTCGATCTCATTTTAACTGATTTTTCATCAGACATAAAAAGATTTTGGAGTCTGGAGTTCAATATAATGAGCCACATTACTTTCTGTGGAAAATGGGATGGTGTTCCATCATATTTTGGCTTCCAATGGGATGTTCCTCATTTTATAAAATCATTTTTTTCAGTTGTTTCCTCCAATATTAAACTGAAATATTTTAAGAAATCAGGAATTTTGTTTCTTGAAAATTCATGTTTCTCAACTTAAATCCATTCCATATAGTGGATTGAGGGAATAACTACATCATTTGGTAGTATGTTCTCCAATAAAGTATCATTGTAATCTATGGATGTATTAGAAATCCCATACATTGTTTTCCCATGAAACAATCCGATTAAAAATTATAACTTTTTCATTTTTCCACAATGTCCCTATACTAATGTCGTGGCCGCATCATTCAATTTTTTCACCCTGACCAGATAATAATTTTCATTAGACACATCAATTGTGATCATATCAATGTATTCTTGGGTTTCAATCCTTTATTTTTCATGTTGATGAATAAAATGAAACTGGTCATATAACAAATTCTCTAATACAATCTTCTTATTTGGATAATCAACATTTTGGGATTTCAATTTCTCCCCATTATGATTCCACATATAGTAGTTTTAATGAAATCTATATCTTGTTATGTGGTAGCTAACTTCTTCAAAGGTCAACCATGGTCTTCCAACACAATTGTAACATGGGAAGTGTATGTGAAAACTATATGAAGCATTGTGAAATGAAAAATCAAACAATCTCTCCATAATCTTTTCAAAATCGCTTGAGATCCAACTGGTTTCATACATCCAACTTCTATACATTCTATAAAAAAATCTATAAGACATTTCATCAAAATAATTTCAATAAACATGACATATTAAATTTTAGATTCTGATTCTCAATGTTTCTTCATGAAATCATGTTGCATGTGGCATGGATGGAATATCATGTAAACCCTAGAACATATCAGGTATAATAATAAATATTTTGAATTCATTGAATAGTATATATAACTCAATGAACATCCCACCCCGCCAACCCCACATGGACAACCCCCCCTCCCTAGACATTCCACACTCCCTTCCAGAGATAGACCATACCCCATCACAACCTACACAACCCCTCCCTAGAAATCCCATACCCCCATCCCCCTCCCAACCTTCCCACCCCCTCCCCACCTGAACATCCCCCACCCCATTTGGATATCCCCCCCCCCTCTATAGGTAGCCCACCCACTTCCTAACTTGAAACATGCACACCCCCTCCCGGCATACACATCCCACCCCCACCTGGACAACCAACCCCCACCCCACCCCACATAGACAACCCACCCCCTCCCTGGACAGCCCCACCCCACGTGGATATCCCCCCACCCCCTCCACCTGGACAACCCCACCCCCTGTATAACCAACACCCCATCCCAACTTGAACCCCCTCCCCACCTACATAGCCCTACACCCCCACCTGGACAGCCCCCACCCCACATAGATAGCCCACACCCCTCTCAACCTACAACCTGCACACCCTCTCCCCACCACCACTTCCCACCCCCACTTACTTGGAAAACCCACCCCCTCCATAGATAGCCCACCTCTACCTGGAGAGCCCACACCCTTCTCGTATAATCATGATTCCTAAATTAATTTATGTAATTTTAATTAAAATGATATAAATTATTATACATTTCCTCAATTTTACAATCACAAGGGTATCAAAATGACAAATTTGAACCATTCCCATCATGAGCCATCTTTATATAATTGATTTTAATACTTTACACAATTAAAAATCCATACACTATAAGAAAAAAACCAAATAGAAGCTGTTTAAAACGCCACTCTATGATTTGGTGGCGGTTTACAGAATCCGCTGCTAAATTTGGCATCATCAATCTATTAGTGGTGGTTATTTCCATTTAGCATAGGTTTAAGGGAAGTGTCGTAGATTCCTCATTTGGCGTCGATATTACTGATTTTAGAGGCGGTTTTTATGAGCCCTGGATTTTATTTTATTTGTCCCAGTTATATCCGCCACAAAATAAAATAAAATCCAGCGACCGTAAAACCGCCGCTAAAGTCACAAAAACTGCCACTGAATGCACTTGGGTGATGCAACTCTGTAGTGGTGGTTAAAACCTCCACTAAATGTAATCTAGTGTAGGCGGTTATAACCATCGCTAGGTAATGAAAATACATATGTTTAGCGGTGGTTAAAACTGATGCTAATGTCTTACATGTATACATTAGCGACGGTTAAAACCACCACGAAAAGCTGACCCGAAAAAAATAGTTGTTCTGCTTCCACTGCACCACTGCACTAAAAAACAAATCAAACCAGAAATACCAATATCATAATAGTTTAATACACACACAATTTTAAAAATAATGGAGACAACTAGTAAGAAAATTATGGTCATGATGCTTGGAAAATATAGTGGAACATCATAAATGGATATGTATAGTGAGGAGGAGTAAAAACATGACCAGAATTGATAGAGAATGGGTACAAAACCACACAAAACATTCTAAGGATGATTTAAAATTAGGTTAGATTAGTGATTCATGGAAATTTAATACTCATTTTAGGTTATATAATTAAAACCATGTGGTGGTCATGAAACTAGACCATGCTTGAGGTAGAGTTCCTCCAAACCCCTAAGCCTTGATTAGCCATGATTGATTCCAGAATCAAGGATATTTATATAGTTATAATTGATTATAGGGGTGAACCCAATGAGGGGAATAAGTGACCTGAAAAAAAACACGACGACAATTACAAATTTTGTGAGATGGGTAGTGAAATGTGAGTAATCAAAATAAATATAAGTATTATTGGCCAAGTTTGATACATAGGATACCTGAGCTGGTTTAGGATAGGAAGAAAAAATCATTATCTAATAATCATTGTTAACAAAGCATGTGATCTGCTTATATTAGTAAATGTACTTCAATGAATGAGAGAGAGATTGTTTGTTATACACTATGTGCATGAATCATTTCATTAGAGATCCTTTTCAGATTGGTAGAGTGAGGATTATCCAAATAGTAGAACGTGTGAACTGCACATGTTTATGTGGGGATGAACCATATACAATTTTAGGTTTTAGGGGAGATATTTCCTCATGTGCTCAAATGTTCTATTTAAACATGTGGGTTGACAAGATTCAATCCTAACTCAAAGGGAAACGTCCCCATGATGAGTTGCTGGTTGGGATGTGACTGAGCTGAAATATACATGCATCAATTTGTGTCTCCTCATAATGCACATCGAGACAAACATAGTTTTGATACATGACATGGTAAAAGACTATTTTCAGTGGAGTGATTTCATCTCTAGAAAGGATATCATATCATCTCATATTCATAGAAATACAATTATTATACGGATAATGTGTGGTTCATTTCATAATTATCAGATGAGGAATCTTAGTTTTAAATATGTTTACTCTTTTTATAATCATCCCACACTTATCAAATGAGGAATCCTTATTTCATTTAATAGGGTATAGTTGTTAATTAACATTTTTTTCTGAGGACATTGCGCTTTTATGTTTAAAATCATAAACATGGACTATGAATAAAACAAGTTTAAATTCGTAGAGCTACAAATATAGGAAAAGGCTTTAGTTTATGGTCTCCATGATTTGATCGAAGTAGATAGGAAAAGGGAGAAACCTAAAATGATTCCATGATTGGGTTGCTCTCGAGATTAAATATATATATGTATCTATATATATCAGGATTATTGGAATCAATCCACTTGTTTTTATGATTCACTCTGTCATAGGATACCAACGCTATAAGGGTTGACCTTTTTGGACGGTGATATAGAATAATTACATATTATAATATTAGGCATTAATAATTTATAAGAGGAGAAATTATCTCTCTTTAAGAGACATATAAAATTTTTATGGGGTTAAATTATCTGTTATTAATAGGGATATATATTTTACATGGGGTAATGATATAGTTTAAATTCATCTTATTAGAATTTTATATGGTATTTCGAATGTATACCGCCATTATTTACTTCCTCATTTCAAAAAATTATAGAATCTTGGTTCAATGATGTGTCAACATAAATGAAAGGAGATTATTTCCCAAAAAGAGGCTCATGTGAGTGTTTTGTGGAAATGAAACCTTATGTAATGGATTATTATATGGTGAATCATTAGTTAGGATAAATGATAGAAGATATATGCATCAATTCATATCCTATGGAAATGGGAATCAATCCACCCATAGTTCTAGAATGTGGTGGAAGTAGATGTTTGATGATAAACTAGGGGTGAATAAACCTATGTGATCGATTTATGAGCACATTTTATTTTCATAATGCTTGGAGTAGGGATCTATTTATATAAACTATTATAGTATTGATTAGTGAGGTAGGGGAACCAAGAATGTTTTTGTGGTGAATAAAACTTTGGGTTATAGGATAAAATATGCCCTTCAACCCATGAAAAAATCTTGAAAATGATTGCACACAGTGTAGCATCATACAACCACGTCGATGATAAAAAATTTAACGTCTTGATTCATGGACTACGATGATGATTCACTACACGGTATCTATGTGTCATGGTATGGGTAAAAACCAATGTATAAGGGGTTAATGTTGTGGCAGGTATGACATGAACATTTTTATATGAACTGAAAATTATTTCAGGATATAATCTATGGACCATAAATGGAGCAATGGGGCCAAAGGCTTAATAAATTTACATCTACACAGAAAAAATAACGTCCAAGGATCATTTGGTATCCAATGAGAGTTTCAATCAAGAAACATGTTATTCTAGAATATGGTTTAGTATAAGGAAAACATTGGAACATGGGGTAATCCTGTATATAGAAGGAATTTTGGAATATAATGATTATCATGAGGCATCACATTTCGATGGAATGAGATAAGGATAATGTTTAATGTCATGTCTTGAAGAAAATGATTTTTTTTCATCTCAGATAATGTTATGCTTCCATGTATTATATGAGGTAATGTTTTTGAACATATCATTATTATCATAAGAGGAATCCAAATTTTATATAGTGTATGTCTTTTAGATAATCCAATACGCATCGTAAAATGAATACCGATTTTATACGGTCTAATACCATCTCTCATTAAGAGAAACCTAGATTTTACATGGGGTATGACCACATTTTATCAACATGAACATAATATGATAACCATTAACAATGCATAAATATTCACTATCTACAAATTATACCTCACCAATGTGTCCACAATAATTTCTCCTTGATCACTATGAAATGACCAAATTTGTTCAACACATCAACAATGGGTTTAACTCCTAGTAATCCAAAGTCTCGAATTCCGATTCAAACACAGGCCTAAATAGAATGATGTATAGCACACTCGAGAAATCAAGACCTAAATGGAAACATCCGAAATAAATAAAATGAATAAAAGGTAACATAAGAAATCATGGAAATGTCTGGACATGAAAATGTATGGTGGAAACTATGTGCCATACATGTTACATATACAAACCAATTGTTCCAATATTTTTTCAACACATCAACAATACAACTACTCACAGTCCAATGATACATTGTATCCCTCTCCCCCTCCATCTACATTTTCTTCTATCACCTATAAAAACATTATATTGAAAATTAAATATTGTTTCATAATTATATTAAAAAATAAAACCAACAAAATTTTTGAAACTAAATGATTTTGATTTTTTGTGATTTACCAGTATACCACCAGTCAATGCACTACCACCAGGGGTATATCATCTCATCTGCTGATGTATATGATTCATCGCTTTCTGCAAAGATGATATCTGAGCCCCCAGGTCTTGAACTTTCATTCGCAGAGAAGCAATCTCCCTCTAAGAATCTTCGGGTATGGACTGACTATAACCATGAGTAGATGTAGTAGGTATCCCTGGTGGCATGCCAAAGACCTCAGTTGGTATGGGTCTGAATCTCATCCCGCACACTCTACCAGGATGCTCCTTCCTAAGGACTTTAGCAACAGGGTCATCCTAGGAGACTGAGTAGGACTGCCCAGGATTGGCATCCCATAGTTCTTTAATTGTTACCTATAAATCAAATATACGTATATATTAACAAAGTAAAAACTGATAATAAGTTATTATAATAAAATATTGACTTCATTACCCAACTTTTTTGGTCGGCTCATTAACATTACTTCCATCTGATTCATTGTGAACATCCAACCACAGTTCAGTTTGGGATGCTTTGTTCCCTAATATCAGTGAATGAATTAATCAAAGATAAATATAAAATTCAATATAATAAAAAGATAACATTTCATTGTAAATATTTAAACTAATTAAAAGATTACCAATGTCATTCGGCTTCTAGAAATGCTTTTTGAGCTTACAGTGTGAGGGATGACTTGCTTATCCTAGTTTGATGCATTCTGTCTTGAGAGATCCAGAGATAAATAAAATTCAATTTAATAGCAATGTATTCAATTTCATCTCCTCTTCATATACATGTATAAATGTAATATGAGGATAATATAAGCATATATATTTCAATACCATCCGCTTATCATCACGATGTCTGTCAACAAAATCATTCAATTGTTCATTCAGTACCCCATTGGGTAGCTTTTCATACATTTGTTACATGGTCAATGAAGTATCATTGACATCACACCATAATCTCCATTTGAAATATTTCCATTTTTTAACTTGATTTTTCATTGTCCACTTTCGTGCTATCACATCAGCAACTGTAAAGTGGAAGAATATCAGTATACTGAAATTAATTTTGAACTTATTTGTGACATGAAATTCAATTAAACCACAATGTAATAAAATTACATTTATTTGGGAATCAAAAACATCATTTTTCTAGCTTTAAGGCATATGTTTCCAATAATTACAAGAAATAGGAAGGGAAATGGGATCTACTGCCAGCTGGCCCAGAATCTGGCCATGTATCCTCGTGACGTCATTTGTTGGGACCCCATAAGACTCAAATGGAATGAATATCTTCTTGCCATTCATATTCCAAAAATATAAACATTTTATGTTTTTCTACATGGTTGAATTTTTCATCTACAATGAGAAAAAAATTAGTATAAACAAAATGAAATAAATATATTTAATTGAAATTTGTACCTATGACAGTGACACTCCAGTATGTCTATGATGAACTGGAAGGGGCATGTCATTTCCCAACTGATAAGTCTCATGAAGGGGAATCCGACAACATAGCCTCTAATGGGACGCCCACAGATGGTGTGAGAGATGGTGCAGGGGTGTAGGCAGCTGGTGCCACAGATTCCATGGGGAGAGAGCCAGATAGATCGTCATCTGTCACAGAACTAGATTAAATAGTGCACCACATCATCCTTGGAATTCTTATCATTTAATAAAATAAAATTAAGTTCAGAATATATATTTTAAAAAAATTATGCCAACAAAATTTAAAAATGATAATATATTACCAGTACTAATAGTCAAAATATACATAATAATGATAATGGATGACTGAAGAAATGAAACGAGTGGTTACTGAATGAATAAATATTTTTACATACACTAATTTTACCCTACAATCATTTCGGTTTCCTACTCCATTTCTTCATTCACATCATTAATCCTTGCTGGACTAATATTTCCAATATCATGATGGACAAATAATTCTGCTTCATGTTGTTGATTAAATTCAATTTCAGAGGTCAAATCTTCCACTTCATCTCCCATATCATATAAATCTCTTTGTATTACATGTGAAACTACACTCCACCCTTCATATACCACATCATTCACATAATATAACATTTTCTCTGACGATTCTAAGATATATGGATCATGCAGTTCATGATCCCCAACATCAATCAAGTGAGAGAAGTTCACAGAAGTAAATTGCAAGGAATCACTTTTAACACCTCTATTAATATCGACCCATTTGCATTTGAATAAAATAACAGAAAAATTACAATGGTAGTTTAACTAAATAATATGATACAACTTTCCATAGTATCCCGGTATAGTAAATGTAAATATACCACTATTCTATATTTTCAAACCCACTTCTCGATCGATTGTACAAAATATAAATCCATTCAAATTTTAAGCATCGAACATTCTAACTTGTTTTATAGGACCACTAGAAAGGAAAATAAAATCTTATGAAAAGTATACTCGAGTATCAGTATTCATGATCTGAAAAAAGAAATATAATATAATAGATTTACAAAATGTATGTGTCAATCTAGTATTTATATATTTTTCAATATTTATGAACATACAAGTTGTGAAAACCATTATACAAACTCATTATTCCCAGAATTTGTTATATATTTCCCATTTTGGGTTCAGCCTCTCATTTTTCTCTTTGATTGTATCCTCAACTCTTCAATAAATGGTTATGAAATATCACTATTTAGCAGCACATATCTATGTTCCTATAATAATTCCAATTCTATCAGTTTCACATTTGAGATCCTCCCAAGTGATTGACCAATAGCAGGAAATATGTTTTATTTCTAATGCATTGAGATTGAGTTGATTGGTCATCAACACATTCAAATCAGTTAAATATTGACTCAATATCATCCAAATATCTAGAAAAAAAGGTAATAAAGTCCTCAACCAAATAGCCTTCAGCAATAGATCCTTCTAGTTGAGCTTTATTTCTCACATATTCATTCAAATTCCCAAGATATCTCTGAAATAAAATAATAATATTATTCATTTATTTAAATTCCAAAAATTGTTTAAATAACTGAAAAACATATAAATAAAATAACATTCAATTGGATACATCTATCGATAATTAACGGGGCCTCCTATTTTAGCTTCCTCCACCAAATTAACAGTTCAATTCATCATAACAGTAAAAACGATGGAGGATAGATCATCTCCATTACACAAAGGTTCAATACAAACATCTCCAGGAGGTTGTCAAGCTGAAATGGATTTTGAGATTTCTCACATAATATCCTGAAAAATGTACTGAATTGGAGTACAACATCAGTAACTTTTTCAGGTAATAATGTACACAATTACAATGGTAGTAAATGTCGTAAAAAAATATGTGAATCGTGACTTTTCATTCCATGTATCTTACGATTCTTCAAGTCAACACACCTCAAGAAGTTACTTGAATACCCATCAGATACCTTCACATTCTTTAAAATTTGAAGGAATATATCTTTATCCCTCTTTTTCATTGCAAAAATGGTTGGAGCATACTTTTCATTCTCATCCGATGGGAGATCACGTTTTATGTTCATTACATGTAATTCTTTGCGATCATTGAGATGATCAAGTGAATTTTCATTCACATTATGTAATGTAAAAATCAAATTATCACAGACATTCTTAACAATATGCAACACATCAAGCTTGTGCCAAAAATAATTTATTTCCCAATATAGTTGTTTGAAGAATATACTTTTTTTCATCTATTATTGCATTTTGATTTCACTTGACGATGCACTTAAGTCCCATTTTCCTCTATCATTAAAATGACGAACCTTCCCAAATTCAATTTCAACATTGTCAAGCTGTGTAAATATTTTTGAACAAGTTAACAACTTTGGAGGTTGTCTACGATCAATGGAACCATTAAATATTGATCAGTTTAGCCGAAATATATGAGATTCATAAAGAAATCTTTGATGGCACAAGAAGCACCATTTTCTACTATGAGGTAGCCGTTTGGGCTCAAAGTCAAAGTTACAAATGGGAAAATAAAAACCCATGTAAGTGTTACAACCAGATAAATTCCCGAGCCCAGGGAAGTCACCAATGGTCCACATTAAAGCAAAATGTATTTTTAACTTTGTCAATACTAAATGTTATGTTAAAAAATATTCCTATAATTTTTTCAGGGGAATTAATGGTTAAGAAAAATATGTTGAAATAATAAAAATTGTCAATAGATCAAAAAATGCCATATTACTCAATTACCACATGGTTAAGACTAAAAGTTATGCTAAAAAGTATTCTTATCATGTTTCTCCCAAATCTCCAAATTTTCAACCCTTGACTTTTGAAATCCTTTATAGCCTTAAAATATAAAATTAGATAACAAAACCATGCTACAATCTGAAGTAAATCACCAACCACCCATAAGTCTTATAAAACCATGAAACCATATAATGGTAAAAACACTACCACTTTTCAAGGGTTGGCACTACTGGATACACCTAATAGGGTCCCATTATATATTGAAGGTGGAACAAATCTCATTTAAAAACCACATAACACCATAAAAAAAGAAAATGGTAACCAATACAAATCAAGGAAGATACTATTGGGTATCATTTCTACCAAAAAAGAATCCCATGAATGAAAACTTTCTCCATTGGGGATAAAATCACATTACTAGATAGTACAATTGAAAGATAGTCACCATTAGTGGAAATTGTCTTGTTGATAAAAGGAATGATAAGGGTCTATATTACAATCTATAACTCCCAAAAAATAGACACAGAAATAATATCATGACCGATATGATCCAGTATGAAGGTACATGAAGACAGGATAGAAATAATACATAAAACCAAACTAGATGTCACCTAAATAACCTATACACATACACCTATACATATAAATCTTATCACTATGTTATTGACAAGAAAAAATAAAATATGGTGATTGTGGGAGTGTGTCAATGTGTTACTCATCTATTTCTACTCCTACAACACTGTCTTTTTAACCAAAACCAATTTCAAGTAAGTCAATTATCCTATAATAGTAGAGTCTATGACCGTAATGTTACTTCTAATCTAGAGGTTTTAGGACATAATTTATCTAGAGATTTTAAATAAAAACTATAACCTTATATAAAATATTGGATACATCCCTACCAGGAATTGTCAACCTAAAAACACTCACATGAGGACTCCAACACAGGTGGAGTTTTGTAAGGGAGAACCCCAACCAATGTTATCTATAGAGTCTTCATATAAAACTGTAATATCAAATAAATTTATTATAAATAATTTTTAGGGAAAACTTTATGTTGCTTACAAAACCCAACACATTCTTAGATATGGTCACGCAATCCTAAAAATGGTTTAAAAACTTCAGAACTCAAAACATTATATTCTGGAACTTATTACTATCCTCCAAGATAACATAATAAGATAATCAGAATCACATAGCTGGAAATAGATCCCATAATTAATTCTCTCTAAACATTATATTCAGAAACTTGTACAAATTATATTCATCCAAACCACTACAATAATTTATAATGAATTCAATACCATTTACTTTATCACATAAATGAAATTAATGAAAAGTAAAGTAAATGAAAGTATGAAAAACAATTCAGTTTTATGTTGTTTGGATTAAAATTATGGATTCTAATTGAGAAACACTACAAAATTACACCTTACCAAAATAAAAATATTATAACATGTGGGTAAAAATCCATGACCTGAGGCATTACTCAGGCTTCCCTATAATTCCACTAGAGTCTCATATGGTATTAGGTGATTCCATGAAAATGTATTAAAAGTATAAGGGAATCCATGACCATATATCATAAGTATGATGTACTCCAGACCTTAGTAAAACTATAATTAAGGATGTTATTACCATGTATTACAAGTATTAGGGATTCAATGACTAATTATTCTAAGTATTAGGGTCACCATGCTCGGGTGTCACAAATATAAGGGACACAATGCCCGAGTATGACACATATAAGGGATGCTATACTTGAGTAACACATGGTTGATGGACTCCATGATCGAGTATCAAAAGTATAAGGAACTCCATAACTAAGTGTAATAATTCATTATTTCCAATTAGGACTTATAATCTATCATTATTACAGTTTAACAATAGAGTATCCTTTTTAATGTAGAAACGGGTGATATGGTCTCATGAAACCCTTCTCATTAAATTCATTATAGTAATTAAAATTATGATTCAAGAAAAAACCACATAGAATGCAGTTTAGTCACCTAAGAATTCACAATACCTAGGGAGATTCCAATTGAACAACATATGTTTTTGAAATAGTCTCCAGGGATTAAACATAAAAAATAACAAAGTGATAATAAGTTTCTCTATCAAGTTAAGCATTTTAAACATGAGTTATGTGTATGTTCAATAAATCTATTGGAGAACCGACCATGAATCTTCATAATTCATAATATATTGAGACACAAATTGAGTTAAAAGTACTATAATTCAATCCTTAGGGTTTGTATAGGTCGTTGGGATCAAGTGGTGGGGGGGTCAGTGGGGTCATGGGGTCGCTAGGGTCGCGGGGTCACCGGGGTCCCGGGGGGGCGGTGTCCCGGGGTAAGTGGGTGGTCATGGGAAGTGAGTATGTGGGGTGAGAAGGGGGGTCAGGGTGTGGGGGAAGGTTCGATAGTGTAAAAACATTGTTTCGCGGTGGTTTATTATAAACCGTCACGAAACCATTTTAAAAAACTGGTTAGCGGTAGTTCCCAAAACCGCCACTAAAAAACCACTACTAAAGTCAATTTATGTAGCAGTGATAAAAATAATAAATTAATCCCAATGATTTAAAATACATCCATTAGACAAATTTAATTTATTTAAATCATCATAGAACATTCCAAAAGAATATCCACATTTTCTTTCCTTAAAAACATTGTGGTTTGGGTGGGTATTATTCCACTAATACGTTATATAGGAAACCCATTTAAAACTCATTATGGAAACATTATAAAACTAAACCCTATGTCATTATAAAATTTAGTAACACATATGAACATAAATTACATGTGAATACTACATTCCACATATGATGAAGGTACACAATCCTCTTTCTTATATAATATTGGTGAAAAAACACAAACCGCACGGAACTCTTGTTTAGGCCAAATCAAAATAAAAAAAAATAATGCAAATTAAAAAAATGGTAGAACATATATATTTGAAGTGCAGAACAATTAATTGCATGCTAGAATATAAATCTATTGGGTGGATGGTGTTTTTCATCTTCGGGTGAAGTGAGAGCTTTGGTAGAGCTTTAGTTTTGGGCTGTAATCACACACACTGGGAACTGAATCTATTTTGTATTTAGGAGAAAACATTCCCAACAGTTTTAAATAACCATTAAGAAATATAGTCTTTACCTACAGTTTAATAAAATTGTAGGTATATAGTTTAAAAAGGGTGGTTATCCCAACAGTTTAGGAAAACCATTGGGATAGGTTGTTTCTGAAATTAGTATAACAATGGTTTTAACAAGCTATTAGTGTATTTGTCTCAGACCCACGATTTTATAAAACTGTTGGTATAAAATTGTTGGTATAACTCCTATTTCCACCATTGTCCCCACCAGATGCCCGACTGGCCATACCTACATCAACCTAGGTTTGATTCATATGAACATTTGACAAATAAGTGGTCATGGCCTAAAGAAATAAATTATATTGTGCAAGTAAAAGTAATAATAATGAAGAACCCATTATTAAACCAAGTAATCCTTGAACATAAAAGGTCAATCCTTCTCAGAAAAATAAACTATGATTCCTAGCTATAGGGGTCTAAGTAAAATCCAAGGTGTACACCCTCAACATCACACTAGAAAATCATCTAACCCAGTCCATATAACACATCCATAGGAAATCCCAAGCTAAACCTGAATGGATCCTTAGGAGAAAATCCTTGGAGTTTCATGTTCAAGGACATCAAGTTTAATGCTAGGAGTGAATCCAAGGCATTCAAATTATTTCAATGGATTATGGATCAATGAAACCATGTCAAGGGGAAATGTTATAAAAAATAATTGAATTCCATTGTTGGTATCTCCATTGGAAACCATCTTGTTGAATAAGGGTGGTTTCTTCTGAGTTCACAAATAATTACCTTCGGAATCCATGTCTAAATAATGTCTTTAAACTCATTAATTTGAAAAAATTCCATTATCGAAATAGGCACATAAAATATAATAAATATTCGAAGTCTATGTGAAAACCATCACAGTTTACAATTTCCATTTAATTCATGCCAATTCCGTTTCATTTATAAGTTACAAAGGCTCATAAGAGGTTTCATACATTTAAAAATTTCATTATAAATTAATATGATTTAGGTGAAAAATACTTTCCCTATTACAATGAAATTGTTAATCTATTTAAATTAATTTAATACATTTCTTAAAGTCAAACTAAGGACACCTAATCGTGTTTTGGGTTACTAATATAAAATGGTCATATGGGCATATACATGTTACACACAAGGGGTGTGTCACATTGTGTTCATAGACATCCAATGATATAGGGTGGGGGGCTATTAGTGTGTTTAGGTTCCAGATTAGTTAAATAATTGTAATTAATTTATTATTTAGGGGCAATGCTTGGTAAAAACTGGTATGAGACATAATGTTGGAAAATATAGATGATCCATGAGGGATAAGTTATAAAAATTATACTTATGGTTGTTTATCAACCCTCTTATACTATTGGATTTCAATTTTGGAATGAATGGAAGATTGAATAAAAAAGTCAAATACCCTAAAATTTGGTGATATTAGCCTACATGAATATAACAATAGATATGATGAAGAAACATAAGGAATAAAGAAAGAGGAATTAAACACTTATCAATGGATATCCAACACGATTAATGAAGGTCCGGTTGGAGATCAGATTAGGGTGATACCAAATAACTAGTATTAGAATATGGAGAGCTCCAAAAGTGGAAGAGTTTTGTAAAAAATGAGAGGAGACAAGGGTGAGAAAGTTATAAATAAGGAAAGGTAAAATAATAAACTCTCCCAACTTTTAATTGGGTAATGAATGACTAAATTGTTCCCAAACTGTGTGTAGCCCATATGCTCCCCTCTGCATCCCACTGGAGATCCCCCATTGAATAATGAAATAGTGTGGCCTCAGGGACACAGTTTATACACACCACGCACCAGATCTGATCTAAAAAAACCCAGCGAACTGGGCTCTAAATAAGCCTCTTACATTCTCAAACCCTTCCTTGACCAATTATGAATTTATATTTTAGTAAAAATAATTATTTTATGTGAAATTAAAATGATCCATATCTCATAGGAATACCATAATAATAAAACCTCTCACACTTATGAAAACCCATCACTGAGTTTCCATGAGTGAAATTACTCTTTATATGAGAAGCGTTTTATCCATTAATCACAAACATCAACCTCTCTTTACTTAGAGACATTCTATATGCATCCATGAGACCATAAAAACCTATATTGAGGAACCAAGAAACCTTGGAGAGACTTTATGATCTGATATTTGATATTTGATAGATTTTCTTCAAACTAATAATATTACTCTACTACAAACTCATTAAGAACGACATGAGATGGGGTTGAATGATAATTATTTAAGTGAAAAACATTAAATATGGTATGCATAAAATATTATCTTGAGGGAGTTCTATTTGATAATCCCATAGTCCAAACCTGTCCAAATCCTCAAAAGGTTTGGCAATTCTAGGGGCTAGCATTCTCTACCACATAATTAGTCTATGACCCAATCTTGGAAAAAAACACAAGAACACCTGATCACCAACCTCGAACTATAGAGGCCTCCAATTGATAGACTTTTTGATTAGTTTTCCTACCCTGATGTCTCTTGGATATGACAAGGATGTAGTAGAAGCACATTAGCCTCCTCTAACAATAACATAGTTTATTGACATAGTTAATCGTATAGGGCCTTATATGGATGAATATGTACGGTATCCTAGAAACTGCTCTTATAGATTAACTATACTATCGGTATATGTTTCACACAAGAACCTACAAAGTCAAGGAAACATTCCCATAACATGCCTATAAACACATGAATAGTATTCTAGGACTCTCCATTGATTTGAGGGTGGTATGTTGTACATAAGAGAACATGTGAACCCAATACCCTCTAAAATTTGTGCTAGAACCGACTATTAAATCCTGAATCCCAATCAAATACAAAAGTTTGTGGGACTCCTTGATGGTGTATAATATGAAAAACATTTTTACTTGAATTCTCATCCATTAAAAGGACACCTTGATAGGTAAAATCTGAGTGACCTTCATTATCATTTCATTGAAAATCGATACACCCTCACTACCTTGAGGTGAACTCAACAATCATGTCAAAAATTTTATAGTGATTTCATCCCATTTCCACATGGAAATGGTAAATGGATATTAAATATCATCTAGCCATCAATGTTCTTCCTTCAACTGATAATATGTGGAACACCGATTAACATAACTAACTATGTCTTGTTTCATACTATGCTACCAATATTGGCGGTGGAAGTCACAATATATCTTTGTAATTTTGGGGTGTACTTCCCAACTAAAAGCATGATATTTTTGTATAATATCTTCTCATACATCTATAGGAACCAAGAAACAACCTTGGATGCACATGATCTCATTATCATTAACTACCCAACAAGAAGGTGTGTTCTCACCTATAAAACACTCCCTTAAGAACAATCCATCTTGATTCGATAAATTTATTATCCTTAATCTGTCCATAAGAGTGGAAGTCACTTATCCAGTTTTAAGAACAAGTTAACATCAACATTCCTAAATAACTATATGAATCATAGAAAAGAGAACCATAAATTTCCCAACACTATTAAATTTCTGAAAAACCTATGCCTAGGTCTCTTATCTCGGAGTGTCATCCACTAGATTTACTTTCCCAAGTAATTAATCAAGATCAAAATTGAAACAGTATAGGAATTCAACCAATATATTCTATCATAGTTTCAAAAAACAATGTGAGTATATGTATTTGCGGATTTCATGATCCATATATATGAAAACCCACTCTCCCAAAAGGTAATGCCTCTAATAGTGCAAGGTATGAACAAAAACTATTAGTTCAAGATCGTGCATCAGGTAGTTCCACTCATGAGGTCTAGACTGAAAAGACCAATATGCCAAGACTTGATATTCACGAATCAAAAAATTTCTTGACCTGATGTCTAACACATAAAACTAAACTATTTAACATATACCTGGATCTAGAAGAATTAGAATGAACACTTTGTTCAACATACCATTTAACTCCTATAAAGATTTCTCATAAGAGTTTCGCCATAAAAGTTAATACCTTTATTTCTCAAGCATTTATGAGCTGTTTTATGGTGTGGGAAGTTTGGTATATTTTTTTTTAATATTTATCCAACCCCATGAATATATGCATGCCAAATATGTACTTGGATTTCTACTAGGAACAAAGTACTATCACATTCTCTAGATCTACAGATAATACCTCCTCTTAGATAATGTGGCCATGGAATTGAAATTTATCTTTCTTGAAGTGAAATTTTGTGAGATTGAGATATAATCCATACTCACTCAGTATAATCAATATAATGTAAATATTTTTGTAATGATCCTATTAACTTTGAGAATACACCAATATTTCTTCTACAAAAACAAAAATGAAAGAATTTTGGTATGGGTAGAAAACCTAATCCATTGTATCTATAAAAATAGTAGGTGATTTTGTAAGATTGAAGAAATGACCAAATTTAAATAAAGTATATACATAAATTTAATTACTATAAGAGGTATGTTTGATGTTCTAACTTGAACCCAATGATAGCTTAACATAAAGTTTTTATTTGAGAAAACCATAGCTCTTCAAAGCTAGTCTATGAGGACATGAATACGAGTAAGGAGATACTAGTTCTTAAATGTGAAATAATTCAATTTTTGGTAATCCACAGAAAGCCTGAAGGTCTAATCTGTCTTGTTGGTGAATAGCATGGATGATCCCCACAAATTGATATTGGGTCAAATAAAACCATTTTCTTCATGACCTTCTAATTTTATCTTGAGTTCTTAAAGGTCATTAAGATCCATATTATAAAGAGGAATAGATACCGGTGCATCTCTTAGAAAAGTCTGTAATACTAAAATCTTACCATCTCTCTGAAGGTAGTCAGAAAAATTATCATGTAAGATACCCATAAAATGACTCATTAGTAGAGGAAAGTATGTATGACTTATTCCATATTCTTCGAGAAAAAACTAGTAATATGGGCTGACACATTGCCAATCTCCCAATGCTCAGTTCCAGCTCAACTATCCTGAACTTCTCATTCACCCTTATATAGATTGCTACCCCGAGAGGGTGATTATAAGAACACCATATGACCATTATAGTCAATATTATCTTGATAGGGAACCATCTAATCCATCCTAATAATTTTCTCAAAGCTCACCATATTAAGTAAGAAGTGTTCCCAAGGATGAAATAACCACCATTCCTATGGGGGCACTCCCTAAATTGGAGAACAATCTCTGAAAACACTCTAAAAATCATATCCAAAGTCATCACACCAAAAATTATATAATTTAGAGGAAAAGTAATTCCACAATAGTTATATAGATAGTTGAATTCAAAGGGACTATATAAAATTTAACAAACACTAACGTAGAGGCTATGAAGATCACACCTCATAATATAGATGTCCCAAAAACATTCTCATTTGGTGGAGACTATAATACATATATTTTTCTATATCCATGACCATGATCAATAACCTAACTACATTGGGTGGGTTTACTATACATGTGACTCAAATCTTGGGTCTGGTCTCCTCTACCACATCCACCACCCCAACATATACGACTTCCTATTGTCTAGTGTCCCTCCAGGTATGGAGCTAAAATCCTACTCTAGAAGTTAGAGTTTGTGCAGATCCACTCACACTAGGAACAAATAGGATTGTCTTCATAAACCTATGAATATGTCCAATCCTACTGTAATCTTTTAACTCAACTATGTATCATGTGTACTAAGTATTTATATGACCTTTGATTCCACACATATAACATATCATAGAACATCTATTATTGGTACTCTAAACACCACATATCTATTATGAACACTCTATGTGATGCTCCTTTTCTGCGAGAAGAACTACTACCCAATCTTATTGCGGAACCACAATGCCTTGAACCACCAGCTTCCCTCAAATTGTGCTTAGTAATCATGTCCACATTCAAAAATCTCCAAATGGTATTCAAGAGGAATATTTTTACCTGAGATAAAATAGAATACTCCAGCATATCCTCGAACAATATTTCTCATGAAATATCATCACCATGAAAATAAGGTTAAAATCAATAATGATTGGAAAATAGAGATGATTGACCTATAACTATCATAGAAAATTTCTCTAAGTGAATAATTTCCCCAACTCAATCATCTCTCAGCATCACCATAATGAAATACTCATAGAAGGTATCCAAGAAATATCTCCATATCATATATTGATAATAGTATGCCTAAGTGATAACATCCAACCAATGGTTGGCAGAACCAAAGAGCATATAAGCCACATAATCGGATGTAATTTCTAGAAGAATCTCCATATTATCAAAGATAGATATCTTATACTCTATTCATGAATCAGTAGTATGGGGGCCACTATCCCCCAGTAAAGTAGGTGGATATTTCTATTGAAAATATCCCATCATCTCTTCCATAGTAGGGGAAGGGCATAGAGCTGCCTGCATGGTCTGTTTGGTCTATTGGAAACCATCTCAAAATTGTGCAGCAATGACCAGGTCCGGTATAACTATAGGAGCCATAGGTGGAACTGCTGTCTAGTTAGGTCCCACCACCCAATGAGCATGGTAATCGCCAACATCCTAGTGATTTACCTAAGGCCATCATAGAGGCATATATATATAATTTTCAACTAGAAACCTCACAACTTAGGAGATGGAAAAGAAACTAATCATGATATTAAGATAGGCATAAGGGATCACTACCCAAACATACTATACCAAATACCTAATATCTAAATATTGCATATTGGTTAGGTTATAAGTTTTAATCCCATGGGTTCTAGCATATGGAATGTCAATTACAAGTTGTAGTGGAAAAAAATTCAATTTCTAAATTATATCCCTATTTAACGGAAAAAAATAAAAGTTATAATTTGAAAATTATCATATTTATATAGTATAATAGTTAAATGAAGTACCATTCCAAATTTATAGAAGTATATGATTTATAAATTACAATTAGTTTCTCATTCAACTATATTCAGACCAATATAATCAATAATAGATTGAAACATGAAATACATGATAATATGATTAGACAAATCACCAATCCTAAATTAAAGAGGAATGTACAATATTTAAATTTCAATTAGCATCCATGTAATATAAATCATCTAACATTTCAGTCTATTTATCCTTATTTACACAACTCAAACATGAGATAAATATTTTGTAAAGGTGCCGCCATCTATATATACATGAAAACATCATTTTGGATGATGAAGAAACTTAAAAACAATTTATATTACCATTTTATCTTGTAGAAACATTAAACAAGTAATAATTTTATCACTCAACGAATATCCAAAAACTACCATGTTGTCCTACAATGTAATCTATATGGCATGGAATATGCATGGAATGTGAATCTATACATTCCGATAATGATTCCTGAGACAATAAATCATTTACATACTAGTAAAAGGATATAATTGTATCCATAATATTAATAAATTCCCCAAATAAAACATGAAACCAAATGATGAAATTAGTACAACCACAACATGAAAAATCCATAACATCAAATACCTGAATAAAAAACGTACACTTTCCCCATATGTGGGTAAGAGACTCCGTGGAATAGGATCATTACAAAATTTCAACATGCCCTAATCACATTTCTACAATGCCAAATATTTAGACAATGAAATGAAATATCTTCTACATCTTTGGGACATCATGTACCTAGTTCTCTAATAAGTAACTCGACCTAGTTGGCCATGTGGAATCAAGAGTGACTCCCCATACACCATAGTCTTATTAATAGTGGAGAGGGACTATGACTGTATAGTAGATAGATTATAACCTCTTTATATGTGAGGTTTATAGATATAAATAATTGACAAGATATAGTAAGCATAAGAACTATATGGACAATGTAGATAAGTTATCCAGAAAACAATAATAAAAAGTAACCAGAGTGATACAGGTAAAGATTTCATTATTCTATATAAAAATAACTAGTATACATGGTAGAATATATACACCAAAGTCATGTATAAAATATAAATTATAAAATATCAAATTATATCTTAAATAGAATCATTATTTGAATCTCGGTGTTGTTCTCATTATATCTATGGTGACTAGAAAATCAAGCATCCATTGTTGGGTTCTTGCCTTGGTCTCTACCTGCATCCATAAATTCTATCCATGTACTAACCAATGACTCAAAAAGGGTGTGAGATATACTAAGAAATTCACCTCCAATGATGAATATATAAGTCAAACATATGAATATAATTTTAATATAATGAAAGTATAACCATAGGTAATGGAATAAAATGTGTGAAATAGTAACCATGTATGGATCAAGCTCATCAAGGGATGCATGTCTGACCATACCTGATTCATTCTATGATACATGTATCTTAATTGGTGACCTGGAAGTTATCTGGTTCTAATGAACATAACCATAGTTTCCATGTTGATGTAATAATATATTAGGACCTCAGGTGAGACCAAAACATCATTGACCTTAGAAGGTTGAGCCAACATAGATATATAAATTATAGATCCTATCAATTGGGGTATAAGAGTAATTCATACGGTATATCCTCATCATTCCACTTGAAAAGTTACAAACCAAGTTCATGGAACAAATCCCTTATAAACGCATAGCTAAGCATGAATTGAGCACGAGGATATAATCCATGGAGTCACATGTTGGAGGAAATTACGTTGAATCCAATGAGTGAGTCCAATGAATTATAATTACATAGATGAAGGATTGATCCACGACACCTGTCAAGGGAACAATCTATTATAAAATGATTGAATTTCAATGTTTTTATATCCCTTTTCAATTAGGTGGTTGAATTAGGAAGGAATCCTCTGCGTTCACAAGAAATTCCCTTATGAATCTAGGTGAAACTCATGTTTGACCTATCATTGAATTGAAATAAATGTCTATGGTATCAATAAGAACCTTAAATTTTATAAATATTCAATGAAAATGTGAAATCCATGCCAGTTGACAATTTACATTTAATTTAATCCATTCCCTTTTCATTTACAAACTAGAAAGGCTCATATAAGATTTCATACAATTAAACATTTCATTACAAATTAATAATAGATAGATGAAACATTTCCCCGTTAAAATACTATAGTTAATGTATTTAATTTAATTAAATCCCTTTTTTGAATTAAAAAAGAAGACATCGAAGGTTTTTGGGGTTATTAATATACAAATGGTCATAGGGCAATATAATTGGAACACCTAAGGGGTAGATCACCTTGAGGTCATTAAATTCCAATTATATGGGGTTTAATTAGTGTATTTATGTTCCAAATTAGTAATCTAATTGAATGAAGGTTAATTTTTATGGGTAACACAGAATTAAATCTATCACATGACACAACGATGAAAAATATAATTGATGACACTTTATAGAGAAGTTACATATCACCTACCTAATAATGGTTGATGAACCCTCATCCAGTAGCAACATCCAATTTTGGATAGAATAAATGAAAATAGATAAAAATAAAAAATCTCAAAAAATATGTCATATTACTCTCATGGATATATCATTTGATACAACATAGAAAATAAAGGATGAAAGAAAAAGGAATGTATCAATTACTTTTGGCTAAGCAACGTGATGAATAGAGATCTGATCAGATATTAAAAGTTTGAGATACAAAAATACCATGGAGGATAAGATGGAGAGATCCATGTATGGGGGAGCATTTTAGAAAAATGGGAGGATAAATGGGTAAAAAAGTTAAAAAGTGAGAAGGGTAAAATAAAAAATTCACCAAATTTATAAGGGGAATATAGTTTAGCTGCATAAGTGGCCAAACCATATAAAAATCATACACACCCTACTGTTCATGGGGGAACACCCCCAAATGTTGTAGTGAACGATTATACTAACTATTCCCAACCCATGTGATCTTCTTTATAGACCAATTTCACACCCCAAATTATTTAAATAGTATATGTGGACTTAATGGAATAGTGTAATAAACAATGAACCCTGTATGTTCCCAAAAAAATGTTGAAGGATCCAAAAATCCCCAAATGCTCTGAAACCCTTCCATGAACTCTACGGAATATATATTAGAGTAATACTAAAGATTAATACTAAAATACAAAGGACCCATACCTTATATAAAAAATTTGATCTTACACTCAGGGTGAAGAAGTATAGATCAATGGTTTAGGCTACATTTAATGGATACAATAATGTCATGATCTCTTCTCAGATGATGGGTTATATTTTAGTCTAATGACTCATGTACAATTCAATAGTCATATTTTTGGTGAAATGGGAAATATTTATTACACATCAATGGTGATGCATGGATATATTTCCAAGATTTATTTGAATAATATACCCAAATGAGGTTCTTCTGTGGGTGTTGAACTAGTTTTCACCATTGTGATACAATATGTGTAAATTGTTCCCAAGAAAAACCCAGGTCTCAAGGTCACTAAGGAATTATATTGTTTGAAATGAATTTTTCTTTAGGTTTTAAATTATGAATTATTATAAACAAAAATGGGAGGGAGATTTTATTTTGCATTGAAATAGTTATTATGGAATCATTTAGGCATGCTTCTTAATTGAATTCAAGGGAGGGGGGGTCCCCCAATATTGAGATAAATAATTATTTTGAGAAATTTTAGGAGGAACACATGAACAACTAAGGATATAAGTTAGAGGAGTATAAAAAGATTAAGTAATAATTATAATAGTATCGAGAGGAGGTAGCGTAACGCCCCGACCCCAGTTACCTAGAGTTGGTGCATTACTACAAAACATTGGCATGATCACAAATGATTATATCCTGAAAGACCAATTAGTTTAGTAGCCTTGGAATCACTAGATATATCCATATGTCTAAAATTACATTATAAATTGAAAACTACAACAAAATCTTGTATTCAAAGACATATCTCTTTATACTATCCTTACAGTTCATTCATAAAATACTTCTTCACATCCTGAAAAAAATAAAACATTGATATGGGTGAGCTCAGATGCTCAGTAAAGAAAACAATATAGCAGAAGCTTTCATAAATAAGAATAAACATTTAAGAAAATTTATAACTAAAATAAAGACTTTTAAACATGAACTTTATCATAATATGGAAAATATAAAATGAAATAAATTAATTTAATTATTCACATCAATATTCTACTAGTAGAATAATCATATACAATATCAATAACCACATTCATAATGATATCATGCATAATGCCAGACTATTAGAACCACATATTCAAGGCCTTGTGCCAAGACTACAAATAAGATTTGGTCAAGGCCTTATGATAAGACACTAGTTTGTCTTGTGAGACCTACTGATGCATCGAGGAGCTATAGTGGGCTCCATCCGTCAATTATTAAGTCCAATGCATTCCTCATATGATTAGGTTTAAACATATCATAAAAATTCATATTAAAAATAGCATACGAAATGCCAATACTATTTCCATAAAAAATGAATGGTATAAAAATAACATATCCACAGTCAAACATATCACAACACCTTCAATACAATATGGAAGTTTTGTATCATAATAAATCAACTTCAAATAAGATTGAAATCTATCAAAGGATGTTGACATCGATGAAACGAAACTATTTCAGAGAAATATAATTTTTTTAAAATAATTTTAAAGTCAAATTATTATAAAAGAAAACATTTACTTTGAAAATGTTATTATAAACTTTTAAGGTAAGCTTTGATAATTTTATAATGGTGGAAAATAGTCGCACCCGCCGTATAAGTTAAAAAAACATTATTACCTTAAATTTTTCGAAATGGTAAAAAACTACCTTTTTGGGAAAATGACAGAAAGATTGAATTATAAAATGTCAAACAAGGGTATAAATTACATTGACCCATATTCTATAATATAGTAAGAATTTTTTGAAATACATTTTTTTAAAACAAGGATAAGGATGATAAAGAGGCCCCATTAGATAATTACGTATATACAACCTCGGAAAATGAAGAGATTGGGCAATAAACCCTTACCTTGTACTTTCCCTTGGTTGAGGGTAGGTTAAAATCATGTATTACAGTGAAATAATTGTTATTAAACTATACACATACATATACATTAATATGATATCATATATGATCTTTTAACATTGCATTGTTAATAATATCTTAGTATTATCGTCGTTTCAAGTGTTAACTTACTCATTTTCTTTTATATGTTTTGTTACATAAATTGTGTTTGTTATGGATAATCTGTATCTTATTCATATCTAGAATGATATCAAGTACTTAAAAATTATTTTTATTCATCCAATGATAATTAGTCTAGAATGGATACGATGGGGAATGAATTTCATCGCGTTCGTGGAGACGGTTGTCCGTACGTACGCGCATGCGAAAATATCATTATTTTGATATTTAAATAATATATAATTTGATGTTGTATCATATATAATGAATAATTATCATGTTATATTCATTATTTAAATGAATTACACATCATTATTATACTCATCCAATTAATAATGTTTTGAATAACGATTACACCACGACGTGGAGATGGTAAGCCGTACGTATGCACGTATGGTGACATGTCTTTCAAAAGATGGATATAATACTTAATATGGTTGTAAAATATTTATAATAACATCATTATATATATAAGATACTATATTTATTACTTTAGAATGGAAATAACAATGAAATGATTAGTTGCAGAAGAAAAGAAAATTGAATGAGGGTGGGGAAAAGGTTACCTCTTCTTCGAGTTCTTCCTTTTGATTTGATCCAAAGGGCTCATTAGGATGGCTTTCTGATCAAACTAAGTCCTCTATGTTGATTTTAGGGAAGTTGAGAGAATATTTTGGCAGGTTTTGGCTGAGCCAATATTCTTTAAAGGTGTTTATTAGAGAGAAGGGGGATTTCCCTTTTATAAGAGGGGTGTGGGGCTCCTTTGGGAAAGATAGAAATATTAATTTATAATAAATCCATATTAGTTTTATAATGGCACCCAAGTGGATTATTTATATTTTAAGGTAGGGAAAGGTTGAAAAACACTCAACAAATATGTTTTATACAGGTTTTTGTCACTATATTAACTTTATCATTTTTATTTAACTCTTAGTAAAATAGTTTGATATTTACCATGTCTCTTTGTATTTTTATATTATATAGTAAATAAACTAATATATTTTTCCAAGAGACCCCCAAGTGGTCCATTAATGATACACATATCATGATATAAGTACTTATCCCAATACTTAGATTTTTAGGAATATAATATGAATAAATTATATTATATTTGTTTTAAAAACTATTTAATGTCAATTTTGACACTGTTAGGGATTTTGTTTTTCATAAATTCATAACAACATTATTACTTCGAAAAAATTAATATAAGAATTAATAATATGTCATAGTATCATATAAAATTATTATAATTGATAAAAAATATCAAATTACTTTTATTTGGGTATTTATAATATAAATTATTTTAATATTTCATTAATTAGGTAATTACTGCATCACCATTGTGTCATAAATAAATTAAATTATTTAATGTCTAAAAATTATAAATAAAACACCAATTTGTACGAAATATCTTTATATTTCTAGTGAATATTTAAAATAGAATTTATCCTCTGTATAACCCATTATTAAAAATGTTTTAGTAATTAAACATTGATTTTAACTCTTGTAACTCTTCTTTGAATTAAATAATAATAAATGTCCTAATCTAATCAAAGTGGACCTAAATTATAATATTTTATGTCTAAGGATGTTTTTTGTCGAGATACACTTGTCCAATAGAACAAGTACATGTGTTAGGAAAATATTAATATCATTTTTACCCTTAATTACCCGATATACTTTTAACCATGGAAAATAAAAGTAAAAAGTTACTATTCACCAAAAATTATTTTTATATCATTGAACAACATTTTACTCCTTGATATTAACCATTTCTCTCATCATTTTGAATGTCCACTCACAGAAGAGTTAAAATTACCTTTTATATGATTTTTGCAAATTCTCCTAAGAGGTGGGTAAAAGACGGTGAACAGTTCTATAAAATTTATATATATCTAAAATTATTATAAATCGAATCCAATGAATTAAACTGAACTTATATAGGAATTATCTGTCTATTTTGACTTAAAATTAATTTAAGTAAAACAAGTAATTATATAATAACAAATTCAGATCTAAACTTTAACTCATTGTTTTTTTACTATTCATCAAAAATTGAATGTTTTCATAAAAATACCAAAAATTGACCCTAAGATAATTTATATATTCCGAATCCAAAAATGAAGTCTATTTTGAAGCATAAAATTTATAAAATTAAAAAAATTGTGCAATACTATTCATAACGGCTAATTTGATGGGTTGTGGTGTGTGTTAGATCTCGTAGTGGCGTACAACACACATTACTGTATAACTCAAAGAGAAGCGTACCGTGGAAGATTGGGGTGTTACATTCTACCCTCCTTCAAACAATTTGGTCCTCGAAATTCCTAGAATACCACCACATGAAATGACTCGGTTGGTTCTTCATTATAAGTTCCTCATCTTGCCACATTGCCTCTTCCATTTTATAGTTTCTCCCTAGAAATTTTACTAGACGGTTCATCTGGTTTCTCAGCACTTGTTCTTTTGTATCAAGAATCCTGACGGGCTATTCACAATAAGACTGATCGGGATCTAGTACTAATTCCTCATAAGTGAGTACATACGTTGGTTCAGCCATGTATTTTCACAATAGTGATACGTGGAACACATCATGAACTTTGGAGAGATTTGGCGGCATTGCCAAATGGTAAGATACAACCCCAATTCGTTCTAGAATTTCGAACGGTCCAATGTACTTGTTACTCAATTTACCTTTATTACTGAAATGTATAACTCCCTTTAATAGAGATACCTTCAAGAAAAAATGATCTCTTACCTGAAATTTGAAATCCTTCATTCGGTAATCGACATTGCTCTTCTACCTACATTTAGCTGCTTTGATGTGGTTTTCGATTACCTTCACATTTTCAATCGTTTCCTCCACCAGTTCTCAGCCTACGAGTGTTCTTTCACCAACATCATCCAATCAGGATAGTGTGCGAAATCTCTTTCCATATAGCCCTTCATATGGTGCCATCCGAATACATGAATGGAAGCTATTGTTGTAGGAAAATTCCACCAGAGGTAAATATTGATCCTACATACCCAGAATTCCATGTGAGAATGATCTCTACATGTCTTCTAAGGTTTGAATAGTATGTTTTGATTGTCCATCAGTTTGAGGGTGGTAGGCAGTGCTCAAGGAAATTTCAGTATCCAAGGCCTTCTGAATACTCTTGCAGAATTATGAAGTAAAATGGGGATAATGATCAGAAAAAATTGATAGGGGTACTCCATGAAGTCTCACAACACCATTAATATATAGCCTTGCTAGACGTTCAAGTTTAAGAACATCTCTTATAGAAAAAAATTTGCTGATTTGGAAAGACAATGAAAAATGACCCACATTGCATCGTTCCTTCTAGGAGACTTTGGTAGTCCCATGAAAAAGTCCATTGGGATGTTATCCCATTTCCACTTAGGTATGGGAAAAGGTTTCATGAGTCTTCCAGGCTATTGTCATCTAGCATTTACTTGTTCACAAACCATAAATATTGACAAAAAATCAGCAATCTCCCACTTCATGTTGTCCCACCAAAAATATTCTTTTAAAAATCCACACATTTTGGTTCTACCTAGGTGTAAAGAGAATTTGGAACTATGAGCATCATCCAAAAATTTTCTTTTTAGATCAGTTATATCGGGACCAAAAATTGTCCACCCAAATTTCAAAATTCCATCTTCATACACAAAGTCACTCAATCACCCATCATTCATAGCATTAATCTTCATTTGAAATTATCCATCATTAGTCTGAAAACTCTTTATGCTTTCTAGTAATAATGGTTTGGAAACCATTTTAAAAATCATTCATGTCTCACCTTCCATGGTTATTCCCATATCCAACATTACTGGATTCATGAAAATATGATCCCTCTCAACTCTCGTCTTCTTCAAAAATCCATGATCTTTTCTACTCAATGTATCTGACTCCTTATTTTCCTTCTCCGGGTGGTAGTGTATCGTTCAATCATAATCCTTGAGTAGTTCAAGCCATCTAATTTTCCTTCTGTTGAGTTCTTTCTGTGAGAAAATATACATAAAACTCTTCTGATCAGTTTAAATATCACATTTCTCACCATAGATATGGTGTCTCCAAATCTTCAAAAAAATGATTACACCTGCTAACTCAATATCATGAGTAATATATTTCTGCTCATGAATTTTCAGCTATCATGATGCATATGCAATAGCCCTATCATTCTGCATAAGGACACAACCCAATCCTTTCTTTGATGCATTACTATAAATAACAAACCCATCATTCCCCGATGGTAGTGTCAATATAGGAGCATTGAATAATCTTATCTGCAGTTTTTCAAAACATTCTTCACACTCTTTTTTCCAAAACAAATAACCCTTTATGTGTGAGCTTCGTTAATGGGTTAGCCAATCGGGCAAAATTTTGGACAAAACACCGATAATAACCTGATAAACCAAAAAAACTGCGTACCTCAGTTTTACTCGTTGGTGCTGGCCATTCTAGGATTGCACTTGTCTTAGAAGGATCAAATGATATTCCATCCTTAGAGAAAATATGGCCACGAAATGAAATCTCAAGATGCAAGAATTCACACATGCTAAACATCCGATATAAATCATGTCTTCTCAGAGACTTCAGGATAATGCGCAAGTGATTTTCATGATCTTCGTAGATTTTTCAATATACCAAGATATCATCAATAAATAACATTACAAAATCATTGAGATATTCCTTGAAAACATTGTTCATTATATCCATGAAAATAGAGGGTGTATTAGTCAGCCCAAAAGGCATTATTGAAAACTTGTAATGCCTGTACTGGGTTCGAAATAATTTATTTGGAATGTCTTCCTTCATCACAGATAACTGATGGTATCAAAATCAATGTTCAATCATTGAAAAGTATTGAGATCAATGCAGTTGGTCAAATAAATCATCAATGCAAAGTAGGGGATAATTGTTATTTATTGTTATAGCATTGATCTCCCTGTTGTCGATACATAACCTCATAGATCCATATTTCTTTTTAACAAAAACGATATGGGCTCCCCATCGAGAAACACTAGGGAGAATAAATCATTTATTACTCAATTCCTTGAGTTGTTACTTTAGTTTAACTAATTCCACAGTAGATATTCCATAAGGGGTCTTTGATATTGGCCTTGAACCCAGAATTAAATCAATGGAAAACTCAATTTATCATTCTGGAGGATGTCCAGGTAAATCTTCCGGAAACACCTCTATACATGCATTCTCAATAGGTTCATCCTCTATTTGAACATCCTTTTCCCCACCCATAGTTATTTCATTCTCTTCCCCCATGATAATTGAATTTTTTTCAGATACTGGGGGTGGATCTTGATAAGAATTATATGGTGACAAATCAACTCTAAAAATAAGATGTTCCTTATCATCATCATTAAAAATCGTAACCTCCTTCTTCTTATAATAAATCTTCACAATGTGGTACGAAATCCAATCCATACTGAGGATTATATCAAATTCAATCATGGGTATGACGATGAGATATGCATATAAAGAACATTTATATGCCTTAATGGGGACTGATTGACAAAACTTTGTAGCAATGATACATCCGATATGGGTTTTGACTGACAACTCCCTTGTTAAATTAAATTGGAAATATCTAATTTTCATAGAAAACTGGGAAGATATGATACAATGGGATGATCTGGAATCCAATAAAGCATTATCTAAACATTAATAAACCATTAAATTACCTTCCACCACCCCTTTTGGAACTTCTTTCTCAGTAGTAGTGATAGCATAATCTTGGAATTGATCCATTGGCATTTTCTGTGGTAAGTTCCGATGATTCTTAGGACATTAATTTGCATAATGTCCAATCTCACTGAAATTGTAACACTGACCATCGATTGCTTCTTTCTTCCCTTTGCAATCATGAGATTGGTGGCTTTTTTCACCACACTTGTTACAGACACACATTCCCTTCAAGAAAGTACCGATGTGTTTCTTCCCACATTTAGGGGAGGATTGATATTAAACTTTTCCCATCTTCCCCTTATTTCCATTTCCTGAGTGATTGGCAGATGTCTTCTTCTCTTGGTTTTCTTTAAAGTCGTAAGGCATAGAGAATTACTTTTCTGTCTTGATTGCACATAAGACAATGTATTTGTACGATGAGAAGGGTTGTGAGACTAATTCTCGACGAAGAAATGGTTTTAACCCATCAATGAAATGATCAATATTACTCCTCATATTACATATATAATCTGCTGCATGCCTCTCTAACCGTGTAAAGGTAGCTTCATACTTTGTGACATTCCCATCCTACTTTTGTCTCATTCGTAGATATTTCCATTCATATCTGATCGATGGTCATGTGGAATGTATTTTTCTAAGAAAATCTCGTTGAACTCTCTCAATTCCATATATGATATCATCTTCCTTCTTTTTCTGAATCAATGACCACCATTAATCAGAATCACCAGTGAGAAGGTAAACAACCATGATAACTTTTTCCCTTTCACTACTCCCCAAGGCATGGATTATTTTCTCTATGGAATTTATCAATTGCTCAGCTACTAGTGGATTTGTAATCCCATTGAATGTTGGTTTTTTTGCCTAATGAAGTGATCTAACATTGATCCTCCTTGCTGTGGATTAGTGTGCTCCATACGGGTAAGGTAATTATTCAAAACCTGATTGAATTGTCCCAGTATGGTGATTAGCTGATCAGGACCAGTTGCATCACCAAATCCACTATAATTATCTTGATCAGGAGGGAAATCCCTACATGGAGTGTGTGCATTGATATGGTTTACATTTCTTCCACTAGGCGCCATTTCTAAACAATGGCATACAGTAGATTAGTTTATGAATTGCAATACATAAATCCAAACTTGTAAAACACTTAACATAAATTGAAAATTTTCTGGATATAATCAATTATCATAAAAATGTTTTCTTTTTGATAGTATATACTCATAAAACCTTCATAATGTTTTATAATGAAAATGAGAATTATCCTAAGCATATCCCTCGGGAGTATCATAACCAAGAGTGCAGCACGACCCGTTGTCGTCAACAGTTCCCATTCGAGTCTAGCTCAAATCAGTTTCTTCAGGTTTTAGCCCTAGGTACATCTGTGCCAGAGCCGCCTCTACTAGGTCGTATCTAGACAGGGATGTATTTCTCGAAAAACTCACAAAATCTATACAATAACATAATTCTAGGATGTTCTTCTATACTAATCCTCAAATTTCATCTTAGGTCTATGTTCTCAAATAAGAGTTTATCTAAATCTAGCGTCCAAGGTATGTAATAAACTTTCTCTCATACAAACTGTAACACCCCAAACCCAGTTACCCAGAATCGGTGCATTATTACATATCATTGGCATGATAAAAAAATACCAACTCTCGAAAGACCGATTAGTTTAGTAGAATTGGAATCAATAGATATATTCGTAAGTCTTAAATTACATCATAAAGTGAAAACTACAAAAACATCTTGTCTTCAAATTCATATATCCTTATGTTTTCCCTACAGGTCATTCATAAAATTCTTATTCACATCCTGGGAAAAATAAAACATTGAAATGGGTGATCTCAGATGCTCAATAAAGATAACAATATAGTAGAAACTTTAATAAATAAGCTTGAACATTTAAGGCGATGTATAACTAAAAAATCCTTTTAAACTTGAACTTCAGCATAATATGTAAAATATAAAATGAATTAATTCCATTTACTTATTCACATAGACATTCTACTAGTGGAATCATCACATGCAATATCAATAACCACTTTCATAATGAAGGAATGCCTAATTCCAGACTATCATAACTACATAGACAAGGCCTTGTGCCAAGACTACAAATAATATTTTGTCAATGCCTTATGTCAAGACAATAGATTGACTCATGAGACCTACTGATGCACCGAGAAGCTATAGCGGGCTCCACCCATCACTTATTAAGTCCAATATATTCATAATATAAATAGGTTTAAAAATAACATAAACATTTGTATTAAAACTAGAATATGAAATGTCAATGCATTCTCCATAAAACAAGAATGGTATAAAAATAACACATACACAGTCAAACATATCACAAAACATTCAATACAATAGGGATGTTTCGTATCATAATAAATCAGCTTCAAATAAGATTAAAATCCATCAAAGGATGTTGGCATAGATGAAATCAAAACTATTTGAGAGAAATATCTATTTTTTGAAATCATTTAAAATCACATAATTATAAAAGAAAAGATTTACTTTGAAAATATTCTCCTAATATTGTATGGTAAGCTTCGATGATTTTATAACGGTGGAAAATAGTCACATCCGCCGTATAAGTTTAAAAAAAAATTCATACCCTAAATTTGTCGAAATGGTCAAAAAGTACCTTGTTTGGAATACGACAAGAATATTGCTTTATAAAAATTCAAACAAGGGTATAATTGAATATAACCCATATTCTATAAAATAGTAATAATGTTTTGAATTACATTGTTATGAAACATGGATGTGGTTGATAAGGAGGTCCCTATAGATAATTACGTATAAACAACCTCAGATAATGAAGAGATTGTGAAATAAACCCTTTCCTTGTACATATCCTTGGTTGAGGGTAGGATAACCTCCTGTATACTGGTGAAGTAATTTTTATTAAATTATTCAATAATAATATACATTAATATGATATCATATCTGATCATTTAACATTCCTTTGTTAATAATATCTTAGTATTATCGTCGTTTCGGGTGTTAACTTACTCATTTTATTTTATATGTTTTGTTACATAAGCCATGTTTGTAATGGATAGGTTGAATCTTATTCATATTTAAAAATGAAATAAAGTCCTTAAACATTATTTTTAATAATCAAATGACAATTAGTCTTGAATTTTTATGATGATGAATGAATCTCTTCGTGTTCTTTGAGACGGTAGTCCGTACGTACGCACGTGCGACAATATCATTATTTTGATAGTAAAATAATATATAATTGGATTGTGTGTCATATAAAAAGAATAATTATCATGTTATATTTATTATTTACATGAATTACACATCATTATTATACTCATCCAAATAATAATGTTTTGAATAACAATTACACCATGACATGAATAGGGTAAGCTGTACGTATGCACATATGGTGTCACGTCATTCAAAAGATGGATATAATACTGAATATGGTTTACCATATTTATAATAACATCACAATATATATAATATACTGGATTAAATTACTTTAGATTGGAAAAAACAACGAAAGAAGAAGTTGAAGAAGAATGGAACTTCAATAAGGGTGGTGATAACATTATCTCTTCTTCGGGTTCTTCCTTTTGATTTGATCAAAAGGGCGCCTTAGGTTGGCTTTCTGATCAAACTCAGGAATCTAGGTTAAAGTGGGGAAAGTTTAGAGAATATTTGTGTAGGGATTTTCTGAGCCAAAAGGCTTTGTAGGTGTGAATTAGAGAGAAGGGGGAGTGCCCTTTTATAAGATGGGTGAGGGGCTCATTTGAAAAATCTAGAAATATTATTTTATAATAAATCCATATTCAGTTTATAATGGCTCCAATGTAAATTATTTATAAGATAAGATGGGTATATATCTAAAACCACTAAAAAATAGGTTTTAGATGGGTTTGGTCACTATATTAACTTTATATTTTTGATTTGACTCTTAGATAAATAGTTAGATAGTTACCATGTCTCTTTGCATTTTAATATTATATAGTCAATAAACTCACTATATACTTACAAGAGACCCCCAAGTGGTCCATTAATGATACACCTATCATGATATAAGTACTTTTTCCGACCCTTAGATATTTAGGAATATAATATCAATTAATAATATAATATATTTTTTAAAAAACACTCTTATGTCAATTTTGACATTATTGGGTATTTTTGGTTGATAAATTCATAACGGCATTATTACATCGATAATAATTCATATAAACAATCCTAATATGTCATAGTAACCTAGAAAATTATTGTAATTCATAAAATGTCTCAAATTACATTTATTTGGATATTTATAATATCAATTATTTTAATATTTCATTAATTAGGTAATTACAGCATCATCATTGTGTCATAAAAAATTAAATTATTTAATGTATAAAAATTATAAATAAAATACCATTGTGTAGGAAATTTTTTTTATTTCTAATGAATATGTAAAAACTAACTTATCTTATGTATACCACTATAATAAATTGTTTTAGTAATTAAACATTGATTTAAACTCTTTTAACTCTTCCTTGAATTAAATAATAATAAATGTCCTAATCTAGTCCACGTGGACCTAAATGATATTATTTTATTTATAATGTTTTTTTTCGAGATATTCTTGTCTAATAGAATTCGGACATGTTTTAGGGTAATATTAATATCATTTTTACCCTTAATTACCCTATTTACTTTTAACCGTGGTAAATAAAAGTAAGAAGTTACTATTCAACAAAAATTATTCTTATCTCATTGAACAACATTTTACTCCTTGATATGAACCGTGTCTCTCTGTTTTCCGAAATTCTACTCATAGAAGTGGTAAAATTATGTTTTATGTGAATTTGAAAATTCTCCTTGGAGGCGGGTAAAAGACGATGGAAATTTCTATAAATTTATTATATGTCTAAAATTATTATAAATTGACTCCAATGAAATACATTGAACTTATATAGGCATTATGTGTCATTTTTTACCTCACATAAATTTAAATAAAACAATTAATTATTTAATAAAAAATTCAGTTTTAAACTATAACTCAATGTTTTTTCACTATTCATCAAAAATTGAATGTTTTCAGAAAATTACCAAAACCTCACCCTAAGATAATTTAGATATTCTGAATCCAAAAATGAAGTCCATTATGAAATATAAAATTTATGAAATTTTAAAAAGTGGGTATTACTATTCATAATAGCTAGTTTGATTGGTTGTGGTGTGTGTTAGAACCCGTAGTTGAGTACCACACACGCTACTGTATTATTCAAAGAGAAGCATACCATGGAAGATTGTGGTCTTACAGGTTGAGGGTGCCTCCCAGTATTCATAAAAAATCAAGGAAAATGAGTAATTTTTAAAGGCCAATGAGTAATTCCACTTTTTCATATAAAATGGTAAAAATTCTTTTATCTAAGTAGTGGGACACTCATTATTAGAAGAATAGAAAGAATGTAACAATAATATATATTAAAATTTTCATAAACCTATGACAACTAAATTAGTGAGAAAAATAATTAAGATGGGGGGTCCTTGGTTAAATTAGAAATACGAAGAACATGCTGACAACTCAAATATCGTGGATGAGGCCTTGAAATATCATAAACCAGAATCTGAAATTGAGCTGGAACCACATAAAATTTGTTATACTAATAAGAAACCTAACTAGTTTTTAGTTTTTTTTGTGAAAACGATGATTCTACTCCAGCGTTTATTCAAGAGGAATTTTCTTTGATACTAAAAGATCCTAATAATACATTTTTAGCATTCTAATCTCATTTATTGAAAAACATGAAAATAACCTTTGATAATTTTGGTAAGGCCTCCCTATATGAAATCTATATACCTCACTAGAATCATTTAAATATTTTTTAGGATAAAATTAAACAATAGAAGATAAATATCCCATAGGAAATTTGGGAAGAGCATCTTAAGTTATTTTATAGTCATCTCAATGTCAGACTCTTATAATTTGGTCTGTTTCTTTTCCTAGATGAGTATTTTATGCAATTATATAACATTTTAATTATTGTTTTAAAGGATAATATGTGGTGTACACATGAATTTCCTATCATGTACATGTCATATAAGTATACACCATGGTGGGGTGGGAAAGGAATATGATATAGGGTGACTTTGTTATGTTCATAAAGAGGAGAGGCTGGTGATTCTTATAAATCTCCACTCGATTGTACTTTTTTCTTGGCAATTTCATCTTGGGTTTTGGAAGGTCTCCCATAAAACCCATAAAAATGGGGTTTTATGATAAAAAAAATATTTATGTAATACAATATTTTTAACTTTTTTCATGTCATCATGCATGATGTATACTTGTGTCATCACCTTGTATGCTTGTTTGATCCTTCCTTTACCCTTCCAAATGAACTCCACTATAAACTAGCTTGATCAGGGATTTCACCTGACCATTCCTTTTTCAATCAAAGGTCCAATGCTATATTTTTATACTGATATGGAAGTGAACCACGTTTATTGACTTATTCAGTTAATTTCATATCAATTACAATCAACCCAACATATTCCACATCCCCACGAGCTTATGTCATCACAATTATCATCCAAAAATTAAATCACATGATTCATGATACACATTAATAATAATTTGATTAATAATGATAAATAAACAAGTTTCTTGATATGAATATCCATTGATATATTAAACATCAAGAAATCATATTTTCATGATTGTTCTTATGACCTCTCTTTTTTGTTGATCACCAAATATGAACATCATTAGTAGAATTCTCAATGACTTTTGTGTCCTTGGCATCTAATTATTAGAAATCATGTATGACCCATCATATTGATGTATTCATACCATAGAATATATTTAAATAAAATACTATCATGGAATCTTAAGGTTTTCATTATAGCAGATAACTGCTATAATCTATTAATGTAATGAGTATTTCTTGGGAATTAATATATATAATAGTAATTGAAAATAAAATTTAGTTAGTTATAAGGAACTAAATCCAGTAGAATCGCACTAGAACTAGATCCAACTACTAACACTTCTCAACTCATTATCTCTCGCATGAAATTCTTGCTACTAATATTGTATATATAATGTACAATTCCAAAATCTGAAAAAAATCATTGAATATTTATTAATCCATATTTAGTTGACATAGAAGCTAAAAAATACTCAATATTTTTAGATATAAATACTACTTACTTCAACAATATTCTCTTTCTCATATACTTAGACTTGTTGAGATAAAATATCATAATAATTTTGAAATAATTCTGTATTTTTATCTCCTTGGTAACTATCATTTACAGTTCTCAAAATAAGAAGAACATATCCATCAGACATTATCAAATAATATTTCATAATTTTGAAAACTACCTTACATAATTCTCAATGTTTTTTTTATTTTTCCAACTATTATATCTGTATAAGAGGAATACAATATTATTACATATTATAGAATATATCGTAGATCAAATTATAGAATTATGTGGATTTCTACACTGTATCATTATCACCTTTGATAAATTAAGACCCCATCTTGGATATATTTATATCATTTGGCATATGTTACTATTATCCCCTTAATTTGAATATATTCTATTTTGTTAAAACATAGTCGATATATATATATATATATATAATAACCTGGTCAATGATACCATATAGGTCAATCATTGTATTTCTAATTCCCTATAATTTAGGTCAATTCTTGAAGTCATTTATTGTAAAAATAATTTCCTACTTAGTTTTATCTAACAATATGTTTAATATCTATTTTCCATATTTTATCCACATATTTAAATTTGAAAACCATGACCATGCAACTTCGATTTTTGAAACATAGGGCTCAAATCCATTATTATTAAAACCAAATTCTCTTTGGGAGTTATCAAATTTATTTTCACAACCGCCTCCCCACAATGTGTACCCCTCCAGGGCCGACAAAGTGAGAAGGGAGATAATGACCCCTAAGTCCTGCCTCCAGTAGGCCCCGGGTTGGCGACTAGAACTGGGGGTATAGTAACATACAACATGAGAAGAATTACCATCTAAGATAACACATGCGGAAGAGAGAGATAAAATAGACACCAATAAACTCCAAATCAGAACTAGAATATAGAAGAAACCCAAGTGCATATATGAAATGTCATACAGAAGTACTACAACTGAAAGGGGAAAAACTGTAAGTACCCAAAGGGAAGTAAAACAATAGAAACCACAATCCCGAACAGCTCCTGAAACTCCAAGCTAGTAGAAAATAGCTTGATCTCCAACCTGCTCCAAATGACCTGATAATCAGTTTATTTAAACATAGGGTGAGTATTACAGTATACTCAGTAGGATCCTCCCCGAAGACTCTCGTGAAAAAGTAAAGAAATCAAACTAAAGTATAGTAAACAACAAGTGAAACTAACTCGTCACCTAAACAGGTATACTAAGTTCCCATCCTCACCATGGCTACACTCACCATGTAAAGCATACAATAATATATCATATAATAAAGAATATCAAGGGTACCCAGCTACTACTTCCCCACTTGTTTTCCTATTTTCCCCAAAATCGCACGTCCTGAGCATCTCTCTTCAATATGGATTTCCCATAGACACCTGGGCTAAGCACCGCAATATGCACCTCATGAAACAAAACCACCATATATGCACCTCGTGCAACCAAAACCACCACATTCACACACCATGTAACCATATAGATTCTAAGAGCCACCACAGGTCACATAACCTGTATCATACGCCAGTTATTGTACCTCAAGCCATTACATCCCATACACCATGTAAGGATCCTCAATCCATCACAACCTATACATGTTAAACCTATTGAAGTCCATAGAAAACTGTATCCAGAATATATGTGTGTGAATAACCTAAAGACATCACATCCCTTTACACACATATATGTGGAAAAATAACAAATGTCCCTACCAGAAAAAGTAACTACAAAGAGAAGAGAGCGGGGCCAATGGGGGTCGTCAGCCAATCATCCACCCACCAGAATGTTGGTGAAAAATACCCCCCATGGATCAGAATCCCTGGGGTTTCTGTTTCCCTTACTGACTGGGTGGTGTATCATATAGAAACACAAAAATTACAGGATATATATATATATATATATCACAACCACACAATGGGAATAACCTAGTCATAGACTCAACTGCAGCTAATGTCTCTCGGACTCCATGATGCCACTTCTAAGACTAGGTATCCTATAAGCACACAACCATTTAAAGAGAATTAATACATTAATTCATTCACTTTTTATCAGTTTCATATTACATTAATTAATTCTTTAAACATTAATTAACAAAGAACACTTCCTCATTAAATTCTAGTACCATCACACCGAAAATACACTATTCCATTAAAAATTACAACCTCATAATTATGTTCCAGTAAACTCCAACCCCATGGGTTAACACAATTTATTAAAATATTCAATACATAATTACTTCCCATATTCCTAGGCATTCTAGAAAAACATTCTATGCTACATAACACAATGGGGATCAACACGGTGAGTAGATATACTACTTGACGAGTATTTTCTGCCTATATCAAGAGCATAGACCCATCCTCCCTTGAGATGCTAAACATTGAAAGCACATGGCATACCCCACCTGTCTTCGCCTCTTTCGGAAGAAGGGTATGCACGACTAGATGCCTTGAAAAGTGGGGAAAAGTAAAGCAGATAATCAACCAATAAAAATTACGAATCATCCAACAATCTAATCCATCCCATTACATCATCCCTGGTGTCCTCCCTAACATCCACATGCATAAACTGATGCATCTTGCCACTCTAGACAACATCTGCTGGCACAACCAAAAGGGAGTAATATGCCTTTACATATCACAACAGCAATCCAGGATCACATCACAACAGAAGCATCAGGAACAAAATCACCAGATTAATTGGGCTCTAGGCCCTTTAACAATCAAGTGGGTAACTCAGAACACCTTAAGTAATTATAAAACAATCAGTTCTTTAATCTATATTGAATTAACAGATTTTTTATTCGTATGTTCAAAATTTGGGAAACCTAATAAGCATGGCATCACAAATAATTAAACATGATTACTTCACTAATTTGATTAACATCAAATTACAACAAGAACCAGATTTTTTTTCATTCCTCTTTATCTTTAGGAAAAAATTATCAATTAATCCCAGTTTACGTTCTTTATCAATTTCCATCGAGAACAAAAGCTATGAAAAGAAAGAATATATATCACACTATCTATCAAAAACATGAGGCAATAAAATATGATCGATATTAATTTTTTTATACAGTTAAAATATTTATTATGTCAATTCCATTGTAATCTAGTGGGATTAAACATTCTAACATTATAGTTGCACGTAAAAGAAAGAGAAGCAATGAATCCCCTACTTCAAATAGTTCCTCACGTTCTTTATCCACACAACGGGTCAAGATCCTCCTCTCATGACAACTGCATCCACTCGAGGATGCCATGATACAACATCACCATCCAAACCCCAAGAAAACCCCCATTATAGGCATGTAGATTATATGTTATAACATGTATAGGAGAAAAAAGAGGAGATTATCCCAATGGAATGACGATAAAACATACCTTAAATCAAAGATTGGATGATATAGCTCGGTTGCATCAAAATAGGGAGGAACCGATCTGAGGAATATAGTTTGATTGTGCAACTCCTACGAGATGGAATGAATGGTTCTAGAAACTCATAACCGAGAACGAAAAGGAATAAAAAGGGAGGAAGATATCTCGTCCCATCTGATGATTTAATGGGGCGGTAGTTTATGATTTGCTTAATTCCCCATTAAAAGATAATCTTATTGACACATACATTTTGAACAAGTAAAAACATCCCGAGCTATAGGAATAATTAATATAGTATTTATGTTCTTTGAATCAGCCTTAACAGTCCTTAAAATAAGGATTTAAATGTATTTTACATCAATGGAAACATCAAAGGGGTGAAACTTTAGGAAGCTAGAAACACTGTTCACATACTCAAAATTTGGAAAAGGAAAGAAAAGGCCACCATTAGAACTCAACGTTAGAGGTTACCGATAGACCTCACTGTTCTGGAAGCAATGTACACCTACCGTTCTGAAAACACTATACACCTACCGTTACTGTACACGTACTAATAGAGGTTACCGATAGAGGATACATATAGAGGTTACCGATAGAGGTTACCGATAGAGGTTACTAATAGAGGTTACAGATAGAGGTTACCGATAGAGGTTACCGATAGAGGTTACCGATTGAGGTTACCCATAGAGGTTACCAATAGAGGTTACCTATAGAGGATACCGATAGAGGTTACCGATAGAGGTTACTGATACAGGTTACCGATAGACCTCACCATTAGATGTTACCGGTAGACATCACGGATAGAGGTTACCAGTAGACCTCACTGTTAGAACTGTTAACAGAATAGGAATTTTGGAAAAGGAAAGAGAGGTTATCGTTACACTGTTTACAACTGTCTACCATTAGAACTATTCACCAAACTGGAAAATTGGAAAAGTGTTGGTGATAAGTCACCTTGACATCCCAGAACACCTCAAATACCATATTTTTACAAAGGAATGGACTGGAGAAGTCCAGAACATTACATCAGATACCTCCCAAAACATTCACGTCCCTGAAAATTCAATACCCACATAAAGGGAAAACAGGGTCTGAACAACCACCCATTGAGATACCTCTCAAAAGAGAGAAATCCACAAAAGTAACAACATAAATTAATAAATAAAACATGAAAGTTCTAACCACAAAGAGAACATAATTACATTAAAAGACTTAAACATCAAACAACTCTGGGTACTGAGCACATATCTGTGATTCACGTTCCCAGGTAGTATCTTTCATGCCACCGTGTCACCAAAAGACACGAACTAAGGTGATAGAACACCCACACAACACCTTCTCCTTTGTGTCTTGGATCTCCACAGGTCTCTCCTCGATGGTTGCATCATCATCAACAATGATCTACCCCCAATTGATGATGTGAGAGTCATCATGAAGACAAATAAGGAGCTGTGATACATGGAAAACATCATGTATCAGACTCATCTATGGGGGAAGTGCTACTTGATATGCCACATCTGCAACACGAGCTAACACCTCCAAAGGCCTAACAGACCGTGGAGAAAGCTTACATCCATGACCAAACCTTAATTGCCCATGACGAGGATTCACATTTATAAACGCATGATCCCCAACATTAAACTCTAAGGGCCTCCTTCTTTGATCATCACATGATTTCTAACCATCTTGCGTTGTCTTCATCCTCTCTTGAATCACTTGAACCATCTCTATTTTATTCTACACTAGTTCCAGTCCGAGAATTGCTGACTCTCCGACCCTAGTCCCGCACATTGGAGAACGGCAAGGCCATCCACACAAAGATTTAAATGGAGCTATACCAATGGTGGAGTGAAAAATATTATTGTAAGAAAACTCCACCAAGGGTAAGTGCCTCCTCCATGAACCTCCAGAATCAAGAACTCAAAAGTGTAACATGTCTTCAAGATTCTGGATGGTTCGCTCTGTCTGAGCATCTGTATGAGGATGAAAAGCAGCGTTAAGGCATAGTTGAGAACTGAAAGCATGTTGGAGACCTCTCCACACCCTGGAGGTAAAAAGAGGATCTCAATTAGAAATTACCATCCTAGGGAATCCATGAAGTCGCACAACCTCCTCTAGATACTGGCTTGACAAAACATCCATAGATCTCGACTCTTTGATCGCTATGAAGTGGGATAATTTTGTTAAACATTCCACAACCACCCAAATAGCATCATGTCCTCCCGGAGCTTGAGGTAAATGAGTAACAAAGTCCTTTGATATGTCCTCCAACTTCCACTAAGGAATATCTAATGGCTGGAGAAGACCACCAAGAACACGGTGTTCGACATTTACCTTTTGCAGACTATACATCGAGACACAAACACCACAATTGCACACTTCATCCCAGACAACCAAAACTGACCCCACAAGGATCGATACATCTCTGTCTCACTAGGATGTACTGCAATAGCCAAACAATGTAACTCTCTGAGAACCGTCTTGTGCATCGTCAAGGGAATAAAAATCCTTCCATGATTCAACATTTAGTGTTGTTCATCCTCCGACCAACCATCAGGGGCCTCACCACAAAAAACTCAGTCTCTCCAATCCACCACCTCATGCTCCCCCAACTAGGACTCTTCCACCTTCTGCACCAGGGATGACTACACCATCATTTGAAAAAGGCATCCTCTACCCCCATATTCTCTGATATCAAGATGAAATGCTGAATGTTATTTCATTACAGTCTAGGAATCACCGGATTCATGCGCATCATCACTACGTGAATTTGAAATCAGTGCATAAGCTACAACATTCCCTTTTTCATGTGTATATGATATTTCAAAGTCGTATTCTTGTAATAACTCCATCCACTAAATTTTTTGTAAGTTCAAGTCACACTAGGAGAAAACATACCTCAAACTCTTATGATCGGTGAAAACCATGATGCTCTCAAAAATGAGGTAATGTATCCACAACATCAGAGAAAACACCATGGATGCCAACTCAATATCATGTGTTGGATTTTTGTATTCATGGGGACGCAACTGCCGAGACCCAGAAGAAAAAACTGACCTCTTCTGCATGAGAACACAGCCTAACCCTAGATGCGAAACATCGTAGAAAACATCAAACTGGACTCCCTTTACTGGAATTCAAAGGACCAGAACACTTACTAAATTCTTCATTAGATACTCGGAAGCTGACTAACACTGATCAGTCAAATTTAATGTCTGATCCTTCTTGGTCAAATCTGTCATAGGAGTCGCAAATCATGATAAATGGGCTATGAACCTCCTATTGTAGCCTGTGAGACCAAGGAAACTTCGCACCTCTGACACTATATTGGGGGCTTCCCAAGACACAAAAGATTCTATCTTTGATGGATCCACAGATACTCCCTCTTAGGACACAACATGGCAGATGAAACGGATTTCTCAGGCCCAAAACTCACACTTCGACAACTTCCCGAATAACTGATGTTGGCGAAGAACTCCCAAAATGGCTCCTAGATACTCTGCATGCTCCTCATCAGATGTGGAGTACACAAGGATGTCGTCGATAAAAAATTACCACAAACATCTCTAGGGACTCACAGAACACAAGATTCATCAATCCCATGAATATAGTTGGAGCATTCATTATGCCAATTGGAATTACAATGAACTAATTATGCCCATGACAACAACGGAAAATATTCATCAGGATATCCTCTTTCATCATATGCATCTGATTATATCCTAACAAGAAGACGATATTTTAGTACCAAATTTCACCCCTCAATTGATTCAAAAAATCATAAATTAGAATAAGTGGATTGGGATTATTTATTTTCACTTTCATTAAGTGACGATAATCAACAAACAACTTCAAACTATCATCGGCCTTCTTCACGAAAAAAACTGGTGCACCCTATAGTGACACACTTGGATAAACGAAACCGCACTGCAATAGACCATCAACTATATACATATCTATCGTAAATCAGAAGGGTCATACAATATGGAGACATAGAGATAGGAGACACTATTGTATATAGCTTGATCCCAATCTTGATCTCTCATGGAGGAGTTAATGCTACAACCTCTTCTAGAAAGACATCAGTGTAATCATCTATGAACCAATGAAACGCCTAATGCTAAAACTCTGAACAACTCAACATCATCTCATCCATCATGTATGATAAGGATGGAATGTTTCTATGACCCATTATACGATCTCCCTCACCAACAAGCACCACTTACTCTCCATCTGTGCCAATAAAGACAACCTTCTTCCTGAAGAAATCCATGATATCCTACACTAAATACAACAAATCCATGCTGAGGATGACATCATATGGATGTATTCATAAACATAGGAAATATCCCCAAGAGCGTTGTTTCCCCAACACTAGCTCACAGTCTCTACATACATCAAAAAAATGTCATCTCGACCTCAAACTAGCATAGTTAACGCCAAGGGCACTAGAAGCCTATCTACATCAAGTCCAAAAGCATGGACAAGGGTATGTGATATGAAGGAGTGTGTGGCTCCTTAATCAAACAATGCATACACCAAGGTATAAAACAAGCAAAGGGTACCTTGAATGATGTCCTCCTCGCCTGTAGTTATCAACGCTAGAGCATGAAGCTGACCACAACCACCTCCACTGCCTCTCTGACCCTGATGATGACCACCACCACGGCCATGATCTGCTCTCTGTGTATGGAGAGCGTCATGTGGCTATCCAATGCCTACCCTATCTACCCTCTGTTGATCTAATGCTGGAGTAATTTTTTGCTGCTACCTCGGCTGGAACTGCCTCAATGGTGGAACCTAGAGTGTAGCGCCTGCTGCACGATGATCGCTCTAAAAGGTCGGGCACTCCCTCTAATGATGGCCAAAACCACCACAAGGAAAAAAGCGCTTGATCCCTTGGTATAGGTATGAGAGTTGCTTCCTCTGGATAAACAAGATGTGATGGGATAGAAACTACCCCCGGCTGAACGAAAACACTTCTTCCCTGGAAACCTCGAACAACGAACCATAGCTCTGCTTCATGAAGAATCAGGGCGATTACCCTCTCGTGATGATCCGGTCCTGGCCAAAGTCCTATCGAAAACCTCAGCCCTCTCCATTACCTCATTATATGTCTTCATCATAAATGGGGTGACTGGGTGATGGATCTATGGACACAAATCATCCTCACAATGACTCTACATGGCCTCCTCATCTGGCAGCAGGTCTGAAGCATATCATAAAAGGTTCCTAAAACAGATTCCAAACTCTCGAACACTAGAGCTCCCATATCGAAGGGTAAGAAGCTCCTAGAGACTGGACGCCTTCGCAGTCGAAGAAAGAAACTTGACTCTAAACCTGTCTCGGAACTCCTCCCATGAGATCACTGACTCCTCGCGATACCTGAGGAACAAGAACCACCACAGCCTCGCTACTCCACGGAGCATTGTCACAACCAAGGACACCCAGTGATCCTTAAGAGCACGAATCAAACTAAAGACAATATTAACATCCTCTAACCATTATTCCATTACTACATCTGAAACGGAGTCCTCATACTTCTTAAGACTCTGGCACTGAAACTCTCGGAGTGTCTTCCTCCAAGTGTCGTCATCGTCAACCTCTACCCTACAGCGATTTTCTAAAACATGCTACTGGAAATTTTCTAGGCAAAACGGACGAGGACGTCGACCTGGATCCATACCTGTAAAATAAATACCATTAGAGTTCCTAAACCTAGAATATGGAAGACTCAAAATTACTTAATTAATGGTTGTCTTTTATTCATTTTAGGTTAACTTATCCCAAGGTATAACCATTAAAACATAATCGTAAAGAAGAATGATGTATGATCCTTTCCTAGGTCTCTACCCTACAACTAGTATCACCTTGTTTTGTATCCATTGAAAACTTAAAGGTCCGTACATCATATCATAGGGGGCCCTAAATGCCTATGTCATAGCCAGACTCCAGGGTTTTCCTTATTTTCTAAACTTGAATGACTCTGTTGCCCTACCAACCCATTAAACCTCACCTGTGCCAAACTCCAAACTCTATCTTATCCCTCAAACAGACCTCTGATACCACTCTCTCACAACCCCCTCCCCAAAATGTTTACCCCTACTTGGCAGGAAATGTGAGAAGAGAGATAATGACACCCAATTCCCACCTCCAGTAGGCCCTAAGTTGGCGACTAGCACCGAGGGTATAATAACAAACAATATGGGAGGCATTACCCTCTAAGAGAAAACATAAGGAAGATAGATATAAGATAGACCCTAATAAACTCCACCTAAGAACTGGAATATAAAAGAAACCCAAGTGCATATATGAAATTTCATTCAGAAGTACTACAATAGAAAGGGGAAAACTACAAGTACCCAAAGGAATGTAAAACAATAGCAACCACATGCCCGAACAGCTCCTATAACCCCAAGCTAGTAGAAATTAGCTTGATCTCCAACCTAATCCAAGTGACCTAAAAAACAGTTTATTGAAATGTAGGGAGAGTATAACAATATACTCAGTACGATCCACCCCAAAGCCACTCGTGCAAATGTAACAAAACCATGCTAAAGCACAGTGATAAACAAGTGAAACTAACTCGTCACCTAAACAGGTTTTCTACTTTCCCATCCTCACCATGGATACTCTCACCAAGTAACACTTACAAGAATATATCATATAAGAAAAAATATCAAGGGTACCCCTCTACTACTTCCCCAATAGTTTGCGTCTTTTTCCCAACGTCGCACATCCGGAGCATCTCTCTCAAAAAGGCTTTCCGCAGACACCTGGGCTATGCACCACAATATCCACCTCATGCAACAAAACTACCTCATATGGTCCACGTGCAACCAAAACCACCACATCCACTCACCATGTTTCTAGGTATTTTCTAGGATCCACCAAAACACGCATAACTTGTATCATATGTCGGGTATTGTACCTCAAGCCATTACAGCCCATACACCAAGTAAGGATCCTCAAGACATCATTGCATATACATGTTACACCTATAGTAGACAATAGAAAACTATATCTAGAATATATGTGTGTGAATAACTACAAGAAATCACATCCCACTACACACATATATGGTGATACCAAACCAATGTGCCTACCATCCCGAGTGACTACCAAGAGAAGAGAGCATGACCAAAGGGGGTAGTCAGCCATTCATCCTCCCACCAGAATGTTGGGGAAAACACCCACCAGGGTTTAGAATCCCAGGGGTGTCATTTTACCTTATTGACTGAGTGGAGTAGCGTATAGGAACAAAAAAAGTACAGGATATAAAATATATCACAACGACACTATGTGAATAACCTAGTCTTAAAATCACTGTAGCTAACGTTTCTTAGACTCCGGGCTGCCACTTCTAAGACTAGGTATCCTATAAGAACACAATAATTTAAAGAGATTTAATACATTACCTCATTCCTTTTTTATCAGTTTCACTTTATGTTAATTAATTCTTAAAACATTAATTATCCAAGAACACTTCCAAATTAAATTTCAGTAGCATGACACCCAAAATCTATTGTTCCTTCAAAAATTACAACCTCATCACTATGTTCTAGTAAACTCCAACCACATGGGTTATCACAATTTATTAAAATATTCATTATAGAATTACATACCATATTCCTAGGCATTCTAGACAAGAATTATATTCTACTAAACACAAGGGGGCACAACACAGTGAGTAAATGTACTACCCTTCAAGTCATTGCCACCTATAGAAAGAGCGTAGACCCATCCTCCCTTGAGAGTTTAATCACTGAAAGCACGTGGCATACCCCACATGTCATCGCCTCTTTCAGAATAAGGGTAATAAATACCAACTGCCTTGATCAATGGGGAAATTTAAAGAAGATAATCAACCAATCAAAATTACCAAGCATCTGAAAATCACATCCATCCCATTCCATCATCCCTGGGGTCCTCCCTAACACTCACATGCATAAACCGATGCATCTAGCCACTCTAGGCGTCATCTGCAGCCACAACCAAAAGGGCCATCATGCATCCACATAACACAATATCCATCTAGGATCACATCACATCACAAGAAGCAGGAAGAAAATAACAACATTATTTGGTCTCTTGTCCCTCTAACAATCAAGAGATTAACTCAGAACCCTTTAATGGATTATCAAACAATCAGTTCTTTAATCCATATTGAATGAACAGATTTGTTATTCGTAGGTTCCAAAATCGGGAAACCTAATCTTAAGACATAAAAAATAATTAAATCGGCTTACAAAACGAATTTGATTAACAACAAATTACAACAAGAACTAGATTTGTTTTTATGCCTCTTTATCCTTAGCCAAAAAATATCAATAAATCCTGGTTTATATTCTTTACTGATTTCCATCAAGAACAACATCTATGAAAAGGAAGCATATATATCACACTCTCTTGAAAAAACAAGAGGCAATAACATACGATCAATATCAATTTGTTTATCCAGTTAAAATATTTATTATTTAAAGTAAATTTTCATCCTGTGGGATTAAACATGCTAACAATACAACTGCATGTAAAAGAATGAGAAGCAACTAATCCCATTCCTCAAATAGTTCCTCATGTTCTTTATCCACAAAACGGGTCATGATCCTCCTCTCGTGATAACTGCATCCACCCTAGGATGCCACGGTATGATAGCACCATCAAAACCCCATGAAAAACCCATTAAAAGCATGGAAATTACATGATATAACATGGAAAGGATAAATAAGAGGAGATGTTCCCAACAGAACGACGATAAAACATACATTATATCAAAGATTGACCGATATAGATCGGTTGCATCAAAACAGTGCAGAACTGATCCAAGGATTAAAATTTGATTGTGCAACTCATACGGGATGGATTGAAAGGTTTTAGCAACTCATAGATGAGAACAAAGAAGAAGAAAAAGGGCGGAAGATATCTTGTCCCTTTGGAAGATTTAATGGGGCAATGATTTAAGATGTGCTTAATTTCCCATTAAAAGAGGATCAAATAAACCCACTCTTTTTGACCATGTAAAACATCCCGATCCATAGGAATAATTAATATAGCATTTATGGTCCTTGAATCGGCATTAAGAGTCCTTAAAATATGGATTTAAATGTATTTTACGTCAAAGTAAACGTCAAAGGGGAAAAATTATAGGAAGATGGAAACACTATTCACATACTCAAAATTTGGCAAAGGAAAGAAAATGTCACCGTTAGACCTTACTGTAAGAGGTTAGCAATAGATATCACCGTTATAGGTTACCGAAAGTCCTCACCATTAGTGGATACCGATATACCTCACTGTGAGAGGTTACCGATAGAACTCACCATTCTGTAATCATTGTACACCTACCGTTCTGGAAATACTGTACACCTAACTTTACTGTACACTTACCGAAAGATGTTACAAATAGGGGTTACCGATAGAGGATACCGATAGCAGTTACTGATAGAGGATATCGATAGATGTTACCAAAAGATGTTACCGATAGAAGTTGTCGATAGAGGTTAGCGGTAGAGGTTCCCGATAGAGGTTCCCGATAGAGGTTACCAATAGAGGTTACCATTAGAGGTTACCGATAGAGGTTACCGTTAGAGGTTACCGATATAGGTTACCTATAAAGGTTACTGATAGATCTCATAGTTAGAGGTTACTGGTAGACCTCAACTTTAGAGGTTACTGGTAGACCTCACCGTTAGAACTTTTAACAGATTTGGAATTTTGGAAAAGGTAAGAGAGGTTACAGTTACACTGTTTACAACTGTCTACCGTTCGAACAATTCACAGAATTGGAAAATTGGAAAAGTGTTGGGGATAAGTCACCTTGACCTCCCAAAACAACTCAAATACCATATTTTCACAATGTACTGGACCGGAGAGGTACATGCCATTACATTTATTATCCCTTGATCTTGATGCCTTATATAACCAATAAATGCATGTCTATAAATTTCTAACATACATTGTGTCCTTTGGTTTCATAAATCCTTATATATGGGTTATATGAACTATTGGTTGGATAAAAACGACAGAAGAATCAAGATGGAGGATTAATTGAGATCTTGAAATTTTCTTGTCTTAAAACCATTATCTTTAAGTATTGATATGTTCTGATCTTTTCATAAGCCATGAAAATAGTAGAAATTAAAAAATGTACAAAAATATTTAAAACATGATATTTATAGTGTTTTGACGAATAATTATATCCTAGTCTACTAGAACAATACTAAACTCTCAGTGCTTGTAGATTTTTAATTATAATTCATCCTTTTCTTCAAGAATACACCACTGAGTACAAACATATGTCACATGGTACAAAACCATGAGATTTAACTAGGATTATATATGGATTTAAAATAAACTAGACATCAGCACCCAACAAAAGGAGTGATCACTTCCAACTGTAAAAAACATCAATGAAGGTTAATATAATGAATCTCATAGTTGGATGATGTAAATGATAGAAGGGATGTGTTATCTATGGTATAAAATAATACTAAATATTAGATCAGGGAGATTATTCTAAAATAAAACATTTTTTTTATTGATAGTGATGTTGTAGAAATCTTGAATCTTCTTCATATTTTTCATGGCATAAATAAGCATCATTGAAAGCTTAGAGAGATGGTGAGTTAGTTGAGAGTGAAAGTTTATTTCTTGTTATTTTTTATTCCATAAAAATATTCTATTCTTATGTTAATACTCTGAAATCTTCACAAACTATTTTGCAACATGATATTATCTAAAATATAGGTTGGAATTAAATTCTAAATGTCATTTTCTAAAAAATACCTTAGTAACAGTACTGATAAATATAATATTATGTACTATTTTATTCTCTCGATAATTTCAACCATTTATAAATAAATTTTTCCTTGAAGAGGTAAAACAGTATTTAATTCATCGATGATGACATTAAATTCTACTTAAATTACTCCAATAGCAATAAATGTATATATTGTATAATGATGTAGTAAATTTTGGATAGCCACATAGCTGAATTCCACGGATTTGAATTCAACATTCCTAATTGATCCACACTGTTATTCTTCTCACAAAAAAATTTATTTACATATCCAAATCACCTAGGCCTCTTCATCACATAGTTGAATTTGGAATAACCAAATGAATCACATATCTGATTTGAACCAAATGGATTAATTTTCTATAGATCCAATTCATGTTGATAATTATTACACATATCCAATTCATATAGCTGATACATTCATGAAGCTAATTGATATAGCCAATGCCTCGATGTAGCCAAATATCCACATTGATGATTACCTCATGTATCCAATATTTGAGACAAAGGGAAATATCAGCATTCTTCTAGAAGTTTCCGAATACAATATAAATGACTTAAATAATGATAAAACATAATGAACAAACATAAAAACAAAATCATTTGTAACACATGAAGGGTTTTTTAGATCATCAAAACATAATTCACATGGAATATTTTGGAAAAATGTTATTAGTTCAACAATCGTCCAATTTTTTGATGATTAAAAACACATTAGATTATAAAGAAAATGTTTAATGTGTTTAATGATTTTTTATGAAAACTACATGATGTATTATACATTAAAAATGCTGTGTTTATCTTTTATTCTCTTCCTTTCCCACCTTAATATATCATATCGATCATATACCCCTTTTGTGACATTAAAAAAGAAGTTTATGGCAAGGAAAAATAGTTTTAATATGGAACATGGAGTGATGAACTGATTATGTACATTGATGATACTGAATTCAAATTATGGAAGGATAAAATTTTAGAAAATAAAGAGAGTGAAACATTCAAAAAGAAGAAAAAATATACAGAAAATTTTTTTTATGAAAAAAAAATATAAAATACATGAAATGAAAACAATTTCTTAATAATTAACAAACAAGATAAAATATATCAAATAAAAACAATCACATAAGATCACAACAAAGAGATATTGAGGTATTTTATTAATCAGAAATACTTATATAAAATACAAGGTGCCAATATTAAAAAAATACATATAAAAAAATCTGTCATATGAAACTATTTTGAATCTTAGATAAATGTCAAAAAAAGGTTTAGGTTGAGGTTTTTAATTATTTAAAGAGGATTAATAGTTAATTGGAGGGAAAACTACTAGAGGTATAATTTCCCTCCCAATCTTCACAATAAAACCATCCTTTATTCCAAAACATAATATATTTCTAGGAATCTGAGAATTAATGGTCAACACTTTATATATTTTATAAGAAGAAATATTGACATCATATGATATAGAACTCACAGAAGGTCGTTTCTTTACACACTTTGAATAAGAATCCCCCTTTTCCATAAAATCACCAGTACATGATGAAAAAAATGTAGACAATTCTATCTAATAAATATTGGATTGTTTAAAAATAGTATCAAATATATTCTTGGATCCTATATAAGAATATGCAGGTTTTGTTCCAAGAGATCATATTACCTTCAGATAGAATAATGAATTATCACAAAAATTTATTAACCTTATAAAAATTTAATTTGCGTAAGTCTATAATGGAAGTATAGTCTAGTCAGCACATCTAGGAAACTATTGGTTGAATATTATTCAAAATATCTTTAAATGAATCAAGTTTCCAATAAAGAAACTATAAGAATAACTAACTATTGCAGTTTTTTGACAATTATATTGAGATGTTGGAGCCTCTAAATAATGAATTTTTTTTGAATTTGGTTAGCCATTATTTAAAAACTGTTAGCAATCCTTCCAATAAATTAGCATTCCTTCTAGGTTTACTAACCACTATATTGAGACATGACCAAACTCATTTAGATATTTGGAAGAATCGTGAGGCACTGGAGCAAGGTTAACAGAAGGCACATGAGCACCGGTAGTAGCCAGAACTCAAAACATTTTCCGTAGAGGCATGTATAATGAATGCTCTCATATAGCTACTACAATTAACCAGGATTGAGATTCTACTGGATCAAAATATTAATAATCCAGTTATAAAGAGTCTATATATAGATATGTAATTCTTTCATAAATCATAAACAACATCGAGGAAAGAAATTTATGGATCATGTTGATTAGAACAATCTATCATGAAACCATATCTCTTACTTACTGGGATACTTCCAACGTATCATCTACCTATAAATGAATGGATTCTACAATATATCCAACCATTTCATTTAATGACACATCATTCTCAATGACATGTTTTTGAATATATTAATTGGTCTCTTGAAACACATAAAACTAATCCCTTTTGAAATCATTTATTAGAACATAGGTGAACCTGTCACACTAAAATGACTAGATCTGAAAAGAAAATGAAATAAAAATCAAAAAACACATGACAAAACTAATTATAAAAATATATATCCACAAAAGGTTAAGTTAGCAATACAATCTCATCGAAATTTTAATCGGTAGCAAAAAATCCTATAAACTAATTTAATTGATCTTTCACTTCCACAATATTGTTAAAACTCACACTTATGGTTATTGGTTTCATCAATTTGAGTTTCTAGATCAATATGGTTTGGGTTATCTCCATCTAAAATAGCTTTTCAAAATCTAATTTAGAAATAGAACCCTCCTTTAGACATATATTTTCATTTTTGGAAGATACTATCTCCCTTTTTCAACTCATCATAATATCCTTTGAGATTATCATATTCTATCATCACAATAGAAGAAAAATATGCATGTTTTTATATACATCTAAACCGTCAAAAAAATTTCACACTGATAGTGTATCTTATTTCACATGAAGGGGTGAATGAATGGGTAGTGGGTATATGAATGATTTGGAGGTTACCCTCATAACCATACCACCTAATATATATATATCTGATTCAGGTTATCCAATGAGTGTATAATATTTAGTTTTATCCACCTTAGGATATATTCAAACCTCAATAGCAGGCACAATAGGAATAGTCACGATCAACCGTACCTCTTAAGCTCTAAAATCTATCTGAACTGATGAAATAACTAGTTAAGCATACTCAACAACACTAAAAACCACAACTACTTTTATAAGAACTATTTACACTACTAGTTTTTCAAATGATACAATTGGTTTCGACTTGGTATTAATAGTCTCCAACACATCCCTACCAGGAACCCTCTCAACAGTTGCTACATCCTTATGTGGTGAGGTAGTAGATGTCCCATCAGAGTTATTACTAGAGTTGGTATACCCACCCGATCTCTAACATCATATCCAACCGGCCTTAGATTACTTGACGCCACATCCCATTTATAACTAAAAATTTCCATGAGAACATATAAAAGGGTGTTTCTGTTGTTTCATTCAAGAAATTATCTATCATCAAGATCTTTTTCATTTGTTTAACACTAACAAGATAATATTTCCATTGGAATAGTAATTCATCATCCCATTACCTTGGAAGAAGTGTCTTATGAACTATATCATTTACTGAGCCATGTGAAACATGATATAGTTTGTCAATACATATAACAGGTACATGTCTTGAAATAAAACCCTCTCCATATCACCATCCCTTTGAGAAATGTCAGTCAAGATAAACATACAAAAAAAATTCAACTCATCATCCAACTCAGCATCATACCTCATAAGCTTTCCAATGAGATTTTTTATTTTGAAATATTTCACATTTTTGGATTTCCTAATGGTAGATGAGATTCAACTCCACTTAGATGATAACACACTAAGAACATTTAGTGATTGATTATATTTTTGAATTGGTTCCCCAAGAGAAGAATCATTATTATTAATCTCTATTAATCATTGATTCATTTGGTTATGATTTCAGCATCAACCATCCTAAACGTGTCAAAATTCAAATTGGAAATATTGTATCTGATATTTCTTATATTATCAATACCATTATATACCACCAATATTGTAGACCTCATATCATGAGCCATTTCACATTGTGAAACTCTATTGAACTAATAACAACGTAGTCCACATATTATAACATTTATTACTTTTGAATTTAGATAAAAAATATCATCAACAGTGGAATCCCAATTCTCTGGTAAAAAATTAGGTATAATATAAATCTTCATGGTTTTTAAATAAACCTTTAGACCAATGTACATTAAATAAAAAATCATCTATTCCTTCCAGTAGACATAATTTTCCCCATAATGTGGGGAAATCTTACCATATAAATATGACCCCTGTTTTCATCACTAGAAGCCATTATGATGATTATCTTATGAATTTTGTCTTTTTTCAGTTGAGAACTGAAAAGTTACAGTCTCTAATACCAATTGTTGTTCACAGAACAACTACACTAAGGCTCAAGCGGGGGATGAATTGTGTTTTTAAATTTTATTATATTAAAACCCTCCATATTTAACCTATGGTATGTTATGATATTTTCTTAAACGAGTCAAATAGTGGATATATAATTTTAATGAATATAATAGAACATATGAGATTAATAGTAGTCCACGGAAAAAACCCCCAATTCCACTCTATTATCTCCAATCTCCTAAATATTAGGTATTTTTAGAAGCACATATATTTTAACCATGGACAACCCAACTAAGTGAAATAAGCCATCACATAGTAAAAAAATAGGATATTTTCACAACCTCTTACAAGGATTTACAAAACACCAGCCGTCAATATCGAGTATAAGGATTAATCACTTCAAATAGTAAGAAGTAATAATGTTGGTTTAAAAAATGAATCTCACAGTTTAAAATACAAATGATATAATAGAATAGTTATCTAGGAGATAATTTAAGAGTGAAGACTATCTCAAGTAGATTCTTATAATTTGACACGAAGATGTTTTTATAAAATATGTTCATTAAATTATTTTAAATATTCAATAGCCTACATTAAACGTTTTCATGAGTTTATGGGAACCATGAGATGCCCTTATTATAAAATGACTATTTTAACCTAGCTGTTAGGTTAGAATGAATAAATATAATTAACTTATGAGAATTTATGGTGATGTAATTTTCTACCAATTATTTTTTAAAAATATAAATCAATTATATATTTTTACTTTTGTATTAATAAATTCAATGAATTACATTAGTAAATGAAATAAATATAATATATATGTTATATTCTTGATAAAATAACTTTTATATTCATCCAATAGATATGTTTTTCATAGGGTATGAAATAACCCTATTTGATGTATAAAAACATAATTTTTTCATAAGGGTATTTTTATGCCTATTATTAGAAATCCCCATTCAAATTAAGAATTTGACACATTAATAAATTTAATACGCCACACACATATGTTATTTTGAGGAAGGATATAAAAATTTACTTTGGATAATTTTTTATGATAACTTTTAAATTTTAATAAATAGTAAAAATACACTAGATTTTAATTAAAAAAAAATTTCATTGAAATAATTTATATGGTTAATTTATAATATTGAATGGATTTAATGTAAAAATAGAATATATTTTTATCATTAAGTATAATGTATATAATTAGGAAAAATTTTACATTGAATTCAGATGTAAAAACATTTCATTCTTTTACAATGTATTACCTTTTAAAACTCATTCACTATTTCTGATAATGTGAATATTTTTAAATTAATTACTGAAACATCTATGTTTTAAATTATTTAAAATGGATTTCATATTTTGCATCAGTTGGTAAAAATTATGTAAATCTATTTTTTTTATTTTTGGGAATTATGAATAGTGACTTTCATAATGTTTTTATTAATATGGTAAAAGGGTTAACCAGGTAATTAAGGGGAAACATACCATTATAAAATTACCCTAAAACATTTTTTAAAATCATTGTATGATGGTGTTATGATCTCAATTATACTTGGGTTGAAATGGTATCCTTTTGAAGACACATGTATGAGATTAGGACATTTAATTTATTTTATTTAAATAAAAGTTAAATCTTTCTCAATCAAATTTTAATAACTAAATAATTTTTTAAATAAGGATATAAAGAATATAAATTAAATAATAAATTCTAAAATAATACATAAAATGATTTTATTTATCATGGTTATTTATTTCTAATTTTTAGAAAATAAATAATTACCTTAAAAACATAAACTTTGATGATGTAAAAATTAATTATGATGAGAAATAAATAAAACAATTTTTTTAAAATTACTAATAACCCTTAAAATGTCAAAAAAATATGAAAAAATATTATTTATCCAGTTTATATAAACCATAATCATCCAATGGTTGAGTAATTTACCAATTGGATTCTAATAGAAGAGATTGTGACACTTATATTATTTTATTTAAAGTGATGTTAAAATTGTCACATTCATAATTTAATATATATAGTATTTTAAATTATGGATTTTATAGAAGATAATTAGAATAAAAAAATTATTAAGAAATATAGTAGATTTTTATTCCTAATAGTATTTTATTTTTAATTTTAATTCAACATATAATTATATTATATAATTACACAATAACCGATGAAGTGATTATTTTATTAATAAAAATGACAAATAAATATTATTAAAAATATTAAAATAAATATAATTTGGGAAAATTATAAGTATAATGATATTTATATATTACCTTGACCTCTTAGAAATGTGATTAAATATTTTTTCTGAATTTGAGCTGTTATATTAATATTTTTAAAAAAAATGAATTGAATAGTGTCAAAACGGATACTATGGGTTATAAATCAAAATAATGTTTTATAAAATTTTTTATAAATCATAAAACATTTTTTAAAAATATATAATAATTATTTAATGTTAAAAAATGTTCTATTTTGTTTATTTATGGTCTAATTTAAATCAAATAAATAAATATTTCAGCCTTTTAATATTGAAATATTTATTATCCTTGTTAAAACATAAATAAAATAAATCGGTTTTAATTAACATTTTATCATATAAATTGATAGAATAAAATGTCAAAAATCCATTGTATTATGATTATAAAATCATATATCATATCATATTATAAATTGGTTCATTTTTAGGTTTTATATGGGCTTTGAATTTATTATAAATTAATAATTTTATTGATCCAAAAAATTCCCCTCACCTCAACTATAAAAGGGCACCTCCTACCTCACCTTTTCACTTCACTTTGAGTCTTCATGAATGGACTGACCCTACCCATTTATATTTAAAAAATCCCTAGTTACATAATATAGGTATAAGAACTCTTCAATGACCAGCTCTAGGGATCTAATAGGAGACTTAGAGGAAACACGTCGAAGAAGGGGTAATCCCCTCTACCTATTATTTTAAACTTTTTTCTTCTTCCACATATTATTCATGAATTGTTTTATTATAAAGTAATATCTCGAGTATGAATTATATACTAAGATTATATTATTATTATGTAAAAAAATTCCATTTTCAATCAATCATATGAAAAACTAAATCATCACATATGCGTATATTCGAGTTACCATATCCACACTGTGGTTTATTCTGTTTTTCACCACCATCTTACTTGGAAAGGTATAATGATGGAAAAAATAACTACATATTATTATTATAACATGATATTATTTCTGAAATATTATATACAATTCAATTAAATAACATTCAACAATTATTGGAATGATATTGTCGATTCTTCGTGCATATGAACCACAGTATCCACGATGCTATGGGATTCATTAGACATGATATTCATTAGATAATTATAATATAAATTTATAGTATTAATAAATATGATATATATAATTTAATGATAAAACTATGACCTATGAAGGATAACCATAAATTATTGTACAAAACATCCATAAGAAAATAATGTAGTTGATACCCGAATAAAAAGTAATAATGAAATGTAATTAAAAATTGTCGGATAATATGATAATATATTATATCATATAATTTAATATGATAATCAAATAATTCAATGAAATTATTGAAATCATTACATTTGAGTTTTTGATACATAAAAAAGTAAATCATACCTAAAAGAAAAGAGATAATTTCATAATCTTATTATTTACTATTATTGTTAATACGTAATAATTTACTGGAGAAATTTTATCATTAATATCCATCATTCCAAAATAATTAATATTATATATATTGTTATATAATTTTCTGAAAATAGTTTTATAGATTGATTAGTTTTATTAAAGGTTATTAAATTAATCTTTTATTATAATTTGTTATGAGGCACATTTTGATTTTTTTCCAAAAAAGTATGGGGAAAATGTTTCTTTTAACATATATAGAATAAACTTATTTTTATGTATTAATAACTCCTTATTTCCAGGAAGATTCCACTACATGATTTGATATTTATTTTAAAATAAAAGTTTTTCTTATAAAATTTGGTGACATTGGTTGAAAATAAAACATTTTTAAAGAAGAACAAATATTTTACACAAGAATAAATGTCAAGTGTAATGTCAAAATTATTTTCAATATATGATGGATTTTTTTACTGGGGTTAAATTTTAATTATAATATCATTATTTTTCAATTATTTTATTGTTTTTATGAGTGAATTTATTTATAAAATCCATTTATATTACATAGATTATTTTATTGTGATATTATGTTTAAAGACACCCATTTTATTCATTGGGTTATGATGAATGATTTATGTTATTGTGGAACACATAATATTGAATCCATTATGATATGGGTGGGACCAATATCTTCCTCAAATGCATTGGATAATTATTTATATCTCATTATATAAACATTTCTGGAATGGGAAATGATCTCTTTTCAGTAATACATGTCTGGAATGAGGTGTGAACTCGGATTCATAATGTAATTTTAGATTATATTCATTAATTATTATGAAAAATTGTGATTTATCCTAGGGAAGGATATCAAGATCTTTCATATGTAGTAAAAGATTTTCAAATTTCATGTTATTATGTATTATGATTAAAATTTTATTCATATCTCCCTTTTTTATCCATACTGAGAATCTGATCTCACCCTTTCATCTGTTTCCCTTCCCAAGGTCATAGAGAAAGTTATTACATAAGAAATATAAAAAATTGGTATATTTATGATGAAATAAGAGGGAGACAATGAAGATGTCTTATGAATTATTTGTTTATGTATTATAGTTTCTAAAGACAATATACATATATTGCCATGTTGTAAAATTGTTATATTTTTTAATGACCATTCAACTACTTTGATGTAATTTCAATATTTGTAATGTCTAGGTTTCTATAGTAGGTATTAGAGGAAGGGAATAGCTAACCTTTATAAAATATGATGAAAAAACCTTAGTAATAACAGAAAGGATATGTTTATGTATAGGTTACAATCACAGTGTTTTAGAAATGATCATGAATAACCTTAGATAAAACCTAATGATCCCAAAACTGAAATTTTATTCATTATTATACGGTTTTCCCATTATGATTAGTGTTGATCACACTATGATTTTTGGTATTAGTTAATGGTGGGAACCTGAAATAACCATATTAATGAATAATGTGACATTAAATGAAATGATTGTACTCTAGAGAAATCAAATGTTATGGGATCTGGAATGAAAAATATTATAGAAATGTTCACACAAATTTCCCAACTTATGAATCATGTAGTACATCCAAATGAGAAAATTAGAGAACAAATTTATGTTGATTTCTTCGTAAGGTAACATCCACAATCATTCAGTGGGTCTTCTGATCTATTAGTTTCTGAATAATGGATAAGTACAATAGAAAAGTTATTTTTTGTTCTACGGTTTCCAGAACAAGATAAATTCATCATAACAGTCTATCATTTGAGAGGTGAAGCTAATCAGTTGTAGAACCATATCAAGAATACGAGGAAAGGATTTGAAATTGAATACATGGAATGAGATTATTAAATAAACATATTTTTCAATAAGTAATTTCCTCATATTAATTGAACAATGATTGAGATAGAGTTCCTTTAAAATAAGCACAATGAATATAAGGACCAATCCTTAAAACATTACATAATCTTGAATTAAATGGATAATTCGCATTGATTTTCTATTCAGGTTTACAGTTTTAGAGAATTAGGACATAACTATTACATCTCAAAAGATTAAGAAGTAGACACTTCTACTCAGTTTCCATTTTTTTTCATAAAAAACTCTTAAAAAGAAACATGTCTATATCCATGGATTAGATAACATGACTTTACATTATCCCATCCTTGACCCTATTCATCATTAAGTCTTGTAGAAAACATTTCAATAACTTTGGATGAACCTAAAAAGCTTAGTAAGGTTTATAACATAATGAAAGGAAACATTAACCCGTCAAAAATAAAAATCAATGAAACCATAATTTTCAATCATAACATACCTTGTGAAATCATTAAATTTATGAATAACACAAATTAATCACAGATCATAAAGGGAACTGAAGGAATACATAACATACTTACATTGTAGCTATCACAGCTAGATAAGGAGTCATATTTGGAATACCCATAATAGTATAATCCCTAAATCACTTCAGAGAAACATTCATGTTTACCACCTTCACATCACCCAATGCATTTCAGAGTTATCTCGGGATCACCTTCCCTAGGCTTATCACGGAACCACACATATACGTAACTATGTTCATGAACCATTCCACAATCATAACACCTAACTTAAGAATAAAGGAAAGATAACATTCCCACATTGAAATAAAAATATAAAATTTTATGATATTGAAATAATTAATCCATTATAAAAACCATTTTTAATAAAAAAATATGTAAAACGTGTATATGGTATTTATTTTCCTTTTAAAAAACATTATGTCTTGTTAACAAAACCAATGATCAAATAATACTCACGGGGGTGGAAAGGTCGTTGTCACGGCTTACGTAAAAAAAATAAACATTCCTTTTTTGTAATTTAGTATAACACTACATAGGGAAAATATTACATTTTAATTAAAAGAAAAGAAAAAAGGGTTTTATACACCGTATAAAAGAATGTCGTGTATAAATCAAAGGATGCCTCAATAAATGAAGATTGAGACAATGTCACTTATAAATATGGTATACTTATATTAAGGATAAATCAATTACATAATTATGTGTGAAAAATATAAATATACCCAATATAAGTGGATATTAAGTGTAAAAAAATCAGAGGTCATCCACACATATTCATAGCACGACATAATCTAGAAGTAGAGGTTTAACCCAATTAATTGAAATTGTGTTAAGAAATTCCCTTACAGAAATTCGGTTGCCTAACAGTGTCATATAAAATTTAAAAAAATGAGTTGATGAGAGAAAAAAGGCTATCTCATCACATGGACATAAAATTTACATCAATAAGGATATATAAGAATATATCCCTACATTAGTAGATGTGAATTAAAAGACACAACAAAAAGATGCCTATTGAAAATAAGAAAGTGAAAGGTTCTCTTACTGATTCGGTAAACTGCGAAACATACACCACATGAAAGATGGACCATAAAATATTGATGTGAATACCCACAAATGAATGTATATTACTCAAAGAGTAGAATAATGGGTAGTACATACACCACTCAAAGTAGATAGTGGCAAATATAGCGTGAATATCATGGGAATAAAAAGTGAGATACAACCCCATTACCTCGTTGTAATAAATCGAGTCGTATGACCAAAAGATAAATAAACACCAAATATATCATAGAATAACAGGAATATAAATAGAATCATTATAATATATATCAAATGGCAGTACAAAATACACCACATGCAATAAATAAGTGGCAAACAGTGGAAATCTCATGGAATTAGAAGTGAGATAAGAAATCCCATACCACGTTTCCGACTTGACTCGCTCATATGTTCCTTGTTCATCCTGAATGATAAACATAGGTTAATTTCTAAATGCATAAGAATATTTTTAAAAATTTATTATTCCTTTTATATCACTTATTACCTTTATATAACAATTATTTAATTGATTGTGTTAATATCAGACATTTGGTGGATGTTTGGAACTTGACTAAAAAATGACCATATTATAATTATAAATTGTCCATGTTGTCAAGAGTCCATTATCTACAGAATTATATTCATGATATAGATATAATATATATAATATATATATCCATTATATATTTGTATTTATAATATTACATAACATTTATAGGTAATAAATGAAATGCATCGTTCATGGGGATGGTAAGCCGTACGTACGCATGAATGCTACTTTCATTTTTATTTCATAATTTAATAGAATGAAAACATAATGATATATAGTTGTTGGCGCCAAAATATGGCACGAAAGGAAGGCACGAAAAAGGCTAGCGTGCTGCCTCGCGAAGGCCCGACGCGAAGCCCCGACGCGAAGCCCCGACGCGATGCGCCCCGATAATCGCGGCCTCGTGATGCTCCAGAGGCGGTAACTCTCCGCGAACACATTTGACGTTCGTGAGCCCACCGCGAAGCTCCAGAGGCGGTAAAACTCCGCGAACGCATTGACGTTCGTGAGCCCGCCGCGAAGCTCTAGAGGTGGTAACCCTCCGCGGACGCATTTGACATTCATGAGCCTGCCGCAAATCTCTAGAGGTGGTAATGCTCCGCAGACGCCATTGACGTTCACAAGCGCGCCGCGAAGCACCTAAGGCGGTGCGCGAGTTCTGCTTCGCGGCGCCCCTTGCCTATAAATACTGGACTCCCCCTGAGTCTCGAAGGACGGACAATCCGACCTTTCGGCTTCTCCTCTCCCGAATCGCGAAGCAATCTTTGCCCCGGGAATCATGAGCTTCGCGAGGTACTTCTACTTCGCAAGACGCCTCTGCTTTGTCTCGTTTTGATCCCCTCTTCCGAGAGGGATGCCCTTCACGAAGCTCAAGGGCATTCGCGAAGGAAGGGGATTCCCAAGGGAACCCGGGCAGCCGCAGAGCGTTTATGCTTCGCGAAACACCCATCCTGTACTAGTGATTCCTATGATAAGGCAGGATCGTTACACATCGCGAAGCACACTGCTTCACAAGACCCTGCTTCGCGAGGCACCTCTTCTTCACGAGGCAATACTCCGCGAACACTGTTCCACTTCGCAAAGCACCTTCCACTCACACCTATGCCCCATGCTAAGGCCAAGGAAGTCCACTTCGCGAAGCACACTCCTTTTCGTAGCAATTCCTCTTCCCGTGCGACCCTCCAGGTTTGCACGATGTGATTTTAAAGTCCCATGGACAATACCACCCGTAGCGTTGCTTCACCTAATGCTTCTTCGCATAGGCACGCTAACGGCTATTGCTTCTTCGCATAGCCACGCTAACGTGGACCCCTTGATGGTTCGTTCCACAACCCCCCTTAACCATGGCCTTACTGTTACCTTCCCTTCCCCAAGGACCAGAGGGTACCGGTAATGTAAGTCATAGGGGTTCGGAGTGAACCCACTTCGTCCGAGCTGCAGGACGTTAAACTACCAAGCACCACGTCCTCAACACATGACGTTAAACTGTGACCCGACCTCATACCTCTGACGAAGGGTCCCCCCAGCTTGAACATTCTTTAGACCACTCATCTCCACAGGAATGGAATCACCCATCCACAAGGGATGATATCCTCCTTATTGGAGTGGCGTATGTTCTCAGGAGAAGGGCGACCCTAATTCCCCAATGGATGGCTGCACCCCTGCATCTCCGTACTTCCCCAAAACCAAGGTCAGTGGAGGAAGTGATAGGGAACGAGGCACCACCATCATTGGACCAAGGTCCATTTTTCCTGCGCTTTTTCACACCATGGGACTCCATCCTGGAGTAAGTCCCAGCACCATGGGCCGCCTAACGCGTAAGCCCTTCTTCGCTTCTCACGAACACATCCTTCACGACGTGATTGCCAGGTCCTTGCAACCTCTTGTTCCTCACACCGAGCATGACTCACATGGGCTTAGAGTGAGAACCGACCCTAACCCCCACTGAGGGCGAACTACGAGGACTTTGATCCATGTCAACACATGGTACCTAGGAATCCTCCATGAGGTTCAAGCCACATTGCTCAGTCGTTCATTCAGGTCGAGTTTCACCCTCATCCAGCATGACGTTAAACTGCACGCCCCGTCCTGCATGACGTTAAACTGCATGCCCCCCGTCCAGCATGACGTTAAACTATATCCCCCCTCGTCCCGCATGACATTAAACTGCACACCCATTCCCATATGAACTACGATGTCTTTGATCCATGTCAAGGAATGGTACGTAAGAAGCCTTCCAGAGGTTCAAGCCCACCACTCATTGGACCAAGGTCCACTTTCACATCGGTTAGCCGACAAAGCCCCATTTGAACTACGAGGTATTTGATCCATGTCAAGGCGTGGTACGTTGGAAGCCTCCACGAGGTTCAAGCCCACCCATCATACAATTCACGTCGAGTTCTACCTATGTCCAGCACGACGTTAAAGAGTAATTCCAGTCCGACGGAAAGCCGTTGTGACTAACCCGAACTACGAGGTCTTTGATCCATGTCAAGGTATGGTACGTAGGAAGCCTCTATGATGTTCAAACCCACCATCCGGTCGTTCCGACCTCATTCACATCGGTTCACCCCCATCCTGCATGAAATTAAACTGTATTCCACAACCCGAACTACGAGGACTTTGATCCGTGTCAAGGCATGGTACGTAGGAAGCCTCCCAGAAGTTCAAGCCCATCTCCCATTGGACCATGGTCCCTCATTTACGTCGGTTGACCGACACCCAATGACCGTTGTTTATTCACGTCAGGGTTCACTATCGTCTTGCATGACGTTAAACTGTATTCCATCAACCTGAACTACGAGGTCTTTGATCCAGGTCAAGGCATGGTACGTAGGAAACCATCCCAAGGTTCAAGCCCACCACTAGTGGACCCACGGGTCTACTTTCACGTCGGTTCACCGATGAAACCCTTTGAACTACGAAGTCTTTGATCCATGTCAAGGCATGGTACGTAGGAAGCCTCCCCGAGGTTCAAGCCCACCACCCATCGGATGAAGGTCCACCTTCACGTCGGTACCATGATGATTCCCATCAGACCAAGGTCCACCTTCAAGTTGGTTCGCTGACACATCGGACCAAGGTCCACCTTTACGTTGGTTCGCTGATGACATTCATCGGGCCAAGGTCCACCTTCACGTCGGTTTACCAGCACCATCCTGATTCTCGCCCGGACCGTCATATCTCGGTGAGACCACGTCGATACGCTCCTCTTCACAGTCTCCCATGGACTGGCCCCGGTATCGGCATCCCTTCAAGAGAAATCCCTCAACCCGATCTATCCTAGCTAATGCTCTGATCAGGTTGATCCGTATCCGCTAGACGTTAAACTCGTGGAATACCCTGTGTTAAACATGGGAAGCTGAGGAAAACCTCATATATGTGTCTTTGGCATATAATTCCCTGTGTTCGATGTGGGATGCCTCGGGCTACCACGCCCTTGAGAAGCCCTGTGACCAGCGATAACAGACAGACATGCCAGGTTCCCCAGCATCCAGACACGCTACTGATGCCTCAACGTGACTACTCCCCCGACAGAAGGTTGCTTCCCTGACCAGACCCTTTGGAATGTCCCGACAGAAGCAGTGTAATTAACTGGCGTCCATGGAAACATGGCACTGGGAAGAGATTCACGAACTACGTATTAAATCTATGAGGGAGACCCGGACTAGGTGACGATTTCTGAGGAGGAATCCACAAGAGGAAGAACCGACATCCCATCATCCCATTTTGATCAAGGAGCAGACGTCCCTGAATAAGGAGCGAATGTCACCCGCCTTTGGAAAGCGGGAATGCGGGGCAACAATTGCCGCGCGTCCTCCTCCGCAGACGGACAGATGCGCGCGCCCCGACGAAAGCATCGGAAACAGAAATGGTGAACCTGACGTGAAATTCTTCTCCTCAATATGGAGATTAGTAGCGTTTGAGACACCAGTAGATTGACGTGTCACCGGATCCAAATATCCGGCGCCTGGTCCCGCCAAGAAAATTGCGGGCCTGTCGTGAAACTCACAGGAAGTCAGGGCAGTAGAACGTGGGGCACTCCGTTCTGCAGCGTGTTGGCGTAGATCCTTCTTACAGATGTGGAGAATGAAAGAACGATGGGCACTGGCTGTCAATCCTTTTCCTCTCAGTACCGATGAGGTGTTCCCTTCGTTTCTCAGGAACTAGGTTTCTATTACAGAGATGCGATCACCGCCCACTCACCTACGCAGGGGCTGGGGAAACATCGCCACAGCCACCCCACCTGGCGCTGCTACCACCATGACGGCCGCCACATCGCGGAATATGGGGCGCCCACACCCCCTTTCCCCATCAGAGGTCATCCAGCGAAGGGTGATCAACAACCTCGTGCGCAGGTACGAGGAGGTAGGGGTCATCCCAACACGGGATATGGACCGCCTGGACCTGGAGGCGTCCAGGCCCCACCGTCAACGCTGCCCTAAGAGGCCGCGCAGGGAGCCCCTGCTACCCACCCCACCGTTCAACCATTTCGGGAGCCTGTCCCCGGAACGCCTTGACGACTCCTCACCTTACGCTGAAGAGGTGGGCACTGTCCCGCTCAGCCCGCTCAGGGTCCCGACCCAAGGGCTCCAGGCGAGAGCTCCCACCCGGCCGCGTCAGCGCCGCCGTCCGACTTCGCAGGAAGAGCAGGCAGGCTACATCCCTACACCACCAGCACCAGCCCGCCAGACCTGACGTCAGCGCCAGGACAGTGCTGAGGACGCCCGCCCAGGCGCGTCGACGTCGACAGCTACAGTGGCCCGAGCCACTACCGACGTGCATCATGAATCCCCTGCATACGCTGAGCAGGGGAACTCCATCACCCATCCAAGATCGAGACCCCAACCGCCCCACGGGCTGGCTGGTTTGACTCTCCGGGTTTCAGGCCCATGTGGTGATCGCCGCGAACTAACCCGCGGTGATGTCACCACGTACGGATGTCCTCCCCGTACCACTACTCCACAGAGCGTGGGCCTTCCCTACTCCGAAGTTCGTCATGGAGGTATGCCTCGTGCTACCCCCATTCCGAAGGAAGACCTGCCTCGCGGCAGTGACGCTCAGTGCGGAAACCTTTCCCGCACCCACTATACAGGGTATGTAGTCTATCCTCCTGCCCCTGACCGCCATCCTGAAGGCACTGTCCATCCGATACTTCTTCAACATGGGGGCCCTCCCTACATCCTCTCTGCGACCGGCGAAGGTCCTCCTCTCCCCAAAAACTCGAGGAGTGAAGGTCAGCTTCACTCCACCCGCATCGACCATGGCGGTCCTCCCCATGCTCCTACCGATTCCAACAGAGGCTCCGCCCACATGGGTGTTGTCCATGGAAGTACTCCCCATGTACCCTTCGACATTTTCCCTGGTGCCCCTCGCACCTCGGCTATCTCGAGTGGCAGCCCTCTCTGCCATGGCGCCAGCGCCGCCCCGAGACTGCCTAATAGGGATCAACCCTTTCCCGAAGAGCCACCCCAGGTCAGGATAGCGGGTCATCGCCACCACAAGAAGAACCCTGGGAAGGCTCGGGTGGAGATCAAACATGCCCGCTTCTCCGAATCTGAAGCGGAATGCGATTCAGCGATGGAACCTTCTCCCCGCTCCTCCGTATCAAGGACTGAGGCAGGAACCAGGCGCATTATCCTCATTCTCCCGGAATTTGAGGTCCACCAGATTCCCATCTCTCTCCGTAGGTACATCTAGGAGGAAGAAATCTGGGGAATTCCGAAGGTCTCGACCGTGCAATCACCGCCATTGTCGCCAGAAGCGCCCTATACCTCTACTAGATATCACGGAGAGTTATTTTGGGGGCCAACGACGGTAGAGCGATGACACGACCTATCGCCGGTAGCCACGACTCCTGTGCCAAAAGCTCTGGCTATCAGCCCGTCGTATCGTGACATCATGGCCAGGTCACCTCACTCTTCGGAGGATGGCCCGGAATTCGGCAACCAGTCAGCTCGCTCGACGTATTCTCCACCGCTGAGCTTACTATCCCAGAGGTCCGCCTCAGTACCGCTATCGGTCCCTCAGCCGCCCCTGGTTGACGAGTGGGACAACACAGGGCCAGACCCTGTGTCCGAGCCCAGGAGCTTCTAGAGTATTCTCGCAGTGGATTATTTCCCAGAGAAGTTCTGGCCGACGGCGGTGCTGAATTTTTGCGTACCAGAGTCTCTTACCCCTGAAGAAGTGGGGTGCTTTTGTCGAACCCGATGGGCGACACACTTCCGCCTTCATTACGAACGGGTGGTGTACCCGAGAAGTCGAGAGTACTTCGAAGAAATCGGCGAGCAGTGCTGCCTGATCGATGTGGCCACACTTCTTGTGGCCCAGCACCCTGAGTCACCAGGCCGCCAGGGCGCCCTTCAATGGAAATGCATTCAGAGTTTTAAATCACTTCGTAGAATCATTAGGGAAGCCACCCCCCATGTGCAAGTCCGTGGTTGGGGACACTATGCGGCTCTCCTCTTCGACCCTATCCGACGACATCCCGATTCGTTATGCGACATCGAGGACATGCCCTCAAGAGGGGTCACAGTCCACATGGCTGACGTTGTGGACAAGGAAGATGAGCTTGAATTAATTGATGGATACTTACCCCCCGAGGGCGTACTGCCACTTCTGGACCCATCAGGGAGAGTTACCCACCAGCAGAGGAACCTGCTAGGCCTCCCCGTACCCACCGAGTCGCTGGTGCTCGGTCGAAACACCGGCAAGGGTAAGGAGCACGTCGGAACTGTCAAGCACTCCGACCCGTCCGCCTCTGTGCAGAAAACGGACGAAGATACCGAGAAGGCCACATTATGCCAACAGCTTGCTGAGCAGAAGAGGCTGGTTGACGAACTTTTGGCTGAGCGCGCCGCAGAGCGGCGACCCGACTATGGTAATCCCAGGCCGGGGCAGTAGGGGCAGGAACAACTTCCCCCGGTGAGATGCCTCCAGGAAACCCTGATCATGCTACTGCCGCGGACAGGGCACAAGCCAGAACGTATGGAAAGAGGGCATGATACGTCTCGCCAAACACCCCCGAACGACGGGGCAATCTGAAAAATCCAGTCCGGGTTCCCCCAGTCACCTCGCAGGTCATTCCGCCAGTTGATCCACGAGTGGTCGAGGCAGTCTACCGTGTTGAAGAACCTGGAAATGCACTTGTGGTTAGGGATCCCCGTCAAGACAGGGACCCCCACCCGGATGATCTTATCGCAGCGCTCACAGCCCGCCTCAAAGCGTTGGAAACGCGGCAGGTAGCGGTCCCACCTGATGGCATGCCTTATCCCGCGTGGGTGGATGATATGCTCGCACCTCCGGGTTTTGGGAACCCCACTTTCTCACCCTTCAACGGGACAGGGGACCCGCCACAGCACTTGGCTCATTTTTCTTCCAGGTCTGGCCCCATGCTGGGGACCTCGGCTCAGCAAGAAGCCGCCAAGCTCCGATGTTTCATACAGACATTAGAAGGTCCAACATTCGTCTGGTACAGCCAGCTCCCTATCGGATCGGTGACCAGTTTGGAGGATCTTCGCTGGCAGTTCTTATACCATTTCAGCTCCACCACGCGGAAGACCAGCATTGCAGACCTCTTCAAGTGCAAGTAAAGGCCTGATGAGCGGGTTGCAGGTTTCATCACCCGGTGGAAGGGACTTACGTATTCCCTCGATATGCCACTGACTAAGGAGAAATTACTGACGATGTGTGTGGGGAACGTCAAGATAGAGCTGGTACCCTCCCTGATTTCCCAAAACTACCTTGGAGGGTTCAGAGATTTCTCGGATAAGGCTCAGCGCCTTGAGGAAGCCCTGCAACAGGCTAGTTAGGCACGTTTGTTGCCCCCCATGATTCCGGCCAGGAGGACCGCCAGGGCAGAGCCCGCCGCGGTGGCCCAAATAGAAGCCCCTAGGCAGTTGGAATTACTGCCGGCGGCACCATCCCCGCAACCCCGCAGAGGTCCTCCACCTCAAGCACCGGCTCCTGCCCAGCAGCGACCGCCTCAGGACCGATAGGTTCCCCCGCGGAATGCGCTGCCACCACCTAGGCGAGACAATCAGGCGCCGCCTCCTTGGAAGGCCCCTCCAACCCCTTGTCAAGGCCAGGCCCCCTATCCAGAAAGAAGGTACCAGACTTATTCATTCAAGGAAAATTAGGTCCCTGGCTACTTCCGAAGTGCTCTAGAGCAAGGGATTGTGCGCCTGCCTGAGTGCAGAAGGTCGGCAGAGGGGAATCTCACCGATCACCCCAACTAATGCCCTTATCATCGGATTCTGGGGCACACCCTCAAGCAATGCTATGTGTTTAAAGACTGGCTTCAAGACCTAGTCAACAATAACATAGTCAAGTTGGGCCCAGCACCAGCACAAGTGGAAGGTGTCTTTGTAGGGTCAGAGATTGGTAGCGACAGCGAAGGCGAGTGGCAGCAGGTCCCCAGCCGCGGATCCCAGAAATATGATGACTGGATGGCTCGAAAAACCATCGTCCATTCCCATGGTATCATCCGGGCATTCCTGAAGTAGCCGGGACCTTCAGAAGAAGTTGCTGGTACCCCTGCATCGTCTTCACAGTCGACCTCTTCCCAAAAGGGCAAGCAGCGACGACGCAAGAAGAAGCAACACACACCGCCGGTGTCATCGTCATCCAGCACTCTCGGCGACTTTATGCCCCCTGAAATGGGGATTCCTCCTATAATCAGCCCAGCGGTGGATGACTCTTCGAGTGACAGCCAAGGGTACGCTTCGGTTAACACCGTGGAGCTGGTAAATCCCTATATGACTCTCGACGAGGGGGAGTGCCAGGCGAACCTCCCCAACGTTTCCGGCCGACGTCAACGTCAGCGGAATCACAACCGTGCCAGTCATCGAGGTATGTCAGCAGGCACTTTTAGTCAAGTCGTGCATGCTATTGAGACCAGACAGAAGGCTCAGCGCAGATCTCAGCATGTGCAACCCCATCTAACACTCTCGGCTCTACCTCCACCGACGTTCGTGCTACTAGATCAGGGAGAGCTGCCTCATTCGTATCATAGTCAGTCTTGCCCAGTTACGGGCTAGCCTCCACTGCCCAGTCCTAGTCTGGCGACTAGTCTCCAGGCTTCAACTAGTAGGCAGCAGGATGTACCCAGTACTAGCCGATTGCCAGTTCAACCGGTAGGACCCGTTATGCCTCCAAATGTCGAATGACCTCCTTTAAGCAGAGGTTTGCGTTTGGCAAGAAAGTATGATGTCCTGAATCACCTGGCCGACATTCCGCCGAGGCTTTCAATCCTTAAGGCCCTTCTCCTGTCATCCGAAATGCGCGAGGCACTTGCTGAGGCCCTAAGGAGCCCCTCCAGTTTGAGATGGAGGTAGCAGCTACAGAAGTCTTCCATACCGAGAAGATTGAAAACGCCGATTGTCAGGCGGTTATCCTATCCTCTAGTGAAGATGAGAACCCTCCTATAGAGGGGCACATTTGCCCGATGTACATCACTGTCCACTTCAATGGTGTGGAAGTCCACCGCTGCCTCTTTGACACGGGTTCCAGAATCAATCTAATTCTGACTCGGATGTTGCGAAAGTTGGGTCTATCTGAAGGTGATTTAACTCCCTCTGACCTCAGAATCCAGGGGTACGACAGGACCGAGCAAACCCCGGTCGGCAAGATCTGCATGAAGACTCAGTTCAGTGGCTTAATTCCCAGCACCGAGTTCATGGTCGTCTCTCAGGACACCGCCTACAACGCATTGATGGGTATGACATGGGCTCCATCTGCATGCAACGGTCCCTTCGTCGTATCACCAGTGCCTCAAGTACTCGCTCAATGGTCGAGTAGGCGTGCTCCAAGTAGATGCGTCCCCTTTCAATTCTTGTGAGACCAGCTATCTGGATGCGGGTTATTACAAAAGGATGGATAAGAAAATCCTAGTAAGTGAGGATGAACCCGCCCCGGTCAAAAGTGATCCCTGGGCATGCATGGATGATGCCGACATCCTCCCGATCCACCAGTTGGAGGCCACAACCCCCGACATGGGGCAATGTTTTGTTGTTTCAGGTACGCAGGGAAGGAATGTTCCCATGTCCATGAGATAGCGGAAAATAACCTCATACTCCTACATCAACCATGCTCAGGTCATCCCGGAACCTCCTACCCCTGTACATTACCGGAGTGTCAAGCTTATGACAACGATGGTACGCCATACGTGTCTCTTCTGCCGGGCTGGAATCCACCGACTCAGGCCGACACGTCACCACTACTTTGATATTATCAAACGTGGCCCCTTAGGCTGAAGGCCAGATGGGATAGGATCGACTGCCTTCATTGATTTGGTCTCAATGGAGAGTGAGTCTCCTGATGTGATGACCGCTGCTGCCCAAGCCAGCACCAGCTGCCCCTCGGATTTTGATAGCCTAGAAGCATCTCCCGTTGCGGGAAGTCCCCCCACGGGTGGGGAGGAAGACCTGGAGGATTCTCCCCCCGCCTTTGAAGAAGGCGTCTCTACCATGGTTGATGAACTGGTACAGGTGAACCTTGGTAGCGAGGCAGATCTGAAACCCACATTGATCAGTGTAGCCATGTCCCCCGAGGAGCGGCAGCAGTACATAGACTTCCTCAAACAGCACCGTGATGTGTTTTCTTGGAGTTACAACGAGATTCTAGGACTGGATCCCCAGGTAGCCATTCACCGTCTGGGCCTCCCAGCAAAACATCGTGGGTTTAAGCAGCCTCCCAGGAAGATGCACCCTTCTCATGGTGCTATGGTTGAGGCTGAAGTTGACAAGATTATCAAAGCAAAATTCGTTAAAGAAGTCCAGTACCCCAAGTGGCTTGCCAACATTGTGCCAGTCAGGATGAACAATGGGCAGATCAGAGTTTTCATCGACTTCCGCGATCATAATCGCCACTGCCCAAAGGATGAATTCCCACTCCTGGTGACAGAGTTATTGATTGACGCCATGGCCGGGTTCCAATCCCTCTCTTTCATGGATGAGTATTCCGGGTACAACCAGATCCGGATGGCCCCCGAAGATGATGATTCCACTGCCTTCAGGGCTCCCCAAGGTACCTTTTGCTACTAGGTTATGTCGTTCGGTTTGAAAAATTCAGGTGCCACTTATCAAAGGTCCATGCATCGCATATTCAAACGAATCCTCAGTACATTGGTGGAATGCTACGTGGATGACCTCGTAGTCAAATCATGTCAGCGCCAGGACCATCTCAATGACTTTGAGAAAGTGTTCGGTTTCCTCCGATCCCATCTCCTTAAGATGAACTCGTTGAAGTGTGCCTTCGGGGTCACCTCTGGGAAGTTTCTAGGCCTTGTTGTCAGATACCGAGGTATCGAGATCAACCCGGAGAAGATCAAGGCCATCAGCCAAATGCCTCCCCCGAGAAACATTTGGGAGCTTCAAGGCCTTCAAGGCCACTTAGCCTATATACGCCGATTCATCGCGAATCTGGCCGGCAAGTGTAAGCCCTTTTCCCGGCTCATGAAGAAGGGCACCGCCTACGAATGGGACGAGGAGTGTCGGACCGCCTTTGAGGAAATCAAGTAGTATCTACTCCAACCTCCGGTCTTGATGCCACCAGTCTCTGGAAAGCCACTGGTCCTTTATGTGACCGCCCTGGAAAGATCCCTCAGTGCATTGCTTTCCCAGAAGAATAACAAGGGTACTAAGAACAGTCTCTACTATCTCAGCTGCAGGATTCTCTATACGGAGGTCAGATACTCCCCTATCAAAAAGAGATGCCTTGCGCTCGTCTTCGCCATGCAGAAGTTTCGACATTACCTACAGCACCATGAGGTGCAATTGGTCTCTGGGGTAGACCCACTGAAGTACATCCTGAACCGCCCATGCTGAGTGGCCGAATAGCACGGTGGGCGGTGATTCTCTAGTAGTTTGATATCAGGTTCGTACCTCAGAAGTCCATTAAGGGAAAGGCATTGGAAGACTTTTTAGCTGCCCATCCAACCTCCACGGATCAATCCCTGGACCTGGATTTCCCTGATGAGACGATCCTCTCAGTCGACCATGTTGTCCCGTGTTGGAAAATGCATTTCGACGGTGCCTCCCGAAGCCCCACTGGTAGGAGGCTCAACGATCCCAAGCTCAACAGAGTGGGCCTGGGTATTGTCTTCATTACCCCGGCGTAAGCTGTCCTTCCATACTCGTTCCTGTTGTCGGAAGGCTGTACGAACAACGAGGCAGAGTACCAAGCTCTCATCACCGGCCTCGAGTTGGCCCTTGAGATCCATGTGCCCCATCTACATGTGAAGGGAGATTCCGAGCTGGTAATCAAATAGGTTAATGGCGACTACATCGTCAGGAAGCTGGAGCTTGCACCGTTACTGGACTACACCCTCCACCTAATGGCCCAGTTCTCTTCTCGACCAGATGTTACCCATGTCCCACGGTCATAGAACGGCCAAGCAGACGCCTTGGCTGGATTGGCTTCATCGCTCGCAGAACCCGATCAGGATGATTTGATCATACATGTGGCACACAAGAGAGTCATTTCCCACGTCACCCAAGAGGACAATGATGGCCTGTGGGTAGGTCATCTCACCGCCGGACCCTTCATGTCAGGGGTCCCGGGTTCGTCAGACGCAGAAGTTGAAGCCACTCCCGACTTGAGGGAACCTTTTGTCGAGTATCTCCAAAATGGTCGCCTCCCGGATGACCGGGCCGAGCGCGAGCGAATCCGACGCCGCGCGCTGCAATTTACCCTCCAGAGAAGCCCTAGTCTTGAACAGATCCTTTATAAGCGGAGTTTCGATGGTGTCCTCCTCTGTTGCATCCAAGGAGTAGAGATACCTCGGGTTATGCAAGAGGTTCACACTGGTTCCTGTGCTGCCCATCAAGCTGGGCCGAAGCTGTCCCATCAAATCTGGAGGTTGGGGTACTTTTGGCCCTCTATGATCCACGATTGTACTGGATATGCCAAGCGATGCCACGCATTCCAAGTACATGCCAACTTCTTGCATCAGCCGCCGGAGCCCCTCCACCCCACCAAGTACGCTTGGCCATTTGCGGTATGGGGACTTGATGTAGTGGGACCATATCCACCGGCAACAGGCCGCCAGTGTAGGTTCATCATGAATGCTACAGATTTCTTCTCCAAGTGGAAAGAAGTAGTTCCGCTAAAAGAGGTCAAGGCCCGTTCCATCATTGACTTTGTGAGATCCAACATTATCCACCAGTTTGGGGTCCCTCACACCGTCCTCACCGATAACGGCACCAACTTCCGAGCGGCTGAACTAAAGTAATTGTACGCCAAGTATGAAATCCGGTCGAACAATAACTCCCGCTACCACGCGCAGGTGAACAGACAGATCGAGGCGTTCAACAAAACGCTCTCAAACATTCTGCAGAAGATGGTTGGTCAGAACAAGAAAAGTTGGCCGGACAAGCTCCCCAACGCCCTCTGGGCTTACCGGACGACGACTCGCAACTCTACCCAGGTGACCCCATATTCCCTGGTGTATGGAGATGAGGCCATCCTACACATTGAGATCCAGTTGTCGTCGTTACGCACTGTAGTTTATGATCACCAGCCATCAGATGAGGTAGCCGAGATCCGTCTAGACGAATTAGAAGCACTTGACGAGAACCGGCTTCATGCCCTGCACAATCTGGAAAGGCATCAGGATAAGATAGCGAGGGCCTTCGACAAGAAGGTTCATCTCCGATCTTTTCTACAGGGCGACCTGGTACTGGCCCTTCGAGCACCAATGATTCTCGGTTGGAAACTGCCCAAATTAGAACCCAAATGGGAAGGGCCTTATATCATCCATAAGGTTTACCCCAATGGAGCATACTCCTTGGTGACCACGGATGGAGAGCGTATAACCCCTCTTACCAATGCCAAGTTACTTAAGCGATACTTTGCCTAGGGAAAAAGGGTCCTGCACGACCTTAAACTGCACATTATGGTCCCGCACGACCTTAAACTGCATCTTCTTCATGCAAGATGATAAACTATGAAACGGTCCCGCATGACCTTAAACAACACATTATGGTCCAACACAACTCTAAACTGTAAAGTCCTGCATGACCTTAAACTACATCTTCATCCTGCAAGATGATAAACTGTGAAATGGTCACACATGACCTTAAACTGCACATTATGGTCTAACATGACTCTAAACTGTAAAGTCCTACATGACCTTAAACTGCATCTTCATCCTGCAAGATGATAAACTGTGAAACTGTCCCGCATGACCTTAAACTGCACATTAGGGTCCTGCATGACCCTAAACTGCAAGATTGGTCCCGCACGACCTTAAAATGCATCTTTGTCCTGCAAGACGATGAACTGTGAAACGGTCCCGCATGACTTTAAACTGCACATTAGGGTCCTGCACAACCCTAAACTGCGTGATGGTCCCGCATGACCTTAAACTGCATCCTCACCCTTACTACAAGACGTTAAACTACAATCCAGTCAGGCCTTCCTGACCGAGGCTCAGCCTCAGGCCCCTTGGCCTCCTCGGGCCCCGGCCCCCGTCCTTACGGCAAGACGTTAAACTGCAAGCCAGTTAGGCCTTCCTGACCGGGGCTTAGCCTCAGGCCCCTTGGCCTCCTCGGGCCCCGACCCCCGTCCTTTCTACAAGACATTAAAATAAAAGCCAGTCAGGCCTTCCTCACCGAGGCTCAGCCTCAGGCCCCTTGGCCTCCTTGGGCCCATGGCCCCCGTCCTTACTGCAAGACGTTAAACTGCATGCCAGTCAGGCCTTCCTGACCAAGGCTCAGCCTCCGGCCCCTTGGCCTCCTTGGGCCCCTGGCCCCCCGTCCTTACTGCAAGACGTTAAACTGCTAGCCGGTCAGGCCTTCTTGACCGAGGCTCAGCCTTAGGCCCCTTGGCCTCCTCGGGCCCCTGGCCCCCCTTCTTCACCACGAGACGTTTAACCGCAAGATGGTTTTCCCCGACTTAACCTCTTGCGGGATTGTACATTATGGTATGGGATTATGTCCTCATTCACGTCGGATTACTTTTCATACCGTACATATCCCCAAATGAGATGCTCCTCGTCCCACATGACGTTAAACTGCATTTCAAGAACTATGTGTGGCTTGATTCCCGTCTTCATGGCATACGTAGGAACGCTCGGACTCCTTGTCTTGAGCCCAGCCCCAAGCTTTTATCTTCCAGTATTCCCCCTGGGAACATTTTCCTCGGAGGCTCCTTGTGTAGCGAGGGGAAGGCTTTCTTAGACCCGCTCATACGACCCCGCTAACACAAGGATTGTAAGGGTTGCACCATGTGCCCACTCCCATTCTTCTATCCCCCCCACGTCCTCACCGCACGACAATAAACTGCATGGCCTTCAAGAACTACATATGTCTTGATTCCCATACTAATGGGATACGTAGGAACGCCTGGAAATTTCGTCCGTTGGCCCAGCCCAAAAGCCAAAATCTGCCCCTCGGGTCAAGACATGGCAGGGTGCACACTTTTGCCCCGACTCACATTGAGAAAGCCTCGACCCGGCTGCACATCCCCCCGGGAGATGTCTGCCTCTTTCGTGGATGGATACAGCTATGCTTCACCCACCCTTTGACTGGGATTCCATCATTTTTTGCACACCCAGAGGGACCCCCAAGAACATCCTGGATACTACGCCCAAGGGCTCTCCTACCGTTACGGGCCAACGCCCCCGAGGGTTTTCAAGTAACAAGCTGATACAAGTCACGCGTTGCGAATTTGGTCAGCGGTCGACGCTCATTTGTTACTCCCATATCAGGTCACCATAGGAACACTGTGTCTAGAACATGGTCAATAGTGTCCTAGATCTTCGGGTCCACCCCGAGATGTCCCAGACATTGAGTGCAGTGATTTGTTTTGCCCCATCCTGAAGTGACAAACTTCCCCCCGGGTGGTGCTGGCAATTGGGCCCATGACTCCGATTCCCCATAGGGGTGTACGGTGTGGTGTGGGACTATGTCCTCATTAACGCCGGGATCATGTACCCCACCGTACGCCTCCTCTTACGAGGCCCAGCCTCAGGCCCCTTGGACTTCTCGGGTCCCCGACCCCCGTCCTCATGTAAGACGTTAAACTGCAGACCCGTCAGGGCTTCCTGACTGATGCCTAACCTTCTCGGGCCCCTCCGCCCAACCTCCCACCCGGGGTGTACGGTATGGTGTATGACTATGTCCTCATTCACGTCGGGATCATGTACCAAGCCGTACGCCTCCTCTTACGAGGCCCAGCCTCAGGCCCATTGGCCTCCTCGGGTCCCCAACCCTCGTCCTCATTGCAAGACGTTAAACTACAAGCAGGTCAGGTCTTCCTGACCAATGCCTAACCATCAGGCCCCTTGGCCTTTCCGGGCCACTACCCAGGTCCTCTCTTATAGGAGTGTATGGTATGGTGTGGGACTACGTCCTAATTCACGTCGACTTCTTCGACATACCGAACACCTCTCTTGTTTACGAGTATATTACTCCCCTTCCCGTCATGTATGACGTTAAACTGTATTTAGAGAACTACGTGTGGCTTGATTCCCATCCTCATGGGATACGTAGGACCACCTGAATGTCCAGGATTTGGGTCCAGCCCCATCTCTCGGGAATCTTCATCCCATCTTGGACCCATGGCCTATCCTTCCTCCATGAAGGGAATATATGGTGTGGTGTAGGATTACATCCTCATTCACGTTGGTCACGAAATGAACACGCCATGTACCTCTCCCTACTTAGCTGTCTCGTCGATCCCTTTTCGGCGGTTCACCAATTTTCCTAAGAGTACTCTGGTTTATTACCTGGAATGGTAAGATTTACTCAGACACGTCCGCACCCGCTTTCCAGGCTTTGTGTATCCCTGCATCAGGGCTTCCATCATCTTTCACACCTGGATGGACCCCCAAGAACGACCTGGATACTACGCCCAAGGGCTCTCCTACCGTTACGGGCCAACATCCCCGAGGGTTTTGGACAACAAATCGATAAAATCCCGTGTTGCGAATATGGTCAGTGGTCGATGCTCGTTTGTTGTTCCCACCTAAGGCTAACGCGAAATGGACGCTGCGTCTCCACCATGGTTAACAGTTTTCCTCTATCACCACGCCAACCCATTAGGCCCAAAATGTTGGGTGCACAATTCACACCCTTCATCACTTCACCGTGTCCAAGCGGAATCTCGGAACCCTTGGTACTTTTCCTCTGTACGTCTGCGCATTGGGGGAACAAGCTGCGTCAAAGGTTTCCTTAGTTGCTCTCTGTTGACTCCCCTTTGATGGGCGCCCCAAGTATTGCGATAAGGATCGTCCCCCATTGTTTCCCACACCGAGTTTATCTCACATGGGCTTCGGGATCGGGTTGACATCTGTGCTTACTCGGGATGTCGTCACCATTCACGGTCCGAGCTCTAAGACCATAAACTAAGATTCTCATCTGGAACTACGTTCAGCTTGATTCCTATCTTGATAGGATACGTACGAATGCCCAGATCCCTTGTCTTTGGTTCCAGCTTGAGTTCAGCAAGTTCACCACTCTGGTCCTGCCTTCAGGACCCCGACTACGGGACCGTGTGGCGTACTGTGTGATTATGTCCTCATTCACGTCGGGTTTTCAATGGCTGCACCACGTGCACCCCCGTTCTGAGGGTTATCCCTCCCATTCTTTATCCATCATGACATTAAAAGGCACCCTTCAGAACTACATGTAGCTTTATTCCCATCCTCATGGGATACGTAGGACCGCTCGGAAGCCCTGTCTTCGGGTACAACCCATTTAGGGAGCCAGTCTCTCCCCCTGTTTCACCTTTTACCTCCATATAGGCCCCTCGGCCTAAGGTCTCCCTCTCCGAATGGAATACAATGTGATGTGGGATCACGTCTCCATCAATTGTGTTTTATAACACTACGCACGTTCCCCGCCTAGCATCGTCTCTACTATGTCTACGCTGCATGATGTTAAAATGCACATTTGGTCCTATCATACGACCCTAAACTGTGACATTATCGTCCTGGCTGCACAACGAAAAACGGCACTGCATTGTGGTGACCTCATTGTAGAGGACATCACATTGGGTATTGGTCACGTTCCATGCCATTTTTCAATGCCCATCATGGCTTGATCCTTGTGGCGACATCACGACCTACTACTCTAGGCATGTCGCTTCACAAAAATAAAACCACTCACCTTAAAGAACAAACAAGATTTATCAAATTTCTCTTCTTTTAGTGCAAGGGCCACGCCCGCACTCCACTTTCCCCCGTCACTGGTATCTTACCATGTCACCTTCAAGAACTATGTATGTCTTGATTATCATCCTTGTGAGATACGTAGGAGCACCCGAGCACTTCCCCGCGGGCCCAGCCTAACCATTGTGTTTGGTCCCTCGACTCAAGAATTTCCCCAGAGAACGCATGGTAAGTAGGGCTTAGGTCCTCCTTCATGTCGGGTTTTGTTGCCATGTGTCCCCTTCTCCCTTTACCCATTAATGGTCTAAGGCCCATCAAGAACTATGTGAGGCATGATTCTCATACTTATGAGATACGTAGGAGAGCCCGTGAACTTCCCCGCGGGCCCAGCCTAACATTCACCTTCGTTCCTTTGACCAAAAACCTCTCCTAAGGAGGTTGTGCGGTGTGTTATGGGATTACGTCCTCATTCACGTCAGGTTGTTCATCTCACTGCACACACCCCCTATTCCCATTCACACCAAGTGTTTGAGTTACTCCACCATGTGCCTCTTATGTCTCCTTCCATCCATGGTCCGAATTCTACGACCCTAAACTAAGATCTCCCTATGGGAAAGGACTCTGATCCATCTATCTAATATGTCTCTTTGTCGTATTTAGAAGTGTTTTGACAATGATCCAGAAGTGTGGGACTTTCACAGGGACATTCCCCTCATCCCATGACCATGCTTCGTGAGCTCGCTATTTGGATCCTCATCCTCTCCCACGTCCAAAAGGACCCTCGGATGACATGGATGATAGGATTAAGGGATCTCCATGAATGCTGGACCTAAGGGCCCTCCAATCGTTTCTGGCCAACATCCCTACGGATACCTGACAACATTTGTGACATGGTCCCGTGTTTCGAACATGTTCAACGGTCAACCCTCATCTGTCTGTCCCCATTCTAGGCTAACGCGACAGGATGATGTGTTGCGAACACGGTCAGCAGTTATCCTCAGTCGTCATGCCACCATCATCTTGATATGAATCTCGAGCACCATGATTCACACATTTCCACTTCCCCATGTTCAAGTGAAATTCCATCATACTCGGCATTTTCTCTTCGCGCATCTAGGTGCGCTAAATGATCATGTTAGTGTCACTGGTCCGGTATTCACTGAGCGTCCCATTGCCCTAACCTTCTCCTTTCTGTACCGGGAAATTCCCACCACTACTGCTTGTTTCCCACACCGAGCACGACTCACCTGGGCTTAGTGGTTTTGGCAAGATATGTACCAACACAGTCGGGCTGCTCCTCATCCCGCATGACGTTAAACTGTGCTTCCAGGACTACGTATGTCTTGATTCCCATCTTCATGGTATATGTAGGAACGCCCGACCACTCTACTTCGGGCCCAACCCAATCCTCACTTTTGGTCCCTTGACCTGAAGAGTTTCTTCCAGGGGTATGTGGTTTGATTTGGACTCCAAGTCCTCATTCACGTCAGTTTCATATCTACCGCACCACATGCTCCCTGGGATCGTCCCTTTTATTCCACGTCCTATCATATGATGTTAAACTATAGGAGTCCATGTTTCCTCAACGCATGACACTAAACTGTGTTTCTACCCTGAACAAGTTCAGGATGTCCCAAGATCCCATTGGGAAGTGACAGATCCTCTCGCTAGAGAGGCCCTGTCTGAAAGAAGGAATGATCCATGATCAAACTGATGCGCCCATCTGGCGTACTCCCACCACGGTGGTGTAAATACATAAGTGTTGGATTCTGTTCGGACAAACCATCACTCCATATACCACACTTTGTGTTCCCCTTATTCGGACCTTCTCCCCCAGGCCTGGACAGTTGGCCATCTCATCCCGATGAGCAGCATTTGCAAGCACCCCCAATATAGCCTCTTGATGGGCCATTTTGACTCTGGCCCTCAGAAAAGAATTTTTTCAGCTGGATCGCGAAGCTCGACCGCGAAGCTGAATCGCGGAGCCGGATTGCGAAGATCGGTCGTGAGACGAAGCAGCGATGTCTGGCCGAGGCTGACAAGCAGAAGTTCGCTTGGCGCGGATGCGGATTCGGAGACCCGCGGTTCGCCGTGATGCTCGATTTGCGGAGGGATGTCGCGGAGTACGTGGAGCTTCACGAAGTCGAGAGCACAAAAATATAAGGAAGTCACGTGAAGACAAAAGAGGCCGACCCCCGTATTTATAGGCGGCGACTCCGGAGCATCGCGGCGTGCCTCACCTGCGTGGAGCATCGTGGCGCCTCCGGATCCAAGGCCCCGATCAGCACCGCGGGCCCCCTTCGCGTAGCTGTATCATGAACCACAGACAATTTTGGCGATTTTCTCTCAGACTTCGACCTTTCACCCTCCGCGGCTCCAAGTCTGAGGGGGGGCATTTGTTGGCGCCAAAATATGGCACGAAAGGAAGGAACAAATAAGATGGCGCGCTGCCTCGCGAAGCCCCGACGTGAAGCGCCTCGATCATCGCGGCCTCGCGAATCTCCAGAGGCGGTAACGCTCCGCGAACGCATTTGACATTCGCGAGCCCACCATGAAGCTCCAGAGGTGGTAAAACTCCGAGAACGCATTGACATTCGCGAGCCCGCCGCGAAGCTCTAGTGGCGGTAACCCTCCGCGAACGCATTTGACGTTTGCGATCCCGCCGTGAAGCTCCAGAGGTGGTAACGCTCCACGGACGCCGTTGACGTTCACGAGCGTGCCGCGAAGCACCTGAGGCGGCGCGCGAGTTCTGCTTCGCAGCGCCCCTTGCCTATAAATACTGGACTCCCCCTGAGTCCCGAAGGACAGACAATCCAACCTTTCGGCTTCTCCTCTCCCGAATCGCAAAGCACTCATTGCCCAAGGAATCATGAGCTCCGTGAGGTACTTCTACTTCGTGAGACGCCTCTGCTTTGTCTCGTTTTGAGCCCCTCTTCCAAGAGGGATACACTTCACGAAGCTCAAGGGCATTCGCGAAGTAAGGGGATTCCCAAGGGAACCCAGGCAGCCGTGGAGCGTTTATGCTTCGCAAAACACCCAACCTGTACTAGTGATTCCTATGCTAAGGCAGGATCGCTACACATCGCGAAGCACACTGCTTCGCAGGACCCTGCTTCGCGAGGCACCTCTTCTTCGCGAGGAAATTATCCGCAAACACTGTTCCACATCGCGAAGCACCTTCCACTCACACCTATGCCCCATGCTAAGGCCAAGGCACTCCACTTCGCGAAGCACACTCCTTTGCTTAGCAATTCCTCTTCCCGTGCGACCCTCCAGGTTTGCACGATGTGATTTCAAAGTCCCATGGACAATACCACGTGTAGTTTTGCTTCACCTAATTCTTCTTCGCATAGGCACGCTAACGGCTATATCTTATTTTCATAGCCACTCTAATGTGGACCCCTTGATGGTTCGTTCCACAACCCCCATTAACAATGGCCTTATTGGTACCTTACCTTCCCCAAGGACCAGAGGGTACCGGTTATGTATGTCCTAGGGGTTCGGAGTGAACCCACTTCATCCGAGCTGTAGGACGTTAAACTGCCAAGCCCCACGTCCTCAACACATGACGTTAAACTGTGACCCGACCTTGTACCTCTCACGAAGGGTCCCCCCAGCATGAAAATTCTTTACACCACTCGTCTCCATAGGAATGGAATCACCCATCAACAAGGGATGATATCCTCATTATTGGAGTGGTGTATGTTCTTAGGAGAAGGGCGGCTCTAATTCCCCAACGGATGGCTGCACCCCCGCATCTCTGTACTTCTCCACTACCAAGGTCAGTGGAGGGCGTGATAGGGAATGACGCACCCCCATCATTGGACCAAGGTCCATTTTTCCTACGCTTTGTCGCACCATGCGCCTCCATCCTGGAGTAAGTACCAGCACCATGGGCCGCCTAACGCGTAAGCCCCTCTTCGCATCTCACATATGCTTCCTTCGCGACGTGATCGTCAGGTCCTTGCAACCTCTTGTTTCTCACACCGAGCATGACTCACGTGGGCTTAGAGTGAGCACCGACCCTAACCCCCACCCATAGAGAACTACAAGGACTTTGATCCATATCAAGGCATGGTACGTAGGAAGCCTCCATGAGGTTCAAGCCACATTTCTCGGTCGTTCATTCACGTCGAGTTTCGCCCTCATCCAACATGATGTTAAACGGCACGCCTCGTCCCGCATGACGTTAAACTGCATGCCCCCCATCCAGCATGACGTTAAACTGTATCCCCCCTCATCCTGCATGACATTAAACTGCACACCCATTCCCATATGAACTACGAGGTCTTGGATCCATGTCAAGGCATGGTACGTAAAAAGCCTTCCAGAGGTTCAAGCCCACCAGTCATTGGACCAAGGTCCACTTTCACGTCGGTTTGTCGACAAAGCCCCATTTGAACTACAAGGTCTTTGATCCATGTCAAGGAGTGGTACGTAGGAAGCCTCCACGAGGTTCAAGCCCACCATCATCCAATTCAGGTCGAGTTCTACCTACGTCCATCACGACGTTAAACTGCAATTCCAGTCCGACGGCAAGCCGATGTGACTAACCCGAACTACGAGGTCTTTGATCCATGTCAAGGCATGGTACATAGGAAGCCTCTACGAGGTTCAAACCCACCATCCGGTTGTTCCGACCTCATTAATGTCGGTTCACCCCCGTCCTGCATGACGTTAAACTGTATTCCACAACCCAAACTACGAGGACTTTGATCCGTGTCAAGGCATGGTACGTAGGAATCCTCCCAGAGGTTCAAGCCCATCTCCCATTGGACCAAGGTCCCTCATTTACGTCGGTTCACCGACACCCAATTCCCATCGTTTATTCACGTCATGGTTCACTATCGTCCTGCATGACGTTAAACTGTATTCCATAAACATGAACTACGAGGTCTTTGATCCATGTCAAGGCATGGTACGTAGGAAACCTTCCCAAGGTTCAAGCCCACCACTAGTGGACCCACGAGTCTACTTTCACGTCGGTTCACTGGTAAAACCCTTTGAACTACGGAGTCTTTGATCCATGTCAAGGCATGGTACATAGGAAGCATCCCCGCGGTTCAAGCCCACCACCCATCGGACCAAGGTCCACCTTCACGTCGGTACGCTGATGATGCCCATCGGACCAAGGTCCACCTTCATGTCGGTTCGCTGACACATTGGACCAAGGTCCACCTTTACGTTGGTTCGCTGACGACATTCATCGGGCCACGGTCCACGTTCACGTTGGTTTACCGGCACCATCCTGATTCTCGCCCAGACTGTCATATCTCGGTGAGACCACATAGGTATGCTCCTCTTCACAGCCGCCCATGGGCTGGCCCCGGTATCGGCCACCCTTCAAGGGAAATCCCTCAATCCGATCTATCCTAGATAATGCTCTGATCGGGTTGATCCGTCTACGCTAGACGTTAAACACGCGGCATACCCTGTGTTAAACACGGGAAGCTGAGGAAAACCACAGATATGTGTCTATGGCATATAATTCCCCGCGTTCGATGTGGGATGCCTCAGGCTTCCACGCCCTCGAGAAGCCCTATGACCAGGGATAACAGACAGACATGCCAGATTCCCCAGCATCCAGACACGCTACTGATGCCTCAACGGGACTACTCCCCCGACTGAAGGTTTCTTCCCTGACCGGACCCTTTGGAATGTCCCGACAGAAGCAGTGTAATTAACCGGCGTCCATGGAAACATGACACTGGGAAGAGTTTCACGAACTACGTATTAAATCTATGAGGGAGACCTGGACTAGGTGACGAGTTCTGAGGAGGAATCCACAGGAGGAAGAACCGACATCCCATCACCCCGTTTCGATCAAGGATCAGAATTCCCTGAATATGGAGCGAATGCCGCCCGCCTTTGGAAAGCGGGAATGCGGGGCAACAAGCGCCGCACGTCCTCCTCCGCGGACGGACGGATGCGCGCGCCCCGGCGAAAGCTTCGGAAACAATAGTTATATTATAACTAAATTATAATATATATGTTACATATGTTACATAAGTTCATAAATTCTAACCTTTATACGTTCCACATATGGCATGAACGATTCATATCACTTTGATGAGGCACTAGTCCGCACTTCCTAAAATTAAATTATCGCGTTTACACATTATGGAAACCATACAGGAATGACATATATAAAAAATACAAAAGAATAAGGATAAAATAAACATAATATATATTATATATAAATATAATTACATCTTAATGTCCACCATAAGTGGTGGTAGGAGAATATTGAACAATCATTGTTTCGTGAGGCAGTAATTCTCCATCCACGGAAATAGTATGTTCTTTAACCATTAAACGAAAGTGTGTGTAAGTGTAGGTAAAATACATATCATAAAAAAATACTAGTATATTGAGGATAATGGTGTTATTATGGGATCAAATAATAAGAAAATAGTGGTGAGTGATGAAGGAAAATAAAAGAAAGAAACTCGAGAGAAGACATTACCTATAAATCGGGTAACTCTTTTTGATTTGAGCCAAAGGCTTCCTTGGAAAGAATTATGCCCAATTTCGGGATTTTAGGAGTAATATAGGGATGTTTAGAGATGATTTTATCAGAGGTTGGACGAGCCAAGGGCTTTTGGGGTTTGGGTAAGGGTCTATAGGTGGGGGCCTTTTATAATAGAGAGGAGGATCACTTTTGGAATGTCTTGAAATGTTACTTTATTATAAAATTATGTTCAGATTTTAAAGGTCCCAAAATTATATATTTTATGGATAAGGTGACAAGGTTTCGAAATAACCCATACAATATGTTTCTTGACAAGTTTAATTCATAGATTTTAACTTATCTTTTCATTTTATTTAAATCGTTCATTAATGAGGTATTCATTGCATCATCATGGTGTCATTAATAAATAAATTTACTTAATGTCTAAAAATTATTAAAAAATACCATTATTTAGGAAATTGTTTTATATTTCCAATGAATATTTATAGTTTATGATATGATTTATTTAAAAAAAATTAAAATCGTTTTACTTAGGATATACAAGCATTTTTATATTTTTTTTCTTTTTAAAAATAATGTCATAAATGTCACTATCACACCCATGTGACTCCATGGTCCCTAAGGTTTGTTAATAAGAATTCCTTGGTAATACATGACTCAATAAAGAGTATTTGGACACATGTTGGGGTAACTTTATATTATTATGATATTATTTTAATACCCCTAACAAATAGATTACTAATTAATCTTGATAATTAAAGATAATTACCATCGTTACTATTCTAAATATAAAAAAAGAGTATTAATTACATTATTTGGACCTTATTATTCCAAATATGTAACCCATTTTATCAATTTACAATCACAGACCTTTCAGTAATTAATTTAAAAATAATTCTTGTTGTCAAAACAAAAGATGGGTTTTTAAGAAGTAAAATCTATTAAAAGATTTATTTGTTTTTACATCCCTTTTAAATGTGAAATTACATCCAATGAACAAGATTGTATTAAATTATAAAAACATTACTAAATTACAACATAAAAAAATAAAAATGAAAATATAACTATATAAATAAATTGTATGAAAAGGCTGTTTTGAATTAAGATGTTGTATTTTTTACTATTCATTAATAAATAATCATTATCCGAAAAATATGAAAAATTCAAACCAATATATATTTGATATTACAAATTAAAAAATGATATCCAATTTATGAAATTAAAAACATAGAAGTTTCATTAATAAATTATATAGTTAATTCCCGTTGTCAAAACAAATAGTTTTTTTAAGAAACAAAATCTATTAAAAGATTGACACTTGTTTATATCAATTTTAAATGTGAAATTAATTATAATGACCAAAATTGGATTAAATGGTAAAAAATTATACTAATTAAAATTTATAACCAATAAAAAATAAAATCTAACCATTGAAATAAATTAGATTAAAAGGATTTTTTGAATTAAAATACAGCATTTATCACTATTTGTAAAAAAATATATTTTATCAGAAAAATACAAAAAATTTACCCAAATTAAATTTTGATGTATTGATTCTAAAGAAGGATTTTATTTTTTCAAATATAACATATAAAAGTTACATAAATTATATTTAAAAAGTGATTTCCATCAAAAGGCCGTTAATCGACCTTTTAAAGAATATTAGAATATTTATGCTTCAAATTGGATTCATTTGCATTTTAAGAATCTAAAATGTATTGGATAAATGTAAAAATATTTAAACAACATGTATAATCAAATTTTAGTTTGTTCTATTAATTCCCTCCATTATAATGGCTAGGAGTTTACTACCATTTACAATAATATTATTATATTATTAGTGTAATCGTAAGATTTCAAAGAAACTCATTGCGTATTGGGTACCCCATCGATCATAGCATCCCCTTTAAAGTAATATTAATATTTTATTCAAAAATATTAATAAATATTAAATTGTCATATTATTTATTTACCTATGATGTTGCATCCATCCCCCCTTTTGGGAATTGTGTCTTCGCAATTTTAAAATTGGGCTCGAAAACTTCCTTGAAAGCCCAAAATCGGAAAAGGTGTCAGTAAAACTATCACATTAAAAGAATGAAAGAGAAGTAAAATGGTCACATGATATAACCCATACTAGGATCCCATGAAAACATGGATATTGAGGAGAAAATAAGTGTCATGTTCTGATGGAGAGTGATAGAATACATGATTAAAAGAATGTAATCAATTTGAAATCCACAAACTTGTGATGGGTTAAGAGGTATTTTATTCCCTAGTAGGAAAAGTTAACAGACAATGTTTTGGTTTTAAGTTACATTTAATTGAGGAATTTATTAATGTGATTAACTATAACTAAATTAAACATACTTATTTTCATGTAGACATTCATCTATTACTAGATTTCTAACACAAACTAACATTTTCTCCAATAAATGAGTATTTAGGATGACTTGTTCACATTAAGAGCACTATAATAAACTTCTAGAGAGTCATGTAATATAAAAAAGAGAACTATATATTTACCATATCTTTAGACCATAACCAAAACCAAAATGGTTTGTACATGATCAGATAATCCCCAACAAGTACAATCTTTTACAAGAAGAAAAACTACTCTTAATCTCTAAAAATATTCAAACAATACCCAAAGTTCAACAAAGACCATTCAATACAAAATTTCACATATAATTATTTTAAATAAACCAAAATAATATTGAAACCCAAATCACTAAAAGATTTATTCACATAGTCTTCCAAGATAAATCTTAACATTTATCTCCAAGTAACAGAAGTTACACTTAAAGTATCATATTGTAAAGTAATTAACCTATTCACATATCCTTAATGATAGGTCAATCATTTCCATAGATAACAGAAAATAAAATTATTCTTGATTCAAAAAATAATCTAACTAAAAAGAATTGTTCATACTAACCAGAGACTTCCAATAGTCAGTGGTTGGTGATAAATACCAGTCGCACTTTGGTTGTGGGTTCGATTCCCAAAGCTTTGTCCGGCACAATAGGTTGTCACATGGTCCGAATGTTATACCTTTTCAAAAACTATATAATTTTATAACATTCCCAAAAATAAATAAATTCATCAAAAATAATGATAACATATTTTAACCACGAAGGTTATCTAATAACATTCATTTTGCATCCCAAAATGTATTAACTAGTATTTTACTCAAATTCAAGGATCATATAAACCAAAATGGTACTTTATAACAATATCCAAAAAAGAAAAGTTAATTATTAATTGAATAAAATGATCATATATCAATCTTCAGGGTTACACATACTATAAAAAGTCTTCTAATGTAATCTCATCATCAAAAGAGCCTTAATACTTTTAAGCATTTCACCATCCTAAATTCTTCCAGAACTCTTGAATCTATTAAATGTTGACTTCTTACACATTCAACATTGTTTATGATCCATTAACCATTACTTTCCAACTTATTCTGAAATACCTCTTTCCTACAAACAAAATCATTAATCATATCCTATGATTTCAATAAGAGGAAAACCTATGTTATGAAATAATCCATACCATTCATTGGTCATTGTCAGTTTCTTCATCCTCAATCGGAATTGAATTAGATATTAGTAAACAAATATTTGTACGATCCTAGTGATCCCATTCCAGAAACCTCTTCGTAGGACAATTGTTTGTATAATGACCAAGCACAACACATTTAAAATATTCAGTTGATCCTTCATAAAGAACTTCTTTCCCTTTCATAGAGTCAACTAGATTCTTCATTTTTCCATGACAGGTTCTTTCTTTATGACGTTCATTTCCACTTCTATAGCATCTTTTTATCCCATTGAAACAATTTCCTGCGTGTTTCTATTCACATATTTAACATGTAGATTTTTTAACACACATGCCTTTATGATTATTATCTGATCTTCTATTGGGACTTGTTTCTCGCTTATATGATGCTTTATAAGAATCCATAAGGATCAGGTGGTAAATCATGACTCCAGATAGATGGTTCAGAATAACCACAAGAGTTCTCATTGCAGCTCCCATATCATTCAGTTTCTCATTTAGAAAACTGTCACTGTTTTCATCACATCCACTGTTACTTTGGTGCCTGCTAGATCGAGCCATTTACTAAAATGAAAAAGGTTAGTGTGAGTATATTAGTAAAATCATCCTATAATATCTTATGAGTAGGGTAAATACTAAGATATAATTATTTATTCTATCTTAAACTCATTCACATTATCTATAAAAACTATTACTCTATATGAAATCCTAACCATTATGGTAATGTCACTTATGATTAAAGAATACCATAACATCTAAAGATATCTAAACCGACCTCTAATAATAACTATAAGGACCTGGCTGTAAAACATTAAATAATCTTGTATTAAATGGATAATTCATATTGAGGACATATTTGGTTTTTGAGTTTTAGAGAATTAGGAAATAACTATTAAATTTCAAAATATTACAAAGTAGACACTTCTACTCACTTTACAATTTTATCATAAAATAAAAACAATTAAAATAGATCCTGTATAGTTCCATGATTTATATATCATGTCTTTCCAGGATCCCATCTTTGACCCTATTCATCTTTATGTCCTGTGGAAAACATTTCAAAAACCTGGGATGAGCATAAAAAGCTAAGTAAGGGTTTTAACATAATGAAAGGAAATATTAACCCATCAAAAATAGATATCAACGAAACCATAATTTTCAATAATAACATACATTATGAAATCATAATATTAATGAATAACACATAGTAATTAAAAATTGTACAGCTAACTTAAGGAATACATAACATTCTTACATTATAGTTATCACAACTACATAGGGAGTCACATTTGGAATACCCATCACAATATATTCCCTAAATCTCTTTGGAGAAATATTCATGTTTACCTCCTTCACGTTACCCAATACATTGTAGAGCTAACTCGGGACCACCTTCCCTGGGTCTATCAGGGAACCACTCGTATACTTAACAATGGTCAAAAACCATAACATAATAATAACACATAACTTAAGCATAAAGGAAAGATAACATTCCAACATTGCAATAAAAATATCACAATTTAAGCTATTGAAATAATGAATCCATTCTAAAAACGATTTTCAATACCAAAATACATAAAAAGAGTATATGGTATTTCTTTTGCTTTTAATAAACATTACGGCTGGTTAAGGAAGCCAATGATCAAACAATAATCGTAGTGGTGGAAAGGTCGTTGTCACCGCTTAGGTAAAAAAATCAACATTCCTTTTTGTCATTTAGAAAATCGTTTTGTAGAGAAAATATTCCATTTGAATGAATTAAAAATTCAAAAGGGATTTATAAACAATATAAAATAAATTCGTGTATAAATCAATGGATTCATCAATAAAAGGAGATTGAGACGATGCCCCTTATAAAGACGGTATCCGTAGATTAAGGATAAATCAATTACATAATTATCTGTGACAAATATAAATACACAAACTATAAGTGGATATTAAGTGTAAAAAAATTAGAGGTCATCCTCACATATTCATAGCACAAAATAATCATGAAGTAGTGGTTTAACCCAAATAATTTAAATTGGGTTAAGAAGTTCCCTTACAAGAATTTTGGTAGCCTAACGACGTCACATCAAATTAAAAAAAATGAGTTGATGATAGAAAAATGGTATCTCATCACATGGACATATAATTTACATAAATAATGATATAGAAGAATATATACCAGCATAAGAAGATGATAATTAAAAGACACAACAAAAAGAATCCTTTTAAAAAGAAGAGGTTGAAAGGTTCCCTTACGGATTCAGTAGCTACAAAACCTGCACCCCATGAAAGAATGACAATATAATTTTTATGTAAATGCCAATAAATTGATGTATATTACTAAAAGTTTAGATCAATGGGAAGTAAATACACCACTCAAAGGATATAGTGAAAAATATAGCACGAATCTCATGGGAATAAAAAGTGAGAAAAAAACCCCTTACCTCGTTGTAATAAATCGAGTCCTATGAGAAAAAGATAAATAAACACAAAATAAATCCCAAAATACAAAGAATATAAATAGAATCATGATAATATATATCAAATGTCAGTAAAAAATACACCACATGCATTAAATATGCTGTGAACAATGGAAATCTTATAGAATTAAAAGTGAGATAAGAAATCCAATACCACGTGTCCGACTTGACTCGCTCGTATCATCCTTCTTATTCATGAATGATAAACATAAGTTAATTTCTACTTTATTAACAATATATTTTTCAGGTTTATTATTCCTTTTATATAACTTATTACCTTTATATAATAATTATTTAATTGTTTGAGTTCATATCAGACATTTTGTTGATGTTCGAAACATGACTCAAAAAATGAACTTGTTATAATTATAAATTGTCCATGTGGTCATGAGTCCATTATTTCCAGAATGATATTAATGATTTAGATATCATATACATCCTATATATATATCCAATATATTCATGTATTTATAATATTAAATAACATTAATAGGTAATAAATGAAATGCACTGTTACGGGAGATGGTAAGCAGTACATATTCATGAACGCAACATTCATTTATATTTCATATTTTAATGGAATGAAAAAAATGATACATAGGTATATTATAATTAAATTATAATATATATATTATATATCTTACATAATTTCATAAATTCATTCATTTATACGTTCCACGTAAGGCATGAAACAGTCATATCTCTTTTAGGGGGTGGTAGTCCGCATTTCTTAAAATGAAATTATCGCGTTTACCCATTATGGAAACCATAATGTTATGAAATAATTTAAAAATAAATAAGAATAAGGATAAAATAATAAAAATATATATTATATATAAATATAATGACATCTTAATGGCCACCATGATAGGTGGTAGGAGAAGACTGAACAATCATCATTTGATGAGGTAGTAATTTTCCATCCACCAAAACAATATGTTCTTTAACCATCAGACGAGGTGTGTGTAAGTGTAGGAAAAATCCTTATCTTAAATAAATCATAGTTTATTTAGGATACTGGTGTTTTTATGGGATCAAATAATATAATGATATTCATGGGTGAAGAAGGAAAATAAAGAAAGAAACTCGAGAGAAGACATTACCTCTAAATCGGGTAACTCTTTTTGATTTGAGACAAAGGCTTCCTTGGAAGGAATTCAGAACAACGTTTGGCATATATGAGTAATAAAGGGATTTGTAGAGATAATATTAAAAGATGTTGGATGGGCTAAGGGCTTGAGATGTTTGGGTAAGGGGGTAGAGGTGGAGACCATTTATAAGAGGGAGGTGGGTCACTTTTGGAAAGTCTTGAAATGATACCTTATTATATAATGATTTTCGTATTTTAAAGGTCCCAAAATGATATATTATCAGGATAAGGTTATAAGGGTTCAAAATAAACCCATAAAATAGGTTTTAAACAACTGTAAGTCTTACATTTTACCTTATCTTTTTATTTTATTTAAATCATTCATTAATGAGGTATTCACTGCATCATCATGGTGTCATCAATAAATTTATTTATTTAATGTATAAAAATTATGAAATAAAATACCAAGATTTAGGAAATTGTTTCAGAGTTACAATGACTATTTATAGACTAAGATATAATTTATGTATACAATATTAAATTGGATTTATATAGGATTTATAAACCATTTTTATATTTCTATTCTTCTTAAAAATAATGTCATAAATGTCACTATCACACCCATGTGACTCCATGGGACTTCAAGCATGGTAAAAAGCTTCCCCTAGACTGAACGGGCTCAAACAAGAATATTTGGGCACATGTTGAGGTCATTTTATATTATTATGATATTATTTTATTACCCTCAACTACATGATTACTAATTAATCACAATAATTAAAGATAATTATCGTTGTTACTATTCATAATGTCAAAAAGAATAGTCTTAATTACATAATTTGGACCTTATTATTCCAAATATAGAATCCATTTTATCAAATTCCAATCACAGACATTTCTTTAATTATTTTAAAAATAAATTTTGTTGTCAAAACAAAAGACGGGTTTTTAAGAAGTAAAATTTATCAAAAGATTGATTTGTTTTTACATACAATCTAAAAGTGAAATTACATCCAATGGAAACGATTGTATTAAATCATAATAAAATAACTAAATAACAACTTAAAACCAATTATAATAAATATCTAACTATATAAATAAATTAGATGAAAAGGATGTTTTGAATTAAGATGTTTTATTTTTCACTATTCATTAAAAATAAACATTATCAGAAAAATACCAAGAATTCACCCAAAGCTATATTTAATTTTAAAAATTAAAAAATGATTTCCAATTTACCATATTCAAAACATAGAAGTTTCATTAATAAATTATATAGTTAATTCCAGCTGTCAAAACAAATAGCTTGTTTTTAAGAAACAATATCTATCAAAAGATCGACACTGGATTATGTCCATTCTCAACGTGAAATTAATTATAATGACCACCATTGGATTAAATGGTAAAAATATATTCTGATTAAAATTTAAAATTAATTAATAAGATAATCTAACCATATAAATAAATTATAATAAAAGTATTTTTTGAATTAAAATATATCATTTTTCACTATTCATTAAAAAATGAACTTTATCGGAAAAATAACAAAATTTTACACAAAGTAAATTTTGATGTCTTGATTTTAGAGAATGATTTTATTTTGTCAAATATAACAATTAAACATGACAAAAATTAGATTTAAAAGGGGATTTTCATCAAAATGCGGTCAATCGACCTTTTAAAAAATATTAGAATATTTATACTTAAAATAAGATTCATTCTCATTTTAAGCTTCTAAAATTTGTTGGATAAATGTAAAAATATGTAACAAAGATATATAATCACATTTTAGTTAGATATATTAATTCTGGTCAGTACAATGGTTGGGCGTTTGCTACCATTTAAAATAATATTATTATATTAATAGTGTTCATCGTGAGATTTCAAAGAAACTCGTTGTTGTGTATTGGGTACGCCATCGAACATAGCACCCCTTTTAATGTAATATTAATATTTTATTCAAAAATATTAATAAATATCAAAATTTAATATTCTTTATTTACCAATGATGCGGCATCCTTCCCCTGTAGAGACCCTAAGCTTGACGTACATGGACATTACATTACTTTTGCGGAATACTTAGTACATAACAAAAACACACACAGAAGGACCGTAATAGTTTAGTGTCTTTGGAAACTTGGAATATAATATTCTAATCATGGTGAAAGATCTTCAACATCTCCCATAAAGATCTTCCATTTTTTTCTTACCTAAAACCTTTCTTTATATCCTGGGGAAAAGAAAACATAAAAGGGTAAGCTCAAATGCTCAGTAAGGGTAAACAAAAGAAATATCAATCACATCATATTCATAAGAACATAACAATTTAGAAATCATACCCTACAAAAGAGATCATAATTTCATAACATGGGATAAATCATGGTAGTAAAATATAATCACAAAAATCATAACTTAAAATATGAAGCTTTGATGCATACACACATAATCATAGATAATCATTTCTTATTAGTCAAGATTCATTGCCAAGACTATCTTAGTGGAAAATGTCCATTTCTGAACCAAGATCATTTCTCGTTTCAGTCCTGTTTCACTGAACCGGTTTAACCCGCCGTTCCGGCCATGTCTATCTCATGAGATATAAAATCTTTAACCAATGCATTGGCAAGACATATAGGTCCCACCCATCCCATAATGATACAATTCATATGTGTTCCACAAAATCATAAATCATAAATCATTGCATAACCCAGGTAATAAAAATGGGATTCTTAAACAACATGACATCATAAAAAAATTCATATAAGATAAAGGAATTCATAAAAATAATTCCATCACAACAAAATCAAATCAATGTAATAATAGGGATAGAAACATAACCCTATTTTATCTTTGATGAAAAATAATTTTGATAAAACACTTGAACTCCATTCTTGAGGAAAATATCCTTTCTACTTCAAAAAAATTTTCATTCCTTAACATGTCATTATATTTTAAACTAAAAGAATTTGATTAAAAATAAACTTGAAAACTTGTAAAGTAATCTTCTTGGAAATAGTTTTTAAAAAATCCATTCATGCCGTATAAGTTAAAAAAACTTTATTCTCGTACTTTTGTCGGAAAACTGAAAAAGTACCTCGTACGAAAAACTACAATAGATTCTTTTCATATCTTTTACTAAAAACTCACTGAAGGGTAAAATTGGATATAAACTATTTTAGAAGGATATAAAAATTAAAAATTGAGGAAACATGGATGTGGATGATAAAATACACCCCAGTAAATACCAAAGTATAAACAATCTCAGATAAAAATGAGATTGTGAGATTTTCCCTTACCTTAGATCTGATTTGCTTTGTAAGTGTCCGAACCTCCTGTATAATGATTTAAATATTGTTATTGACTTATTCCAGAATCATAATTATTTTTATGATATCATATATTGTCATATTATTATCTTCTTAGTAGTAATATTTCATTACTACTTGTTACTCTGGTGTTTATTACTTTTTGTTCTTAGGAGCGTTTTGTCGAATAAATTCTTATTTTTTCTTTTTAGGTTATAGATACCTCATTTACAGAATGTTATTAGTGTAATATATATCATATTCATTCACTCAATTCATTTATACAATCATTATGTAATGAATATCATGTATAATGAGTCACATCACATCGTGGAGACGGTATTTTGTACGTACGCACGAGCGATGATATCATTCCCATGATCGTGGAATTGTATTTGAGTGTATGTATAGTATTTCAGAATAAATATCATATTACAATAATCATGTATAGTTATTATTTACACCATTATACCAATCCAAGTAAGTTGGTGGTGGAAAACAGATTACACCACGGCGTGGAGACGGTATTCTGTACGTACGCACGCGTGGTGATTTCATTTTCTGTATGATGGATAGATGGTAAAATAAGGTTGTTTCATACATATAATCACATATCAATATATGAGTGATACTGATTTTGTTAATTCATAATGAAACAACTAATGAATAAGAAGTGTAAAAAGAAATAAAGATGAAAGAATCGGTAACGGGCATTACCTCTTCTTTGAAGCGCCTCTTTGAGACCTCCTTTCAGGGCACTAAAATTGGTCTTTGAATAAAACCAGGACCTCATGGATGTTTCTAGTTAAGTGGATAGGAGATATTGGCAGGGGTTGGACGAGCTTGAAGGCTCAAAGTGGTGTGAGGAAGAGAGAGAGGAGGTGCCCTTTTATAAGGGTGGAGAGGGGCACCTTTGGAATAACTAAAAATATTAATTTATTATAAAGTCAAATTCGGTTTTTAATAGCTCCAAATTGATATATTTAGAAGATAAGGTATGGATGGGTAAAAATCTTCTAATAAAATAGAATTTAGACATGTTTAGGTATCAATTTTAAACTTATCATTTAGATTTTACTTTAAGTTAGATAATTTAACTTTTACGGTGTCTTCTTGTTTTCTTACACTATAAGGTTAATAAGCTTACTATATCAAGCCAAAAGAACCCCAAGTTGTTTATTATTAATATATATAACCTTATCAAAGTCATTTGGCCGAAACTTAGATTTTTAGGAATAAAATAACAATTAATAATATAGAATTTGTTTTAAAAACTATTTTATGTCAATTTTGACACTATTTGGTAATTGGTTTTTGTGAAAATCGTAACAGAATGATTAGTTCGAAAATTTTATTAAATCAATAATAACCTGTCATATTAACATATAAAATTATTGTAATTCATAAAAAGTCTCAAATTACATTTATTTGGGTATATATAACACCAATTATCTCAATATGTCATTAATAAGATAATTACGGCATCATCAGGGTATCATAAATAAATTAAATTATTTTAAGTCTAAAAATTACAAATAAAATACCATTTTGTAGGAAATATTTTTAGCTTTCTAATTAATATTTATAGTCTAATTTATCTTATGTATATCCCTATATTAAATATGATTTAGTTATTAAACATTAATTTTAACTATTTTAACCCTTCTTTAAATAAATTGATAATAAATGTCCTAATCTAATACAAGTGGGCCTAAATGGTCATATATTATTCATAAGTTGGTTTTTGGTCAAATTACACTTATCAAATAGAATTAGAACATGTGTTAGTGTAATAATAATATCATTTTTACCCTTAACTACCCTATTTACTTTTAACCGTGGTAAATAAAAGTAAAAAGTTTCTATTCACCAAAAATAATTTTCATCTCATTAAACCACATTTTACTTACTGACATCAACCGTGTCTCTCGGAATTTTGAAATTTCAGTCACAGAAGCGGTAAAATTAAGTTTTACGCAAAAATTCAGTTTTTTAACTACCACATAGTGGTTTCACTATTCATCAAAAAATGAAAGTTCCAGAAAAATACCAAAAATTAGGCCTAAGCTATATTTGATATTATGAATTCAAAAATGATTTTTATTTTATCAAATTCAAAACATATCAGTTACATTAACTAATTTAAAAATTAATTCACGTCGTTAAAACAAATAGCGTGTTTTTAAGAGATAATAACAATCAAAAGATTGACACTTTTTTATGTCTGGTTTAAATGTGAAATTACATCCAATTAACAACATTGTATTAAATTGTAAAAATATATTCTAAATTTTTTTTAAAACCACTCAAATTAGTAATTTATCACTATTAATTATTTTCATTAAAAAAGTTGTTTTTAATTAAAATTTAGTAATTTTCACTATTCATCAGAATATGAAAGTTATCCGAAAGATACCAAACATTCACCCTAAGCTAATTTCGATATTTCAAATCCAAAAATGAAGTCCATTTAGAAATAAAATTTACAAAATTTCAAAAAGTGGTTATTACTATTCATAACGGCTAGTTTTAATAATATTTTAATAGCATATCGTTGTTTAGTGAAACTCGGTATTGCGTACAACACACGCTATCGTGGAAGGTCGCACTTGCGTGTAATGCAAGCCAAGTCAGGGATGCGTGTTGTGCAAGATCCTTTTGGTGTAGTGTACAACACAAGACATTAATGAAATTAAAAAGAATATTTTTCGTAAAATCTTGGGGTGTTACATTCTACCCCCCTTAAAATGAATTTCGCCCTCGAAATTCGTCGGTGTTATAAATGGGTTAATACTCGAAAGTTTCTTTAATAGAAACCCACTTCGTAAAAAGGAATACCAAAACCAATCTTTAAAAACAAAAGTATGAAACGTAATGGTTGCCCAAATAAACTGATTACTAGGTTTCCACATTGGTGAAAATATGGATATGGAAGAGAAATCTAACCATCATGTTCTGATGGAGAGTGGTAGAGAACATGGCTATGGAAAATCCAGCAATCAAAAATCCATAGATTTTTGATGATCTAAGGTACCATCTGATTCAACGGATATAAGGGCACTAGGACAACATTTCTGGTTTTCAAGATCATTTCCCTAAAGTTGAAGAATTTGAATTAGAATAAATACTTACTTTATTTTGGTACAATCTCACTGTTGTTCGTGCTTTGAAAACTTTCTACTTCATCTCATAATGAAATTAAGGTGAATTTGTTATTCGTGAAGTGTTAACAGATCATGTGATAGAATGATGGGTCATTCCATCTGTTTCAAACAAAAGGTTAGCAAAATTTATCAAATATACATAAGTCCATCTATGGTGAGGTTAATCATATACAATTCCAAGAATGAACCTATACTTCATATATCATACCACTTAATAAAATAAAACTAGTTTCTACTAACCAGGGACTTCCTGTAGGCCAGTGGTAGGAGATAAAGGCCAGTCGCACTTCGGTTGTGGGTTCGATTCCCAGAGCCTTGTCCGACGCGATGGGCTGTCGCCCGTCCTACAGGTTGTCATTTTTCTAAAGATATATTACTATAACATCCCGTCAATAATATGAAAACATTTCTATCCTTAAACAATACTAACTTATGTCCAACATCATCCATTCCAATATTTAGGCTTATCTAAAATACTTCGATCTAAGCTCATAGTATAAAGAAAATGATTACTTGAGATGTCACATAACAATCACGTGAATGCCATCATTTATCCCCCATATATCATAAGAAATATCTTATTGGTCAAATTACAAATATGTGAATACCTTAATCATGTATTCTCTTGAATAATGAATACCCATTTAACCTTAGTGAAAACATGAATGCAGTTAAAAGTTAACACTTTCCACAAACCTAAATCCTCAAAATTCTTTATACTCAAACCATGATATCACTTAGTCCATATATCAATCATGAGCTCATGAATAAAATCAATCATCTCATTATCTTCTTATCCCTTCATTATGCGCATATCATCTGCTTACCAAAAATATCTCAATCACTTCTCATGGTTACCGGTACCATAAAATTATTGATAACCACAATAGATCAATACATAAATATTCCAATATTCCACGATACTATATACACCATTATTTTGGAATCCCATTACATAAAAACTTAATCATTCCACTACATCGTTGTCATATTCAACATCGCCAATAGTGATCGCATGTGACTTCCCTTTGTCCTTTTCATTAAGTGGTTTCTCATGTCGATCATCATTAACCCTTGGATTAGGGAATTGATTAGCATAATGCCCCATTTGATTTCAATTGAAGCATTGAAGTGTTGTTGGTGCGTTCTCTGCAGTTTTTTCTTTATTCGCACCATTATAAACCCTGTTTCCATTATTTCGACACTCAGCTGCTCGATGAACTTCTTTTCCACACATAAAACATTTTCTAGTCCCTTTAAGACAAACTCCACCATGCTACTTTCCACACTTTGAGCATAAGGAAACATTCATCTTCTTTTCACCATTATTATGAGATTTCTCCTTTAACTCCATCTTTCGTTTCTTGTCAAAACCATGAGATGGATATATAGCACCAACTTCCATTTTACCTTGATAGCACAACGCACAATTTCATCATAGCTACTGATGTCTCTTATAGCTAATGCCCTTAGAAGATTTGGTTTTAAGCCATTGAAGAGTCAATCAATTTTACATTCAGGATGGATGATAAAGCTAGATGTATACCTTGAAAGACTTGTAAAATTTGCTTCGTATATACCAACAGATTCATCATCCTTTTGCTTTAGTTCTAGAAACTCCTTCTCCATCTTTGTTCGAAATATACGAGGGATGTACTTATTGAACAATAAGTTCTTGAACACATCCCATTCCATGGACTCAATTTCTTCTCTTGGGCTTGTATTCTTGATAAGATTCCACCAGTGATTAGCATCACCTTCCAAACGATATCTTAATAAGATGAATTTATCATGTTCAGAACATTGAAGAATATAAAATATCTTTTCAGTGGTACTGATCCATTGTTCAGCAACAAGTGGATCGGAAGACCCACTGAAAGAAGGTGGGCGTTGCCTCATGAAGGAATCAACAGAATATTGTTCCCTTCTCTGCTCATTTGGAAGTCTAGAATTATTCACAGCATGTGTATGTATAGCAATAATATTTTTCACTCCATCTCCCATAACATTTGTTTGTTCAGGAGGACAATCATTGCATTGTCCATTACATTGACCAACACGGTTCCTTCGGGTTCCAGCCATCGTCTAAAACCCAAAAAGAATAGTGTGAGAGGAAAAAATCACGCTAGGGAAAACAACATAATAAAGGGGGAGTACCATCAATATCTAACATCTTATGATTAATTCTAAGATGGCTAGCTCAATTCTAGGACTATTACGTACACTTAACCTTAGGGACATCCCTAGACATACCTTAGAAATATCTCTAGGGATCTCACTAAAGTTCTCACATCCTAGTTTCCAAAGGTTGACTAAAACATTCCTCTGATACCAACTGTAGAGACCCTAAGCTTGACGTACATGGACATTACATTACTTTTGCGGAATACTTAGTACATAACAAAAACACACACACAAGGACCGTAATAGTTTAGTGTCTTTGGAAACTCGGAACATATTCTTCTAATCGTGGTGAAAGATCTTCAACATCTCCCATAAATATCTTCCCTTTTTTCTTACCTAAAATCTTTCTTTATATCCTGGGGAAAAGAAAACATAAAAGGGTGAGATCAAATTCTCAGTAAGGGTAAAAAAAGAAATATAAATCACATCATATTCATAAGAACATAACAATTTGGAAATCTTACCCCGGAAAAGAGATCATAATTACATAACATGGGATAAATCTTGGTAGTGAAATGTAATCACAATAATCATAACATAAAACATGAATCTTTGTGGAATACACACATAATCATGGAGAATCATTTCTTATTAGTCAAGACTCATTTCCAAGACTATCATAGTGGACAAAGTCCATTTTTGAACCGAGTTCATTCCTCGTTTCAGTCCTGTTTCACTGAACCGGTTTAACCCGCCTTTCCAGCCATGTCTATCTCATGATATATAAAATCTTTACCCAATTCAGTGGAGGGATATATAGGTCCCACCCATCTCATAATGATTCCATTAATATGTGTGCCACAAAATCATAAATCATACATCACTGTATATCACATGTAATAGAAATGGGATTCTTAAACATCATGACATCATAAAACAATTCATATAAAATAACGGAATTCATAAAAATAATTCTATCAAACATAATAAAATCAATGTAATAATAGGGATAGAAACAGAACCCTATATTATCTTAGATGGAAAATAATTTTGGTAAAACACTTGAACTCCATTCTTGAAGAAAATATCCACTCTACTTCAAAAACATTTTCATTCTTAACATGTCATACAATTTTAAAATAAAATAAGTTGATTAAAAATAAACTTGAAAACTTATAAAGTAAGCTTCTTGGAAATAATGTTTTAAAAATCCAGTCATTCAGTATAAGATAAAAAAACATTATTCACGTACTTTTGTTGAAATGGTCAAAAAGTACCTCGTACGAAACACGACCAAATATTCCTTTCATATCTTTTACTAAAAATTCACCAAAGGGTAAAATTGTATATAAACTATTGTATAAGGATATAAAAATTACATATTTATGAAACATGGATTTGGATGACAAAATACACCATAGTAAATACCAAAGTATAAACAATCTCGGATAAAAATGAGATTGTGAGATTTTCCCTTACCTTAGGTCCGATTTGCTTCGTAAGTGTCCGAACCTCCTGTATAATGATTTAAATAATGTTATTGACTTATTTCAGAATCATAATTACTTTTATGATATCATATATGGTCATATTATTAGCTTCTTATTAGTAATATTTCATTACTACTTGTTATTCGGGTGTTTATTACTTTTTGTTCTTATGTGCGTTTGGTCAAATAAATTCTTATTTTTTCTTTTTACGTTATAGATACCTCATTTATAGAATTTTATTAGTGTAATATATATCATATTCATTCACTCAATTCATTTACATAATCACTATTCAATGAAGATCATGTATAACGAGTCGCATCACATCATGGAGACGATATTCCGTATGTACGCACGAGCGATGATATCATTACCATGATCGTGGAATTGTATTGGAGTGTATGTATTCTATTTCAGAATCAATATCACATTAAAATAATCATATATACTTGTTATTTACACCATTATACCCATCAAATTAAGGTGGTGGTGGAAAACAGATTACACCACGGCGTGGATACGGTATTCCGTACGTACGCACACGTGGTGATTTCGTTTTCCGTAGGATGGATAGATGGTGAAATAGGGTTATTTCATACTTATAATAACATATCAGTATATGAGTTATACTGATGTTATTACTTCATAATCAAACAACTAAATAAGAAGAAGTGGAAGAAGAAATAAAGATGAAAGAATCGGTAACGAGCATTACCTCTTCATTGAAGCGCCTCTTTGAGACCTCCTCTTAGGGCACTAAAATTGGTCTTTGAAGAATACCAGGACCTCTAGGACGTTTCTTGGGAATTGTAGAGGAGATATTGGTAGGGGTTGGCAGAGAATTAAGGCTCAATGTGGTGTGAGGAAAAGAGGGAGGAGGTTCCCTTTTATAAGGGAGGAGAGGGGCACCATTGGAAAAACTAAAAATATTATTTTATTATAAATTTAAATTCTGTTTTTAATAGCTCCAAATTGATATATTCCGTATCTAAGGTGGGGATGGGTCGAAATACTCTCATCCAATATAATTTATACAGGTTTAGGTATCAATTTTAACCTTATCATTTAGATTTAACTTTAAGTTAGACAATTTCACTTTTACCGTGTCTTCTTGTTTTCTTACACTATAAGGTTAATAAACATACTATATCAAGCCAAAAGAACCCCAAGTTGTTTATTATTAATATATATAACCTTATCTAAGTAATTTGACCGAACCTTAGATTTTTATTATAAAATAACAAATAAAAATATAGTATTTGTTTTAAAATCTATTTTTTGTCAATTTTGACACTATTTGGTAATTGATTTTTCTGAAAATCATAAAAGAATTATTAGTTCAAAAAATTTAATTAAATCAATACTAACATGTCATATTAACATATAAAATTATTTTAAATCATAAAAAGTCTCAAATTACATTTATTTGGGTATTGATAACATCAATTATGTCAATATTTCATTAATAAGATAACTACTGCATCATCATTGTATCATAAATAAATTAAATTATTTTTAGTCTAAAATTTAAAAATAAAATACCATTATGTAGGAAATTTGTTTATCTTTCTAATGAATATTTATAGTCCAATTTATCTTATGTATAAACCTGTATTAAAAATGCTTTAGTTATTAAACATTGATTTTAACTATTTTAACCCTTCTTTAAATAAATTGATAATAAATGTCCTAATCTAATCCATGTGGGCCTAAATGGTCATAGTTTCTTCCTAAGGTTGTTTTTGGTCGAATTAAACTTATAAAATAGAATTAGAACATGTTTTAGGGTAATAATAATATCATTTTTACCCTTAACTACCCTATTTACTTTTAACCGTGGTAAATAAAAGTAAAAAGGTACTATTCACCAAAAATTATTTTCATCTCCTTGAACCACATTGTACTTAATGAAATCAACTTTGTCTCTCTGATTTTTGAAATTCCACTCACATAAGCAGTAAAATTATGTTTTACGAAAAAATTCAGTTTTTTAACTACCACTTAGTGGTTTCACTATTTATCAAAAAATGAAAGTTTATAGAAAAATACCAAAAAATAGGCCTAATCTATATTTGTTATTACTAATTAAAAAATGATGTTTATTTTACCAAATTAAAAAAATATCAGTCACATTAACTAATTTAAAAATTAATTCCCATCATCAAAACAAATAGCGTGTTTTTAAGAGATAATAACTATCAAAATATTGACACTTGTTTATGTCTGGTTTAAATGTGAAATTACATACAATGAACAACATTGTATTAAATTGTAAAAATGTATTCTATATATACTTTAAAACCACACAAATTAATAACTTATCACTATTAATTATTTCGATTAAAAATGTTGTTTTTAATTAAAATTTAGTAATTTTCACTATTCATTAGAATATGAAAGTTATCTGAAAAGTACCAAAAGTTCACCCTAAGTTAATTTCGATATTCTGAATCTAAAAATCAAGTCCATTCTGGAAAAAAATATTTTCAAAATTTCAAAAAGTTGTTATTACTATTCATAACGGCTAGTTTTAATAATATTTTAATAGCATATCGTTGTTTAGCGAAACTCGGTATTGCATACAACACATGCTATTGTGGAAGGTCGCGCTTGCGTGTAATGCAAGCCAAGTCAGGGATGCATGTTTTCCAAGCTCTTTTTGGTGTAGTGTACAACACAAGACATTAATGGAATTAAAAATAATATTTTTCGTAAAATCATGGGGTGTTACATCCCCTCTTTTGGGAATTGCATCCTCACAATTTTAAAAATGGGCTCGGAAACATCATTGAAAGCCCCAAATTGATAAAGTACTCAATAAAACTATCACTTTAAATTAAATAAAGAGAAGTAAAATGGTCCCCTAATATAACCCATACTAGGATCCCATAAAAACATGGATATGGAAGAGAAATTAAGTGTCATGTTCTGATTGAGAGTGATAGAAAGCATGATCATGAGAAAGTAATCAATCTGAAATCAACAAACTTGTGATAGGTTAAGAGGTATTTGATTCCCCGGTAAGAAAAGTTAACAAACAAAGGTTTTTTAGGTTACTTTTCATTGAGGACATTATTTATGATCTTAACTAAAACATTAGTAAACATAATTATCTATAATGTAGGCTTTCATCTCTTTCAAGATTTCTAACAGAAACTGATATTTTCTCCAAAAGATGAGTATTTAGAATGACTTGTTCACATTAAGAGAGCTATAATAAAATCCTAGACAATAAAATAATCCAAAAAAGAGAACTATATATTTTTCATGCCTTTAGACCTGATCCAAAACCATAATGGTTTTTACCTGATCAGATAATCCCCAAAATGTATAATCTTTTACAAGAAGAAAAATTACTCTTAATCTCCAATACTTTTCAAACAATACCCAAAGTTCAACAAAGACCATTCAATACAAAATTGCCTTTAAAATTCTACAGAATAAACCAAAATACAATTGAAACCCAAATCTTTAAAACATTTAATCACATAGTCTTCCAAGATAAATGTTAACATTTATCTCCAAATAACATCAGTTACTCGTAAAGTCTCATATTGAAAATTAATTAACTTAATCACTTATCCTCCATAATAGGTCAATAATTTCCATATATAACCCAAAATAAACTTATTCTTGATTCATAATATAATCTAACTAAAAATTATTTGTCATACTAACTAGGGACTTCACATAGTCCAGTGGAAGTTGATACATACCAGTCCCACATTGGTTGTGGGTTCGATTCTCGCTTCTTTGTCCGACGCGGCAGGTTGTCACACAGTTTGCGTGTTGTACCATTTATAAAACTATATAATTTTATAACATTCCCAAAAAATAAAGAAATTCATCAAAAATAACCTTAACATATTTTAACCATGAATGTTATCTAATAAATTTCCTTTTTCATCCCAATATGTATTAACCGGTATTTTTTTCAAAATCAAGGATCATATAAACCAATGTAGTTCATTATAACTATATCCACAAAAGAAAAGATAATTATTCATTAAATAAATTTTTTATACATCTATCTTTAGGGTTACACATACTATAAAGATTATTCTAATGTAATCCCATCATCAAAAGATCCTTATTACTTTTAAGCATTTCAACATCCTAAAATCTACCATAACTCTTGAATCCCTTATATGTTGACTTCTTACTCATTCATCATTCTTTATGATCCATTAACCATTACTTTCCAACTTATTATGAAATACTTCTTTCCTACATACAAAATCATGAATCATATTCAATGAATTCAATAATAGGAAATCATATGTTATGAAATAATCCATACCTTTCATTGCCCATTTTCAGTTTCTTCATCCTCAATCAAAATAGAATTAGGTATTGGTAACCAAATATTTGTACGATCCTAGTGATCTCATTCCCGAATCCTCTTCATCAGACAATGGTTTGTATAATGACCATGCACACCACATTTAAAACATTCAATTTGTCCCTCAGAAAGAACTTCTTTCCCTTTCCTAGAGTCAACATGATTCTTTGTTTTTCTGTGGCAGGTTCTTGCTATATGACCTTAATTTCCACATCTATAGCATCTTTTTGTCGCTTTGAAACATTTTCATGGGTGTTTCTTTCCACATCATTTACACATTGATTTTTTAACACACATACCTTAATGATTATTACCTGAACTTCTCTAGGGATTTGTTTCTCCCTTATATGATGCCTTATAAGAATAAAAAAGGTTCAGGTGGTCAATCTTGACTCCAGATAGTTGGTTGAGAATAACCACAAGAGTCTTCATTGCAGCTCCCATATAATTTAGTTTCTTTTTTAGAAAACCGTCACAATTTTCTTCACATCCACTTTTACTTTGGTGCATGCTAGAGCTACCCATTTACTAAAACCAAAAAGGCCAGTGTGAGTATATTAGTAAAATTATTATATAATATCTTATGAAGAGTGTAAATACTATGATAAAATTATTCATACTATATTAAACTCATTCACTTTATATAAAAAACTATGACTCTTTCAGAAATCCTAAACATTATAGTAATGTCACTTATGCTTAAAGAATACCCTAACCTCTAAAGTTATCTAAACTGACCTCTGATACCAATTATAAGGACCCGGATATAAAACATTACATAATCTTGAATTAAATGGATAATTCACATTAAGTATATATTCAGGATTAGAGTTTTAGAGAATTAGGAGTTATCTATTACATCTCAAATGATTACAAAGTAGACACTTCTACTATGTTTCCATTTTATTCATAAAATAGAAACACATAAAAAGGAACTCTTATAGTTTCATGTTTTATATAGAATGTATTTCCATGATCCCATCCTTGATCATATTCAACTTTATGTCCTATGGAAAACATTTCAAAAACATGGGATGAGCATAAAAAGCTGAGTAAGGGTGATAACATAATGAAATAAAACATTAACCCATCAAAAATAAAAATCAATGAAACCATAACTTTCAATCATAACATACCCTCTGAAATCATAATATTTATGAATAACACATATTAATAAAAATCGTAAAGCTAACTTAAGGCTTACATAACATACTTACATTGTAGCTATCACAACTACATAGGTATTCACATTTGGAATACACATCACAGTATATTCCCTAAATCACTTCAGAGAAACATTCACATTTACCTCCTTCATGTTACCTAATACATTGGAGAGCTAAATCGGGCTCACCCACCCTTGGTTTAACATGGAACCACCTGTATATGTAATAATGGCCAAAAACCATAACATAATCATAACACATAACTTAAGCATAAAGGAAAGATAACATTTCCACACTGCAATAAAAATATAACATTTTAAGATATTGAAATAATGAATCCATTATAAAAACCATTTTCAATACCAAAATACTTAAATAGAGTATATAGTATTTATTTTCCTTTTAAGAAACATTACAGCTGGTTAAGGAAGCAATAGATCAAATAATACTCTCAGCGGTGGAAGTGTCATTGTTACTGCTTAGGTAAAAAAAAATAAACATTCCTTTTTGTCGTTTAGTAAAACGTTTCATAGAGAAATGATTCCCTTTGAATGAAATGAATATTCAAAAGGGTTTTATACACTGTATAAAATAAATTCGTGTATAAATCAATGGATGCCTCAATAAATGGATATTGAGATGATATCCCTTATAAAGACGATATCCATAGATTAAGGAGAAATCAATTACATAATTATGTGTGAAAAATATAAATACACCAAATATAAGTGGATATTAAGTGTATAATAGTCAGAGGTCATCCAGACCAATTCATAGAACGAAATAATCAAGAAATATAGGTTTAACTCAAATAATTGAAATTGGTTTAAGAAGTTCCCTTACAGAAATTTGGTATCCTAACGGCGCCACATAAAATATCAAAAAACGAGTTGATGAGAGGAAAAGGGGTATCTCATCACATGGACATAAAATTTACAGCAATAAATATATAGAAGAATATATCCCAACTTAATAATATGTGAATTAAAAGACACAACAAAAAAGAATCCATTTAAAAAGAAGAGGGTGAAAGGTTCCCTTACCGATTTGGTAACCTACGAAACATACACCCCATGAAATAAGGACAATACAATGTTGATGTAAATACACATAAATGGATTTATATTATTCAAAGAGTAGAATATTGGTCAGTACATACACCACTCAAAGGATATAGTGGAAAATATAGCATGAATCTCACAAAAATAATAATTAAGATAAAAAACCCTTACCTCGTTGTATTAAATCAAGTCGTTTGACAAAAATATAAATAAACACTCAATTAATCAAAAAATAACAAGAATATAAATATAATCATGATAATATATATCAAATATCAGTACAAAATACACCAAATGCAATAAATATGTGGCGAACAATGGAAATATTACGGAATTAGAAGTGAGATAAGAAATCCTATACCACGTGTCCGACTACACTCGCTCGTATGATCCTTGTCAATCATGAATGATAAAAAAAGTTAATTTATACTTTCCTATGTAAGTTTTTCAAGTTTATTGTTCCTTTTATATCATTTATTACATTTCTAGAAAAATTATTTAATTTTTTGAGTTCATAACGGACATTTTGTTGATGTTCGGAACATGAGTCCAAAAATTAATGTGTTATAATTATAAATTGTCAATGTGGTCAAGAGTCCATTATCTCTAGAAAAATATTCAAGATTTATATGTCATATATATCATATATATATATCCATTATAGGCATGTATTTATTATATTACATAACATTTATAGGTAATAAATGAAATGCACAGTTCTTGGAGACTGTAAGCCGTACATACGCATGATCACAACTTTCCTTTATATTTCATATTTTAATGGAATGAAAACATAATAATAAATAGGTATATTATAATTAAAGTAAAATATATTTATTATACATGTGACATGAGTTCATAAATTCTATCCTTTATACATTCCACATATGGCATGAACGAGTCATGTCACTTTGAGGGGGCGGTAGTCTGCACTTCCTAAAATGAAGTTATCACGTTTACCTATTATGGAAACAATAAAGGTATGAAATAATTGAAATATAAAGAAACATAAAGAAAAAATAAGAATATTATATATTATATATTAATATAATTATATCTAAATGGCCACCATGAGAGGTGGTTGGAGATGATTGAACAATCATCGTTTCGTGAGGCAGTAATTCGCCATACACGAAAACAATATGTTCTTTAACCATTAGACAGGGGTGTGTGTAAGTGTAAGTAGAATCATTATCATAAAAACATCCTAGTATATTGATTATAGTGGTTTTATTATGGGATAACATTATATGATGATAGTGGTGAGAGACGAAGAAAAATAAAAGAAAGAAACTCGAGAGAAGACATTACCTCTAAATCAGGTAACTCTTTTTATTTTAGACAAATGCTTACTTGGAAAGAGTTCTTCCCAATGTGAGGCTTATAGGAGTAATAAAGGGATTTTTAGAGATAATATGAGTAGAGTGTGGATGAGCCAATGGATTGAGAGGTTTGGGTAAGGGGGTAGAGGTGGGGCCCTTTTATATGAGGGAGGAGGGTCACTTTAAGAATGTCTTGAAATGTTACATTATTATAAAATGATTTTCCTATTTTAAAGTCCTGAATCGATATATTTTGAGGATAAGGTGATAAGGGTTCGAAATAAACCCATACAATATGTTTTAAACATGTTTATGCCTTAGATTTTACCTTATGTTTTCATTTTATTTAAATCGTTCATTAATGAGGTATTCCCTACATCATCATGGTGTCATAATTAGATTTATTTATATAACGTATAAAAATTATAAAAAAATACCACTATGTAGAAAATTGTTTTATTTTTTCAATTAATATTTATAGTCTAATACATCATTTATGTAAAAAAAATTAATATGGTTTTACGTAAGATATACAATCTTTTGTTATATTTCTATTATTTTTAAAAATAATGTCATAAATGTCACTATCACAACCATGTGACTCCATGGGCCCTAACGTTGGTTAAAAAGAATCCCCTGGTCTTCCATGACTCAAACAAGAAATCTTGGACACATTTTTGGGTCATTTTATATTATTATGATATTATTTTATTACCCTTAACCACCTGATTAATTATTAAGCACGATAATTAAAGATAATTATCGTCGTTAGTAATATTAATGTTAAAATAAATTAGACATAATTAAATAATTTGGACCTTATGATTAAAAATATTTAATCCATCTTATCAAATTCCAATCACATAAATTTCAATAATTAATTTAAAAATAATTCCCACGGTCAAAACCAAAGACGGGTTTTTAAGAAGTAAAATCTATCAAAATATAGATATGTTTTTACATCCAATTTATAAGTGAAATTACATAAAATTACCAAAATTGTATTAAATTATAAAAAAACTAAATTAATCCTTAAAACCAATTAAAATTAAAATCCAACTATATAATTAAATTGGATGAAAAGGCAGTTTTGAATTAAAATGCTGTATTTTTCACTATTCATTAAAAAATGAACATTATTAGAAAAATTCCAAAAATGCAAACTAAGATATACTTAATATTAAAATTAAAAAATGATGTCCAATTTACCAAATTCAAAAAATAGATTTTTTATTAATAAATTCTATTGTTAATTCCCGTTGTCAAAACAAATAGCGTGGTTTTGAGAAACAATATCTATCAAAAGATTGACACATGTTTATGTCCATTTTCAATGCTAAATTAATACTAATGACCACAATTGGATTAAATAGTAAAAATATATTCTAATTACACTTTAAAAACAATTAAGAAGATAATCTACCCATAGAAATAAATTATATTTAAAGGATGTTTTGAATTTAAATACATCATTTTCACTATTCATTAAAAAATGAACTTTATCGGAAAAATACAAAAAACTTACACAAAGTAAATTATGTTGTCTTTATTATAAAGGATGATTTTATTTTACCAAATATAACATATAAAAGTGAAAAAAAGTATATTTAAAAATAGATTTCCATCAAAAGGCGGTTAATTGACCTTTTAATGAATATTAGAATATTTATGCTTAAAATTGGATTAATTATCATATTAAGCCTCTAAAATTTATTGGATAAATGTAAAAATATTTAAGTAACATATATAATCACTTTTTTGTTAGTTTTTTCCATTCCCGCCATTACAAAGGTTGGGCGTTTACTACCATTTATAATAATAATATTATATTATTAGTGCACATCGTAAGATTTCAAAGAAACTCATTGTTGCGTATTGGGTACGCCATAGAATATAGAATCCCATTTAAAGTAATAATAATATTTTAATCATAAATATTAATAAATATGAAAATTTCATATTCCTTATTTACCTGATATGTTGCAAGGATGATGAATATGTTGGTACCAATGAGGAAAATATTATAAGACATGCCAGGTATACTTGTAGAATTATTACCCAACCTGATAATTAAATTGATAGACTCTTTAGTGGATTAAAAGAAAGACTTAAAAGGCAATTATCCAAAAGAGACATCAATATATTTGATGAAATTGTCCAATGTGCTCTAAATTTTGAGATAGATACCATAGTAACCCATCACTCCTATGGGTTTGATAAGATGAGAAAAACTGAATTCAAGGGAAAATATAAAAACCACACTAAAATGAAGATGAAATTTTCCTTATTCTCACTATATGGAATGAATCTTGGTGGAAATTTTCATAATGGTACGAGAAAATGTTTATGTGTGGAAAGAACGATCATCGGGCAATTGAATGCTGATGTGATTGAAAAAAGATGTCTAATGAAGAGAATTGAGAACATGCGATATAAAATGATCATCTTACACTTCAATGATACAAGTGCATAGAAATAGATAATTCTTCTAATAGATGAACCAATTCAAAGGTTATTGATGATGATCAATGTCAGCAAAATCAAAAGGCCAAAGACAAAGGAAATTAACATGTGATCACTATTAGTGATGTGGAGTACATTAATGAAGTGGTTAAAGGTACACATTCCATCCAGTATAAAGTAGAAATTTTTTTATTTGACTATGGTCCAACCACACTATTATTTATGAATTATTTTCTTAGGGTATCAGCACATTACCACAACAATTAGATGCTGAGTTATCCATGATAGCTCTTAAGAGAACAATGGTTGAATCAAATGTTTGTAATTATTTTTCGGTTTATGTTGGAGGTAATGTGATTCCCAAAAAACTTTTGATCCTTCTTATAGTGTAGTTGGATGTGATTATTGGTGTGGATTGAATTTCAATATATGGTTCTCATAAAAATTTCCAACAAAGGGATGTCACATTTCATATTTCAGATCAATCTGGGATCATCTATCGATGTATGGTTGCTATAACCTTCTAGTAAAAATTTTGTCAATCTTATGGGTCTTGATCCCTATAAATTAAGGTTACCATTCTCAAATAGTTTGGTAGAAACTCAAAATTAATAATACACCCATATTATGAGATTTTGATGATGTATTTCCAGAATTATTACAATGTGTTCCACTAAATCATGAAGTTGAGTTTCCAATAAAACTCACACTAGGTGATATTACTATTTCAAATAAACCTTATAAAATGGACTGAGATGAGTTATATAAATTAATGAAGCAACTCCAAGAGAATATTTTAAAGTAATTCATACTCCCTAGTGCATCACTTTTGGGATCACCGACTATATTTGGTAAGAAAAAAATGGAACAATGAAACTCTATATTGATTATCGAGAACTTAACATGATCACTAAAAAATATCATTTTCCCCGCACTGATGAAATATTTGACCAAATATTCATAGATCAATAATTTGACAGGATTGATCTTCATTCTGGATATCATCAATTAATGTTTAAGAAGGAGGATATACCAAACAAGATAATCAGTACAAATTATGGAGGCTATGAATATATAATGACGACTTTTAGTCTTACTAATTCTCCCACAATATTCATGGATCCAATCAGTAGAGTTTTTGCAGACTATCATGAACATTTTTAGGTAGTATTTATAGATTATATTATATTATATTCAAAAATTAGCAAAGAGCTTTAAGATCACTTGAGAATTGTTCTAAAGACCCTAAGATAGGATAAGTTTTATGAAAAGTTTACCAAGTGTGAATTTCGGATCTAGAATGTTTCATTTTTAGGTCACATAATCTCAAGAGAGGGGATATTTTTGGATCCAGTGAAAATATAATTTACTGAATGTTGGATGATACTAATAAGGGTAATTGAGATATGAAGTTTTCATGGTTTTCTTAAATATTAGAAACATTTTGTGAATGATTTTTGATGCAAAACACTATGAAAAATGTTCCTGAATTCAACCGTTATTGTGATGGAATAATAAGATTTAGAAACTATGTGTTTCTTCATCCAATATCATAATTAAAGAAGGATATCTGGATGAGGCTCATAGTTTATCATTCCCTACTCTACGACAAGCACAAATATTTATAGGGATCTGGAAGAGTATTTCTCTTGGGATGTCATGGAAGGATATGTTACTGAATATGTCTCTTGGTGATTTTTTTCATCAATTTAATGTTGTGAGTTAGAAGTATAATGGGGTGTTACAACCATTACCTATACCAGAATGGTAATGCAAAAACATCACTTTGAACTTTGGAAATAGACATCAAAAAACATCTAAATAAGATAATGATATATGGATTATAATTGATCTCCTTACGAAGTTGGAACAAATTATTACTATTGGAAAGGATTTCACTCTTGATCAGCTTGCCAGTATAAATGTAAAAGAAGAGGGAAGAGTTCATGGAGTACCACTTTCTATTATATCTGATCGGTGTCTGAGGGTTACCTCGATGCTCTAGATATATATTCAGCAGGCACTATATACAGAGTTATGTTTCAACACTTCTTATCATCTTTATATTGAAATTCAATCTAAGATGACAAATAAAAATCTATAACACATTTTGAGAGATTGGAATATTGATTTCAATGGTTGTTTAGATCAACACCAACCATTGGTGGAATTTTATTACAAAAATTGCTTTTAATCTAGTATCTAGATGGATCATTATGAAGTCCCACATTGAATAAAGTGAAGAACATCAACTTTTTTTGGATGAAGTTGGTGAAAAAATGATATCAAGAAATGAACTTGTTGATGAAATGGAAGAAACAGTTAGATCTTTCCAACAACATATAAGAGAATCTCAAAGTCGAAAAAAACGGTATTCTAATAATAGATGAAAAGACCTAGGGTTTGAAGTGGTTGAAAATGTTTTTCTACGACTAAATCCCTAGAAGTGTGTAATTATATTTTTTAATACGTTTAAGATCAACCCTAGGTATATATGTCCTTTAGAATTTTTTGATCGTGTTGTGAATGTAGCATAGTAATTGCTGCTTCTGTCGAATCTCTTTCAAGTTCATTGTTTGTACTATTTTTCTTTATTGAGAAAGTACATATATGATCATTCCCCTGTACTAAACAAAAAATTTATACTATTGGTGAAAAATCATTCTTATGAAGAGAAACCAATATAGATTTCAGAATATAGTGGAAACGTTCTTCAAAACAAGACCTCTCGCTTTTCTAAAGATTTGTGGTGGAACCACCAATTTGTGGAAGCTTCTTGGGAACTTGAGGATAAGATGATGGAGAGATATCCTCATATCTTTTTATCCAAGTGATGAATTTTTATGGATAAATTAAGTTTATTGGGGTATAATGTTATACCCAAATGTTTTTATGAAATATTTTCTTTAAATAATTTTAAATATTCAATAGCTTGAATTACACGGAATAGTGAGTTTAAAAAAACCATGCCACAACCTTGGTAAATAATGTCCATTTTAAACAAGTTGTTAGGTTTTAAAGAATAAATATAACTAACTTATTAAAATGTTCTGTATAAGTTATTAGCATCCGATTATTTATAAAAAATATAAATCAATTATAGATTTTTATTTTTGTATTAATAAATTGAATGAATTACTATTTTTTAAAAAAGTAATGGAATATATATTTTCTATTCTTAATATTTTTTTATATACATACAATAAATAATTTTGTCATAGGGAATGAGTAAACCATATTTGATTTAGAAAAACCTATATTTTTCAAAATGGTAATGTCATGCCTTTTAATGGTGAACCTCTTATTAATTATGATTTTGAAACAATAATAATTTTTATATGAAAACATAAACATGTTCATTGGAAAAGGGAAAAAAATATTTACATTTGATGAAATTTTAATTTTATTTCTATAACATTCAAAATTATGATGAATACTAAAATAAAAAAAACAACTTTTTTTATCAAAATAATTTATATGGTTAAACTATAATATTGTATTGTCTTAAATTATAAATATAAAATATTCTTTTCATTCAATATAGTGTATTTCATTAGCATTAACTGTAAATTGAATTCAGTTGTAAATAAATTTCAATATTCTAAATTGATTATCTTTTAAAACTCGTTCTCTATTTCCCACAACAAGATTAAATTTTAATTAATCAATAAAACATCATTGATTTGACTTTTTCAAAATTTAATCCATATTTGGAATCATTAGTTCAAAATTGTTTTAATATCTTTATTATATATTTGAGAATTCTGAATAGTGACTTCGGTAAATTTTTTTTTAATACAGTAAAAGGGTAAACTGAGTAATTAAGGGTAAGAATAATATTATAAAATTACCCTAAAAATTTTCTTATTATCATTGGAAGAGTGTGTTTATACAAAAACCGTTCTTGGGGTCTAAATGGTGTATTTTCGAACCCACTTGGATAAGATTATGACATTTAATTTATTTTATTTAATGAAATATTAAATATGTCTCACACAAATTTTAATAAATAAATATTTTATATATATAAGTTTATACAAAAGATATATTAGATTATAAATAATTATTTGAAATATAATTTTTTTCATTATCATGGTAATTTATTTTTAAATTTTAGTAAATAAATAATTATCCTAAATAATTATTCTCTGATGATTTAAATATTAATTAATGGATGAGAAATCAATAAAACATTTTTTATTATAGTACTACAAACCATTAAAAAGACCAAAAAACTTGAAAAAACATTATTGGTCAAGTATAACTCGGCAATAAACACACAAGTTTCCCGTAATTGACCATTTGATCTTTATAGAAGTGATTTTGATGCTTATATTATTTTATTTAAAATTATGTTAAAATTGATACATTCGTAAAATAATAAATATAGAATTTTAAATGATGAATTTTAATGAAGGTAAATTTTTTAAAAAAATATTATTATGAAATATAGTATATTTATCATCAATATATTATTTTATTTTTTAATTTTATTTAACATATATGTTTATTAAATAATTACAGAAAACTGATGTTGTAATTGTTTTATTAATAAAGATAAAAAATAAATGTTGTTAAAAATATTAAAATAAATATAATTTAGGATAATTAATATAACTAATTATGTTTATATAATAACTTGAAATTTTAAAAATAACATAAAATAGTTTTTTTGAATTTATCCGGTTATATTATTATTTTTAAAAATCAATTAATTGAATAGTTTCAAATTGACACTATTGATTGTTTATCAAAATAATGATTTATTAAATAATTTAAAAGAAATAAAATATTTTTTAAAAATATATAATAATTATTATATGTTATAAAATGTTTTAATGGGTTTATTTATAGTATAATTCACCTCAAATAAGTAAATATATGACCCTTTTAATATTGAATTAATTGATACCCAAATTAAAAATTAAATAGAGTAAATAAGTGTAAATTAAAATGATATCATTTATTTTGATAGAAAAACTCGTCTAAAATAAATTTGTTGAGGATACTATAACTCAATCACATCTATTATTTAATATTGGTACATTTTTGATGTTTTTGGATGTGGTTTTAATTTATTATAAATTTATGTTTTTTGGGATCCCAAATTGCCCATAATCTCTATTATAAAAGGGAATCTCCTCCATCTCCTTTTCACTTCACATTGATCCTTAATGATCAGAAATCATATGAAAAATTCCCTTATTAACTAAACTAGTTACATCATAGAGGTTTATTTATCCTTCAATGACCAACTCTAGAGCTCTAATAGGAAATTTATCTGAAGCAAAATGAAGAAGATGTAATTCCATGTACCAATTATTTTAATCTTATTAAATTTTTTAAATCCAATTCATTAGTTGTTTAATTATATAGATCTAAATACAATATCATTTATATAATTTTATATTATTATGAATATGGAACAAAAATATTTCACTTTCAATCCATCCTATGAAAAATAAAAATCACCACGAGTGCATATGTACGACTTACCGTCTCCACACCATGGAGTAATATGTTTTTCACCACCACCATAAAAGGATGGGTATAATGATGGAAAAAATAAATATATATTATTATTATAAAATGATATTTATTCTAAAATATTATACACAAATTGATTCATTACCATTCAAGAATTATTGAAATGATATTGTCGCTCGTGAGTACGTACGACCTACCGTCTCTAAGATGTGATGTGATATATTCTATGCGATCTACATCATAGAATGATTATATAAATGTATAGAATGAATATATTTGATCATATATGATATCATATAAGTGACTATGATTATCAAATAATTCAATTAATTTATTTAAATCATTATATAGGATGTCTGGACTCATACAAAGGAAATCAGACCTAAAAGGTAAGCAATAATTTTACAATTTCATTATTATTCGAGATTGTTTATACAAAAGTATTTACTGGGATATATTATCATCCAAATATATGTATCCTAAATTGGATATATTATTTATATTGTTACAAAAATTTTAACATAAATTTTACCCATTAGAAAATTTTATTAAAAATTATGAAACTAATATTTTTTCCTTACTCGATAGCAGCCATTTTTTACCTTTTTGGAAAAAGTATGAGGAGAATGTAGTTTTTAATTTATACGGCATGGAGATATTTTTACATCTTCATAAAACCTTATTTCCAAGATTCTTCCTCTAGATGACATAGAGAAGATTTTCAAATAAAATATATTATTTTAAAATATTTTGGAATTTGGATAAATGAAAATGTTTTTGAAGAAGAAATGAATTTTTCTTCATGAATTAATTTCAAGTGTTATATCAAATTTATTTACCATCTACGATGTAATTATTTAGTTGGGTTATCATTCAAGTATAATATCATAATTTTTACTATGATTTTTTTTGTTTTTATTATGGGTTTGTATTTATGAAATCCAGTTATTTTACAAGGATTAGGTTATAGTGGAATGATGTTTAAAGAAGCCCATTTTATTCCTTAGGTAGTGATGAATGATTTATGTTATTATGGAACAAGTATTAATGATTTAATTTTGATATTGGATGGACCTATATGTACCTAAAAATATTTAGTTAATGATTTATATCTCATGATATAGACATGGATATTAGGGGAAATGATTGCAGTTTATTAATATATGGTTAGAATGAGGAGTGAACTTGGTTAAATAATGGACTTTTCTACTATGATGGTTTTGGAAATGATTCTTCACTAATATGAAGTGATTTATTATGATTATGTTTATTCCAAAGAAATTCATGTCTTATGTTATGAATTTTGGGATTACATTCATTTATTTTTATTAACATTCATTATTTATCCCAAGGCATTATATCATGATCTTTCATATGTAGGATGAGATTTTCAAATGTTATGTTCATATGTCATATGATTATGATATGATTCATATATCCGTTTTTAAACCATACTGAGCATATGAGCTCATTATATCTTGTGTTTCTTGTCCCTAGGTCATAAAAAAGGTTATTAATTAAGATATGTCAAAAAGGGTTCTTGTTAGGATTAAATAAGTGGTATACAATGAAGATGTCTTATGAAGTAGTCCGTTATGTATCCCAATTGACAAAGTCACTATAACTGTATGGTCCTGTCATGGATTTTTTATTTTTTGTGATGAATATTCATAAAAACTGATGAAATATCATTATATTAAAATTAAGGGTCTTTATATATAAAATATAAATGTTCTTGATAGCATAGTTGTAGAAAACGTAAATCTTCATCATCATTTATTGGCACAATGAAGCAACACAAAAAGATTCATAATAGAATGTTGACAGTGAATGTTAATTTATATTTGTTCTCTCTTCTCTATTGATATTAACTTATAGTTTTTAGTATCATGTAAATATTAAATTATTATTACATAGTATTATAACCAATAAAATCTGGTCTTATAATTAAATTATAGATTTACTTTTATTGAAAATACCTCAGCAATAGTAATAAGCAATAAATTATTCTATATAATTTTATTCACATGGCACATGAATCCTTTTGTAAATTTATTTTACAATAATTAGGAAATATAATATTCAATTAATAAATGATAATATTAAATTACTCTTAAATTTCATTAATGATTATAAATATATATATTTCATAATGGCGTAGCTGATTCTAGATCACCGGACAATTCAATTTTGCAGATTCGAATTCACATATCTGAATTAATCAATATATCCAATTTCCTTACATAGACGAATCATTTAGGATTATTTCTCTTATAGGAAAATATGGAATAGATTATTGGAACCATGTAGCTAAATTCTCCACAGATCCAATTCTCATAGCTGATTACACCACATATTGTATAGCCCATACATTAAAACACATTATTTAATGATTATTATATAAATTTACACATAACATATTACAACCTTTCTCTTTATTAAAAATAATTCATGATTTATTACATAACATTAAACATAAAACAAAATAAAATATCAAAAATTCTAGTGTATTTTTGAATTATATACATTAAATAACTTATTAAAATAAAGAATACCACATCTTTATTAAAAACATCCTTACGTGCTCATATTATTCATTCATACTTCAAACGTCATGGAATAACCGATGGAAATACATAAAAATATAAGATATATAAAACCTAGTAAGGGAATAAACATGATAAAAATTGAATAAATTAATATATATTATACAATATATATATCAATGGGGAATAAAATTGTTGAGAAACATAAACATGAACAATGTGGCATGATATAACATGATAACATAAATAAAACTTGGGAAATGCTAAAACAACTTAAAACACTACATCATAAACAATATTCCAGTATAAATTCCAAGAAATCATGATTGAAAAGGTCCCATAATGGATTAGGTTCACATAATAATACCTTGTATTATTTCTCATGAGACTAAACAACCCAATGCATCGGGGCACTATATAATTTTGGGCGCACCCGCAACTTCCAATTCATTATCATGATTAAGTATAATACATATATCATACAAAATAAATTAATTCATCATAATATTTTATTAAAATTTAAAATAGTTTTGAATAAATACATTTATGTAACAAATAATTAATTATAAGTGCATAAAGGTGAACACTCTTGATAGGAAAAGAGTAAGAGTATTCACTATATAATTGTTTGGAGTGGAAAATCATGGTGAACTATTAGTAGCATAACGAGTGAATATGAACGTTCATGGGAGGTATTGATCAGAGTTAAAGGGGTCTAAATATATTTAGAAGTAAAAATTTATGTAATTGGGATATGGGAAAAAATATCCTAACAATATAAAATGGAGATAAGAGGGATAAGATAATAAATATACATCATTAAAAAGGATAAAGAAAACACCCCTTACCTTGAGAATGTGATTTTAAATGCTTGGGAGGAGCTTATTAAGATATTAGGGGAACCGTGGGATGACATAGCTAGGGGAGGGAAGAGTAATGATGTTATCCAATGGTTTTTATAGAAGAGAAATGAGATATTTAGTGGATATATATTGAAAATGAGTGGGCGTTTTTTCATCATTTCTCCAACATTGTTTTTGGACTCTATATAATAAAATAACCAAAACCAAAAAAATTCTGTTTGTTTTTTTCCATTTTTTATAACAAGGAGGGCAAGTTTTTATTATTTTATTAGGAAAAGGAAAGAAATTATTATAATAATAGCCTTGCTAATGTGTACAAGAGTCACATTTATAGTGAAATGAATTTAAATCCATGAAATATATTATGGGTAATGGAGGATTCAAAAATGATTTATAATATTAATAAAATAAAATTAATATTAAATTATATTAAAGGGTAAAAATATATTTGTTGTTGTATATCCTATATATTTTTTACATCATTTTTTCATTATGATGTAATAATACACACTATATTTATACCGTATATAATGTTTACCTGAAAACGCATCTATATCAAATGATTGTGAAGAATTAACTATTGGATAATTGTGATGTTTTAATTCAAAAATCAATATTTATATTTTCTATATATTTTTATAAATATTTGAATAATCAATTTTAATATAAGAATGGAAAATTATTGAGATAAGATGGATATTTTGAAAATAAGAGTTTTCAAACCCTTATAAATGTTTCTCATTTTTCATTTCTACTATATATAAGTGTTCATATCCAAAATGAATGAATAGTTTAGTATTCTAGTATATATATATATATAAATGATTATCATTTTTCAGTTTCAATATAATATAATAACATTGTGAATGTAAATAAAATTATCCTTGATCTCATTCAATGATTCCTTCTTTATATCATGTGGAATGGAAAAAAACAATGGTGATATCATATGTCCTGTAAGGGTTACATACATTGGAAGATTTTTAGAGTAAATATGTAATAATAAAAAAATAAAGGTAAATGACTTAGAAACATGTCATTTAATCAAATAACATGAACACAAATAATAATATGGTCAGAACAATTGATGAGAAAATAATGCCATATAAATAATCACAAAAGCATAAAACTTATCCATGAATATCATAACTTTTCAAATAATCCCATGAAAACAATAAATGATATAATAATTTTTGGAATTCATAATATTTTTCATCTTAAACAAACCATCTTGGCATAGTTACTTGAAACTCTGTATAAAAGGGTATGTCCTAACCAAATACCATAATTAGTTTTTGTCATGAGATCTGCCGATGCCTCATGAGTCTATAAGGGAACCCTAACATTATTTTGTTTGTTGAATGAATTATTCATAAATAAAATGATCAATTTAATTTATAATGATTATGAATTATCAATAAATATTAATATTTAGTAAATAATATAGAATATCAATATTTCCCCAGTCAGTAAAATAACTGTCATAAAAAACACCGTATATAGAAATGGTTTATAATTTAGGAAATTTGAAAAACTATGATATAAATAATATAGATATTTTAAAAAAATGTGCTTTCTTTGGAAATATTATCACATGAAATTTAATGTTTCAAGAGAAATTAAACCAAAAAAATTAAAATGATATAAAATTTGATTGTTAATTCATTGAAAATATAGTTTGTTTTGTAAATTAATGTATTTTTAAGAAAACAATAAATAGGAATAGAATAAATAAAATATGTTTTCATTAAAGAGTTTTATTTAAAAAAACATTAAAATATTTTAGAAGAATCTGAATTTCATAAAATGGTTATAGTGGTGGGAAAATATATTAATGATGTATTTGTTAAAAAGAAATATTTCTTTTGAATTTTTATGAATAAAGTAAAAAAATGATTTTTTTGGAAAAAAATAGACATATTCCTTTTAAATATTTATATAATTAATGTATAATAGATAATTGAATTAATTAATTGTTTGAGATAATAAAAATTCCATTTTTACTGTAAATTTGAAAAATATGGACATGCCAGAATAAATTACCCGGTAAAAAAGATAAATAAAATTAGCTTTAATTTTCAAAAATTATTGTTATTGATTCAATTTAAAAATAGTGGAAATGGTGGGAAACAATAAAGAAACTCTATTAATATCTATAGTATAAGAAAATAGATTATTTTTATGAAGGATTTATTATAAGATTCTTTCAATGAAAAATATACACAATCCTAGAGAAATGTGATTGTAAAAAAATTTCTTAGATATAAGAAAATAATTAACATGTAAATCCTTGAAGCTGTAATGTTTAATTTAACTATCAGGAATAAATTTATATTCAATTTAATTAAATAAATGGGTTACTATATACTCACATAAAATTAAATAGGTTCATAATAAAAAATATGTCCCAATGATGTGAAAATTGAGATGAAATCCACAACAAAGACAATATCGTTAAAGTGAGAATTTATCAATGAAGTGATCATGTGTGAAAAATATCATTCCAAACAAAAGAAGTATAAAAAACATAATATAATAAAAATTAATTTCCCAAAAAACCATGTCATAATATAGAAAATGAAGTAGAAGTATAACCCGATGAATGAAAAATGAGTTAAGAAACCCTTTACTTCATGTCTCACTTGCTTCATAAGTTATTTTAAAATTGTGAAAAATTAATTTAAATTAATTATAATAATTTATAAAATAATTTTTATACTTATAATATCTTATATGATCTACATGTTATATTTTAACACCACATTATTTACAATTCCTTTTAAATAAACGTTTTTTAGTGTTAACTCTTTCATTTTTCATGGATTTTTTGGATCAAATGTTCCAGTACCTATACATTGACAATTTTTCCATCGAATCCAAAATCTTAACAATAATATAAATATGAAATATATTAATTATATTCATGTTTATAATCATCCATTAATGGAGGATATATAAAAATGAATTACACCATTCATAGGGATGGTAAGTCATACGTAAGCATGAATGATGTTTTCACTTTTTGAAAAATACAATGAAAGAAAGGTAAAAAATAATTTACCACTAAATAATTACTATTATATCATATATATCATATATATTCATTAAATATAACATTATTTTAATATATCTAAATCGTAAATGATAAATGAATCATATCGCTTCATATAAGTGGTAGTCCACACTTACGCATTAGTGACATTATCATTTTTCTATAATTGGAATGATAATAAGGTAGATTCTATATTTTATTTACAGAAATATTATTTTGTAAAAAATATAATATATACTAATTATTTCTAAATTTATAATAGTTAAAGGTAAATGATGGTGAAAGAAAAATTACACTACTACATAAAGATGGTATCCCATACATACACACAAGCGATTTTTTGACTTATATTCGATGGAAAAGAGATGACAAATTCTTGTAAAATAATAATAATAACATTTAAATATATCTGTTATATATTTTTTAATTTATTATGAGAATAATATATTTAGAGGAAGTAGAAAAAATAAACTTTATGGAGTTGATAAATATAATAACATATTCTTCAGTATAATTTCTTTAGATACTCTATTAGGGACCCTTGGAATGGTATTTTAAGAATAAAAGGAATTGTAATTCATGGATGAAAAGGTTTATAGGATAATTAGGTATGTTTTTTCTCTATATTTCTCCATGTGTTGTAAAGAAGGGGGGGTAGTGGGGTCCTTTTATAATTGAGGTGAGGAGCATACTTCTAATGTATCGTGCTTTTAAAATATTATTAAGCCACTTTATTAGATTAAAAGATCTTGGTGATAATATTATGGTTTGAACACAACCAATTTTTTTGATAAATATTTCATTTCATTATTAACTTTTTCTATTTGGATTAATCTATAATATTCTTCTTTTGGCCTTAACTGTGGAAATGGATTTTTCAACAATAAAGGGTTTTAATTTTACTTATATTGTAAAAATTTGTATATAAATAGATAAAAGATGAAATTATAAATCATTCATAGTAATATTGGTATAATTTCAATATATATTTATATTTTTAATAATTTAATTGAATGTTATTTTTTATAAAATATCATCAATTCCATTTTTGACACTTTTAATTTAATTTGACTTTAAAGATAATAAAAATAACAAATTAATAATAATTTAATCAACTTAGCCATAAAATATACATTATTATTGACCAAATATTTGTTTAAAACTAAATTCCATCCAAATAATAACACTTTATATGTTTCTAAATTCATTTAATTTTATTTTTAACAGCTTACAGAAGCACTATGTAAGCATCATGCATGATCTTGATGATATTATAACATTTAAAAAAATTAAAATTAAATTAAATTCCAATAAATAAATTACTAAATTTGAAGATACACTTTTATATTCATTAATATCATATTTTTATCTCTATGTGAACATATAAAATAACATTAAATGCAAGAGAGTGACATTTTTGGAATTGTCTTTACTCAAATAATATTAAAGTCATTTTCCAGGGAAAATGAAACCAAAATTATATATACAGTAGATTAGGATGTATATGGTCATGTTTATCACCTAAAATTAATTAGGGGAATGTGCTGGGTTTATTTTTAGACCTTATCCCATTATTTTAACCCTCTACTATATATTTTACCCTTTCTAAGGTGATAAATATTTACCAGAGTGACTATTCATAACAACAAAAAATAAAAGGGAACAATTTACCAATTTTATGCCTCCTAATTAATATTGTGATATATATTGTTCAATATTATATATGGGTAAGTCTTTGAGATTAATTTAAATATAATTTTTAATAATGAAACAAAAAAAATTATTTATAAAAAATGTGTTTTAAGCATAAATATTTATATATATCGAAATCTAGAATATTTATTAATAAAAAATAAATAAATTGATAAATTTTATGGAATTTATATTTAATAAAATATTAAAAATAAAATTTTATTTTTAAATTACATGATGTTATGAAAATAAATGAGTGTATTTGAAAAATTGGTATTTTCACTATTCATTGAGAAATTAATCATTTCAAAAAAATCCTAAAATTTCACCCTAAGTTAATTTTTTTATTATTATTTAAAAAATAACACAGTTTTTTGAAATAAAATATATTTTAGTTGAAAAAAATAATTTTAATTTCCACACACAAAATAAAATATAATCATATTGGAAGATTAAAATGGCTTCACTAAAAATTGAGAGTTTATTATAGAATTAATCAATATATTTATATCGAGTAGGAACATTATATATAAATTTCATTATCTATATAATAATATTTATAACACCTAATTTTACAACTATGTTACATTTAAATAATAATATTTTTATAATATATATGAATTTTCATAAACCATTATGCTTCATGTTATGAATGCTATTAAGGATATCATTATTTTAAACTAAGTTTTTATGGTGATACATTCTTCCCCCTTAAATAAATTATTCCCTCACAAATTTATCATGGTTACTAAAGGTTCAATAATTGAAAATACCTTTATTGATCAACCACATCATACAAAGGTATAAAAATTAGTTTAAATAGGGGAAGTAAAAAGAATAAAGTTTTCCTGAAATAATGCATAATTGGGTTCCCACATGAATAGAACATTGATGGGATGTTAAATTGTTGACATGGGGGATAAAATTACAATCCATGGACTAATAGATAGTGATACATAATATGGTCATGAGAATGTTAACAATGACAACACTCTAAATTAGTGAGGCGTAAAAATAATATCATTTTATCAAAACGGAATGTAAAAGGATAAATTTGTTATTTCAATATAATTTTCCTAATATTTAGTGTAATAATTTTCTATCATGATAGGGAACATGATTAAATTATGTTAATTGATTTATTTTCATTTTATAAGCACAATTTGATCCTTTTTCAATGCGTAGATGAATTTATGCTTCATCTCTTTTTATAATAAGTGAACATTTAAGATGATTTTTTCATCTTCAAGTGTTAAAATAAAATTATAACAAATAATACAATCCATAATTCATTACTTTTGAGTCTAAAAATTTACCAAAATAAAAAATGGTTATATCATGTTATCCAATAAAATATATTAATTTATAAAACCTTAATAATAACACCCAAAGGTAAAATTAATCTAGTCAATAAATAATTATTCTTATGAATCCTCCAAAAATACATATGACCTAATTCAAAACCTAAAATTTGGAAACATTTTATCACAGGATTATTTATGTTCAACATAAATATTATCTTTAAATAGTATCAATCCCTCATAAGGTAACATATTGAAAATATATATATATAATAATAATATACTTGCAAAAACATTCTAATCATTTATATAAATATACCGAATAACTATAAATACATAATTCAATCATATATATTCTTCCATAAATTATCCCAATATTTATTCCTAAAATCGTGCTTACATTGATCATATAATATTTCCAATATATTTCACTTCATCAAATTTAAAAATAATCACATAATCCCCAAATCACATTTTAATCCCACGGTAAACATAAAAAAAATATATTCTCAAAATCTACTAACTATTCTATCCCAATAAACCATAATTACCAAATAATCGATGATCATATAACTATAAAAGATATTAATAAATTTAAACATGTGTATGAAAAATATAAAATAATAATTCCAAAAATAACATTTTCAGTAAAACATATACTAAACTAAAGTGTTATATCCCCATAAATGACTCTAAAAATACTCTTATTCATTTTAAACTACCCTCACATGAAACCCCAAAAATGGAATCTATACCTTTAAACTTATCACCATCCGAAGATTTTTCAACCTAAAAAATATAAGGCTTATCCCATATCACTAGGGAATGTCATTTATTATCATAGTATCTATTCCCTCCTTCATCATAATTGTTTATAAAGAAAATTTGAAATAACCCATGTATTACTACTAAGAGTTTCAAGCCAGGTGTATAGTATGGGAACCCTCACCATGGACAATGATAATGGATGATATATATCTGACGAACTCTTTTAAATGTTATCCCCCTAAATTCATGTATTCCAAAACTACATCCAAATTTATTATATAAATAAGTGAGTACTTCTATGAAAATAACATTATACACTCCTTACAAAAATCTATGTGATATTATCCTATAATTAGTCATATCCACAATGTCTATCATAGTATTATGTTCTCTAATAAATTTTTTCGTGAATCTTGTTCCCAAGGTTTCAATAAAAATATATCTCATACCATATTTAATTACCCTAACCCTTATAACCTAGATTATGTGGTTCCATTATTACATTGGCACTAGATACAAGAATTTGTATCCCAACGAGCCAAATAGTTTAGTATTATTGAAGAATAAAAAGCCAAGAATCGTCTCCTTTTACATTTTTAATAATATATAAAATTATACTATATGTAATATTTATGCATTGTTAAACTCATTAAAATATTCCTTATTTATATCATAGTGAATGGAAAAAATAAGGGTAATAAAAAATTCTTCGTATGAGTTACGCACAATGGAAGATATCATGAATAAATAAGGAATTGTCAATATTGATTGGAATATAACTGAAATAAAATTCCTTTTAATCAATAAAATGAGTATAAAGAATAATATGGTATGAATAAAAAATGATCATATAATTCTAGATAAATAATCACATAAACTTGAATCATATACATGAATATAAAAAATATAAAAATAATTGCATGGAAATTGATAACTGATTTCAAAATTAGGTAATTCATAATGCATGACATCTTAAACTAACATTCATATCCTTACGATAAGAAATTTACATAAATGGGTAAGGCCTCATCCATATACCCAAATTATTTTGTATCATGAGACCCACTAGTACCTTGAGGGGAAATAACGGGGTCTGCCCATCACTTACTAAGACCAATTCATTCTTCATATATTTAATGATAAATATAATTCATAAGCTATATACCTTATCAATAAATAAAAAATTTTGTAAATAATACAAAATATCATAATTTTCCCAGTCAATAAAATAAATTTAAAGTAAAACACCATATATTCAAATGGTATACTATTTAGGCAATAAGAATTTTTGAGAAATATTATGTCTAATGAAAGATGATCAAAATAAAGTTCTTGTTTTAATTGGAAATTTAGTGACTAAAAAATTAATAGGATATAAAATATAACTATCAATTCATAAGGAATATAGGTTCTTCAACAAATTCATCCATTTTGAAGAATAAAATAAAAGGGTAGAGAATATTTAAAATAATTTTCCATTAATGTTTTTTACATGAAAATATATTGAAAAAAATATAAGAAGTTAAATATCATAAAATGGATATGGAGATGAGAAGATATGCTTACACTATATACGATAAAAAGAATAATTCCTTTTTTACTTGTAATAAAGAATGTTGAAAATGGCCCATTCAGAAAAATTATAAATATTCCTTTCAAAACGTTTAAAAATAAAGGATACGTTAAAATGTCACTAATATGTTATTTGAGTAAATTATAATGACATTTTTTAAATAGTTTTTAAAAATATATACATGTACGATAAATATACCTATTCAAAAAATAGAAATAATACCATATTTTCATTAAAACATTTCTTTTCATGATTCACATTCAAAAGAGTGGAAAATTTTTAAGAGAACAAGGAACCCCATTATGTATTTAAGGATTAGAAAATATATGATTCTTATAAAGGATAGATTATAATATTATTTTAATTAAAAATCTATTAAAGGTTATATGATTGTGAGGATAAAAAAATATTGTAGGATGTTTCCCCATAACTGAGAATGTAACACCTGATAATCATAAATAATTAAATGGCTAAATGATATGATTAATGGTCACATGGTATAATTTTATTTTTTGGAGACTACTTGATTAGAACTCAAATGTTATGCATGTTCAGACTAGATTAGTGATCAAGATGAGTATACTTCTAGGTAGTTTTCCATGATGTGTGTGAGTGAGAATAAAGAACAATGAAAAGAAATTTATTTCAATTTGGGAATAATCAGTATTCTAATGATGTCTTCAGGCAGATGGGTGGGCCCAAGGTAGGGTACTATGTGTTTATGGGGAAACTGATGGTACATAGAAGGCATGGCCCAATGGCCATGCTAAGGTGGGGTGTTTGTGTATCAGAGGTTCCCAGTTCATAAATTGATATCGATGGAGAATTTGATCCATAAGTGTGGTGGAACTGTATAGTTTTAGATGTAGGGTCCACAACAAGTATGTTTTCCTCTAGGGTAGGTTTAATGTAACACCCCATAATAATAAAGCTCTAAATTACTAAATGATATGACATGTGTCAATAAGGAACACCATTATTTTAGAGATTCTATCATATAATAACATCACAAGTAATTATTATTGGCATGTATTAGTGATAAAGATGGGTGAACTTCTAGGATGTTTCTCAAAGTGTGTGTGAGTGAGGAAAAATCACACTAAAAAGAACATGTGTGGGACTATGTGGACTACCATTAGTTTCAGGACCCTTTCAGGCATGTGGGTGGGCCCCAAGGAGGGGACCACATGTCTTTATGGTAATTGGTAAAACATGGTGGGCCAAGACCCGAATACCATGATATGACAGGGTGTATGGGATTCTAGTGGGTCCATTTTATTATAGAGAGTCTCCACTAGAAGGCAACCTCAGTTTCTATGTTACTGTTGATTAGACTTGATCCTTCAACAATTTTATGAATGGGAATAAACCATTTCACCCAAAACTATCCATTAAATATGGTTGGCCATTAGTATAACCTTAAATTAAAGATGTTGAAGTCCAATATTTTGATCTATGATTTTCCCTAATAGTTATGTTTCAAAAACATATTCCTTCATGAATGTTACTTATATGATCTTTGGAAATTATTGGCAGTACCACTTTTGATTAGGTGTTCCTTGACTCCTTCCATGTCTTGATTAGTTTCTCTTTAGAACATGATTACTGTATATGATTGGTTAATGGTTTTTTGTAATTTTAAAGTTTCCCACTAATAGTGATGAAATGGATTTTGGACATAGAATTTGGTGTAATATCAATATTCCCCAAGTTTTTTTTGCTTTCAGTGTCTCCTATTTAATATTTCTAAACCTATTTCCCTCAAATCTATTAAAGAATCATATAGAGGATGATTAAATTTGATATGGTAACTAATAATCACATAAATCCCATAGTGTAAATAATATTTATTAAATTTGTTAATCCTAAAATATTACAGCTAAATTTATAGATTGAGAATGAATGTAATAGTTTTTTAGGATATTTTTTAAGAGATCCTCTCAAAATATTTATCTTCTTATTTCAATTTTCCCCCCTTCTAGTACTTATGGATATTATGTTCAAATTTATCATTTTCCTACTACTAATCCACTTCTTAGAAGTTGTTTTATGTGGATATAAAAGGTTAAATAGATTTATATTGTAGGTCACTCCACTATTTATTTGTTCAATGATAAATATCACTCTATTGTAAGTTCTTTTGTTGATGAAAAAGGTATATTCTTACCACCATATTAAATGTGATGAAGTTCATGAATGGAGAAATTATTTTTATTCTAACCAATTAGATATGAAACATGATGGAAATGATTGATAACATTAGAGTATTGATGATTTTCAGAGTTCAATTTCTAAAAATAGAATGAAGCAATTTTTTTTATGTCAGATGGATTTATCAATCAACTCCTGAGAAAGACCTAGAAGCCCATTGATTACTCTAAATTGGGTAGAAACAATGTCATTAAATCCCTAGTTTTATATTTGAGGGATTTTAAAATTCCCTCCAAATTAGAGGGGATTAAAAAGGGTGACATTAGTATGGTTAATCCCATATAGAACTCTAATATTAACATCACTATTGCTATAGTTGATCAATATCCCTATAATGTTTCTAGTAGTGATGATGATGATGTTGATCCCAAGATGATAAATGATTATCTTATCACATATTCACTAGTTTATTATTTATATAATTAGATGGTGAAATAAGACATCATAATGTTTAAAAAGTATAATTATGGGGAAATCATAGTATATGTTCTTCTATAAATCATAGAATAATTGTACTACATGTAGGAAAATGAGTTTAAAACATATACTAATCTTAATTTTAATGAAATACCATAAAAATAAATTAATTATTATTTCTAGGATCTTTTTGTATACTTTTCTGTAATGACCTCTACCTCAATAACCTAGATTTTATGTATACTTTATTACATTGGAATAAGTTGCAATAAAGTAGATCCAAAAAATAAATTAGTTCAATAGTCTTGGTACACTAGATATATTCATAATTCCATTACTAAATTTGACTAAAAAAGTAGAACATATTTTTTGGGGAGGAAAATAATAATTCCCTCTTGCATATCCTTTCCAATAATTCATAACACACATCTTGGATTTTTGGTATAGGAAAAAAATAATGTTGAGATCAAATACTCTGTAAGAGTTAAGTAAAGAAGAAGTTATCATGAGAATGTAAAGAATAATCAATATTGCATAATCCATTTAGAAAGTTAAATATCATAAAATACATTTCATTTAAACAATAACATTAATAACATGAATTTATTATTCATAATAAATATGGAAACATAAATAAAAGAAAACACATGCCATTTAATCGATAAACTGAGGGTAAAAAATAATTCGGAGAATATAAAATTGAAAATATATCATAGATAATAATTAGTTAATTCTTAATGTTGGAAAGGATTAATTATTTTATTTTTTTATCATATGCATAATGATACCTCTACTATCAAGCACTTTTATAAGATAGTGTCAAATTGATGGGTATGTATACTCTAGAAACCAATTGATCCAAGGGAATCCAACTGATTCCTCAAATGAGACTATTGATGCATCAAGGTGCTACCTATAATTGGGACCCACCCATATCAACATGTACAATGAATTTCTCATATATTGAATGATCAATTTAATTCATGATACAATATACCCTATCAATAATTCTCATTATCTAGTAATGAATACTGATTACAAATAATTCTCTTAGTAAATCATATTGGTTTCAAATAAAAAACCATATATACAAATGAAATATGGTTTATATAATAAGTATACCCATGATAAATAATATAGATCTTTAGGGGAAATATAATGTCCTATGATAATAGGAATGTGAATATTTCATGTGAAAGTTAATGATTACAAAACTTAATCCAGAAAGGGAATATCAATACTTTCCCTAGTCCAACTAATTAAAACCATATAGATCAATAATAAGTATTTAATCAGTAAAAAATACCCCTAGTGGATCATAATAACAATAAAGGGAAGTTGTCTTCGATGAATTGAAATACGATATAAATATCATTAAAAACATTCTTGAGGAATGTAACCTACTGAATTTAATTTTTTTTCAAAAATAGAAAGATCAAAAAATATTTTGGAAATAATTTTCTTGAAAATTATAATTAAAATTTATAATGGAAAATTTAAAACATTGAGTGGTAATGATGGAAGGCAATTTGGTATTTATCGTACATGATAAAACAAAGATTCTTTTCATATTTTACAAAAATGATAAATAGGCCTAGTTTGGAAAGTAACATGAATATACATTTCTAAACATTGTATAAAATGTCAAACATGGGTAAAAATTTCATTAATAGATCATTTTTACAGTGTTATTTTTTTAAAAAAATGATATTGGAAGGAAAATGATTTCTGACCAAATACTGAAATAAAGTCATATTTTCTAAAAAAATCTCAATCAATTTTTTGTACCAAAGAGCAGAAAATTTTAATATTTCATGAAAATTACATGAATATATACTAGATAATAAAATTAAAATAGTTTTTTAGACAACAATAAAATGATTTCCTTCAATGCAAATTCATAGATAAAAAATCCCAAATAAAATTTATATTCTGAAATAAACCATTTCAAAGATCATGATGTTGAAGTGAAAATTAATAAATGAATAGATTATGTGTATAAAATGTAAATCCACATTAAAATTTGTAATTATAAAATAATATTTCCAAAATTATTTACTCACATTTTCATAGAATGTAAAATATTGAGAAAAATTAATAATAACCTAAAGAAAATAAATTATGTGATGAAATTCATTACCACATCATAATTTTGAATTAAAATATCATTATATGAAATAATTCAAATTGAATCACAAAATACCATGAATTTTTGATTATTCATTATTTTAAATGAAGAAGGTTCAGTATATACACTATATAAAAGAAATTAGGTGAATAAAATTAAAATATGCCTCATTGAATTGATATTGAGATAATGTCCCTTACGTCACGATTACTTTTAGTTGAAAATGATTTAACATCATATATATAGGTTCTAAATATATTGATAACATATAATAGGTCCATATTCATGTTCCTAATAGAACATTTGTTCCTTTGATGACATCTTATAACTCGATCATAATAATCATTAATTATTAAAAAAATCGATTGATAAGTGTCTTATTTTCACATGTATGTTTTAATGTTTAAATTTCAGTTCTTAACAATATTAAATAGTTTAATCGTCCAAATAATGAAATTACTGTTATAAGAATTTTTTTTTCATTACATATAATTCCAGAATCATTATCATAGGAAATAATTTTTTTTCAACCAATATTTACACTTACTAAATTTTTTCAATAATAACTTTTTATTTATGGTTTCAGAAAATATCATTATGGATGGTTCATGTTCCTAAAAATATTTAGAATATACCAAAATGTAATTAATAATCATGTTCATAATATTATTAATGAAATCATGGAAACTATATTCATAAGGTCTATAAATATAGCATGTGTACTGGAAAACCCGAGGGATATAACTAAAAAATCATTGTTCACATACCTTGTCTGAAATGTCGCCTTTAGAATTTCATCCCCCATCACATTCAGCTGAATGTGCACAAACCTTATTTCACCTTAAAAAAAATATATTTGGTGCTGGTAAAAAATAATTGATTTGAGTAAAATGATACATTTCATAATAGCGATGTTATTCAAAGCATGAAAATCATTCAAAATTATCATTGAACCAATTTATTTTTAACAAAAAACTAGAGCTCTAAATAGTTAAGTACTAGGTTTAATGAAACATTTATATTAAAACTCCTACAATTTATTTTTTAATTCTATCATTTATCATTGATGCATTCTTTTAGGGGGTTTAGAAATAGGTATAACATTAGGTAATAAGGTAATAATACACTCAACCTTCCAATCAATAATAACAGATAGAAAATCATTAGAGAATAGATAAATGTACTCATTTATTTCAAAAATATATCTACTTTGAACAATTTATTTATTTTGATCTATATGATCTAGCTAAATCTTACTTCCACATCAAATAAATTGTTTAGATTCTTGGTAAGTTATCGAGGGCATGGAATAATGAACATAAATTTTTTAGTACTGAAATCTATCTTATAATGATACAAAAATCCAATCCATACCAAAAATGAAATAAAACTATAATATGGGAAGTTTAACTAGTTTTTAGGAAATACCTCCACATTGATAACACCAGGACTATTCCTATAAATATTGGTTTCCTTAATATTTACATCCATAGTTTTGACAAAATGTTCTATCTTCTTTTACTGTGGTGATATTCCTCTTTTTCTTGAAAAGTACTATAAAATTAAAAATGTGAAGATATTGAGTAAAAAAGTATATTAGAATAATTATTATAAACTGGTAACATAAATATCACTAGTTTATTTGATAACCAAATATAAACTCTACTATCAACAATAGATTTTTTCTCACACTTCTACTTTCAATCTTGCTAGTTTCAAACAAAAGTAACTAAATGTGGACACACATGGACATTATGATCTATGTCATTGTAATTATAAAATATCACCATCAAAATTTCATTTATTTTACAATCATTTCCATTTTTGACATTATCCATACGACTAAACTCATTACATCCGAAGAACTTACAGTGCTTTGTAAGAAATTATCTAAGATACATTTTACCACACTTCTCATAATAATGGTACTTGGTTTTCTTTACTCTATAATTATTTGATGAATGATTCTCCATTTCCTACCAAATAGATATCTTATTTTTCTTGTTTTCATGTAATAAATCTCCATCATCATAAAAATATATGTATATCTTATTTGTACTTACAACGATCTTATAATAGATATTTATATCATGTTAAGATAATTATATTCTATTTCTTGCAATAAATCTTAATTAAAACTGATTAATCTAACAGTCATGATCTTCGATAAACTTTGTGATGTACCTTGTCAATCAGGTGAAATTTTATTCATATAAATTAATGTAAAATTTCTTCTTCTATATACATTCAATTATTTTTTTTCCATTCTATGGTGAAATACCATAAGAGAATATTTCTCATTGAAAATATTCTAAAATTTATCTCAATACAAGGTAGTAATATCTTCCCTTCTAATGATATTTTTAATCAATGACCATCACTAGTCAAATTTACCTTGAAAATGGAAAATAAAAATGCATACATTTTGATGATCATAATATCCCTTAACATCAAATATATTTTCTAGGTCTTTAATCCATCATTTATTTTCCATGGGTTCATATGATATGCTTAATAATTAGGGATTTTGTTTATAAAATGATCAACTATTGACCTGCTAATTCTTGGAAGATAATGTTCCTATATAGTATGGATTTCCCCATAATTATTAGGTTGTTCCATATGATTCATCACTGAAAATAATTATTCTATTCTTATTCCATCGATATTGGATTACTAATTAGGAAGGATATTTTCCTCTTAGTGCCTTCCCACTATAGATTCCAAATTTCTTCTATAGAAAATCATTTTGATAAGACTTGGATCAAAAAATAAATAAGGAAATATTTATATTTTTTATCTTTTCAACATAACCATATAGTAAAAACTTTAATGGGATTGTTTTATCATTATCCAAATATATAAAGTTATCACAAATGACCTCTGACAACAATTATAAGCACCCATCCCTAAAAATTACATAATATTGTGTTTTAAGATAATAATTCATTATCCAAAATTTTAGGATATTTTTAGGTTTATTGTTTTATAGAATTAATCTATATATAATAAATAACATTAACATATATTAAAAAGTGTAAAAATCCACCCAGTATTCATGTTTTCACACTATTAATATTTTAATCTAAAAAACATTTTTTTCATGAAAAATCATCATAACTTCAAACTTGCATTATGCCATTCCCTTACCCATATTTAAACTATGTTTTTTTAAAAAATGTGGAATGAGAATAAAAATCATTGTAAGGGATTTAAAAAAAATAAAGAGAATTAGTCCCCTAAAACATTTAAACCCATGGAACGTTTTCCTTTATATAAATGTTCTCTAAGATAAATAAATAAATAAATTTTACATGAATAACACATAGTCTTTTCTCTGAGGAAGTTATTAAATCCCATTTAAAGGAAAAATAAATCATATAATTATCTTTTTAAATCATTATTCATAACAATTTTACTAATGTAATAACCATACAATTGATTTCTATACAAAATGAATTAGGAAAATATCATAGAACCATCCATCATTGTTTTACAACTTAACCACCTATCCTTTGATTATAACATAATCACCCATCCTTGGTTTCTAGAATAACCACCAATCATTGGATTATAATGTAACCACCTATACATGGTTTATAAAATAACCATCCATCAATATAAATAATTTCCAAGATCAATAACATAATCATAACACATAAAAACTTTAAATTTTTAAAATCACACTCAACAAGTATTCTCTTCACCCATACATTTGATTCAAATATTAAAATATCCATACCTTTAAAAACCCATTAGAAAATTATAAAATACAAAAAAAGGAATGTGATATTTATTTTAATAAACCATTAAATCTTTTTAAGATAATACAAACTTTAAATAAAGTACATGATAGCTTAAAATTCATTGTCCCCATATAGGTTAAAAGAGAACATTCCATTTGTTATTTTTAAAGAAACGAACACATTATTTAAATATAAGAAATTTTTAAAAGAGATTTAAATAAAATAAAAATTAACATTATTAAAATATCATGTCTAAAATAAAAATATATAAAAAACATTGATATAAGGATAATAGGTAGTTTAAAGGAAAACATTAAAAGTGTTTCTTTTTTAAGAAAGGTCCCTTATAACTTTGGAAATATTTGAATCATAATCCCAATAAAATAATAACATTTTAAAAACATTATATACCATGAGAATAGTTAAATAGATGATATAATATTTCATAGGGGCTATATATACGCATATTAAAATAATTTAATTGAATAACATCAAAATATGCCTCCACAAAATAAAATTGAGAGGAATACCGTTACTTTGAGTCCGACTAGTTAGGTACATTAATTATCTTCCTAAATAATAAAATTTTGTTATTTTTTTACATTCTAAAAAATATTTTTAATTTTTATTATTCCTTTTATTTCACTTAATATTATTTTATATGTGATTACTTAATAAATTTGGTTTACATTATTATTTTTTTACCATATTCATATTAAGTGATCAAAATAAATTTTTTATGTTGACTATGGTCAAAGAGGTTATTATTTTAATATATCAATAACAATAATAAATTTATTATAATATTAATACATCTATAATAATTTTAAGTCCAATCATGTAATGTGATTTTGAGAAATAAACATGTTATCATCACTGAGACGACATGCTTGTACATACATATAATTAAAATTTCCATTTCTCAATGATCATTATGGAGAGAAGGTTAGTAATAATTTATTTCTCCATAATTATAATAATATCATATATAACATATTATTTATTTAAATAATATAATATAAATCATCAATGTAGTTTGGTGATGATTATAGAGTGAAATCATTACATGAATACGATAGTAAACACAAACATGAACAACATTATCAATTTTCAGTGAGTGAAAATGTAAGAAATAAAATGATATATTATATTTTCAGAATGATAAAAATGTAATTAATATAATTATTTTTTCAATTATATAACACAAATTCCATAAATTTGTACTTATTTACTTCCATGTGATGTGTTAGTGAAAAATGAATCATATTACTTCGTGAGGCGGTTCCCCACTGTACACACATTCGACGTAATAATATCATATAAATGATGGAAATTAAATGATGTAACATATTATATAATGATTTAATTGGAAATATTTTGTTATAAATATCATATATATACTTTATATCCATCATCATATCCAACTGTTATTGGTGTTGATAGAAAAAATGTCACATCGGTTTGCTACCTGGTAGTCCACCACACAAATGAGTGACAATTTGGTTTCCCATTTGGGGAAAGAGGTGGTGGATATAGTTCATGAATTTAATATAATAAAATATCAGTATTTGTAATTTATTTTGGTTATCATATAAATATAAATTAAATATATTTGAAGGAGGTGGAAGAAGAAATAACACACAAACATATAGTTTGGATTTTTATCTCTCTGAGACCACCTCTATAGGATTATACCTAAAGAATTCCTAGAATGGATTTTTGAAAAAAAATGATTCTTGGATAAGGGTATATAATTTGGGTTGTTATTTGGTTTGTTATTGTTTGATAATATTTATTTTATGATTTTCAGAATAAAGGATAAAGGGTTTCAATATATAAGTGAGGTTAGTGGAAAACTTGTAAACATTTAAATGAAAAATGTGTACCAAGTTTTTTCACATGAAACCAGGGACTAAAATGGATTATAATATATAATTATACGTGATATGGTCTAAATATTGATATAAAATATAGTTTTCATACATATTTTTATGTCATTTAACCCTTATGATTTGAATTTAATCCATGGAAACTAAATTTTACTATAATCGTGGTAATTAATATTTATTTTTTGAAATATTCATTTAGATCAAAAAATTAATTGAATTTATTAGATAATATTAATTTATCTGATTCAAAATATTTAACCCATTTAATCAAATTTATTAAATTAAAATATAAGAATGTAATATCAATCCAAACCCACAACGTGACGAATTTTTTTTTTCAAGAAGTATATTTTTCAAGAAAAAGATGATTTTATATTAACTCTATGATTAGTAATAATCAAGGTATAAATATAAATTAATATTTTTTGATTTATAATATAAAAATTTAATTTTAAATATACCTCATTTATTATTATTTTAACTAATTAAAATAGGTAAACACGGCGTAGGGTAAAACTATTTTCAGAAAACCTGATTTTTTAACCCAAAAAAAATCATGTAAAAAAATAAAACATTGGGTTGATTAAAAATTAATTAAGTGAATTAAATATAAAAAAGAACTTATGTTACATTAAATCTTAATAAATACATAGTTTTACTTTTGAATTACATATTTTTGAGATGAAATGGATTTTTTACAAAATTTTGTATTTTAACTATTCAAAAAAAAGATTTTTTAAAAAAACACAAAATATTACACAATGTAAATTTTGATATTATGATTTCAAAAATTATATATTTTTTTAATTAAAATTATAATTTTTATAAATAAAAATTGTAAATAATACCTCTTAATAAAATATTTTTTTTAAAAATAATCCTTTTTTGATTGAAAATATTACTCAATAATTTTATAATGATTATAACTATACTTATAAACTTTAACGTGATTTATTATACCATTGAATATGTTTTAAAATTATAACCCCCTTTTTAAATTATATCCTCTGTATTTTATAAACTTATTATTTTAGTGGGAATATCTTTCCATTATTGTATTTTCATATTCCCATGTTTCCTCTTCATATCACAACCCATCCCCCAAGGCCTGTGCCATGACAACACCAAGCCCACCTTCCATAGGGCAGGGGTTAGTGACTTGCACTGGAAAGGAATATTCCAAAAATGGAAGGTATTTCCATTAAACATGTACACTCATAGACATGTCATACGCCACAAAAAAGCCACAATGTAAAAAAAAAATACAACCACCACAATGTAACACCACTATTAGTAAAAGGTGTAAACTAAAAGTAAAGGGGCCATAATACAACCCCAAAACCCATAAGGTAAATAGTAATATTGAAGTCCGCCCTGATGTCTCTACATGTTGGGTAGTTGGAGTAAAGCTTGAATCTATAGTAGTCTTCCATGTCCACTCATGCCTCTCTAAGCTCCACCAAGTCCCAAACCACCAAGATCTACATCGTAGCATCAACCATCTGCAGAAGACACAACACGTTCTAGTGAATCCCATGTAGGGGTGAGTATAACAACTATTTAAGGACCCCAAGACACCCAAAGTTCTCTCGAAAATAGACAAGGGAAAAATACCACAAAGGAAATACCACAATGGAAAAACCACCTTGAATGATATAAAAAACATAGCACAAAGTAATAGATAGCTCATATAATTTATACCTTATATAAAGAAGTATAAATGATTATTCATAAAGATATAACATCTTATTATATTGAGAGGCTCTACTAGTAATCCGTGAATAATTGCACTGTTGCTGATCCACGAAAGATCGCTTTTCTACTGATCCACGAAGGGTCGCTCCCACACTAATCCACAAAGGGTCTCTCTCATGATGATCCAAAAATAGGTTCTGTCATGATGAACCAAAATGATTCACTATCATTCTAATTCGTGAAGGTTCCCTGTAATGACACGAAATTTAAAATAAATATTGTTTCCTAATTTTATGTGTTATTTTATTTTATTTTTATACTCAACAAAAATGTTTCATTTGATAACATGAGTATAATTAAAATGAGACTGTTGGGTTTTGACTGTTATTTGACCATTGGTCAATATGACCGCTGGAAACTAAACGTTTTGACTATTGTCTCTAAATACAAGCAATCTTGGATAATTAATATAGAAAGAATATTCGATGGCCTCACCTAGTAGTCTTGGACCGATAGAAGCCCATCTAACAGAACTTAGGAAGGAGGTAGCACCACTGGGCTTTGCTCTAGACCAATCCCAAGGTGAACTTCATCGTATAAAGCTATAACAGGATCGCCTTCGCGAGAAGTTCAAACTGATAGAAATTACTACTCTTGCGATGTTGGCCGAGCCTCCCTCGGATTCTCTCACCATAGCACACCTTACACTTAGGTCCTATGCTGGTGTGATAAGGGGCTATGTAAGGAGACCGTAACTGTCTTGTGTAATCCTTTGTTTTAAATAAAAATTTTGATTTCTTTTATAAATTTTCAAATGACCGGATAAATATAGTATCCATATATCTGATGAATTTTAGAAAATGGATATTTTAAATATGTTTATGTAAACCCTAAATAAATAAAAATGTGTAATGATTTTCAAAAAAATGGTCTTCTACAATTATGTTTAGTACGAAATTTAGAGTCTAATAAGTTCAACTTGATTTTTGATGAATAGTAAATTATGAATAGTGATTTTATGATTAGGATTAATAATGTGTCCAAAATGGATTAGTAATCTCACTTAAAGAAAGTATTAAAATAATCTAGGCACTTTGATTAAGTAATGTGATTCAATAAAATGGTTAAATAACAGTTTCATAAATTATTATTCAAGTATTAGTTTTTTTCGAATGAATAGTGTTTTTTAATTAAAAATATTTATAAAAATATTTTTATAAAATGGACTTCATTTTTTGAACTCAGAGCATCGATATTATGTTAAGATAATTTTTGGGGATTTTTCTGAAAAAAATAAATTTTCGATGAATAGTGTTTTTAATTAAAAATTAAATTGAAAATATTTAGAAAATTATTTTTATAAAATGGATTTCATTTTTGAAATCAGAGCATTGATATTTGGTTAAGGTGAAATTTTAGGACTATTCTGAGAAAGTTGAATTTTCGATGAATAGTGAAAATACAGTTTTTAAGTTACGGGTGTTTAATGACATCATTAAATGATGTATTAAGTATGTAATCAATATGTTCGACTTATGAATAGTATGATAAGGTATGAGGTGTCCCAAGGGGCCAATACCATGGGCAAATACCATGGGAAAGCCCATGGTTTTGCCAAAACCACTAATGAGGTGTCCCTTAGCCATTAATGCCTTGTCCCCTCACTTTCCCTATAAATACCAAGCCATCCTCTCAACCATTCGACTCCCCACCCTCCCCCAACAAAGTTATGGTCTCCTTACCTCCCAAGGAGCCCTCAAAAGGTTCCCCCAAGCCCTCAAGGTCCAAACCTTTGAGTTTTAAGAGTTACGTTTTAAGGTAAGGGATCCGACCACTCTCTTTAATTTCAAGTAATCTCTTTTATGTAATTCCTTTTATGCTCCATGTTCATATGTTGGAGGATGTTTTTTTATACTCCTCTTACTTCCCTTTTTATGTTCATATAATGAGAGATCCCCTCTTACTCTCATTATTTCGTTTTATGATGTTTTATGTGGCACCGTTAGGCTGCCGAAATTTTTGTAATGGATTCTTTCTCCCTTCTCATTTTTCAAGATCTATTTTCATGTAAGTATTTCAAGTTCCTTTTTTATTATGTAGGGTTATGATCTCTAAATTTACCATACTGATCTTTTATGATCATATTATGAGAGACCCCATTTGATCTCTTCAATTCAGTATTTTGAAGTTTTAAGTGGTGCCATTAGGCTGCCGAATTTTTAGGGGATTCTTTCACCCTTCTCATTCTTTTCAAAGTTATACTTTCATGTCAAGTCTTTCAAGTTCCTTTTTAATTATGTTGGGGAATTATCTCTATATCTATCATACTGATCTCTTATGTTCATATGATGAGATATCCTATTTGACCTTATCAGTTCAATTTTTTTGAAGCTTAAGTGACGCCATTAGGCTGCCGAATTCTCACAAGAGAAATCTTATTTTTTATTCCTTTCATATGGTATATTTTCAAATTCTATTACCATGTTCCTAAATCCTTTATATTTTGTCACTATACTATTTTATGGGTCATTTATGAATGTTTGACCCATGTCCACTCTTATCTCAATGTTTTCTAAAACCCCGAAACATAGCCGTTATGCTGCAGAATTTTTGTCTCAAAGTGCCTCTCTCTCTTTTCTCAAAATTATTTTACGTTATAAAATGAATACTAAAATCTCTTATTTATATAGGGGTATTCACATATATATCAAAATGTTCTATTTTAAATTCTGGGATTTACATACATGAGACCCGCTTTCCCTTTCCGTGGGTTTAAAGTGACGTAAAGATCATGTCTTTAAAGCAGTTTTTAAAACGTTGTGATTATGAAATGAAACCCATTTATTTTATGATATATGGGTTATTTATGAAATGTTTGATGATTATATATGTGGCTCACATGATAAGAAACACAAATTTAAGTGTGTGCCATGATAGCGCTCCAATGCATTTGGTATTGATGTTACCACTAGAGATTAAAATTTTCACGATACCTTGGTGAATAACTTTGGTAATTTTCAAATGACACCTTGGGGATGGACCTTGGTGATATGTTCATGATTTTATATGTCAAATGATATAGCCACATCTTCAAGTTATGAAAAAGTTTTATTTTTATTATAATATGCCTCATGATTTCATTTTCATTCCTTAAAGATCTTTTCATGACTTTATTGATGTATCTCAAGTTCATATGTAAAATGTTTCACTTGTTTCCCTTGTTGGGCCTTCTGCTCACCCATTCTTTTGATGTATGTCCCCAAGTTATGAGATGCAGTAATGAGCCTAGGGTGAACATGAGGAGAAGACTTTCAAGTGTTTAAGAAGAATGTTTTTTTTGTTTCATGTTTTATGTTCCCTGTTTCCAAGACACTAAACCTTAAAGATCCTCAGTTCCGTGTAATGAAATGAAAGTTATGTTATAAAAATACGGGATGCTATAGTTGGTATCAAAGGATGGTTTAGTTATTTTTGGAAGTTAGGATATGAAAACTCTAGGAAGAACCCTATAGAAAATTTTAAATACAGTAAATCTTCCGGGTATTTTGGTGAGTATTGATTAAGGGGTTGCCAAGCAAATACATCCCTGTCTGGATACGAGCAGGTAGAGGTGGCTCTCGCACAAATGTACATCGGGGTAAAACCCGAAAACACCACTTTGAGCTAGACTCGAACAGGAACTGGTACACGACAACGGGCCTTGCTGCACTCTTGGTTATAACACTCCCAGGGGATATGCTTTGGTAAATTCATAAGCTTGGTATGAACCATTGTTAAAGGAACAAAGATAAAATAAAATAAAGATTCACATAAGAATATATGATCATGGATAACCTAGATGGGAACATAGTGGATCACAAGTTAGGGTATAGTTTTCTTCTACAAGTTATCCTTATATGCTTTAAGTTCCTTTTCCTGATTATTGGTTATGAATTTAAGCCTCTAATTATACTTTCTCTTCTTAGTTAATGGTGGGAAATGGAATAACATGTCCCAACAACCAATGTGATAGGAAATGCGACAATTTCCGTATTAATATGACAGAGATGATTAGGGGATTAAAAGATGATTATTATTTTGGAAGACGTTCACTATTTTGGGGACCCTATATGATCGAGGTAAATAGATTACTATAGTATTTTCATTGAAGAGTAAGGTTCACTTATATTTTGAAGAATTGATGAAATTAAGGTGGACTTATAGTAATTTAGGTTACTTATGGGAATGATTAACCTATCTTGGGTAAAATATGTTTAGGTTAGATACTTTTGTTATAAGATGTTAGGAGTGGTTGATGTTGTCTGGAGATGAACAATGAAGTTGTTTTGGAAGACTATGTTATCAAATCCTTCTTGTATTTGGGTTTCAATCTTAGTTTGTTTAATTTTGAGGAATTTTAAGGACCGTTATTTATGGAATGGTTTATGATGAACTTTGGGTAGTACCATGGAACTTTGGAGATTTAAAAGTAGTTTCCATTCCTATGGGATTCTTTCTTTTTGAAGAGTTATTTTACCTTAACCCTTCTATTTTTGGGATAATGTTTAAAGATATAAGAAATAGATAGTTAATATTTTGTAGATTATGTGATTCTCTAGAAGATGAATCTTGTGCATTTATGAGACCAAGTGTTTTTGAAGTCTCATCATTTGGAGAAAAGATTAGTGTTGGTAGGGACTTATTAAAGGATGAAACTCTACTTGAAGTTATGTATATTTTCTTATGTTTTTGTTCTATGTAGTAAATGAATTCCTCAAAATTATGAAAAGAAACGTAAAACAAAAATGTTGTTGGTTTACGTTTACTTCTAGGTAATCAAAGACCGTTTACACACATCATAAGTTTGGGATTTTCTTATGATTAACTTTCTCCTAATCATGTTCTCTATCACTCTCCCTCAGAACTTGACCCTTGGTTTTCTCCTCTATGTTCATGTTTTCCTACATGGAATAATAGTGTGGGTTAACTCGGGTGACCTTTGTACTTCCCTTTCATTCTTTTAAAGTAATAGTTTTACTGACTCCTTTTCCGATGTGGGACTTTCAATGAAATTTCAAAACCCAGTTTTAAAAAATTGCGAGGACGCAATTTCTTAAGGGGGGAAGATTGTAAAGACCCGAAATTTAAAATAAATATTGTTTCCTAATTTTATGTGTTATTTTATTTTATTTTTATACTCAACAAAAATGTTTCATTTGATAACATGAGTATAATTAAAATGAGACTGTTGGGTTTTGACTGTTATTTGACCATTGGTCAATATGACCGCTGGAAACTAAACGTTTTGACTATTGTCTCTAAATACAAGAAATCTTGGTTAATTAATATAGAATGAAGATTCGATGGCCTCACCCATTAGTCTTGGACCGATCGAAGCCCATCTAACAGAACTTGGGAAGGAGGTAGCACCAATGGGCTTTGCTCTGGACCAAACCCAAGCTGAACATCATCGTATAAAGCTAGAACGGGATCGCCTTTGCGTGAAGTTCAAACTGATAGAAATTACTACTCGTGCGATGTTGGCCAAGCCTCACTCGGATTCTCTCACCTTAGCACACCTTACACTTAGGTCCTATACTGGTGTGATAAGGGGCTATGTAAGGAGACCGTAACTATCTTCTGTAATCCTTTGTTTTAAAAAAAATATCGATTTCTTTTATGAATTTTCAAATGACCGGATAAATATAGAATGCATATTTTTGATGAATTTTAGAAAAAGAATATTTTAAATATGTTTATGTAAACCCAAAATAATTAAAAATGTGTAATGATTTTCAAAAAATGGTCTTCTATAATTATGTTCAGTATGAAATTTAGAGTCTAATAAGATCAACTTGATTTTTGATGAATAGTAAATTATGAATAGTGATTTTATGATTAGGATTAATAATGTGTCCAAAATGGATTAGTAATCTCACTTAAAGAAAGTATTAAAATAATCTAGGCACTTTGATTAAGTAATGTGATTCTATAAAATGGTTAAATAACGGTTTCATAAATTATTATTCAAGTATTAGTTTTTTTCGGATGAATAGTGTTTTTTAATTAAAATTTTAATTAAAAATATTTAGAAAATTACCTTTATAAAATGGACTTCATTTTTGAACTCAGAGCATCGATATTATGTTAAGGTAATTTTCGGGGATTTTTCTGAAAAAAATAAATTTTCGATGAATAGTGTTTTTAATTAAAAATTTAATTAAAACTATTTAGAAAATTATTTTTATAAAATTGATTTCATTTTTAAAATCAGAGCGTTAATATTTGGTTAAGGTGAAATTTTAGGACTATTCTGAGAAAGTTGAATTTTCGATGAATAGTGAAAATACAGTTTTTAAGTTACGGGTGTTTAATGACATCATTAAATGATGTATTAAGTATGTAATAAATATGGTGGACTTATGAATAGTAAGATAAGGTATGAGGTGTCCCAAGTGGCCAATACCATGTGCAAATACCATGGGCAAGCCCATGGTTTTGCCAAAACCACTAATGAGGTGCCCCTTGGCCGTTAATGCCTTGTCCCCTCACTTTCCCTATAAATACCAAGCCAACCTCTCATCCATTCGACTCCCCACTCCCCCCCCCCAACGATGTTCTGGTCTCCTTACCTCCCAAGGAGTCCTCCCAAGGTTCCCCCAAGCCCTCAAGGTCCAAACCATTGAGTTTTAAGAGTTACGTTTTAAGGTAAGGGATCCGACCTCTCTCTTAAATTTCAAGTAATCTCTTTTATGTCATTCCTTTTATGCTCCATGTTCATATGTTCGAGGATGTTCTTTTATACATATCTTACTTCCCTTTTCATGTTCATATAATGAGAGATCACCTCTTACTCTCATTATTTAGTTTTATGAAGTTTTAAGTGGCGCCGTTAGGCTGCCGAAATTTTTGTAACAGATTCTTTCTCCCTTCTCAGTTTTCAAGATCTATTTTCATGTAAAGTATTCCAAGTTCTTTTTATTATGTTGGGGTAATATCTCTAAATTTATCATACTGATCTTTTATGATCATTTTATGAGAGACCCCAATTGATCTCTTCAATTCAGTATTTTGAAGTTTTAAGTGGCGCCGTTAGGCTGTCGAATTTTTAGGGGATTCTTTCACCCTTCTCATTCTTTTCCAAGTTCTACTTTCATGTCAAGTCTTTCAAGTTAATTTTTAATTATTTTGGGGAATTATATCTATATCTATCATACTGAACTCTTATGTTCATATGATTAGAGACCTTATTTGACCTTGTCAATTCAATTTTGTTGAAGCTTAAGTGACGCCGTTAGACTGCCGAATTCTCACAAGAGAAATCTTATTTTTTCTTCCTTTCATATGGTATATTTTCAAATTCCATTACCATGTTCTTAAATCCTTTATATTTTGTCACTCTACTGTTTGATGGGTCATTTATGAATGTTTGACCCATGTCCCCTCTTATCTCAATGTTTTCTAAAACCCCGAAACATAGCCGTTATGCTGCAGAATTTTCGTCTCAAAGTGCCTCTCTCTCTTTTCTCAAAATTATTTTACGTTATAAAATGAATACTAAAAGCTCTTATTTATACAGGGGTATTCACATATATATCAAAATGTTCTATTTTAAATTCTGGGATTTACATACATGAGACCCGCTTTCCCTTTTCGTGGGTTTAAAGTGACGTAAAGATCATGTCTTTAAAGCAGTTTTTAAAATGTTGTGATTATGAAATGAAACCCATTTATTTTATGCTATATGGGTTATTTATGAAATGTTTGATGATTATATATGTTTCTCACAGGATAACAAAGACAAATTTAGGGGTGCACCCTGATAGCGCTCCAATGCATTGGGTAATGATGTAACCACTAGAGATTACAATTTTCACGATACCATGGTGAATAACCTTGGTAATTTTCAAATGACACCTTGGGGATGGACCTTGGTGATATGTTCATGATTGTCTATGTTAAATGATGTAGCCACATCTTCAAGTTATGAAAAAGTTTTTTTTTATTATAATATGCCTCATGATTTCATTTTCATGCCTTAAAGTTCTTTTCATGACTTTGTTGATGTATCTCAAGTTCATATGTAAAATGATTCACTTGTTTCCCTTGGTGGGCCTTATTCTCACCCTTTCTTTTGATGTATGTCCCCAGGTTATGAGATGCAGTAATGAGCCTAGGGTGAACATGAGGAGAAGCCTTTCAAGTGTTTAAGAAGAATGTTTTTTTTGTTTCATGTTTTATGTTCCTTGTTTCCAAGACACTAAACCTTAAAGATCCTCAGTTCCGTGTAATGGAATGAAAGTTATTTTATAAAAAGACGGGATGCTATATTCACAATCATGAAGATCCACGATTGTTCGCAATACTATTGATCCATTATGGGCCACTCTCGTTCTTCACATCAAAACCAGAAACAAGATTCCAGTTCTTATCATGCTTGATTCTAGGAGGATCTTATATATAATCCATAGGTCATACCCTAACAACCAAGAAGTCTCACATAGATTAACCATATGGATAATATCTTTGTAAGGGTCCCAACGCAACCGACGATGCATCAAATAGTTTCCAGATCAGTATGAATTGGCATTTTTGTAAAAAGGGATAGGTTGGATTTGAGTCCGATCCGACTCAGTTGTACAAAAACCTTTGATAAAACTCACTTACAATATCTCATAATGGCCGACTCATCATATGGGTCTTTGTTCCACAGACGATGAATCAATCAGTGGTCATGTCTATTAGTTACAAGAGTTTCAGTGAAACAGGGACCAGTTGGGTCTCGGCGCTGCCCAATTTGGGCCTGGCTAAACTGGGTCCGGCCCGGCCCAAACGGATTTGGGTTTGGCATGCTAGGTTGTGGTTTTGGTTCACTGGGCCCTGGATCTAGGATTGAGGGTCATTGGTCCAGCCCGCGGTTGGCCCACGTCGCATGGTGGGACAAGACCCTGCTGTAGCAACCCAACCCATTAAGACCAGCCAACTGCTCTATCCCAGACACGGCTTAGCCACATTAGATTTTTCACCGGTGGCTCCAGATAGCGCCACCTCCCCTTGTAACTGGCCCACTTAGTTTGTCCATCTCAGTCAGACGGAGGCGGATCTACCACGTCTGTTTCGTCCAGTGTGGTTCTACGGTTCTCCATCATGGGGTTGACAGACTGTATGCCGCCATCTCACCCGAGTGGCCCGAACACAGGCCGACCCTGCACAATGCGTTGGTCGGTGTCACACTTCTATGCTACCCAGTCCAATTGGTTGTCACTCTCTGCCGTCGCGGTGTGCCGACAATCATGTCACCTCCCTCTAACTGTGGCCACCAATTCAAACCCTCGCTGACCGCCATTTTGGGCCTCCACTGGCCGCCGAACTCAACAGTTCCATCTGTGGGAAACCATAGTTATTCCAGTGGTATTTTTCTCAAAACTACCTTAGCTTATGAGACCGTATGGATTCCACCTTCACAGTGACAACCTCAAACTTTCCATTCCAAAATTTTGAGAATTCTTCTAGAAAGAATGCACATGGTAGAGGGGCTCATGCATTGTTCATGTCGGCCCATGCCCTCTATGTAAGAAGTTTGGAATAGGGTAGGATCGGGATCAAATTCTATCAAGCAATCAGCAATCCCTAGGAAAACCCTATGGAAAGCACCACCCAAAAATGAATCTCGATCCTCAGATGAACCTGTTCGTAGCTTGATCCGCATTCGTTGCATTAAAATAAAGAATGAGGAATTCAAGCACAAATAAGTCCCTACCAAGTTTCAGATATATCATAGGTGATGGATAATGATACATTTTATCATCGACCCATGAACTGTTGTCTTTCTTCACTGTTCGTCAATTCACGGATTTCAGCTCGTTCTGTAGGATATTTTTCACTGCGCTCTGATCCTCCAGTGTTTTCCATTGGCGAGGGTTTCTCCGGCATTCGTTGTTATTAGTTGGACTGGAATTCCACCATTCGGTATAGAATACCCATGGTTTAATTCTCAACTCTCAAACACATTAGTTTAATAAAACTAAACAAGTTGTAATGTTTCTGTTACGCTGCTACATTACGTTGCTGCAATATTTCATTTATGAAACTACATAGTGGTTACACTTTAAGAAAGATCTAATAAATATTATCATTTGATGATCCACGTCATCACCACAGTGCCAAACCACAACACCACCATCCGTCACTCAATAGTACCAAAGAAAAAAAAAATTAACATTTTCTATGATATTTTATAATTTTCCAAAAAGTCCAAAAATTGTCTTTTCTGTATGAACCATTCCATTTGAAGTTAAGTCCATTCTAGGTGAATCTTGGCATTCCGAGTTCTACAGTTCCTTTATATTTTCGATCCGAGCACCAATTCAAGAGTTAGAAAAACCTCACCACACTTTTAGTTAAGTGAAGATAAGAAAATATCAGAATTACATCCTGGACACCCCATGTCTCAGAATCACATTCTGTCTCAGTGCTTGGTCTTGAAAAAATTCTGTATAATTAAAACAATTACACTAAAATTATGGGACATTACATTTTCCCAAGATTAGGTATTTACATCCCCAAAATCAGAAAAAAAAAATTCAATCAAAAAAATGGGTGTACTGAGAATGAATTTGAGCCTCCCGCTCCCATGTGATCTCTTGGAGCTTCCCATGCTACCCCCAAACACACACTAGATGAATCAACCATCCATGATGGTCTTACTCTTATCGATTCACTACCTCCACCATGAACTCTGAAAAAATCACCCCATTAGCAATGTACTACTCTCCCAAGATGATGAGATGCAATGGATCATGCACTAACCTCCTCAGCCGTGACACAAATAAACATCATGCACTCAGTGCATTTGTGGGGGAAGATCATGGTGGTACACCACCTCACCAACTCTACTACGAATCTGGAATGGATTGATGATCCATAGAGATGAAATTCTGCCCTGGCTAAATCTATGAAATCCCCATCAGGGTGAGACCTAAAAGAAAACATGGTCTCCCTCCTCAAACTCCAAGGGTCTCCATATCCTGTCAGCATAAGACTTCTTTCATATTTGTGCAGTCCTTATTTACTCCTGGATGATCATCACATTCTCAGTGGTAGACTGTACCAACTCTGGAACCATTAGTGATGACTCCCATGGGTCTGTCCATTATAGAGGTGTTCAGCATGACCACCTGTACAAGGACTCAAAAGGTGCCATTCTAGTTGTGGATAGGTATCTATTATTGTACGAAAATGGAACTAGTGGTCTGTGGTGCTCCCAATTGCAACCAAATTCAAGGACATAAGCAAAAATCATATCCTCCAAGTTTTGTATGGTCTACTCTGTCTAACCATCAGTCTAGGGTTGAAAATTTGGGCTTACGAATAGATGATTCCTAAACTCCTCCTACATCCCCTTCCATAATGTGGATGTAAATCATGCATCATGGTCTTAAACGAGTTTGATGGAACCCAATTATGTCATACTATCTTCATGATGTGGAGTAACGCAATTCCCTCTACCGATCCCTGCTCAGGAATGGGTAAGAAGTGATCTTACATGGTGAGTCAGTCAATGATAACAACTATATATTTGTGGCCCCTGGACGTACATGGTAACCCCATCATTAAGTACATGGAGATACCATCCCACTTCCCCTCTAGTCCTTGAAGTGGTTGTGTCAAGCCTGCTGGGACCTGATGCTCAGCCTTCACTAGTAGACATGTTAGGCATCATGAAACGAACTTTCCACCACTTTCATCATCCATGTCCACCAGTATGGATGTCGTAGGTAGTAGTACATCTTCTCCACATAAGGATATAAAGAAAAAGGGGATGTATGGTACTACCTCAACACCTCCTACCGTAAATTTTCGGGTACCATGGTCTATCCTTTGAAAAGTATAATGTTCACCCCACTTATTTAAAATCCATTAGTAGACTATACTTATAATATCAGAGCATGTCGGGCCTCAAAGTCAACTTCCCTAAGTTGTGCATCCATAACTCACCAAATGATTGGGGGAGTGAATGTTATATAATGAAGGTATAATTCATCGTCTCCATCCATGAAGGATATTTGCATCGCGAGTAGCTTCTCTATCGACTCACTCAACTGCTACAAACCAGACCACCCGTTGAGCATGAAATCAACCATGTCCCCCTTCCTAGGAGTATAATTTATCCCGAAGTCATTGAACTAGAGGAACTACAACCATCACTGTTGTCTCAGGTTTTGGTCCATCTGGGAGAAGATATACCTGAAACTCTTGAGGTTGGAGAAGGAAATAAACCATTCACCCATCAAGTAGTGACACCACATCATCAAGGAAAAGACCACAACTGATATCTCTAGGTCATGGGTTGCAGACATATACTCATGCTACACCAAAATTCAGGAGAAATTGGTTATCACTGCTTCCTTCATCATTAGGACACAACACAGTCCATCCCCTAATGCATTACAGAAGACTACATATCCAATTCCCTCTTCTGGTAGTCCTAGGTTAGGGCCACCATTTAGTCTCCCCCTTATGTCCTGGAAACTCTAATGTCACCTCTTCATCCCTTCAATGTGATGTAAATTCTTTGTCGAAGTTGAAAAGGGTGTTTATAAAATCGAAATTTCAATTACAATCCTCCGATAGTACCCAACAAACCCCAATAAACACCTCACTTTAGTCATGCTCCTTGGTGTCTTCCAGGAATGCATTGCCTCTATCATCGCTAGATCCACTAAACATTTATCCTCTAATAATACATATCCTAGAAAATGAAGCTCCCAAATATATAACTGGCCCTCCAAGATCTTATCGTAATTATCGTTCTATCATAATGTATCCATGACTATCCACATGTGAGTATTATGCTCCTCCTCCGATGTAGAGTACACCAAGATGTGATCAATGAATACTACAATGAAACAATCGAGGTATGGATGGAAGATATTCTTTTTGAGTCCCATGAACACCTCTGGGGAATTGGTCACACCAAAAGGAATCAGAAAAAATACATATTGGTTGTACCAGCATCTAAAGGCTATCTCTGGTACATCATCATCTCGTACCCAAAGATGATTATAGACTTATCTATGGTCAAACTTTGAGAACCACCTCCCTCTATTCAGCTGATTGAAGAGTTCATCAATCCTTGGAATTGGATAAATGTTCTTAATTGCAAACCAGTTGTGGAATTGGAGGTCCACACATAGTCTCAAGCTCCCACCTTCCTTCTTGGAAAACAACACTGGGTCTTCACATTGAGAAATATTGGGTCTTACATACCCCTTCCTTTGTAATTCCTCCAAATGATATCTCAGCTACTTGAGCTCCACATGAGCCATTTGATATGCAGGTGTAGATATCAGTGTTGTCCTTGGGTAGAAGTCAATGTTTAAGTCTACATCTCACTAAGGAGGTAGTCATGGGACATATTCTGGAAAGAGGTCCACATACTCATCCACTACAGTAGGAAAGCTCAAAATCCTCTCATCCACCGCACCGAGGCTGAGGCTATCCAACTGGTGAGTGATTGTTTGCACCATACTCCAGGAAAGTACATCTTGTTCTACAAAGGTTCCCTTATTTCTGGTGAAGTAAAACATGGTCCCATAATCATAGACACAACACACATTGCATCTAAAATAGTCGATCTGAGCATGGACTACAGATAACTAGTCCATACCCTAGATGATGTCCTAAGGCCTCAACAATACAACTAGGAGATCCCAATCGAAGATCATGCCTGAAAGAGTAACCTCACACTACCAAAACAAAGGTGTAATTTTCAAATCCTCTCATGTAGGAGTCTCTAATCGTAAGGATTCAGATAACGACCCACTGTAATATCAGAACCTCAATCGAGGTCTATGGAAAGGAAAAGTGCCTAAATCCTGTGTATATTAGAACTACTACTAAGGTGGATATGAAAAATATCATACCTCTAATAATATATGAAGTTCCATGGTCATAGGCCCTTAATTCACGATGGTGAGCTTCCTTATGTCCACTAGCTCCCTGATCCCATGGTGAAACACCTAGGGGTGGTGTAGGTAGTACCTCAAATCGTTGTCCACCGCCTTATGCTTTTCCTCCTCGCCTACTGTGTACAACACCCTACAGACCTCCTTGATTGATCATATTACAATACCTTATTAGTACCTCAATATTCTGCTGATCATCTGTACAGCGGGTTAGGCTGTTATGATCCATGGTTTCATGCCTGTCATAGGAGTAACAAACTCTATCCCTCATACGATATCCTCTGCCTTGCGAGCTCCACACCTCCGACCATATGTACTAGAGCATTAATTCAGAATTTATAGCCCATTTGGACCTCTACGTATTCTTCCAACTACCTAGTGTAGATGACTTAGCCTCATGTCATCCTATGCTGGCTCTAACTGTCGGTGCCTACTCGGTTAGGAATCTCACCACCAGTTGAGATCACTCTTGCACTCCAACATGCATTGTGGTGGTGTGGTTTATCATTGATGCCCTGATATCATGTTATAGTCCCTACTCAATGTTTCAGGCCTTGAAGAAAGGATCTCGTACCATTTAGGTGGAGTAACAAGAGATTTCAATAAATTTCCCAGAGTACTGGGTCAAAGTCAGGCAACCCTACTATAGGTGCAGTAGCTTTGGAATACGCATTGAGCATAGTGTGGATGGTTCAAAATCTTCCCTGAAGAGGCTCTAGATATCCAACTAGTTATGGATCACCTCCTCCTATGTCTAGAGCATCAATCTTTACTATCTACCTATCGTGCCTTAAAAAATATAGCAGCTACGACCACCATCTGGTATGTAGGTGTTTCGACCAGGTGAAAACCCCACCTAATTTCCTCCAACAAATCCTCAAATTCCTGAGGATCAATCTCACCTCGAAAAATCCAGGGCATGTATCTCTAGAACATGTGAAATGTGCTTAGTTTGGGTGCACGGTCTATTGGTGGGGCTAGTAGCATCTGATGATCTATGTGTGGTGGTGATACTGGTACACCACCCAAAGGTGTTATCACTATAAGTGGTCCCTACATCGATGCCTCATTTCCAGGTGGGCCATCATCATGATACCTTATTGGAAACCTAGATAATTTTATTCTTGGATGAATTCAATAGGGAAATAGATTCTCTATAGTAAATAAGTTATACTTGGCGATCTAACACAAAAGAGATCAAGAAACAACATTTCCAAAACACATGCAACTAGTGTTTTAATGTATAGAGTCAGAAAACATAATTTAGGGACCTATTGTATGGATATTTTTCCCACTGCATCAACACTGGACTCCCTAGACTGAAATCCATATTCAATAACCATAACACTATTTCCCCCATGGAAAATAAATACTCATTGTTCTTTTGGTTGAACTGATATCCCTCTAATACCAATTTGTCACGACCTGTCCCATGATGCCCATATAATAACTACCCTATGCCCACCATCCATAGGCCAGGGGCTGGTGACTATCATCCGAAAGACATATTCCAACAAGGGAATTCATTTCCATTAAACTTGTACACACACACACATGTGATACTTCACAAATCAACTGCAAAGGAAAAAAAGTACAACCACCACAAAGTACCCACACAATGAATAAAAGGAGTAAATTTAAAGTATAGGGCCTAGAATAAAATCTTAAGAACCCCCAATGTAAATAGTTCTATTGAATTCCACATTAATGTCTACAAAAGTAGCGTAGCGGTAGTAAAGCATGAAGTTGTAGAATTATACCTCGTCCACTCCTGCCTCACTGAGCTCCACTGACTCCCGGACCTCCAAGGATTCCATCGTAGCATGTGTCGTATGCACAAGACACATCATGTGTTGGTGGAACTCGTGTAGAGGTAAGTATAATGACTCTGTAGGGACCCCTAGACCCCTGAATGTCTCCCATAAACACATAATGGAAAATAACACAAAGGAAATACCATAAAAAACACCACCATGAAAGATCTCAAATATATAGAACAAAGTAAATGACAGATCACACCAGGAATAACATTATTACAGAATAAATATGATTAGTCATAAAGTAATATAGTCATATTCTATTAAGAGGATCTATTATAGATCCACGAAGGGTCTCTCTACTGCTGATCCATGAATTTTTTCTCCACTATGTTTCCATGAAGGGTCACTATCATGGTTTTCCACAAAGGGTCTCTCTCATGATGATCCACGAATGGTTGCTCTCATTCTGATCCACGAATGGTTTCCCAAATGATGATTTGTGAAGGGAAACACTCATGCTGATCTAGAAAGGGTATCTCTCAGATTGATCCCCCATGGGTCATTATCATGACGATCCATGAAGGGTCACTCTACTGCTGATCCATGAAGGGTTACTCTCATTCTTCCCATCACAGCCAGCCACTAGATTCCTGCACTTAGCACGACTTATTCTGAGAGGATCTGCTCGTCAATCCATCAATCTTCACTCAACCTAAAAGAATTACCACATTGAGTATCCCTAAGTAACATCTCATCGTATGGGTCCCAATGTAATAGATGATATGCCAAGTAGACACTTGGTCTGAAATATTGGGACATTTTTCTAGAAAGGGCCCAATTTGATTCGAGTACTATCCAATGTGACCATATTACAACCTCGACCAAAACTCACATACTGTATTTCTGAAATACTTCCTCATCTCAAGTGTCCTTGTTCCATAGTTGGTACGTCAATCAGACGCTCGGTCTATCAGTTACAAGAGTTTAGTGAAACGGGGGCCGGTTTGGACTGGACTCGGCCCGACCTGGGCCTGACTCGAATGGGTCCACCCCCGGATCAGGGTTTGCCTGACCTACCTAGTGGATAGAGCCCAACTATAGCAACATTGTCTCAGACATAGCTCAACCACATTCAATTCTTCCCCCAGCAGCGCCAGATAGCGCTGCCTCCCATTATAATTTCTCCACGTAGCAGACTGGTCTTGGTCAGTCATAGACGGCTCTACTGTGTCCATTTTATCTAGAGTGGTTGGTCGATCGTCCTACTAGTCCTCCCACTTGGGGTTGGTGGACCACATGCCAGTAGCTCTCCCATGTGGCCCGGACAGGTGAGACCCCTCTATGCGGCATCAGCTGGTGATGCACTACCACACCGCCGTGTTGAGCATCCTCCCTCCGCCAGCGGCCACCACCGCGGGCTTCTGCCGGTAGCCGCTACCAGAAGAACCTTCTGTGGTCCACCAAAGATACTCCAGTGGTTCATTTCTCAAACCATATGCCCCTAGAGTATCTTAGGGCTGGCATCTTCATTGCGAAAACCTCGAACTCTCCTTGAAACCATTTTGAGAATTCTTCTTTGAAGAACGAACAAGGCGTAGGGGATCAGCCCTTGTTCGTGCTGGCCCACACCCTCCACATTAGAATTTTGAAACATGGGAGGTTAGGGATAATAGTTTTATCATGATATCGGTAGTACCCGTGCAAAACTCCAAGGAAATCACCCTTCCACAAGAACACCCGATCAATGGATCAACCTGTTCGTGGGTTGATCCACGTTCGTTTTTTACAATAAAGAATGGGGATTCAAAGCATAAGGAAATATCTATATAGATTCAGATCTGTCCTGGGAAATGGATGATGATCCATGTCATCATTGACCCGTAATCTATTATCTTTCTTCACCATTCTTTAATTACTGGATCCAATCCCATTATCCAAATATTTCATCTATGTGCTCCGATCATTCAAATTTCGTTGTTGGTGAGGGTTTCTACGACATTCATTATTATTCATTGTAGATGAATACACTATAGGTTCATCATATAATTTCCATGGTTAAATTATCAACAATCCTATGCGTTAGTTTTATACCAAGAAACACATCGTAATATTTCTATTACACTACGACATTGAGTTTTTACAATGTTTCATTTATGAATCAATATAGTAGTTACACATTTAAAATCATCAATTAATGATATTAATTTAATGCACCTCATCGTTGCCTCATCGTTGAACCACAGTGCCACTATCCATCACTCCATGGTGTGAATGAACATAAAATACATTTTCCAACGTTATTTTTATATTTTCCTAAATGTATGAAAATTATCATTTCCGTTCGAACCTTGCTAGTCGAAGATAAGTCCTTTCAAGGTGAATCTTGACAGTCTGAGTTCAACAGTCCCCTCAGATTTTTCATCCATGCTCTAGTTCAAAAGTTATAAAAACCATATTGCACGTTTACTTAATATAACTAATGAAACATTTAAAAATACAAATTTTAGGAAACTGGGGCCCCAGAATGATGTGTTGTCTCAGAGACTGGTCTCTAAATAATTCCATATATTTAAAAAAAATTACATAGAAATTCTAAGACATTACACATCAACAATATGAATTTTAGATAAAACCTATATTAGGGGAATTTCATTATTCCAAAACACATTATCTATAGATCTAGGAATATAAATTCGATATTACTCATTCGAAATATTTTATTCCACATAAACTCATTATGGATCAATACACGAGAGGAATCCATCACATATTTTATTATCATTGAGACATGAAAAACATTGTGTACTCGAGATAAACTCATCAGTATGGCCAATCGATAGACAACTAATCAAAATTTATCCAGGATTTCATGTAGTCAAATAATATGTTGACATACCTTACCCATTTTATAAAAATGATAATAAATTTTCCATTAAGATACATTATGAAAAATTAGATCACCAACCTCAAAAGAATGATTATTCATCTGGTAATCAACATAATATTTCTTCTTGATATGATATAGACTCATAAATTACTGAATCAACTAAACCTTCTCCTATATTTGATCTACTATCTCATGTCAAAACTACTTTCTTTTTCTTACATCATCCACAAAATTTTGCATTCAACACCAATTTTCATATAAATCCTCAAATGGTTCCATCTATATAATAGAATGAAAACTATTATTATAAAAATACAATACTAATGAATGATATTTATCAAAACCTACTAGGTAATACATTTAATAATAATAGAGCATATCTTCAATGGATTTAATTGTATGCTTATAATGACCATTGGTTAGACGATGACATGCCGTAATGAAATTTAATTTAGTACTCAATGACTTCTGATTTCCTTTAAGAAAATTAGACATGAATCTGGGATCATAGTCTGATACATTGGAGACAAGAACTCTTTATAACCTGACTATTTCATTTAGATAATGTATTAGAAATTTGATATGAAGACATTTTATTTTTAATGGGAAAGAAATGTGTATATTTTGTTAATAGATCAACAAAAATCCAAATTACATTGAAACCCTGAAAAGACAGTGTAGTCCAACCATAAAATCCATGAATATTTTCCCATTTAGACTTTAGAAATGGGAAAGGATAAAAAATTCACTTTGATAATTGTCGTTATAATTTAACCTACAAACAAGTCAAACAATTCATGGTAAACCAATCAATATCTCATTTCCTTTCATACCACTCCCAATACTCCTGAAGGTCCCTATACATGTTAGTGATTCCTATATGAATAGAAAATCGATAATGATGAGCTTTACATGACACCTATTTCATCAAATAGGAATCAGAAGGAACAAATAATATTTTTCCATATTATTAAACACCCTCTTCATCATTATTAAAATCTTGAAACCCATACATTTTAATGGATTCTACATTTTCTAAAAAATATTGATCCTCTTTTTGATCTCTAATAATTCATTCTAAAAATTTCACCTAAATAACACCCTGAAAAAAGAGAGGATATTTGATCATCTATATCTTCTATGACTAATTTTGTCAAATAAATAACCAAAGTGTCACATTCAAAATATAAAAAGGTTAATGTAGATTTATTATTTTCTCACTCAAATCATTGATCACGTTATTTTCTATTCCATGATGGTAATAAATCATGCAATTGTAATCCTTAAACATTTCCAAGAATATTCTATTTATATTATTCAATTATTTTTAGTAAATAAATAGTTAAAACTTCATTTTTTGTTATAAATTACAAATTTTAGTCCATACAATTTATGCATATAAAAATATAAATTAAAAATCATATAATTTAATTCCAGATCATGTGTAGGGTATTTTAACTCATGAGGTCTTAATTATTATAATGCATAATCTATTAACAGATAAGTTTTAATTTAGAGAAAAACTTATTCCCTTCATAAAAGAATCATTATAGGTGATAAATTCACTATTTATATAAGATAGTACCATAGATAAATCAATAAAAATATTCTTTTTTGTTCTGTAAAATAATCATAGCATTTTTTTTCAGAAAATATTAACTACTTTTTTTATTTAACTTCTTTAGTGGGCCTGAAAACTAAAATTCTTTTCCAACAAAATAATTGTAGTTACCCACAAATCCAATAAAACAATTAATCTCTATGATAATTTTTGGGTATTTTACATTCTCCAAAAACACATTGTTATTAGGTGGAACATTTATTTCATATATAGAACCAAAATGTCCGAGGAAATAATTTCATGGAAACTAAAATTTACACTTACAAAATTTAAAATTTAATATATTTTTGTTTATGGTTTTCAAAACTATCCTTTTGTTACTTTTTTATCATCCTAGACCTATAATACACTCAACAGTTCCCCAATCCTAGTTATCCACTTGGACTCAAGAACATCGACCTAAATGCCAGAGGAATCTGATTAGTAGAGATGGACTGTGGTGTGTCTATAGAGACACTATTACATAATTACCATAGTGGACCACGGTGGATAAGAGAATATCATATGAATAATAAAATTAGTATAATATAAAAATAATCATATATAAAACATTAATAAGCTACAAACAATCAGTAACTGTCAATAATCATCCAAAGTTTAAAATAGCATAGATTGTATGATTATAATGTATGTCATGTGTCTATAAAGTAAAAAAAACATGGATACATGGAAGTTGGAAATACATGATGTAAAAGATAAAAAACGTATAAAATTACAAAAGTCTATCCAATAATCCCAAGCACATGCTTGATCATCAACTGATGATATCACCCTAGGTCTTGCAGAAAGTTACACAAATTTAATAAGACAATTCTAATTATTTTCCATAGAAAAATATACTCTTCTAAGGTACCATAGGTCATCTAGATGTGGTGTGAGATAAATCATAGTGGGACACCACCAACTGAGTCTATAAATACTCACTCTATGTTTACTATTTGGATGTGTGTAGTTTTATGAATGTGAAGTCTTAATAACAACTGTAAATGGGTCGGATCTGGTTCCTGAAAAGAAAAATAGGCCTACACTACCTGCTTTAGACCATTCTATAATAATTATGAATAATTATCAAGGGGATTAATGCCTAATATCACATTCATAAGGTACCCCATTCCTCGTATAAACATGATAAATGGGATGTCATGCTCATTATCACAATAGTATCACAAGGAACTGCATACTCTTATAGTATCAAAAGGGACACTATTCCCATATAGCATCACAAGGGACACCATGGCCATATACTATTACAAGGGACTACATTCCCATATAATATCAAAAGGGACACCATGCCCATATTTTATCACATTAGTACATGGTCCATTATGACCATATTGATATTACTAGGGCCATAATTCCCACATTGAATAATAATAATGGGTCTTCAGGCCGATTAGATATAATACATAAACAAGTGTCATCATGCCCGTTCATTGTAATTCATAAAGGTCATCAATCCCTTTCATTATAATTGTTATGAACCATCATTCCCTTATGTCATATCATTGAAAAATAAGCAGTGGATTAAATATTAGCCAAGGTATAATCTGTTTCCAAATAACACTAAATGTCAACAAGGGTGTAACCATTGCCCATTTAATTAGATGACGCAAGATTACCACTCAACTCTAATAATTCAAATTATTATACTCGATGATAAGGGAATTGGATGTTCTAATCTAGTTAATCGTAACACAATCAAAATGGTATTACAATTTATAAGTAAATTCAAATACTCCATTAGTATCTTGGTAATATTCTCATGAAATCCACTTAGGCATGTATAAGGGAACACCCAACGGGATGGATATATCTAGGGTAGACGATATCGATCTGATTTGGGTTACAACAAGTAATATAATTCAAGGAATATGCAATTTAAGGAAATTCATGATGAAACCATCTTGTGGAAAAACAAAACATATTATATAACATCAAATATTGAGGGGTCAATTTCTAGACAACTTACATGATACTCGTGAAAAACTTCTCATCCACTATAATCCTTTAGATTGGTCTAGATAAAAATAAATCTGAAGAATATGTCAAGACCATGAATATTGGGAATTTGATCCTACACCTCAACTACTTTTTCGACATAAAGAGAAATTAATAATGACTACAATGAAATTGAGATATTACAAGTGTCTACCAAATAAATATTGAAGGAAGCTGAATTAGACCACAAATGAAGAAGTTAATGAAGAAACTATATTATAGGTTAAAATGAGCTCAATGGTGCAAGAAAAAATTGATAACTAGAGAATAAAAAAAATAAGTGGAGTGTTAAAATAATTACTCATTAAGGGAAATATACTAATTTTGACCAAGCTTTGTAGGTGACATGGTTTGGCCGCACGACGAGCCAAACATTAACAAAATGAGTTTTTATGACTTTTTTAAAAATAAATTTAACTTATTTTATGTATTTTGTTATTGAAACATCGATTTAATCATTCAATACACACATCACTGGCATAACATACATTACACAAAACATTGAGTTTATAAGAAACATCAATTTATTATTATATTTATTCAAAAAATGAAAATATAACCTAGTTGTTTGAATCATGGGTTCAAAAAAGATTAATTAATTATTAGAATTTAGTTTAGGCATGTATATTCCATTGATTCATTGATTAAAAATTAATTATAAAATAAAATAAAAAACCATTTTGAATATAGAAGGAAATCTTTTTGTTCCTGAAGAACAATTTAATTTTCACATGTTTTTTTGATAAAAATAAATAAATAATAAATATTTTAGGATTTTATTCAGGATATATATATTTAATATTTAATATAATATTTAAAATTTATCATATATGTCTTTTATACATAATAAATCCAATTTTATGCTTAAAAACTGCAATTTTTTCCAAAAAATGTTTTATCATCATTCAATGGTGCACTTGTATTAAAACTAAATTTTGAAAAATTTATAAATTATTTTTGAAAAAAATATTATTTTAATTCATGATATTAAAATTTTTGTTTGTTTAATAATTTTATTTTTATGATAAGTTTCATGTTTTGATCAGTAGTTCAAAATAATGAATTTTAATTGAAAACAAATGTTTCATCCAAATAATTTATAGTGTTAACTTTTTTTTGATTGATTTAAAGTTATAATTAGAATTTATTTATATATTATTCCAATTTAGTTCATAGTAATAAATTTCACATAGAGTTTGGATATAAATACATTTCAATCTTCTGAATGTTATCACTTTAAAAACACATTTTCTATTTCCATCAACACGATTAATTAAATATTTTTTTTAGACATTTTTTTAAATTTTTAGAGGATTTAATATTATTAATCATAAAGAAAAAATTTATTAAATAAGTACCTTTTTTTGGACAATATGAATAGTATCTTTTTAATTTTATTACTAGAGTTTCAGTTAAACAAGGTAGTTATGTGTAAAAATAATATTATAGATTTTATAAAACTATCTTAAACATTCAAAAATATTAATTTATGACAATAATTCAACATGTAATACATATGGTTCTATATAGATTAATTTAATGGATATTTTTCCATGATAATTAATTAGATATTATTAAAATCAAAGAGAGGGATAATATTTACTATTCTTTCTGTTAACAAGTATAATTTTTTTAATATGGGGTTAAGTAAAATATATTATTGACTATATATATTATTATGAATTATAAAATTTTTATATAAATCAAGGAAATATGTTTTTAATTTTTAATGAAGAAATATTTAAAATAAATAATTATACAATGATGATGTTGTTATTATTCAAATAATTAAAAAATCAATGAAGTGATAATCAAAATATATAAATTAATATAATTTTTGTTAATTAAGGTGATATAATAAATTTATAAGTGAATATTTCTTATTAGGGTTGTCTTAAATGAATTTTTTCAAAGTTATCTTTCATTATGGATATTTCAAAAGTTCATGTAATGAATTGTGTCAAAATTTCCACTGATGATATTTTATGAAAATAATATTTTATTATATTATTTGAAAATAATATTAATCCTGAATATAGTTAAATAGGATAAATTATGTTTTAAAATATCATAAATTTACCATTTATGGTTCAATTGAAATCATATAAGTCAAAATATGTGCCTTTTTATATTGAAAATTTTGTAATGTAGTTAAAATTAAAATAATTTAACTAGGGTTAATAGAAAAGATAATTATTAAAATTAAAAAAATTGTCAGAAATATATTTGTTGATGGTATTACCTCCATAGATAAAATTATCTATTAATAACTTTACATTTAGAGGTATTTGGGTTGATATATAATTTATTATAATTTAATCATTGGATAAATTCCAGAAGTGCCGCTCAACTTCATTATAAAAGGACACATACTAACTCATCTCATTTCACCACAATGAGTCTTATATATCAATGAAAACTGAAAATTTGTCATATAAAAATCCATTTCCACATTCTAGAGGTTATGTTATTCCCAAAGGACCAACTATAGAGTCATATAGAGGTGATTTGAAGGAGCTGTTTCGAAGAAGATGCAATCTCTCTAAATAATCACTCTCTTTTCTACTCTTTTATACCTCCTATAAATCTATGATATATATCATAAAATAATAACCTCATCATAAAAAATAATATAATATTTTTTATGATTATGAACACAACATTATGAACCCCCTTTTCTCTTCGAATAAGAAATGCAATTATCACTTCTGCGTAAATACGACTTATCGTCTCCACATAGCGATATAATCAATTTTTCATCACCATCTTATATAATTGGTAATTATTATGGTTTTATTATATATAACTGATATTTATGAAATTATTATACTTATGTAATGATAATATCATATCCATCTTTTTCTCACCTAAACTTTTGAAAAATCATAATGTCGCTAATGCGTACGTACGACTTACCATCTCAATGATGCAGTGTGATTTGTTTTTTATATATATATTTCACATGGGTGGAAATAAGGATGAATTATTTGAATATATAAGATATATATAACATAATAATGATTCTAGAAAAAATTGGACAATGATAAAAGAATATAAATTAGGATTACCAAACCGAAACATGCTTGGAAGACTAAGTAGATATCACCTAGAATATCGATTTATATTATTAATAAATTGATGACAAAATGTTATGAGATAATAATAAATTGAATGATTGATATACTTTTACAGAAAAAATATAAAATAAATCCATATTTATTATACAGGAGTATTGAACAGGAAAAGGGATTGTGATACTTGAGGTAAGGGATTAATCTCTCACTTATATTTTTGTGGGAAACCTGCATTATACACAACATATTTTTATATGTTTTGTATATAATTACAATGAATTAATTTTATGACGTATTATCCCAAGTATTATGGTAATTTAATATCCCTATAATTTTCTTTGTTTCATGGGTCATATTATTCAATTGAATATAATGTGATAAGAGATTATTTGACAATCTCATCAATACTCAGGATATTTTCATTTTAAATATTCATTGGGGATTATTTATCTTACACAATCATGTTTTATAGAAATTATTTCAAAATGTTTTTTACTGTTATAATGTTACTTTTTAATGTTACTTTAACCCATATTTGACTTTTTAAGAAATATTTTGTAAATATATCATTCATTTTCTAAAAAAGGATCTTTTTGAATTTATCCTAAAAAATGAAGAGACTGAAGTTTTTTTGGATTATATGACATGATTATAACATTACAATATAATGAATAAATGATGATTTTATGATTAATTTAAAATATTAAATGGTTATTTTTGAATAATTTTTTTCCATTATAAGTATGTGACTTTAAATATATAATTTCAAAAAAGAAAATACATTTTCATCAAGAGATATTTCATGTGATCTTTTAAAAATAATTTTTATTAATAGATTAGATTATATGATGTTATTTATGATTTAATAGTGGTATGATTCAAGGATACGATTTTTAATCTTCCTCTGAATGGTTTATATTAATGATTGAATTATATTTATGAAACATATTTATTTTCCATGATTTAGGTTATGATAAAGAATTTATGAAACTCGTTTCTTTACAAGGGTTATAATTGATGAATAATTTATTCTCATCTGTGACATATATGTATAGTTTTCGTGAATTGATCGGTGTGACCTATATCTACCTCTAATTCATTAGTTAATGAATTATATCTAATGAGACTGTTAAGTGAAAATAGTTACCATTATTGATATGTGATGGGAAAAAAGTTGATGTAATTAATCCATTAAGCGAAACAAATGATAAGGCCCTATATGGGGGTCTTGGTAGTTACCCATGAAAGATGAAACAATTTTCTTCAATTATAATGATAATAAACCATTGTTTTACTTGATAATATGGTTGAAGAATGAGTTATGTTAATGTTTCATTCTTATGGTTCATGTTAATGTATTTTCCATAACTCGTGTTTATAATCAATGAAAGGTTGAGTATGAACATTATATGTTATACTCATGATCACATACCCACATTTCTTATCTTATTATTTAAAAAGATTTTAAATTGATATCTTCTATGTTTTCACGTACTGATCATCCAAGATCATTGTTTTTTATGTTTCCTTTTTGAAGTATAGGGGGAAAGCTGTTAAATGTGATATGATAAAAGGGATATAATTATGAATAAATAATTATTAGATGATTTATTTATTTTTGGATCCAATATTTTATGTTTGTAAGTCTAAAATAACATTATACCGTTATGATATTTAGGCTTTTATTATTTAATTAAATGAATGTTCATTTAAAAAGAATTAATATCTATGTGTGTATGTAACATAATAGGTAAATAAAGAACATGAAAATTTTCATATTTATTAATATTTTGGAATTAAATATTAATTTTTATATAAATGGGATTCTATGTTCAATGGCTTACTCAATACGCAATGATGGGTTTCATTGAAATCTTATGTTGCACACTAATAATATAATAATATTTTATTAAATGGCAGTTAACACCTACCTGTTTTATTGGTGGAAATTAATAGAACTAACTGTAATATGATTATACATGTTTTTCAAATATTTTTACATTTATCCAATAAAATTTAAAAGCATAAAATAAGAAATTAATTTTATTTTAATCATAAATACTTTAATATTCATTAAAGGGACGATTTACCACCTTTTGAGGGAGAACCCTCTTTAAATCTAGTTTTGGTTATTTTATATTTTATATTTAACAAAAGTAAATTCTTCGTTAAAATTGGGACATCAAAATTTACATTGGGAAAATGTTTGGTATTTTTCTGATAAGATTCATTTTTTTAATGAATAGTGAAAAATATTGTATTTGAATTCAAATATTCCTTTTAATCTAATTTTTTTAAATGGATATATTTTTTTGATGGTTTAAAAGTTCTATTAGATTATATTTTTACCATTTAATCCAATGTTGGTTATTGGAATCAATTTAACTTTGAAATTGGAAAAAAACAACTATCAATCTTTTGATAGTTAATATTTCATAAAAACATACATTTTGTTTTGACAGTGGGAATTAATTTTAAATTAATTTCTTCCAATTATATTTTTATAATTTGGAAAAATATAACTCATTTTTGAATTCGTAATATCAAATATAGCTTAGGCTGAATTTTTGGTATTTTTCTGAAAAACATCAATTTTTGATGAATAATGAAACCACTAAGTAGAAGTTAAAAAATGACTTTTTCATTCAAATTAAATTTTACCGCTTTCGTGAAATTAATTTCAAAAATATGACATACATGATTTTTATTTGTAAGTTAATAGTGGTTCAATGAGATGAAAATAATATTTGGTGAATAGTAACTTTTGAATTTTATTTACTGCGGTTAAAGGTAAATATGGTAATTCAAGGTAAAAAGAATATTATAATTATTAAAAATTACATTAACAGTTTCCTTAACCTTATTGGATGAGTCATGGCCGGCCAAGGGCATCTTTGGGACGATTTAGGGACCCCATGGAGCCACATGGGAGTGATAATAACACTTGAGAATAATTATTTTAATGTGAAGACAAAAATGACATAAACAAATATTGTTTAGTAAATTAATTTTACATAACGTTATATAAGTTATCTTTTCGACTATAAATATCAATTGGAAATATAAAATGATATTCTACATCATGGTATATTTTTATAATTATTAGACATCAAATAAATTAAATTATTTATGACACAATAATGATGTAGGGTTTACCTCATTAATAAATGATTTAAATAAATAAGATTAAAATGATTAAAATATTTTCCAAAACATGTAAAATTATGATTCGATGATTATATTTAGAATATTAGTCATCTTATCTTAAACATTAATGATTTTTGGACCTTTTGAAACAGAAAATAATTTTATAATAAAATAATGTTTTCACACCTTCCTAAAGAGCCCATCCTCCTCTCCCTTATTAAAGGAGACCACATCTAACCAATTACACACGCCTATAAATCCATTGGGCTAATAAAACCTCTGAAAAATTAATCTCCCTAAATCCCTATACTAATCTTAGAAGTCATACCTTAGTAAGAAGAAAATTCAGGAAGTCCTTTGGTTCAAGCCAAAGAGAGTTATCCAAATTAAAGGTAACATTTTCTCAAAATTTGTTTTATTTTATTTTACTTCTCCAACCCCTAAACTCTTTAAATTCCTTTATTTTGTAAAAACACTGATATAATCAATATACTAATATGTTATTATGATAATTATAATAACTACACTAAAACAAACCTCCATCTAATTGGTAATGGACATTCTGTTTCTCTGGATGGAAAACTAACGCCTCACGAAACGATGATAGTTCAATTATCTCCTACCACCTCTCATGGTTTCCATTAAGATGTAACTGTATTTATATATGATATATATTATGTTTATGATTTCTTTATGCTTATGTATTTTCCTTTTTATAGAATACCATTATGGATTCCATTATGGGTAAAAGCGAAAATGTCATTTGAGGAAGTGTTGACTATCACCTCCTCAAAGAGATATGACTCGTTCATACCATACATGGTACGTTTAAATAATAGAGCTAATGATATTATATATGATACTATACTGGAATTATAATATAACTATGTATAATTTTTTTTAATTCCATAATATAAAAATAGAAAAGGAAGTGGCATTCATGCATACGTACAGCTTACCATCTCCCTGAACTTTGCATTACATCTCTGACCTTTAAATGTTACGTACTGTTATAAATACATGTATATAATGGATATATATGACATATATAATATCTAAATAATGAATATTATTCTGGATATAATGCACTTTGACCACATTAACAATATTAAATTATAAGAAGTTCATTTTTGACTCTAATACCAATTATCGACAAAATGATAGTTATTAAATTGAATGTTTACATAATGTTTATAAAATTGAAATTAGTAATATAAAAGGAATAATAAACTTGTAAAAATGTTCTTGATAAATTATAAATCATCTTTAGTTTATTATTCAGGAAGTAAAACAATGAATGGGTCATGTCGGACACGAGGTAAGGAATTTCTTATCTCACTTTTAATTCGCTGAGATTTCTATTGTTCACCACTTATTTATTAAATGTGGTGTATTGTGTACTACCTTTTGATATATACTATAATTATTCTCATTATATTCATGGATTTATATGATTCATTTGGTGGTTATTAACTTTGTGTCATATAACTCGATTGATTACAACGTGGTAAGAGGTTTTCATCTCACTTTTTATCCCCCTGAGATTCATGCTATATTTGCCACTAACAAATTTTGTGTGGTGGATGTACTTCCCATGATTGTTTTAATTGTGTAATATAATTTAATTTATGGGTTTTTACATCTTTATTAAATGAACCTTCTTTCATGTGGTGTATGTTTCGTATGTTACCAAATTGGTAAGGGAACCTTTCACCCTCATCTTTTTTAAAAGGCTTCTTTTTGTTATTTCTTCTAATTCACATCTTCTTATGTTGGGATATGTTATTATATATCCCTATTTCTGTAAATTTAAATATCCACGTGATGAGATGACCTTTTATCTCTCATAAACATATTTTCTGAATTTTAAAGTGATGTTGTTAGGCTATCGAATTTTTGCAAGGGAACTTCTTAACCCAATTTCGATTCATTGTATCAATCTTGTACATCGTGAATATGTAATCCTATGAATATGTTTGAATGACCATGGATTGTTTTAAACTGAATAAAAAAATCATATTTAATGTATTTATAATTTTTACTCATAATTATGTAAATTATTTATCCTTAATCTAAGGATACCGTCTTTATAAGGGATTTCGTCTCAATTTGCATTCCATTGATCCTTAATTGTTTTTATGCACCAATTCACTCTTATATGGTGTATATACTATCATTTGACATGTTATATCATGAATCCCATTATTATAATGATATCATAATGTTTTTATTCAATGTTATACCTTAATTATTTGTATTAATACATTTTATATTTTGCTAAAAACACTTTAACAAAAATATCATTTTAACTATTTTAATGATTTATTATTCTAAATCATTATCTTTAATGTACATGTTTTAAAAATGGTTTTAATGATTTTTTATATGGACATTATTTTTTTAAAATGTTAATTCTATTAAAATATTCAATGTGTTATGGGAAACATTGATTCAAAAATCTTTTTATTAAATGGTATTGGAAATGGTTTGATTAAGCATTGATTTGTTCAATATCATGAAATGATATATTGTGATTACAAATGAAATTTTAATAGTGAAATATTTATATTTGAAATATTTTATGTGCTATGCTTTTATAATGGTACATGGGCATTTGAATAGTGGTTACATGATAATCCAAATGACGGGTGGTGCCGTGAAAACCATGATGGGTGGTTACGTTAGAACCTCCAATGCACTGAGTATGGAAGTTGGTCGTATGGATATTCCATTAAGTGATATGTGTGGAAGTCGACCATATGGTTATTCCATTTAAGTATGTTTTTGCCACAAGTTAACTTTATATGCTATGTTTTCTTTATATGGTTTTTATAGTGATCTTTGGTTTATAAATGGGTATGCAATGATCTTTTATTCCGTGAATTGTATTTACTACTTCATAAAGGTGAAAACTTTTACTTATGATAAAGTATTCATGGTTTACTTGTTATTTTGAAAAAATAACAGTTTTCCTTATTTGTGTATTCCATATTGAGCTTTTTATGCTAATCCCAAGTTATTTAAATATTTTCCATAGGACATAAAGATGAGTAGGGTCAATTATGTGATCAAGGAAATTTCATGTTGTCTAAAACTTAGAAGTAGACATGACTCACTATTTTTTAGAGTTTTTATTTTATGAAAAAATGATTTACTTATTAGAAGTGTATACTTTGTAAATTTTGAGATGTAATTTAATAGTTATTTCCTAATTCTCTAAAACTCTAAACCTAAAAAGATCCTCAATTGGAATTATTAATTTAATTCAAGATTATGTAATGTTTTAAGGCCGGGTCATTATAGTTGGTATCAGAGGCCGGTTTAGACTAGATTAGTGATTAAGAGTTTTCATTTGACAAATGGTTAGTCACTATTTATATTATTTCAGTTAAATAATTGTTTTATAACTTCATTAGATCAATTATGTTAGTTACAAATGGAAGGAGGAGGATCTCAAATGACATTCATATCTCTTCCTGATGACTTGATTGCAATAGTTATTTTAGAGTCATGTTCAGATAATTGTGAAACTTTTTCGAGAATAAAACCAACTTGAAAGATGTTGTTTGAGATATAAAACACCTCCACTATACCACATTATCATCATGGATCATGTGTTTTATTTAAAAAAAACTATTGTCACAATATTCTAATTTTTTTAAGAAAGGTAAATATTATAAAGGTATTTTAAAATATTTTACATTAGCAAATGATTTTGAAGCATATTATGATTTTGAAAATAGTGCTGAAGAAGTAGACCCTTGTGCAACCTATTTTTATTTTCTTTTAAAATATAATCTCTCAGTAATTACAAATGGTATTTTAAAAGGACCATTAATTGAATGCTTCAACTAAAATTAGGTCTGAATGTTTTATAAAAATCATGTTTTATCAAATGTTTTGAAATTATATGTCATACATGATAATTTTCCGCAACTTTTTTTCATTGAACACCCATATGAACCATGTTGTACAAGGTGTATTTGGATAAAGGAAGGAAATGATTTTAAAAGATCTCTAAATCATTTTTGTAATACATGGACCTTCTACCTACGTGAACAAGATGACGATGAACCCAAATGGACACCATGATCAAGGTATGTAGTTCTTTCTTTTGGGAGTAGTTTTATTTTATAATATGGAGGTAATAGAAATGACAATATATACGATGACGAGGTCTTAATGTATTCAGATGATAATTAAAGGTATAAGAAAAATGTTGAGGTTAATACATGTTAGGGTTATTTTTGAGTTTTATAAAAAAACTCGTAAGATGGGTGACAACCCATCTTGTCTGGTAAGGCCGCAGGAATTGAACCCACAACCAAAGGGTGACAAGGGCACATCACCTACCAATATCCTACTGGAAGTACCTCGTTAGTATGACTTATTATTTTAGTAAAATAATTTTATGGATCAAGAATATGTTGATTTTGAGGAGTTATTTTTTTTCAAATGGATATACTTGATATAGGAAAATGATATGGTGATTAAGTGATATTTTTATTTTGGAAGACGTTCTATCTTTTGGGGAACATTATATGCTTAAGGGAAATATAATACTATATTATCTTATTTGTGTAGTAATGTTTGAAACTATATTTGGGAAGAATATATGTATTTATAGTGTGCATAAGGTGATTTGGGTTATTAATGTAAATGATTAACCTATCATAGAAAATATGTGGTTATGTTAATTACTTTTTAGTATTAGACTTTAAGAGTAACTGATGTTATTTGGAGATAAATATTTAGATTTATCTTGGGAGACTATGTAATTAAATCCTAATGAGATTTGGGTTTCAATCTTAGTTTGGATTACATTTGAAAAATTTTATGGACACATGTTTATTTAATGGTCTTTGTTGAACTTTGGGTTTATATTGACTAATTTTGGAGATGAAGAGTAGTTTTTATTTTTGTAAAAAATTGTCCTTTTTGGGTATTTTTTGCTCTCCCACTAACCATTTTGGTTTTAGTTGATGTATAAATACAAGGGAAACATTTAGTTCTTGTTTTGTGGATTATGTGATTCTCTAGAAGATGATTCTTGTGCTTTCGACGTGACTAGGTCTTTTTGAATGCTCATTGTTTGGAGAAACGATTACATTTTGGTAGAAACATATTAAATGATGAAACAATACTTGAAGGTATGTATATTTCCTTATGTTCTTATTCTATATAGTAAATAAATTCCTCAAAATTATGAAAAGGAATGTAAATCAAATACGTTGTTGGTTTATGTTGCATACTGGGTAATCAAATACCGTTTAACACAACATATGTTTGTGATTTTCTGGTGGTTAACTTTCTCTTAATCATGTTTTCTATCACTCTCCATCAGAACATGATCATTAGTTTTCACGTCTGTATCCATGTTTTCATGTAATCCTAGAATGGGTTATCTTAGGTGAACTTTTTAATTCTATTTCTTTATTTTAATGTGATAGTGTTACTGAATATTTTTTGATGTGGGACATTTAATGATGTTTCCAAGCCCAGTTTTAAAATTGTGAGGACACAATTCCAAAAAGGTGGGAAGGATATGACATTTCTTGTAAATAAAGAACATGAAAATTTTCATATTTATTAAATTTTTTGAATTAAATATTAATTTTACTTTAAAGGGGATTCTATGTTTGATGGATTACCTAATACATAACAACAGGTTTCGTGGAAATTTTACATTGCACACTAATAATATAATAATATTATTTTATATGGTAGTTAAGGCCTAGACTTTTTATTGGTATGAATTAATAGAACAAACTAAAATATGATTATACATGTTTGTTAATTGTTTTTTCGTTTATCCAATAAAAGTTAGAAGCTTAAAATAAGAAAGTAATTCGATTTTAAGCATAAATACTCTAATATTCATTAAAGGGCCGATTTACAGCCTTTGAGGGAGAACCTTATTTAAATATATATTTTGTCCTTTTATATGTTATATTTGACAAATTAAAATTCTTCTTTACAATCGGGACATCAAAATTTATTAGGGTAAATTTTTAGTTTTTTCTGATAAGATTCATTTTTTAATTAATAGAGAAAAAATACTATATTTTAATTCCAATATTCCATTTAATATAATTAATATATATTTCTAGATTATCTTTTTAAATGGTTTCAACATGTAATTAGATTATATTTTTAATATTTAATCCAATTTTGGTAATTGGTAGAAATTTAATTTTGAAATTGGATAAAAACATCTATCAATCTTTTGATAGTTAATATTTCATACAAACTCTCATTTTGTTTTGATAGTAGGAATTAATTTTAAATTAAGATATACCACTTCTATTTTTTGAATTTGGTAAAATAGACACCATTTTATTATTTCGAATATCAAATATATCTTAGGCTGAAGTTTTTGTATTTTTCTAAAATACATAAATTTTTGATGAATAGTGAAACCACTAAGTATAAGTTAAAAAACTGAAATTTTCATTTAAATGAAATTTTACCGCTTCTGTAAATTGAATTTAAAAAAATGACATACATGGTTGTTATTAGTATGTAATATTTAGTTCAATGAGATGAAAATAATTTTTGGTGAATAGTATATTTTGACATTTATTTACCGCATCTAAAGGTAAAAAGGGTAATTTAAGGTAAAAAGAATATTATTATTATTATAAATTACCTTAAAACTTTTTTCAACCTTATTTGATGAGTAATTACCTACCAATGGAATATTTGGGTCGATTTTTGAACCCCATGGAGCCACATGGGAGTTATAATAACACTTTAGATTAATTAATTTAATGTAAATACAAAAATTACATAAAAAAATATCGTTTAGTAAATTAATTTTTACATAACTTTATATAAGTTATAATATTAAATATATATATTCATTGGAAATATAAAAATATATCCTACATCATGGTATTTTTTTTTAATTTTTAGACTTTAAATAAATTAAATTATTAATGACACAATAATGATGTAGTGTTTACCTCATTAATAAATGATTTAAATAAATAAGGTTACAATGATTAAAATATTATCCAAAACATTCCCAATTCAGATTGGATGATTTTATTTCGAAAATTAGTCATCTTATATTCGACATTAATTATTTATCAACCTTTTTAAACAAATGATATGTTTATAATAAAATAATGTTTTCAGAAATTCCTAAAGAGCCCCTCCTCTCCGTTATAAAAGGAGACCACTTCTTACCAATTCCACATACCTCTAAATCCTTTTGGATCATCCATACTCTGCCTAATTAAGCTCCTAAAATCCCTCTCCCCCTCCTAGAAACCTTACCTTAGACAAAAGGAACTTCAATATGTCCTTTGGTTCTAAGTAAAGGGAGTTATCCAAATTAAAGGTAACTATTTCTCCTAATTTGTTTTTTTTATTTTAGTTCTTCTTCCCATAAACACTTTTTACACCTTTATTTTGTAACAAAACCATTATAATAACTATACTAGGATTTTTATATGATATGTATTAGAACTACACTTAAAAAAACCTCCATCTAATTGGTGAATAACATACTATTTCTATGGGTGACAAACTAACACCTCATGAAATGATGATTATTCAATTATATCCTACTGCCTCTCATTGTGTCCATTAATATGGAACTATATTTATACATGATATATATTAGGTTTATTATTTATTTATTATTCTGTATTTTCATTTTTATAGCATACAATTATGGTTTCCATTATGGGTAAACGTGAAAATTTCGTTTGAGGATGTGCAGACTACAGCCCCTCAAAGAGATATGTATCGTTCATACCATACGTGGTGTGTATAAAGGATGGATGTAATGATATTATATATCATAATCTACTGGAATTATAATATAACTATGTATAATTATGTTTTAATTCAATTAAAATAATAAATATAAATGGAAGTAGCGTTCGTGTGTACGTACATCTTATTATCTCCATGAACGATCCATTTCATTTCTTATCGCTAAATGTTATGTACTATTATTAATACATGTATATAATCAATATATATGAAATATATGATATAAAAATATTTAATATCATTCTGGATATAATGCACTTGGACCACATTAACAACATGTAATTATATGAGATCCATTTTCAACTCTAGTACCAAATATCATCAAAACGATCATCATTAACTTAAATGATTTCATAATGTATATAAAATTGTAATATTAAATATAAAAGGAATAATAAACTAGAAAAAATGTTCTTTATAAAGTAGAATTTAACTTTAGTTTATTATTTAGGATGATTATGAATGAACGAGTCAATTCAGACACGAGGTAAGGAATTTCTTATATCATTTTTAATTCCATGAGATTTCGATTGTTCGCCCGTTATTTATTGAATGTGGTGTATTGTATAACGACTATTGATAAATATTATCATGATTTTAATTATATTCATGGAAATATGTGATTCATTTTTTGGTTATTAACTTTGGGTGATACAACTCGATTGATTACAATGTGGTAAGAGGATTTCATCTCACGTTTTATCCCCGTGAGATTCATGCTATATTTTCCACTACTTCCTTTTGTGTGGTGTATGTACTTCACATAATTGTATTATTTTTTTAATATAATTTAATTTATTGTTATTTAAATATTCATTGAATAATCCTTCTATCATGTTGTGTATGTTTCGTAAGTAACCAAATCAGAAATGGAACATTTCACCCTCCTCTTTTTTAAAAGGATTCATTTGTGTTATGTCTTTTAATTCACAACTTCTTATGTTGGGAAATGTTCTTCTATATCCTTATTGCTATAAATTTTATATCCAAGTGATGAGATACCCTTTTCTCTCTAATCAACTCAGTTTCTGAATTTTAATGTGACGCCATTAGGCAGTCCAATTTTTGCAATGGAACTTCTTAACCCAATTTCGATTCTTATTGTTTAACTTGTACTTCTTGAATATGGAATCCAATGAATATGTGTGAATGTCATATGACTATTTTACACTGAATAACAAATCATATTTAATGTAATTATATATTTCACACATAATTAAGTAATTTATTTATCTTTAATCTATGGATACCATCTTTATAAGGGATTTCGTCTCAATTTACATTACATTGAGACTGAATTGTTGTAATGCACCAATTCACTCTTATATAGTGTATATAATATCTTTTTTCGTGTTATATCATGAATCCATTTATTCTCATGATATTATAAATTTCAGATTCCATGTAATTCCTCAAATTTTTTTATTCTAGTGTTTCTCATTTTGTTAAAAACTCTTTAACTAAAATATCATTTCAACTGATTAAATATTTTACTCATATAAATATTTCTCATTAATTTCCATGTTTTATAAATAGTTTTATGGATTTATTTATATGGAAATTATTGTTTTAAAAAGTTAATTCCATTAAAATTTTCAATGTGGTATGGGACACTTTGATTCAAAAATCTCTTTATTAAATGGTTTGATAAAGCATTGATTTTTCAATATCATGAAATAATATATTGTGATTGAAAATGAAATGTTAATAGTGAAATTTTTATACTTGAAATATTTTATGTGATATGATTTTATAATGTTAATTGGACATTTGATGGGTGGTTACGTGATAAACCAAATGACGGTTGGTTCCATGAAAACTAGAATGGCTGGTAATGTTTTAACCTCTAATACATTGGGTTTGTAAATCGGCTGTATTGCTATTCCATTTAGTGATATGTGTGGAAGTCCACCGTATGGTTATTCCATTCAAGTATGTTTATGTCCCTAGATACCTTAATATGTTATGTGTCCTCTATATGGGTTTTATGGTGATATTTTTGTTACAAAAGTGTATGAAATGATATTTTATTCAGTGAAGAATATTTACTACATCATAAAGGTGAATATTATTAATTATGATTAAGTATTCATGGATTACTTGTTTTTTTGAAAAAATATCAGTTTTCCTTCTTTGTGTATCTCATATAGATATTTTTATGCTCATCCCATTATTTTGAAATATTTTCCACTGGACTTAATGGTGAATAGGGTAAAGGATGGGATAAAAAAATTCATGCTATCTAAAACATGGAAGTAGACATGACTCCCCTTTTTTATTGTTTTTATTTTATGAAAAAATGGTTTCTGAGTAGAAGTGCCTACTTTGTAATTTTTGAGATGTAATGTTATAGTTATTGACTAATTCTCTATAACATTAAACCTGGAAATATCCTCAATGTGAATTATTCATTTAATTCATGATTATGTAAGGTTTTAAGGCTGAGTCCTTATAGTGTAAATCTTGGGTTGTTATAGTTGGCATTAGAGTAAGGGTATAGTTATCATTTGGAATCTAGGATGAGAAAACCATAGTATGAATCCAAAGGGTAAGTATATTTATATGAAAAAATATTATATTTTTCTTAATGATTATGATTGACCAAGGGTAAAACCTAATATTTCATAGATTGATTCATGATTTAAGACATTTTATAAATGCATTTTCATGATTCCTCACTTTGGTAGTTATTTCTCACAATATTTATTTTGGTTTTAATAAATTGATGGAACCCAATTTAATCATTCTAATGAAAAATGTGATGGAAATTGAAGTGACTTCTAACCCGAGGAACCAACTATTATGGGAGATAGAATATAGAACATTACCTTTATTCTAACACTACATTCTGAGGCTATGAATCATACCAATTTTCCAAATTATCAATGAAGGGAAAAAATATGTCTGAATATTTCATGAGGATACATGCATCTCATTTTAGTGGATATTATAAACCAATTGTGCATAATAGATTGATCAAAACCATTGAAAAAATATTTTCTATTCTTCAATGTTCAGGACATGAATTTTTTTTAGCTATTTATCATCTGGAAGGAGAATAAGAACAATGGTGGAATCTTGTCTAGAATCTGATGTAAGATGAATAAATTGAATACATGGAATGAGAGATGTTGAATAACGTATTTTTCAATATTTAATTTCAATGTATTCATTATAAAAATCTGAAAAATGAGTTCCTTGACCGGGTGAAAAATGATGATGAACCATTTGGTACCTACAATGAAAATTTTACAAAACATTAAATATAGGATTTTGGAATTGATATACAACTTAAAAGTAATATTGAATGATTATTAAGCTAATTAAAACCAATTATCTTAATGGATTCATCCATAAGAGGCTTTGGTTGATATAATGAAATTTTTTGATGAGCTAATATAGTGGAAAATAAAATTGGTGGTAACCATCATTCCCAATGATTTTAAAAGGAAATAATGAATGAGTTTCACGAAAATTCTAATAAATCACTTTGTAGGAAGAAATTTAAGCCATACACATGCTAGAAGTGTTAGAAGAGACATCAAGGGAAGTGTTTAAATGGAACTCAAAGATGATTTCAATATTTAAATGGAATTCATAAGACCCATAAATTATTAAAGGAAATCAACATGCCGACTATTACAATGGTGGAAAACAAAATTCTATCTGATTCCCCACACATTCTACAATTCTTTAAATTCATGGAGTATATAAATTATGCTTATTAGTTGATGAATCCAAATGATTTTTATAAACAACAATTGAAAACTATAAATCCAAAAGGAAAAGGGAATTCTATTCAAATCATAACTAATGATGTGGCTTACGAGAATTTTTTGGAGTAAGTTACAATTATCATCCACTCTAAAAAAATACTGTATTATTTGATTATGAGACTACCCACTATTTTAATTCTAAATAATATGCAAATTGTATCATAGTATCACCCAAAAAATTAGATTTTGATAATATGTTAAGACTTCTAATAGTAAAATAGTCACATCTCATGGTAATAGTTCTTCATTGATTAATGTTTTTGGGAATATACTTCAAAATAATTTCATGGTTCTTCCTATAGTTAAATTTGATGTGATTTTTGAATGTATGGGATTTATCTACATACAGATCATATGAAATTTTCAGGAAGGAAAGTCACATTCTATATTCCAAAATACCTATAATAATTTATCAATGCAAGGATGAATATGTACATCCAATACAAATTGCTTCCATCTTGTGGGTTGTAATTCCTATACATGAAAGTTATCTATCTCAGCTGGTTGATGATAAACTCAACTTTATGTCTAAAAATATTTCATGAGACTCTGTTGATTTTTTTCATGAATAATTTCTTATTATTATACCGAATGATAATAGTTAGTTTGTGATATAGATCATTCCTTGTGCAATGCATATTTCGAATAATCCTTATAAAATGGACCCAATTGAGTTATATAAATTAAAGAAAAACACCATGGGAAAATTTATAAGGGATTAATATTACCAATTGTGGCTCCTTCGGGAGAACCTAACCTATTTGTTAATAAGAAAGATGGGTCAATGCATCTTTGCATTGAGTATCAGAAGCTTAACAAAATTACAATCATGAACGAGTATTTTATTCCTCATATAGATGATTAATTTTATTAACTATGAGAAACCCAATACTTTTATAAAATTGTTTGTTGTTATGGATATTATCAATAGAGAGAAAATAAGTATGATATTCCCAAGAAGAAATTATGAAAAAGGTATGAAAACTATGAATTTATAAGATTCCATTTGGTCTTACTAATGCCCCCTCTATCTTCATGAACTTGATGGATAGAATTCGTGAAGAATATCATGATCAGTCTGTGGTAGTTTTAATAGATGATAAAATATTATATTCAATGAGAAAATGGTAAACATGAAGATCACATGTGGATTATGATGATGTCCCCTTTAAAGGGTATGCATTTTGAAAAAAGTACCAAGTGTAAAATTTTCCTTTAGATTTTTTCATTTTTGGGACATATAATTTTAAGTGAGGGTATATTGGAAGATTATTCAAAGGTATAAGTTATTTATAAATAGCCTAGACCAACCATGGTGATTAAAATCCATAGTTTTCTTAGATTTTATGGATATTATCAATTTTTGGGGAGAATTTCTCTTGAAAATATAATCCACTGCCCATGTTAACTCGTAAGGCTAACAAGTTTCTATGAACGAATGAATGTGACGAAAATTTTAATGAACTAAAGTGATGGTTTGTTAGTTCCCCTATTATTTCATTAACGAAACACATATAAGTGTATGTAATTTATAGCGATTCATCCAATAATGATTGGTATGCGTTCTTATGAAAAATGAAATGGCAAAAGAATATGCCATGCAATAAATGATGATTCATAAGAAAAATTACCCAAATCATGATTTAGAGTAAGCTTTGGTAATATTTTCATTAAATATATGGAGACATTATATTTATGGTTGAAATTGTGATATATATACTAAAAAAAATAATAAATTATATTTTCATAGGGAAGGAATGAAATATGGGCCAATAAGATGGTTGGAACTAAATAAATATTATGATTGTTCAATACATTATCACCCAAGGAAAGAGAAAAAGGTGATAAATTCATTGAGTCAAAAGCACCATGATAGCCTATTTATTATGAGGAATAAAAAAGACACAATATTTATAGATTTACAAATGATTGAACTAGAAATCATAATGGAATGGGGGAATTATATCTAGCTGAAATAAATGTCCATCCTTATATTCATGTAATGATTAATGAGCTATAGTTGTATGTAGTGGATCTAAAAAAGAACGTGAAATTTTTCCTGAGTTAAACATTGATTATGATGGAATATTACGGTTCAAGAACCATGTATGTGTTCCCTGCATACCAGTTTTGAAGAAGGAACTATTGGATGCGGTTCATTATTTTTCATTCTCTAATAATCATAGATGTACAAAGACGTATATAGAAAATAAAGAATATTTCTAGTGGGATGGAATGAAGATAGATATAACATAATTTTTTTAGTTCATGGTTTTTTAGAAAGATAAGGCTGAGCGATAGAAATCTAAGGGGAGGTTACAACCATTGACCATATCTGAATGGAAATGGGAAAACATCCCCCTGGATTTTTTCGTCTGATGTACCAAAACATATAAAGGATCTAATTCAATATGGGTAATAACCAATCACCTTAAAAATACAACTAAATTCATCGATATATTAGAAGAATTATCAATAGATCATATATACAGAATATATATATATAAATTAAATGGTAAGATTTCAGAGAGTACCAATTTCCATTATATCAAATGGGATATGAGGATTACCTCTATTTTTTGGATAAATCTTCAGTTGTCTATCGATACAGATCAATGTATTAACATTATTTGTCATCCTCATATAGATGATCAATCTGAGAGGAAAATATAAACTCTAGAATACATATTGAGAGACCTATCGATATATTTCTATGGTGTTGGGGATAAACACCTTTATATGGTAAAATTTTTCTATACTAATAGTTTGCACTCCAACATTCAAACTGATCCTTATGAATCTCTTAATGGTAAGAAGTGAGAAAACACTAATGTGATGAAATGAGGTTTGGGAGAGAATGTTATGAAGACATTATCTATCTGAATAAATGGTAAGAGAGGTTTGATCAATTGAATAAAACATATGATAATTTCAGAGCCGACCAAAAATTTCTGCTGACAGTCAATGGAATGATTTGGATTTTGAAGTGGGTGACAAGGAATCTGTGAGATTATCTCCCTCTAAGATAGTAATAATATTTCGAAAAAATTTCTAGATAACCACTATTTATATCAGTATTTTTAAAATTCTTGATTTTATCATGATGGCAGATTATCGATTTTATCTTCCCTTGAATATCTCTCAAGTTCACGATGTGTTCTATGAATCTATATTGAGAATGTACATACCTAATCCTTCATATTTAGTAAATATAGATTTAGTACCATTAGAACATTATATTACTTATGAGGAACCACATGTATAGATTTTGGATCATATAAATAATGTTCTATGAATCAATACCACCAATGTGGTAAAATTTTTCAAGTGAAACCACCAATTTCAGGAATCTATAGGGGAACATGAGGATATGATGAGGCAAAGGTATCCTCATCTAATTTTAACAAAGTGATGAATATCAAGGGAGAAATTCATTTTAGGGTGTAGAGTTTAACACCATGTGTTTTAATGATTTTTTTGAATAAATTTAAATACATTGATGTCATATGTTATACAACACACCATGTTATGTATGCACTATCACAAACAATCCCCCATGGACCGTGTTGTGACTACCCCAAGAATTCTTTCCATGGGCCTGAGGCTGGAGACTATCACTGAAATGCGTATTCCCTAATTATCGGGAATGTGTTTCCTTTTTAACCTATAAACTCACACAACTGATAAAAATGTAGGATACAATCACAATGTAACCTATAATGTAAACAAGGTGTGTAAAGAATGTAAAGGGGGCTAGAATACAAGCCCAACTGAAAAAAACATGTAAAACCAGAAAGTACAAGTTAACTGAAAAGTAAAAGTATAGCTGAAAACATCTTTTGTGAACACCCACCAAGGATCATACCTGAAAGGTAGGTACATATCTCATATAGTCATCTCTACGGTACACCCTGTCTAATGTCCACATTCGAGCTACCTCTTGTCCTGTTACTCTCGTCCTCAGTCAGCACTATCCATCTTCTACACCCAAAAACAACATAGTGTGGGAATAGCCCATGCAAGTGTGAGTATAACGATACTCGGTAGGGACCCCGAGCTACTCAAAGGTCTTAGAGAATCCACAAAATGATAAAAAATATAGCATGAAAAAAACTAACAACCCTATTTAGTTATATGAACATACATATACCGAAGGTGTAATGTATACCCATCTCAATCATGGGGATACACATGGCCCAACTCAAAGCCCAAAGCCCAACTGTTCTAGGAAAGAAAGAATACAACGAAGGTGAGTACCCCTAAGGTAGTACGATATATGTACCACCACATAGAAAATACCATAAAGGAATCATCACACAGAAGTGCACCATAAAGATAAGGACTCAGCTCACACCAGATATAACATTGGTACGGTAGTAATGATAATTAGATGTAACTACTGAATCATCTTACTCTGTTGAGAGGCAGACCCACGTAGGATCTGAAATCATTAGTCCCACATAGTATCCTGGTATAGCAGACCCACATAGGTTCCTAGAGTAGTCCCCTGTGGATTCCTAGATTGGATCCATTGGGATTCTAGAACAGAGACCCATGTAGGATCACAAATCACAGACCCACAAAGGATCCCTTTCTCATGTTACAGCCAGCCATAGGGTTCCCGCACTTAACTCGCATAATTCCTGGAGGGTTCGCTCCTCAAGCAACAGGTTGATACTCCAGTTGCCATGATGTCCCATAAAGATGTACCCCTATGTACCACCAAGTCAATGGGGTCTCAACGCAAAAGACGGTGCATTAATCAGACGTCTGGTCTATATGTTATTTTTATTTTAGTCTTGAAGGCTAGGGTGGTTTTGTGTTCGATCCAACCCAGCCATTCTCCAGCTTTATCCAACAATCAAGTGGGGTATACCAAAAGGAACATCGTGGTCCGAGGTTTCTGGTGTTGTAGAATGTTCTTCAAATGGATGGTTATAGGTCATGTTATAGTCAAAAGAGTAAAAAGGGTTCGATGATAGTCCGAATCCGGTTCGACCCAATTCAGGTCGACCTGGACCGAGCAGGGTGCCGCCCTGGGTCCCGCGCTGGTTTCGACTCGGCCTCTTGGGTCTGGCCTGGCCCATTGGCGTGACTCAGCCCGCTGGGCGGGCCGCTATGGCCCGCAGATGGGTCGCCCCGCAGAGGTGTCCTCCCTTGCCGCCACCCAAGGGGGAGGGTCCCCCAAGGTACCCTGAACAACTTGGCTGATCGAGTTGGGTGCCCGACCAACCGGCGCCACGTGGCTCTGGAAGCTGGCAAGCAGGACCTAGGGTCCCCTCGGCTCCCCGGTTGGCCGGAAGGCCAGCCCACCTGCACGGTGTGGTCATGCACCGCTCCACCACTTGTGGCCGGCAGCGAGCCCACCACCCCACAATCGACGTTGCAGCCTCGTGGTGAGGTCCCTACATGCCCGGCAGTATGGATGTCCACTGCAACCTCCTTCATGTGGATGAACAAGCGTCGGCCCCCCGCAATTGCTTCACGATGGTCGACGGGCCGAGACCCTTCTCCGATGGCATGGTTGTGCCTCCACCATTGTCATGGCTGGCCATTGTGCCCACCATCTCTCTCGTTCCCTTCAAGTGTCGGTAGCCAGCAACGTTCCTCGGATCGCCGAGGGCACCCCGGTGGACTATTCTTCATTTCGTAGACACCCACATTCGACTCAGTACGTCTCCATCAATTAAAGACCACCATAGTTATAAATTTCCAAACACGAAAAAAGTCATGAAGAATAACAAAATCCACAGGTATTGCGGAGATGTCGGGCCAGGTTCATTTGGACCGCACACTCTACGTTAAAATGGTAGCAAGCGGCATAGTTGTTCATGAATTGAGAAAAAAATAATGAATGGGTAAGGGGTATACAAAAGGAATAATCCCTATCTCAAATATTCATTAAATCCATGTACGATCGAAATAATGATGTAGATTCTCAATATACAAGAGGGGGGTGAATTGTATACTGTACAAATTCCATTGGAACCATTAAAGTTAGTTACGAATAACTGTGTTTTCCTTAGATAAAGAAAGAGCAATGTTTAACAACATTAAACTAAGAAAATTCTCAAAACCTGTAACACCAATTGAATAATTGGAATAAGGAATGAAGTTATAAACTTCATGTCCTATGTACATGCTTAAAACTGGAAAGAGATTCTGAAAGTAGGTTCCATAAATATGGATCCGGAAATTGAAACTTAACTAAAGATTACAATATGAGATTCTACCTTAAAGCGTATAGCATAAAAATGAAACAGAGTACAATTAAGGAAGTATATGTTGTTATACTTTCCTTACAATACAATATGCAGCGGAAAAAAACAAGTAGAAAAACTACAAGAAACAAGATATGAGTCTTTTAACCCAAAGAGAAGGGTATCCAATAACCTTGGATAAAGGTCACTTGATTTATACTTTCAAGCGAGTCTGTCTTACCCAAACCAGGGGTAGCCCTCGATACGAAGATCGGAATCTCTGTCTTGCTATCCCTGAAATCCCTCATCTTCAAGGTAGTTGGAAACCTCTGTCTTCCTCAACAAGAAAGCCCTCGAACATTAAGGTAGTCGACACCTCTGTCTTCCTATCCCCAGAAGTCCTCGAATGTAATCACCAACATTCGGAGTTCCAGGAAGCATTGACAGTTATAAGAGACTCTCTCTCTAGAAGTCACTTCAATAGCATGTGTGAACAATGCAGAATATGTTATTATGATCTCTTTCAAATGAGCTACTATTTATAGGCTCGGTCGACCTCCTTTCCAACGGACATATTTTCCTTAAAAATCGGAGGAACCTGTACACGGTTCCTTTAACCAATGGTTAGTTTATAACAGAATATATGACATCGTTTTATAACAAAACAAGTGTAACAGAATGTACAACATCGTTTTAAGTCTAACTCAAAAGTTCGGAGTGAAGGTTCAGAGTGTAAACAAAATGTCATATATTAGAAAAATTATAAAAGTGTAAGCAAAATGAAAGTTCGGAGTCTAACCAAAAATAATATTCTGAGTCTAAATAAATTCGGAGTGTATAAAGCAAAGTTGATCAGATTCTGTTTAATAGGTGAATTCAGAATGAAAATTCGGAATGAAAATTCGGAATAAGAATTCGTAATGAGAATTAGTAATCAGAATTCGTAATGGGAATTCGTAATGGGAATTCGTCATTAGAATTCATTATCAGAATTCGTCATTAGAATTCAGTGTCTAACTTCATGAGAGATCGTATCCAGAATTCGGAGTGGAACTTTATTAAAGTTCGTATCCAGAATTCGGAGTGGAACTTCATTACAGTTCTCATCCAGAATTTGGAGCCTAAAATAGAATGCTTCAAATCAATGTTTTAAGTGAATCCGAGAATATAAAAATGAATCCGATTCTTATACTTAAAAAAATATATGGATATAGATAATGAAAATATGATAAGGATAATTTTCCTTATAAATGCGATTTTCTTTATAAAAGCAATTTTCCTTTTAAAAGCGATTTTCCTTATAAAAGCAATTTTCCATATAAAAGCAAATTTCCTTATAAAATAAAATTTCCTTATAAAATCAATTTTCCTTATAAATGGGATTTTCTCTAAATATAAGGTGTTTGTGATTTTCAAAACAATAAGGAATAGAAGATTCATAAGGAAAACCTTATTGACTCAACAATCTCCCCCTTTTTGGAAAGCACAAACATCTTTACGAAAAAGAAAGTCGAAGTAAAAAGAAAGAGAAAAAAACATTAAAGCTTATCTCCCTTTGCTTATGGAAGTTGATGAATACGACTAACTCCCCCTTAGGCTTTGAAACTCTAAGGATCGTATTGTAGATTTCTGGAATTGTATTTCATTAAAAATAAGAATGTCTTCTTCAATGAAAAACTCCCCCTTAGATAAACACTTTTAGTGTTCTTTTTCATTCTCCCACTTTTCAAGGTTCTTTTTCCTTTTCCCCTTTTGTTAGGGTTCTTTTCCTTCTCCCCCTTTGTGATTTTCAAAAAGAATTCGAGGGAATGGAAAATATAACAAAGTACCTGAAATATTAGTAAAAAAACCAAATAAATGAGCAAGCAAGATTTTCATTATGTTTGAATGTTCAAAAGCAAGAAAGATAAGATACAATAAAAGATCGGATTTGTCTATTTTGGATCTTTTTCCTTCGACATGATACCCTTAAGAATAGTCTTTATCTTCTTCATGTATTTATGGTCTTCCTCATCTTGCTTCTCTAACACAACAATTCTTTCTCTTTGAGCTACAATATTTTATTCCTGGGCTTCAAGCTTTTCTTCATGAGCTTTCAAAACTTGTTATTGCTTTAACAACGTCTCTTCAAACTCAATCCGATGATCCCTTTCATACATCCAGTTTTGAGTAATAGAATTCAGCTTCCTATTCAGATCTCTAACTTCTTGAATCTGGAAATTCTTTTCATCTGTCAACTTTTCTTCAAAGGATGAAGTTAGATAATTTATCTTCCCCTCTTCTATCTCAAAATCATCATTAACATTATCTTGAAAATCATCCAAGAGCCTCATCTCTTCTACAGTTTTCTTCGACCAACTAGTCATTTTCTTACAAGACCTTTTATAGGGTTCATAGCTGACAAAAAAAGTTTTGAACTGATCCTCAATCTCTACACATTTATCCATAACCATGGATATAGAGTCTGTTTTCTGATTCAAAGTGTGTTGGAGCATCTGGCATCTTGATTCAATACTTGAGAAAGTCGAATTGGAACCTACCAACTTCTTTAATGACGAACAACAAAGTCATTCCCCAACGATGATGACTCCGAATCTGAGACTCTTCTTGGAGAAATTCCCTCTTCAAATTTCTCATCCTTCTTCTTAGAAGAATCACCAAATTCCCTTCTCTTTATAACCACTGAGCTCAGGGTATCGACAAGAAGTTGCTTTCCCTTGTCCCTTTTAGGAATGGATTGTTGTTCCGGAGTTTTACGTTCACTATCAGAAACTTGAAAAACATTGTCATCATCATCAATAACTTTTTGGGCACTTTCCTCTACATTCTCCATTTGAGAAACATCATGTAGAAGTTGTTCTTCCTCTGCATGATAAGCTACTTCTTTTTATCCTTTCTCCTCATCCTTTCCTAGAGTGACTAACTTAGAGGACTCAGCTTCTGAAGTTCGAAGCGACAAATGTTCCGAAGGTGTCCCCTTATAATCATCTACTTGCTTCAAAACATCTCCGGTCTCACCACTACCTTCAGCAACTGCTTCTTCCTCTACCACTTTCTCAATCTTCTCAGCTTCCTCAACAGGCTTAGCAACTTCCTCTTCCGGAGTGACATAGTTTCTTCCTGGAGTCTCAGGTATAGATTCCAAAGAGAAAGATCTCAGAATTGGAATGTTTCCGGAGGTCATCTCATTAAACATTAATAAAGTCTGAACCACCTCAGCTTCAGACATCTTCTTCTTGAGCTTATTTTCTTTCACTTGTTTTTCTAGCTCATCCGCTATCTTTTCTTTCAAGGCCTTAGCCTCCGCAGGATCCAAGCCAAACTGAGGCTCCCCTTGGACTCTTTTCCCTTTGATTTACCTCCACATAGAAACTACCTCATCAGGGTAAGCTTTCTTCTTCTTCAGTTTTGGAGGTACGGAATGAACTTCCATAGATTTGGGATTCTGTGCTTCAACTTCAACTTCTTTCAACTTTCTCTTCTTCACCGGCTTAGAGGATTTAGGATCTGTAACTTTCGGAACCGCTTCTTCTGGAACTGGTAGATCAAAGAACTCACCAGTCTTCTTGTCAAAAGCAACATCCATCCTTTTGAAAGTACCATCACTCGCAAAAATAATTTTTCAAACTTTTGCGTAGACTTGCACGCCTCCTTGAAAGACTCAAGGCATAGAACTATTAACTTCGAGCTGATTGTTGGATACATTAAGATCTGAGCTCTAAAATTACCTTTCTTAACATTCTCAATGGCGATAAGAATGTGTTTCATCAGACTAAACTTCTGTAGATTTATCAGAAAATCTAGAATATAGATCTCGCCCTTCTTCAAACTGTCTTTGTCACCTTTTCCTGGTACGATAAAACCTTGTACCCATAATTCTAGAATCTGAAAATTTGTAGACAGAGTAGCAATCTTCGGAGCCTTGTCGTCTACCAGTCCTAGAGTTTCCAATACGTTTTCCTTGTTGAAGCTTCCTTTTGAATCTGGTAAAACATGAGAAATGAACTCATCTTCTCCTTCATAGGTCAGCCCAACCAAGCTAGATGCCTTTACATAAGAATGATTATATGTCTTTCCATAAGATTTGAATGAAAATTTCTCCATACCATCTTCCATAAATAAGGAAACTGTCTCATAGAACTCTGCAAGCAACTCCGAAAATAATTCATCTTTATTCCCAGGCTTAGACACAACAACATCTTCCAATTTTTTAAGCTTTATGTTCTTGGATATAAGAGAATCATACATGTTGAATAAATCAGGATGAACCAACCTTTCTCTATATACTAACCACTTGGAAATCGGCTTGGAGGAAGGCATGTCATGAGAGGCTGCTTCCACAGACATTCAGATCTGATTATTTCAGAGAAGTTCGAAACAGAGAATGATGAGGATCAGAACGGCCTTAAAATGGAGAGGAAGAGCTTCAGGATATTGGATCTTGAAAACCCGATGTGGGAAGACCATTTGGGGTCCCCTTTATATAGGAAATGATATGACGGTTCACCTTCCTCAGTTGATCGAACGGTTGTAAAAAAACTGAGATCAGATCTGACGGTTGAAAACAAATTCTCAAGAAAACTTGGATCCTATCTTTTGAGGTTTTTATTAAAACAAGGATTTAATAAAACTTATAAACTGAAAAAAAAAATATAAGAAAATACCAGCAAGTAAAGTATGATTACGAAAACATGAGTAAGGAAATCATACCTTTCAGATTGGCTTAGGAGGATTATTCGTAATGGGTAACATTCTTTTTTTAATAAAAACTAAGAAAAATATTTAGTATGAAAAGACATCGTTCGCAAAACTCACTACGAAAAACAAACTCAGTACGGAAAACTCAGTATGAAAAGGTCAATAAAAAACGAGAAAACATTATAAGGATTTTAGTACGAAAAATTAATTACAAGAATTTCAGTATGAGAATGTCCTTGTGAAAGTCTCAATATGGAAATCTTACTACGAAAGTCTCAGTACAAAAATCTCATTCCGAACATTTTAGTACGATATTTTTAAACTCATTTTTTTTAAATAAAGAAAATAACAAGAATATGTACCCCCCCCCCTATGAAAAGGAGTTTATTACTGTAAGGATAATAGTTCAACAAGATGTTAATGAAGAATGATTACCTTATAGTTATCATTCCTAACATTTGTTTAATTTATTCAAATATATCATAAGGCAATGATTTTGTGAAAATATCAGCATGTTGATCTTGCGTTCCGATAAACTGAAGAATAATATCTCCTTTTTGTGTGTGACCGCTAAGAAAGTGATTCCTAATATCTATGTGCTTTGCACTAGAGTGATGTGCTGGGTTCTTAATTAGGGCAATGGAAGTTGTGTTATCACACAAAATTTGAGTTTTAGTAAAACTCAATCCATAGTCTGTGAGTGTGTGTTGCATCCACAACACTTGAGCACAACAACTTCCAGCTGCTACATATTCGGCTCCCGCAGTGTAAAATTTAAGGTGTAAACATTCTCTTTCCTATTGGATGAGAGAATAAATTCTTCCTTGGAATTGTGAACTAAGCAGTTATCATTCCTAAAATTCACAAGGTATCCTTCATCACATAACTGACTTATGCTAATGAGGTTGTGCTTAATACCCTTACCAAAAAGAACATTTGAAATCAATGTTTTACCTAGAAGAACAATATTACCAATACCAAAAATATCTCCCTTAGAATTATCTCCGAAAGTATCCTTTCCTCTTTTTGTTTTGATAATATTTTCAAAATAGATTTTGTTACCAGTCCTGTTCCGGAAAAATCCACTATCCATGTACCATGTGTGGTTGATGGTACTCTATTTATTTTCCTGAAATTGAGAAAACAATTAGACTTTCGGAATCCAAACCTGTTTGGATCCGAGACTTCCAGATAACAAAACTTTGGGTACCCACATCTTCTTAGAGAAATAAGCATTATGAAATCCTAGAGATTGGGTTTTGTTTATGGAACAATTCATTACCCAGTGACCACCACATTGACACTTGGTACAAAATGGGGCACTTTGAGGAACAGAATAATTGTTACTAAAAATTGGTTTTGCATTGGTATAACCAAATCCGGATTTATTTCTTAAAGTTCGTATTTGGGAATAAATTTTATAAAAATTCTCATTACCATGGGTAAAATTTGATAAACACTTCTTTAAGGAAAAAATTTCGGACATGAGTTTTATAACCATGTTTTTATCCTCAAAATCATTAGTTTTAGGACTAGATCTAGGCCCGAAAGCATTTTTCATAGAAATTACTTTTTTTAGCTCCTTAGAATGTTTGTTCCTCTCAAAACATACTTCCTCAAGATTTTTTGAAATACTATAAAAATCAGAATTTTTCGTATCAAGTTCTTTAGAAAGATATGATATCTCTTTTGTAAGAATAGAATTCCTAGATTTTGCCTTAACAAGTTTCTTATTGAGTGTAGAATTCTCAATTTCAAGAAGTTCAGCAAACCTAGAAACATCTTCATAGGTAGGTGAAGTATTTTCTTCATCAGAAGAGTATTCTTCATCTGAGGAACTATAATACATACTATCATTAGAATTTAAGGAAACATTGGTCAATGATTTAGCATTTCGTACCTTAGCCATAAAACAATATTTATCAATTGGTAGTCTAGATATAAGACTAAGATTCTTGTGTCCTAAAGATTCATAATCAGAAGTTTAATCTGAAGAGTCACCACCACTGGCACCCTAGGTGTCATTTGCTTTCAGAACATTCATATATTTGACTTTATAATACTCTTTCTGTTAATATATGAATTCCTTTCTTTCCTTTCTTTCTTTTTGAGCAAATGGAAATCTGGTCTAATATATCCAGCTCTCTTGCATTCATAACAAGTGACTTCTCCATCATTCCTATCTTTCCTGTCCTTTTTCTTATACTTTGATTCGAAATTTCTTTGGCTAGATATCGTGTTCATCCTTCGAGCAAGATTTGCTAACTCATTTTCAGAGACTTTACTCTCACTAGATTCTAATTGAACAACCATCTTCTTAGACTTGGATCTGGTTACTCTCTCAAGAGTATTAGCTTTCATATGATTTGATGTTGTTGTAAAAGCAACAGTACCATTCCCATTCTTCTTTTTGATGTTGTCAGTATCTCTCTTAATTCTTGTTTCATGTTGGAGAAGTGTTCCAAATAACTCATCAAGAGAAATTTGAGTGATCGTCCTGTTCTCATCTACAGTAGTTCTTTTGGATTCCCACTCATTGGGCATGATATCAATTATCTTATCCACATGTGCTTCATCATCTAACCCTTTCTCTCCCATAGACTGTAAAATGTTGACTATAGTCATAAACCTCTGTTGAACTTTATAGATTGCTTCACCATATGGAAAATTGAATCCACGGTATTCAGCACTAAGCATAGCTCTCCTAGTTTCAATCACTTTAGAAGTTACAAAGTGTGTAACCTATAACTTCATCCAGATACAATTAGCTGCTTCACAAGATGAAATTTGGCTATATATATTTCTAGTCATTTAACAAAGTAAGGTATTTCATACCTTATAATTGAGTTGATACTCTGGCTTTTCCTGGTTAGTGAATGTTCCAACTTCCTTATCATGAATTTTATAATCACCAGTATGCATAACAAAGTCGTACACACCAGTATTGATAAAAAAAGTCTTCATTCGATCTCTCCAGTACTCATAATCATTACCATCAAATACAGGTGGTCTTGCAGGATTTATATTATCAATAGAACCAACATTGACTCCCACCATACATAAAATAACCTTTGGCACACACACTTGTTAGTAGAAAAAGTTCATAATCACAAAGTTCAGAATTACAAAGTTCGGAATGAGAATGTTTGGAATGACAATATTTTGAATGACAAAGTGAGCAAGAAAAACATATGCATGAGAATAAGTATTTCAGAGACCTCATCTGATATCAATTGTAGGATCGAAATAATGATGTAGATGCTCAATATACAAGAGGGGGGGGGGGTGAATTGTATACTTTAATAATTCCTTTGGAACCTTTAATGTTAGTTACGAATAACTGTGTTTTCCTTAGACAAGGAAATATATAAGTTTAAAAAAGTTAAACTAAGATAATTCACAACACCTCTAACTCCAATTGAAAAATTGGAATAAGGAATGAAGTTATAAACTTCAAGTTCTATGTACTTGCTTAAAACTGGAAAGAGATTCTGAAAGTAGGTTCCAAAAATATGGATCTGGAAATTGAAATTTAACTAAAGATTACAATATTTGATTCTACCTTAAAGCATATAGAATCTAAATGAAACTGAGTACAAATAAGGAAGTATAAGAAAGATATACTTTCCTTACAATACAATATGCAGCTTAAACAAAAAAGTATTAAAACTACAAGTAACAAGATATGAGTCTTTTAACCCAAAGAGAAGGGTATCCAACAACCTTGGATAAAGGTCCCTTGATTTACACTTTCATGAAAGTCTGTCTTACCCACACCAGGGTAAGCCCACGATACGAAGATCAGAATCTGTGACTTTCTATCCCCGTAAGCCCTCAACTTCAAGGTATTTGGAAACCTCTGTCTTCCTCCGCAAGAAAGCCCTCGAACTTTAAGGTATTTGACACCTCTGTCTTCCTATCCCCGGAAGTCCTCGAATGTAATCACCAACATTCAGAGTCGCACGACGCATTGAGAGTTAATAAGAGCCTCTCTCTCTCTAGAAATAACTTTTACAGCATGTGTGAACAATGTCAAAGAAGTTATTATGATCTCTTGCAAATGAGCTCCTATTTATAGGCTTGGTCGACCTCCGTTCCAACGGTCATATTTTCCTTAAAAATCGGAGGGACATGTACACATGTCATTTAACCATTGGTTAGTTTATAACAGAATAGACGTCATCGTTTTATAACAAAACAAGTGTAACAGAATGTACCACATCGTTTTAAGTCAAACTCAAATGTTCGGAGTGAAGGTTCGGAGTGTAAACAAAATGTCAGATAATAGAAAAATTATAAAAGTGTAAGTAAAATGAAAGTTTGGATTATAACCAAAAATAATATTCGGAGTCTAAATAAATTCGGAGTGTATAAAGAAAACTTGATCAGATTCTGTTTAATAGGTGATTTTGGAATGAGAATTTGGAATGAGAATTCAGAATAAGAATTCGTAATCAGAATTTGTAATCAGAATTTGTAATGGGAATTTGTAATCATAATTCGTCATTAGAATTCATAATCAGAACTCATCATTAGAATTCAGTGTCGAACTTCATGAGAGTTCATATCCAGAATTCAGAGTGGAACTTTATTAAAGTTCATATCCAGAATTCGGAGTGGAAATTCATTACAGTTCTCATCCAGAATTTGGAGCCTAAAACATAATGCTTCAAATCAAGGTTTAAAGAGATTCCGAGAATATAGAAATGAATCTGATGCTTATTATTAAGAAATATATGGATATAGATAATGGTAATATGATAGGGATCATTTTCCTTATAAAAGCGATTTTCCTTATAAAATCAATTTTCCTTACAAAAGTAATTTTCCTTATAAAAGAAATTTTCCTTATAAAAGAAAATTTCCTTATAATAGAAAACTTCCTTATAAAAGCAATTTTCCTTATAAAAGCGACTTTCCTTAAAGATAAGGTGTTTGTGATTTTAAAAACAAGATGTAATAGAAAAGTCATAAGGAAAACCTTATTGACTGAACACGCCGATGAGTTGACAGAAAGACAGACGTCATCTCGTCATTTGGACGATGTGTTTCTCAAAAGTTCTCCTCGAGTCTCCCTTTTCCATAACTCCCACAATTCAATAATAAGACAAGAATTTTTTTTAAATTATGATTTATTATTTTAACAAGAGTTGGCACATTAATTATCTTTTATGTTGGCACAATTAATTGGAAATGAAACCAAGATTCACCTCCCTCATTAAAGAGGGAGTTCATGGGGTTGGGTGTTCCCCATCACAAAATTCAAATTGGGAGGATTTAAGTTATAAAATAAAATATATCTAGTTTATTTTATTTACCCCACAAAATGTCTACAAACTAAAAACCACCTTCGACCTATTGTGGTCGAAGTAAAGGTCTCCTTAAGTGAATATCGGCGATGTGAGATCAATGGTGCCCTACGATTTCAATTCTGAGCACTGGTTCAATAGTTACGAAAAAATCCGCTTACTCACTTACTAAAAGTACTTAAGACAAATCAGAAAAACATTACGGGATCTCCTAGCCTCAGAATAATGTACCGTCAGAAACTGTAGACTCGAGTATTTCTATAAAAAAAATTTAAAAAAAATACACAGGATTTCCAGTTATTTACATTCTCCCCGCCTCAAGGCTTTGCGTCCCCGAAAGCCACATCACAAAAACAAGGAAAACAAGTCGGGGTACTGAGCATGAATCTGAGTCTCCCACTTCCGCATACTCCCTTGGAGTTTCATGGTCTTCCAAAGTACATTCACTAAAGGTATAGACCATCCACTAAGGACCCACTCTTGTTGATCCTTAATCTCTATTGGAACCTCTGTTAACGTCTCCCCATCTTCGATGCACAGCTCGCAATGATTGATGAAGTGATTTGGGTCATGCGCCTATATCCTCTACTGAGATATGTTCAAAATGGCGTGCACCTGGTGCAGATAAGGTGGAAGTGGAATGATGTAAACCACCTCGCCAACTCTACTGAGGACCTGAAAGGGTCCGATAAACCTCAGATATAACATGCCCCATGCCAAATCTCTTCAAACCTCATCAAGGTGAGACCCATAGAAAGACTTCTTCCTGCTATGTCTAGTCTTCATTCCCTATAGGATAATATTCACCTTCTCCATAGAAGAATGTAAAATCTTTGGTCCCATGAGGGATGTCTCCCCTGGGCCAGTCCAGCCCAAAATCAATCTGTAACGTCTGTCGTATAGAGCCTCGAAAGGTGTCATCCCAATGGTGAAGTGGTAGCTGTTGTTGTATGAAAACTTAACCATGTACAAGTAATCCTCCCAGTTGTGACTAATGTTGAAGAGCCAAGCATGCTGCATACCCTCGTGAGTTAGTATGGTCCACACAGTCTGACCATCTGACTGAGGATTAAAGGTAGTTCTCAAACGAAGTTGTATCCCAAAATCCTTCTGCAACCTCTTACATAGCCAATAATTGAAACATCCATCCTGATACAATGAATTTGTTGAGGGTACTCCATGTAGCTACAAAATCTCCTACACATAGAGGTGTCCTAAGCTCTCTACTGAACCCTACTTTCTGATCGGTAGTATGTGGGATGACATGGTGAGTCGGTCAATGATCACCCAAATAGAATCATGACCCCAAGATGTACATGGAGTTCTGGTCACAGAGTCCATGGATATCACATCCCTCTTCCACTGTGTGACCTCTAAAGGATGGCCAAAGCCTATTGGTACCTGATGCTCTGACTTTACTTGCTGGCAAGTGAGGAACCGAGAGACAAACTCGGATACTGCTTTCTTCATTCCCGGCCACCCGTGATGTCTTAGGCGGTCATGGTTCATCTTTGCCACTTCTGGATGTGCCACTTGGGGGGATGTGTTGAAATCCCTCAATAATTACTCCTAAAGTGAAAATGGTACCATGGTACATTATTTGAAAAGGATGATCTGCTCCCAAACTTATGAAAATCCATTAGGTACATGTCCAATGGATATCTCAGCACATCGAGCCTCATTGTATGTGTCCACACGTTACACCTCCCTGACTCCCTAAAAGAGTGGGGGAGTGACTGTAAGAGACTAAATAAAATATTCTCCATATCGATCCACAAAGGATATCTTCAAAGAAGCCAACTGCTCGGTCGCGTCACCTAGCAGCTGTATACTAGATCTCCTGCTGAGTGCATCTATTACAATGATTCCCATCCCAGTTTTATAGACTATCTCAATGTCATAGTCTAGGAGGATCTCAAGCCAACGTAGCTATCTCAGGTTTTGGTCCTTCTGGGATATGATATACCTAAGACTGTGGTAGTAATTGTATACCGTTAAACGCTCACCCATCAGATAGTGTCTCCACATCTTCAAAGCGATGAATAACGTTACAAACTCAAAGTCATGGGTAGCGTAGTTCTACTCATGCTATCTCAGCAGTCGAGAACCATATGTGATAAATTCTCGCTTCTGCATTAGGGAACATCTGATCCCAGTCCCTGATGCATCATAATAGACTACGTAACGAAAGCCCTCCTCCAGAAGCCTCCAGATGGGGGCACTGGTCAGCCATTTCCTCAACTCCAAAAAACGCCACTGGAATCTCTCCAACCACACGAAGGTTCTCCCCTTCTTCTTCAATGCGGATAATGGAGATGCAACTCTTGAGAAATCAGGCACAAAACTCTTGTAGTATCTAGCTAAACCCAAGAAAAATATGTACCTCTATCACACTCATGGGTGGCTCCAAAGCAAGTACCACCTCAATCATCGATGGATCCACCATAACTCTAGCCTCCGAGATGACATGTCCTAGAAAGTAAACCTCTCAGATCGTAAAATGGCACTTCAAGAGCATACCATAAAGTCGGTGCTCTCTAAGTGTGTCTAGAACTACCTAAAAATGATAGGAATGCTTCTCTTCAGTAGTTGAGTAGATCATAATGTTGTTGATGAAGACAACCCCAAATAAATCAAGGTATGCACGAATGATCAGGTTCACGAGTCCCATGAAAACAGTTGGAGCATTTTTTATGCCGAACAGAGTGACTAAAAACTCATAATGGTGGTACCGAAATCTAAAAGTAGTCTTTTGGACATCCTCATCACATACTCTGAACTGGTGATAGCCAAATCTTCAGGTCTATCTTCGAGAACCACCATGCTCCCTTCAGTAGATCTAAGAGGTCTTCAATCATCGGATATTGGTACATTTTTTTCATGGTCACCTAGTTCAGGAACTGCTAGACAAAACAAAGTCTCAATATCTCATCTTCCTTCTTGGAAAACAAAATTGGGACTGAATAATGTGAAACATTGGACTGGATGAACCTCTTCCCCTATAATCCCTATTGCTGTACCCACAGCTCACAATGCTCCACGTGAGCCATCTGGTACACTGGTGTATAGATCGGTGTCATCCCCGAGTACAAGTAAATGTAAAAGTCCACATCTCTATGAGGGTGTAGACTAGAAACATCATTAGGGAGACATCCACGTACTGGTCCACCACTATAGGATAGCGCAGACTCTGCACATCAACCACTCCAAGGGTACGGCTATCCATCTAATGAGTGATCAACTGCACTCTCTTCCGGGTAAGTCCATCATGTGTTTCAAAGGCTCCTTTCTCACCAATGAAGGTAAACATAGTCCCATTCTTGTGGAAACACCGCACTTTTCTCCTCATGCAGTCGATATGGGCATGGACTGTAGATAACCAATCCATACCCAAGATAACATTATAAGGCCTCAACGCCGCAACTAGAAGATCCCAGATGAAGCTCTCTCCTCCTAGAGAAAGATCACAATGTCAGCTTTAGTGTGTAATCGTCGAATCCTCTCCCATAGGAGTCTCTAGCTGCAACGATCAAGCGAAAGGCTCCACCAGAATCTCCGAACTCTGAACGAGGAAAATGGAAATAAAGGAATGACTAGAACATGTGTCTATAAGTACTACATATTAGTTGTAGTAGACACAGATCATAACTCATATCATCTCCAGAGCACTGTGATCATTGGCCACCGCAGCCTAGAGCTGAGCTCGCCCCTATCCACCCGCTCTCGGAGGTCACGGTGTACCACTTGGTGGTGGTGGCAACAACACCATGAATCCTTTCCCAACACTAGCTGCACGACCAAATCCTATGCCAGGTCTGCCTGCTCTATGTAGACCTCCTTAGTCAAACCTTTGTCTCTGCCTGGGTGGTCCTTCGACCATCTGATGATCATCAGTATGGTAGGATGGGTATTCATGAGAAATGTGACCCTGCCCTCCGCATGTGTAACCCTACCTTCTGCTGCCTGTAGAAGATTGGAGACAATGAAAAACTTGGGATCAGTTAGTTTCCCTAAAAGTCTAGAGACTCTCACCACGACCTCCAGCTAATCCTCAGCTGCCTGTGGGTCCATCTAACCCCAGAACCTAGGTGGCATCTGGCACTAGAACTCGTGAAACAAGCTCAAGTGGCGTGCACTATCTGCTTCTGGGGCAGGTGGAACCAATGGACCAATGGGTAACAGTACCGCTGGTGCCTCCGTTAGTGCCTCTACTGAAAAAGGGACATGCACCGAGGCTTCATTGCTTGGTGGTCTATCACAACACATAGTATCCGAAACCAGTGCTAGGTGACTATATGGGGTCATCCTAAAAAAGAAATAGGTGTGCCACAATAAATATGATATACCCGGTGAGATGACTCAAAGAGATTAAAAATAAAACTATTCAAAAAACACACACAATCATTGTTTTTATGCATGAAGTCATTAATCATATGTTAGGGCCCTGGTATGGATACATCTGCCACCACACCTACACTGGATTCCCTAAACATATGACAACACTCATAACACTTAACACTATTTCTGTTAAAATATTAGTGTCCAATTTTCTACGGTTGACCCGACTCCTCTAATACCTATTTGTCACAATAATTCCCCCATGGCCCATGTCGTGACAACCCCAAACCCGCCATCCCTTGGCCAGGGGATGACGACTAGCACTGGAAGGTGTATTCCCTAAAAACCGGGATGACATTTCCTTTTTAACCTATAAACTCACACAACTGAGAACAACGTATGATACAAGAAAAAAAGTAACCTATAATGTAAACAAGGTGTGCAAAAAAAGTAAATGGGGTCAGAATACAAGCACAACTAAAGAGAATAAGTAAAAATGGACAGTATAAGTAAACGGAAATGTACAAGTATTACAAAAAATAGCTCCTTTGAAAACCTGCCAAGGATCATACCAGAAGGGTAGGTATAGCTCTAAAACAATCATCTCTACGGTACGCCTCGTCTAATGTCCACCTTCGAGCTACCACTAGTCCTGGTACTCTCATCCTCATTTAGAAATGTCTGTCGTCTGCACCAAACAAAATAAGTTTCGGGAATAGCCTATACAGGGGTGAGTATAACGATACTCAGTAGGGACCCCGATACCCTATAAGGACTCACAAAATCCAGAAAGGTTAAACACAAAGCATGAAAACTACTTAGAACCCTACATAAGTATATGCTCATACATATACCTAAGTTTTTGTCTATTCCACTCTCAATCATGGGGAAACACAGGGCCCAAATCAAAGCTCAAATATTAATTGTTCAAAAAAGGATGGAATGCCACAAAAGTGAGTAACACAAGGGTTGTACCACATAGGTAACACCACAAAAGGAATATAATACAACAATATCATTACACAGAAGTGTATAATAATGATAAGTTATCAACTCACACCAGGTATAACATATGTATGATATTAAATATGATTAGATGTAACTATTGAATAATCTTACTCTGCTGAGAGGAAAACCCTCATTGGATCCTAAAACATTTGACCCACGTAGGATCTTAGTACAGAGGACCCAGGTAGGATCCCAAACTAGTCCTACGTGGATTCCAAGAGAAGATCCATTTGAGATTCTGAAACATAGACCCACGTAGAATACCAATGAACAGACCCACATAGTATCCCTTTCTCATTTTATAACTAGCCACATGATTACTGCACTATGATTGCTTGATAGAGGGAGGGTCCACTCCTCAAGGCACGTTCGATACCTCAACAATCACGAATTCCCACAAAGAAGTATCCCAAAGGACCACTATCTGAATGGGGTCTCAACACAACAGACATTGTTTGAATTGGATGCATGATCTATAAGTTATTGGCCTTTTAGTTTTGAGGGCCCAGTTGGATTCGTCTTTGATACAACCCATCCATTGCCCAAATTTTTCCAAAACTCATGTGGGGTATACCAATAGGAAAGTCTCGATACAAGGATTCTGGTGCTGTAGAGGGTTCATCAAATGGATGCTCGTATGTCATGTTATATCCAAATGAGTGAGAATGGGTCGAAGGTGGTCTGGGTCCGGTCCAACCTAGCCAGGGCCGACCCGACCCGGTTAGGGTCGACCCGGCCTGACCCGGCCCGCTGGGTCCGGCCCGGACGATGGAGCCCAGGCCATCCCTCTCGGACAACACGGCCCTCTGGGTGGCCTTTGGTGGGCGACCCGCTATGGATCGCAGTTGGGTAGCCCCGTAGTGGGGTCCACCCAAGCCGCCACTCAACGGGTAGGCGCCCCCTAGTTACCTCGAACGGCTGGGCCATTTGGGTTGGGTTGCCGACAGGCTGGCACCAGGTGGGGACGACAGCTGGCACAAGGGAACTAGGGTCCCGCTCGGCTTCCCGGCTGGCTGGATGGCGAGTCCACCTATGCGGCCCGGCTGCACACCGCACGACCCCTGGCAGCTGACAATGAGTCGTCTGCACCTCCTTCGCCGTCGCGGCCTCATGCCGCAGACCTTGCATGCCCGGTGGCACAAACACGCGTGGCCACCCCCTTCACATGGTCGGTCATGCGCCAACTACCACCCTTGCATCGATGCGACCGACATGCCACAACCCTTCTCTAGTGGCGCGGTCGGGCTTCCGTTGCCGTCGTGGCTGGTGAGACTACCGAACGCTACTCCCGATCCCTTCATGTGTCGGTCGTAGGAATATGTTGCTTGCGAAATTCCTAGGGTCATCTGGAAAGCCCCGGTGGCCTTTTCATTATTCTTGTAGACTACTGCACTACACTCGGGACGTCACCATCAATTCAAGACCACCATAGTGGGATATAGCTCAACCCAAAAACAAGCCACGAAGAAAACCAAAATTTACCAGGGTTGCAGATTGGTCAGTCCGTGTTCATTTGGAAGATACTCTCCTCGTTATAACGGAATGATGAGGCATATTCTTTCTTGAATCGAGTAGAAAGTCTTGAATGGGTATGGGGAATGCAAAAGAAACAATCCCTACCTCGACAATTTGTTGACATCTATGAAGAGAGTGAAAGAAAGACGTCGATTCATCATCGTTGAATACGTTCCTCAATGGAGATCCTTTGAAAAAGTGCATCATTGGACAAATGTTCATCATTTGGAGGAAGTTTTTCTACAAATGTTTCCCCGAGACTCCCTTTTCCCACACTCACTCAATTAATAAAAAATAAGATCCAACTTATTAAATCAAGATTTATTATTTTAACTAGAGTAGGCACATTAATTAATTTTGATGTTTTAATAAATAATTTGAAAGGAAACCAAGTGTCTCCCCCCTCATTAAAGAGGGAGTTCAAGAGGTCGGGTGATCTCTATCCCAAAATTCAAATTGGGAGGATTAAAATTAAAAAACAAAATAAAGATAGTTTATTTTATTTCCTTGCATTGAATGTCCAAGATTCTAAAAACCATATTCAACCTACTATGGTCAAATTGAAGGTCTTCTTATGTGAATATAGGCGATAATAGATCAACGGTGCCCACCGATTTCAATTCTGAGCACCAGTTTAGAAGATACATAAAAACCCACTAACATGCTTACTGAAAGTACATAAGAAAATTTAGAAAACCATTCTAGGCTCTTCAGGCCTCAGAATAAAGTACCATCAAAAACTGAAGACTCGAATATTTACATATTATTTTTAATAAAAATTACCCTGGATTTTCAGGTCTTTACATGCACTACATGTAACTCTGACTTAGCTTGCGTTACATGCAACATTCAGTTTCTACGAAACATCATTTTCTTATTATAATAATTAATATATGAAAATATTAACCTAGTTGTTGGAATGGAAGGTATAAAAATTTTTAACTAAATTATTTTAATTTTGTATAAAAATGAATATATAAGTAATTTTTTTGACCTATTAATTATAAATGGAAATAAAAACCTTTTTCAATATTGATGTGAATCTTCTTGTTCTTGAATAGTTATTTAATTTTGAACAGGTTTGTTTTATAAAAATAAATAATCTATTAAATATTGCTCGATTTTATTCATGGTATATATATAATATTGAAGATAATGTTTTACATTCATACAATGTGTTTTCTAGACCTCATTAATTGAGTTTCATACTTATAAACAGTATTTTTTATTATAAAGGATGTTTTATCACATTTTAACTGAAGAGTTGCTTTAAAAATAAATTTTAAAATTTTTATAAATTATATTTGAAAAAATAAAATTTTGATTTTAAATCAGGATATCAAAATTAACTTTAATTTTTTTTATCTTTTTGTTATGTTCCATGTCTTGATGAATAGTGAAAAATATTGAATTTAAATTGAGAATAGCTATTTCATAAATTAATTTATAGTGTTAAATTTTTTTTGATTAATTTTAATGTACAATTAGATTAATGTTTTATCATTTATTCTAGTTTTTTTATTCACTTTCACATTAAATTTGGATATAAAAACGTTTCAATCTTTTATACATTTTCACTTTAAAACATCATTTTCTTGTTATACTAATGTGAGTATTTATAAATCAATTTTATAATATATGGTTTTTTAAATTTTGAAAGGTGGATTCAATATTTGGAATCATAAGCTAATAATTTATTAAATATGTCCCTTTTTGGATAATATGAGTAGTAACATTATTAATTTTTATTACCATGGTTAAGGGTAAACATGGAAATTAAGCTTTTAAACAATATCATAAATATTTTAAAACTACAATAACACTTTCCCAAATGTTAATGGTTAAATTTAAATTTAACCATTACACATAAGGTTCTAAATTTAATAATTTCATGTACACTTGTCCATTAAAATGAATTAGATGTTATTAAAATCAAAGACTATGACAAATTGTCACACTCTTACCTTTAATAAGTACACTATTTTTAATATGTTGTTAAATAAAATATATACTAGACAACATTTATTATTAATAAACATAAAATGTTTATCTACATCACGAAAATTTATTTATAATTGATAGTGAATAAAAAATTTACATAAATAATTACACAATTATGATGATGTATTTACAAAATTCATGGAAAAATTAATTAGGTGATATTTAAAATTATAAAATAAGTTAAATTTGGTTACATAATATGATAAAATAATTTTATAGGTGAATATGGAATATTAGTGATGTGTTAAATTAATTTTTTCTAATTTATATCTATTTATTTATTTTATTATTGTCAATGTAACGAATAGTGTTAAAATTGACACTAATGAAATTTTATGAAATTAACATTTTATTAATTTAGTTAAAAATCAAAAACAAAATACTGAATAACGAATAAGGGGATAAATTATGGCCTAAAATATCATAAATTTGAAATTTTTGTTTAAATTACACGAAACATGTAAAAATATTCACCCTCTACTATTGAAAATGTTGTTATTGTAGTTAAAATTAAAATTTGATAACTCAGTGTTAATAAAAAAGTTATGGTTCTAGGTTAAAAAACATGTATAAAATAACATTGGAGGATGTTATAGACACAAAATCACACATTATATTCAAATAAATTCCACTTGGAGGTATTTTTATTGATATTTAATTTTTTATAATTTAATATTTTGAGAAATTCAAAAAGTTCTCCTCACATTCATTATAAAAGGACACCACATCCCTTATCTAATTTCACATAATTGAGTATTATTTATCGATAAAAATCATACATGTTATATTATCCACTTCCCAATTTATATCCTAGAGGTTTTGGTACTCCCAATGGGCAAGCATTAGAGTCCTTTAATGGACATATAAAGGATCTGTTTTGAAGAAGTGGTAATCACTCTAACTGATCAGTATCTTCTCTAATCTTCTATACCTCCTCTGAATCAATGATATATGTCATAAAATTAAACAAATAATTTCTCTAAAAATTAAAAAAAAATCTTACAATTATTAACACTCCATTATACATCTCTTTTCCCTATATAACCTGAAGTGAAAGTATCACTCGGGCGTATATATGGCATACTGTATCCACGCAGAAATACAATTCATTTTTCATCACAGTATATTATGATTGGGAATTATGATGGTTTAAATGTTTATAAATGATATATATGGCATAATTAAACTAATGTGATGATAATAAAATATAAACATTTTTACCACAGTATATTTTAATAACTAATAGCTTCACTCATGCATATGTATGACTTACCATCTTCATGTTACCATGTGATTAATATATCATATATATTTAAATTATTTACATGAGTTCTGATGTGATGAATGATTTATGCTCTTATGGAACACATATTTATATTTTCCATGAAGTGATATTTGAGACCGATATCACCCTACAATGTCTTGGGTAATGAACTATATCTCAATAAATAATTAAGGGATACAAGTCAATATGATTTATCCGTTAAGGTAAATAGATAATAAGGCTTCATCTGATTGTCTTGGTAGTTATCCTTGATAGATGAAATTATTTTATATACTTATGATGATTCCAAAAATCGATATTACATGAACATATTATTCAATAATGAGTTATTATGAATATTCATTTTTATGGTTCATGTTAATGTTTGATTCCATAACATGTGATTATTATCAATGAAATGTGGGGTATGAAATTTTTATCTTATGATCATAATCACATACCCATTTTTCTTATCTTCATATTTCATAAGATAATAAATTTATATCCCCAATGTTTTTCATTATATAGAATCTAATCACACCCTTTTATTATGTTTCTCTTAAATATGATTTTAAGAATTTTTTATATGGTTATGATAAAATTGATATAATAATGATAAAATAAGTAGGTGACGATTTAGATAATTTATGAACCAGTTGTTTATGTTTCCCAGTTTACAAACTCATTAGACCTTTATGATACTGAGGCATGAATTTTTTTAATTAAATTAAATTTCTTCTAAAAATATGTATTATCTATGTATGAAAATATCAAATCAATATAAAAACAGCGTTCCAAACATGCACCTCCCACAACTTAAGAAGGCCAACCACACAGTATTGTTGTATGGTTAGGGAGACTGTACACCAACCATGCAAATATTTTATACTAAAAACAATAGACATCTAGAATGGGAATGTGGCCCATAATGCGTGGTTATGTAAAACCATATACCCTACATCACCCCACTTTCCAACCCTCGACATTTAGGAGAGACTATCTAGGTTGGGTTGTACAGTCTCTACTAACTATGTAGGATAGTGTTTTACTCCACTTGCTAGGGTTCCGATCTTCCAAAAACCCCCGACCACCCTATAAAAATTTATAAACTTATAGGGAATCCATATTAGGTAAATAATATATAATTATATTTAATTTAAAAGGTCCATATCCTAGATAAAAATTGGGTTCTTACAATTTTTCCCCTAAAGGAACTTGTCCCCGAGTTCACCTTCCATGGTTTGCAAAAAAAATCAGAACAACATCATCCCTTGATCACATATGATGGACTTTGATTCACAAGTATCATCATGTACCTAGTCATGATTCCAAATCATACATACTAAAGGGACATACTAGCTTTAGAGAAAATTCATTCTTCAGTCAATGATGTATAGATGATACTCTTCAAAACAACAATCCACATATAGCTCAATAAGATTCAGAGAAAAAGTATGAGATTGGTCGGAATGATATCATAAAATCTATGAAATGTGGAAAAAATCAATCTTGTAATGGTACCTCTAATGTAATATCAACTGATAGGATACCAGGACGACTCTCCCTAAAATCTCAAATGGCCATAAAAAGTACAACAACATCTTCCCATGCTGATGAATTTGTCTTGGCCCATGTATGGGTGATGACCAGAATAAAACAACCCTGTCCTCGAACTACATAGGTTGTCGATGACGATCGGCGTATGATTTTATTCTATACAGAGTAGTATAAAAATGGTACTTGATTAGCTAAACCAGCTCCAATGTCTATATAACGAGATGAAGACCAAATTGAACTACTTCTCCAACCACTATCCTGCATATGGGAGAGCAGAACAACCTACCATATAGGGCCTCATAGGGTTCCATTGGAACATTCACCTAATAAATATTATTTTAGTCAAACTAAAATAGATGAATATACTTCTCCCAAAAACAACTGAAATCAAGGATGCATGCATAGTGGATGTCCTCTAAAACATGTATACTTTGTTCTAACTGAACATCTATCTGAGTATGAAAGGTTGGGCCCAAAATCACCTATATACCCATATATTTCTATAACCCTTGCTCTAATCGTGATGTGAATCAATCATCCATATTTGAAATGATAGTATGACAGACCCTATGCAGTCATATAATCTCAGGGACATACAATCCCCCTAGCACATCAACTAAGATAATCACCTAGATTGGAAGGAAATGGGATACTTTTGAAAGTTGATCCCCAAACTACCCAAACTGGATATATACATTGTGGAGACCATTATAATATAATGATAAAGTCCATAAAAACCCTCCCATTTACATTCCAGGACCTGAAATGTTTTTTGAAATCATGTAGGTGAATGGCGCTTATCTTCTCCTATTCATAGGTGGAGCACCTAGTGATAAAACAATCTATCTGATGATTCATCGACAACCACCAATACTAGTAGTGTATATCACAATACATATTGGAACTACCTGGGTGTACATCCCACTCTGTAGAATTTGACTCACATAGTAGCTCCACTCTCATATCAGTGGGAACCCAGATATTCTTATGTATACACATGACGTTATGAACATCAATAGTTCAATCTGAAGGTGGGTCCTCACCAGCAATACTCTATCGTAGGAGCAATCCATAAATATATTAATATTTCTTCATATTCACCTTCTCCGAAAGTGACCATTTCACTAATAGGGATGCATGTACTGGTTTTCCAATATAGTCTAGAACCTCTATGTTCATCTTAAAAAATAGATCCATACCCTAATATTTTTTACTAGCCTCTTGAACTGTCTACGTATGAGTCCTCTTGCTCAGTGGATTGGTAAATATAATGCCTTTATCTAGAATATAAGATATCTCAATGTTAAAGAACTATATATATTCAACCCATATTAAGTAATTATGATTCAATTCTCACTGTGTAATTATATGCATGAGTTTATCATGGTCCGTTTAAACCACAAAAAGCACTACCACTAGTTAATGACTCTAACAACGCAAGGCATGCACAAAAACTGATAACTCGAGAACAAGAATTAGGTAATTCCTCTCACAAGGAATCAATTTCTATGACCCATATGAAACAACTTTATCTTCCTTCATTATAACTATAACTATCCCAATATCTGACATATCACTATAGACTTTATTGCACTTCTCTAGCTCATGATTAATCAAAATCACTATTGAATTAAATATTCCTTTTTTTATAAAAGGTTTTCTCATAGGAATCAGACAATATAAACAATACACGTTTATTATTTATGCCCATAATAGGTTATTCAATGCTTGATAAGTCATGTAAGAAATTATTATATAACCAGGAAACCCCAAGAATATCTGTATGTCAAATATATTCTTGGTATACTCATAGGTTACCATAACTCTCACCATCTCTTAGTAAAATGAAACTCATGTCTCTAAGATAATATTAATCGAAAAGTGTACTTTATCTATCTAGAAATGAAATTTTCCTAGATTAGCATATATCTAATTCACTTTTAGTGCATTCAAAAGGATATCAAGATGAGTGGCATGGTAACTCTAAATCTGAGTGTACACTATGATTTCATTAACGAATAACATAGAGAAGAAGTCTAGATAGGGATGGAAAACCCCATTTATCAAATCTGTTATGATAGTAGGCATGTTCATAATAATGAACGACATCACGAGATAAAAATTAAATCCATACTAACTACGGAAATACATATGTGGAATATTTTATGTCCCGACTCGAACATGATGATACCTTGATCTTGGGTTGATCATTGATAATAACCTCGCTCTTCTAAGCTAGTAAAAAAAGATCATCTATGAGAGGTAAGGTATTCCTTGATCCATTGTATGATGATTTAATTTCCTTTAATCAACTTAATGAATGTTGGTTCAGTATTCTTTCTTGTAATAAATTAATGGAGAACCCCATGGAGTGGTACTAGTCTATATGAAACATTTTCCTCTTAAGTCCTCTAGCTACCTCTTAAACTCCTGAAACTCAGTAGTAGAAATCCTATAAGTTGTATTGGAAATATTTGTTTCTCTAGGAACTAGATAAATAGATAAACCTACCTCTCTCTCAGGATGTGGTCTTGAAAAATCATCAGGAAATACATTCCTAAACTGATCGACTACAGGAGGAAACTCTGTCAGAAGTAGTCCTTAAACATCTATTTAAAGTCTAGAAATTTGGGTGTCCAATCCACCTAGCCCAATATTCTAGGGTAAATCTCTAGTATACTAGACATCACACTCACCCTTGTGAATATACATACATCCCTATGGTGTAGTAAATTCCACCCTTCAATAATAACAGTCCTCATAGGCTTGATAGGGGACTAACCAGTACATTTTATGAATGAAATATAAAGCCTATGATATAGAGGACAAAGAGGTCCCACAAGAAACATAAACTTCCTAACTCAAGAGGATAGTCCTTGTACTAATGAACTCTCTATGATCATATTTCCAAAGTATATCAACTATCATGTCAACACAATAGTACTCAACATGAAGTCCAAGACATTCCACAATAAGAATAGATATGAAATAATTTGATGCATCTTTATGTAATAAAATAGAAAGTATAGTAGTGTCTAATAGTATAGTACCATTAATAGTAGATTCTCATATATCCTTTTCCTTCAATATAGGCTACACTGAAGAGATATGGCTGATCCCCATCCCCATCATACAACCTGTTTACTGAGATCAGGTCCACTCTGCAGTTTTAGAAAATCCAATTCCAAGATTCCATGACCATAACATCCCTATATGACTATATGGATGATAGTAATACAAATACCAACCGTGAGTGGTTCTTATAAACCTTCTTCTTATGGTGGAGCTGGTACTGATCTGCTCCCACTAGAAACAGATGTGAAATTCCACAAAAAAATCTATTGATTCCCTATTCCTCTACAACCACGAAAGATGAAGTTGTATTTGGGACACCAGGGATTAATATGCCCATGATTACCAAACTAATGACATACTGTGTAACTATCTTTGGGTGTCAACTGGCTACCACTTCTCATCCACATGGACACTATGTTTCACTTCTGAAAACTAGTAGAACCACTACTACGTCTTGTTTCTGAACCACCCTGGCTCAAACCATCTTATTCCCTCATGTTTCACTAAGTGATAAGGTCGTGGTTCACTATATCAAACACAGTAGTTATTTTGAAAAAATTTAGATGATAAATAATATGAGATCTCAGACAATCCCCAAATTTATATTCTTTTTTCGTCTCATCATTCTTATATATCGAAAGAATGCACCGATGCACTGTAAAATGAGATTAAAAATCCATGATTGTCATGGAACATTGATATATTTTCAAGAACTCCTGGAAATAATCATCCATTATAGTCTCTTGAATAAAATATCAAAAGAACAATGACTAGAGGTCCCTCCACAACACTTCCTGATGATGAATATCCTGATTTAGAAAATCCCACCAGTGTCTAGTGGATCCTAGAAGCATATATGTAGTGGGTTTTATTATATTCTCAAGAGTTTTATACATTTGTTTGAATATAGACATAAAAGTATTGATCCATAACTATGTATCCTATGGTCCACCATCCCTGAAAAATGTTGTAGGATGCTACTGTTTGAACTCCCACATCAACACTCTTATAGAATGGATGGAGAGAGGAGGTCTGTGAATCGTCCGCATAAGCTAAAGGAAATATAATTCAAATTGGGCATCATCAACCACTTCCTGAAAATTAATATGTTAAATAGCATCCACTAATAGAGGTATAACTAGTGTCTCAATAACCACCACATCCAAATCATGGTCATCACTGTCCTCCTAGCATACGACTAGAGGACATTGTGGTTTAATTTCTCTATAATTTTCAAACACGCACATATGATTACGATTGATAACCTATGAAGACATGATATAGAAATATAATAGGTATAAATAATTTCTGTAAAATATTTTCTATCTTCTTCCACCTCATATTATTAGGTAATGATGATATAAAACTGTATATAGAACATAAGTGATATGATCTACTTCCCAATACATTGTCCAAGATGGGGTCAAGCTCTATGTTTTTGAATTTCATTTAAATTTTCATATTTGTATTAATTTCCTTATTAAATTAATGAAAAAATGGTTCAACAATTTCAATATATAAGGGACCATAAAACTTATGAACATAAATATAAAGTCTAATTAATCCATACCATAACACATTCCAGTCTATATGATCAATGGTCAATGACTCAATGTGCCATAGCTGGCTGCCAAGGGTGTCTTCCATAGCCTAAATATGAAAACTCTATTTAGGCCATAGAGGAAACTCTAAGTGCCATATTTGCCTATTATAAACCCCTTTAAGAATTATTTTTCTTTTAATTATTATATTTATATAGTAAAATCCCTCATGAAAATAATAAGCAATGCAATCAACACAATGCTCATATTTGGAATGGAACATGCATGGAATGTGAATTCCCTAATAGCTGCCAAATATGATTAATGTTCAATGCTTTCTTAACATCATGTCATTAGTCCATGGATAATAGAAAACATATATTATATCAATAATAATATCACAATTCTAGTTCACCACCCAGTGATGGAATCATATCAATTGTAATAGAAAAAATTAAAAAAAAATCATTTCGAGGAAATTTCACTTTTCTTTATATATGAGTTAGTTACTACAAGACATAGACAATTACAAAATCCCAATTATATTACTATCTCATATCTATTGTCTCAAAATAGTAAGGAACCAAATGAAATCCCTCTGACACCATTAGTGATTTTCCATTCAGGGAAAACACTCTAGTGTGTCCCAAGATTGGTTGGCCACATCGACACAAGTACATCCCCCCGAACTCCATAGTTTTATGAATTAAAGTGAAGGAATGTGGTGTGACTTTAGGGATACTATACCCTTATTACCATAGTGTAGAAAAATTGATAAGATAATATCATATTAATAGTGTATTTTTTATAAAATAGAAATAACCAGATACGAAAATGAAAGAACATAAAAAATATTATTGACGGATAATAATAATATAATGAAGTAAACTGAATCATATACTGAGGGATGATAATGTATTTAATGTGTCTCTAAAGGTGGAAAAAAAGGATATAAGGTTGCATGAAATATATTATATACTTGATATACCAAATTTATAAAAGGAAAAACGTATATACTAACATCTTGAGATCCTACTCAGTCATCTTCAAAATATCTCATCCTATGTCATACAAGAATTCAATCATCAGTAATATGATGAATCCCTTATCTACAGCTAAAATCATATAGTATAACTGAGTACCAAAGAAAACCCAAATAGAAAATGAGATAAATCTCATTTTTCCACCACCAATGGTGTCTATAAATATTCAGTCTGTGTATACAATATGGTAGTGTTCAAATATAACAATGTAATGTAATAATAATAATTTTAAATGGGTCAAATCTAGTTTATTAAAGGAAATTAGGAGGAAAATACCTTCTTCAACCCATGCAGAAATAATTTTACATAACTATCAAGGGTCAATATGATCGGTATTACATTTATAGGGTATTCCATGCCGAAATATGATAATTGGTAATGGGATTCCATTACCTGTATCGCAATAGTATCTCATTGGATTCTATGGCCATATAGTATCACAATGGAAGACAAGACCATATAGTATCACAGGGGATTCCATGACCATATAACAGTACAAGGGGTTCCATTCCCATATCATATTACAAGGGACACCATGACCATATAGTATCTCATTTATATAAGGGTCACAATGAATGAATTGATATAACCAGGGATGTCAGTCACATTTTGTATAATTATTAAGGGTCCTCATGACCTTGTTATATAATACCCGCATAAGGGTCATCATGCTCATTCATTGTAATTACCAAGTGTAGTCATGCCCAATCATTAAAATTATAAATGGTCTTCATTATTTTTTTTCATATAAATGATAAGTAACCATTATATTTAATATTATATGAAATATAATCCATTTTTTATTAACACTTAATATTAACATGGGATGAAATTGTTTCAATTAATTTCGGTGACATGGGATTACTAATCACCTCTAATAATTCAATTCTTTATAATTGATAAGGGTATTGTCCATGTCGAGCCACTACATTCTTCCATCATCGAAATGATATTATCATTTAAAAGTAAATCCAAACACTCTATTAGGTGATTTAGATCTATTATGATGAAATACATTTAGAAATGTATGAGGGGAAACCGAAAGGGATGAATATATCCTAGGCAGTTGTTCTCTATGTGATTTGGATTTGAAAAAGTCACACAATTCAAGGCATACAAAGTTTATGGAAACACCCGATGAAACTTGAATGCATCATAATGTATCATATTAAAAAAACATCTAATATTGATGGGATAGTTTATAGACCCCCTAACTCATACTCACATAACTCTTTTAATATAGAATCAGATTCTAGTTTTCCATAGATTGGATGAAATATGAAGAAATAATTAAGGCCCTGAAAATAGTTCATAAGATCCTTCACCGAAATAATTTTGTCAAGAAAAATTGAACTAAAGAACATCGTAAAAGGAATGAAGATGTTATCAGTGGAAATGTAGCAATTCTAAAGGAAGCTAAATCAAAATTCATATGTATTTTATATTGATGAATCTATATTATTGGTTTAAAGGATCAGAACTAGAGAGAAACATTCTAGATAATATAGAATGAGAAAAAACGAAAGGAGGGTTAAAATTATTCATCGGTAAGGATTAAATGGTAATTTTTCCAATGATTTATGGGTCACATGGTTGGGATAAATGGTTATAAAAACCTTTCACCAACCATCCTACTTCCACTTATTAAGATGGGAACCAACATGGTTAGGGAAACTGTGCACCAACCATTTGAATCTACTATGCAAAAAATGGTATAAATTTGGAATGGTTATGTGGCCCTAGGCACAAAATTAAGGAAACTGTGTGCCCGACCTCACCCCACTATTCAACCCCATATGGTTAGGAGAGACCATCTAGAGTGGTTTGCAAAGTTTCTACTAACCATATGGCATACTGTTTCTCTCCACAAACCAAGGCTCCAAACTGAACCATAAACTGAATTCATTCAATGGAATGATATTATCATTATCCTAAACTCTTATATTATATAAATTTACCACTGATACCAACTATAATGTTCTATGCTTAAATAATACATAATATTGATTTTTAGGTCATGATTTCATTCTATTACATTATTGGAATATTTAAAATTTAATGTTTTAGATAATTAGGCCATAACTCATATATAATATAACCATATAATAAAAATTGGATGCTTTTGATCAATATGAGTTTTTTTTCAATATGAAACTTCTAAGTTAAAACATGATTTATTTTCATTAAAAATCATCGATGACTTTTAACTTGAATCATTCCTTTCTCTTACTAATACTTAAACTCTATTATTTTTTTAAAAATTGTGGGACAAGAACAAAATTATCAGTAATTGATATAAAAATATGATGTCCATTACTGTACTGAACACATAAAAACTCATGAAATGTTTACATTTATATCAATTTTATTTAAGATAAATAAATAAAACATTTTCACATGAATAAACAAATATTTATCTAAAATAAAATAAACAAATACAATAATAATAACATATAAATAATATATCTATCTTGGTAAATAGTTTTAAATATCACTCTTACAAATGGAATAACCATATGGTTGATTTCCATACAAAATAAATTACAGGTCTATCATAGACACATCCATCCTTAGTATATAATGTAACCGTAGATCCATGGACTATAGTGTAATCAATCATACTTTATTTAAATCATACAAACACATAATTTATTTATAATGTAACCACACATCATTGGTTTAAAACAAAACTACCAATAAATATCAATAATTTTTAGGAACCAAAACATAATCAGAACAAATAAAAGCTTTCAATTTTCATCATCACACTCATAAAATATTCTCTTCACCGAAAATAAAATATTTTCAAATATTAAAATATAAATCCCATTAAAAACCCATTTTCAATTACAAAATACAACAAAATGGGGAATGGGGGTCCTTATTTGAATAAAATAGTAAATCCTATAAAGGAATCCAAATTCAATAATGGTAACGTCAATGAAAAATTAGTTGTCCATGTATATATTAAAATAAAATGTTAATTTTCTCATTTATATTGAAAGTTACACAATCCATAAAATTATTCCATTTTTTGAATGAAATTAAATGAAAGAAAAAAATATAAATATTTAAAAATGTAATTCCCATAATAAAATCATTTTATAAAAAATTTTATGGAATAAAAATGGAGTTACATGGAAAAATGTAAATGATTATTTTTTTAAAATAATAGTCCCTTACCAATTTGGAAATATTTAAATCATTTAAATCATGAATGAATATGGTTTAAAAAAATTAAACACACTGAAAATATTGGAAATTTATTATATTAAATATCAAAAGGTATTGTATACGCAGGATAAACTAATATATGTGTATAACATCAAAATTTCTCTCAACGAAAGGAAATTGAGATGAAGTCCCTTACCTTGAGTGCGACTCATCACATTAATTATTTATTTTCATAAATAATAAAAATATGTAAATGATTTACTTGATTAATAAAATTTTTATAGTTTATTATTCCTTTAATTTCAATTATTACCATATAAAATTTTGTTACATTATGAATTTGGTTTACGTTGGATGTTTTAACAATAATAATCTTATGTGCCTAAAATGAAGTTGGCAGGATGACTAATGTCAACTTGGTAATTATTTAAAAATAAAAAATAATAATAAGGGCATAATTATCATACTTACACATCAATTTTTTTAATAAAAATATGGAAGGATGGGTTTTAGAAACGATGTGCATTATGAGAATGAAGATGGTAGGCAGTATGTACGCATAAGTTACCATTCCATTTTTCAGTGATCATTATGGAATGGAGGAATGTAATATTTTATCATTAAATAATGATAATAATATCATATATAAATGTTTAATTATTTAATCATACATATATAAAACACCAATGTGGTTTGGTGATGGAAATGGAGTCACATTACTTTGGGAAGGTAATAGTCCACACGTACATGAACGACGTTAACATTTTTTTATGATTGAAATGTTTAGAAGGATAATGATATATTATATTTTAATAATGATAAATATTTAATTAATTTAATAATTATTTCATTTATTTCACATAAATTTATAAAATTAATCTTCATTTACTTCCATGTAATGTTTTAGTTGAAAACAAATCACTTCTTTTTGTGAGGTGATTGTCCGTCATACACACGAGCGACGTTATTATATCCTCTACTGAATGGAATGTAAAAAAATTATATAGGATATATTGACTCTGTATGTATAATTATATTGTAAATATCATATTTATACTTTATATTAATCAACATAGCCAACTATTATAGGTTTTGATGGAAAACAGGCCACACCGGTTTAAAAGATGGTGATCCACTTTACACACATGGGATATTATTGTTAACAATTTGACGGAATAAGAGTTGGATGTAAGTAATTATATTAACGTAATAACATATAATTATATAGAATATAATTTATTTTCATATAATTATATATATATAATATTTGAAGGAAGTGGAAAAATAAATTATACAAAAAACAAGTAGTTAAGAATTTTTCCTCCTCCCGGACCACCTCATTAAGATTATAACTAAAGTATTCCTACAACGAATTTATAAAAAAATATTATATTATGAGGGTATAAAATATTGGAATATAATTTTCTTGTTCTTGAAAAAACCAAATGGGGTTTATGGTTTGCAGAAGAGAGGACAATTGGTGACATTTTAAAAGTGAGGTGAGTCACACACTTGTGATTTTCAAAAGAAAAAGGGAATACCAAAGTTTTTCCCCTTCCTAAAGTGTTAAAAAAAGAATATTTGTAATAATGAAAAATTATAAGGACTAAATAAGTCCATAAAATATATTTTATATACTTTTTTAGGTCATTTAAACCTTTTTATTTTCTAGATTAACCCTCATTTAGCCAATTTTTACCTTAACCGTGGTAATTAATTTTTTACGGTTCTCACTATTAATTTTGATCAAATATTATTTTAACCTAATTAGATAATATAAATTATTATTATTCAAAATAGAGAATCCATTTTAAAAAATTAAACTCTCATAATCGGAAAATTTTAATTTAAAACAAAACCCACACACGTGATAAAAAGTGCATTTTCAAAAATGTATTTTTTCAAATAGAGATGATATTATATTAACTATAAGATTAATTGCAATCATTTTAGGAATAGAAATTAATATTTATTTATATATAATCTATTATTTTTATTTAATTATTTATTCATTGGGTATTATTTTGATTATTTAAAATGGATAAACACATTACTCTTTAAAAGGGTTTTCCCAAAAAACCCCATTTTAAACCTAAATAAAAAATTATACTAAAATCCAATATAATTTTGATAGAAAATAATTAATTGGATTACATAAAAAATAAATAATACATGTTTTACTTTAAATCATTAATTAAAAACATTAAGAGACTTATAAATTAATGAATTTATTGAAAAGAAATGACATCTTTACAAAAATAAGTATTTTTATCTATTCTCTAAAAAATAAATAATTTATGAAAAATTACAATATATAAACCTATTAAATTTTTTATATTATGATATGAAAAATAATATAAATTTTTTAAAACTCAAATTTTAAAATTAAAAAATTAAAATTTTAAATGAATTTTTATAATAATAGTGTTTAGTTAAAACTACTCTCTCTTGATTTTGAAAAATTAATTAATATATTTATAATAAATAAAAATATGTTAATATGCATTAAAGTGATTTATTATATCATTAATTGGGTTGTTGCAATTATATGGGGGTATTTTCTTCCCATGATCATGCCCTTGCCCATCAATATTATTTTGAAATATCATGTTTTTTGGGAGAAGTTCATGATGTCTTTTTGTGAACCGAAATAGAGAAATTGATGAGTATCCACTACAAAAAGACTTCATAAAGTGTTATTAGAGGTTTATTCTTATTTTATTATATTTGGGATATTTATTTCTTGTAGATATATAAATAATTTAGATCATATTATGGATAATGGATACGTTTATTATGAAGAAATATTCCAATAGGAAGTCCAGTTTACTTGTAGATTTGAATTTTCATTCATAATATTTTTTGTAACAATAATATAATTTTTAATTTTTGTACTTACCATGGTATTTTATGATTTTTATTTTAAATTTAATTTTAATATTATAACTTATAAGAAATAAGTATCTCATGCACCATGATTAAGAAAAAAAGATTCATATGAAATGTATGCTTGTTTATGTGTGATTACATTTGTAATGAGGTTTAGCTTTTCAAAGTGTTAGTAATATCACATTCAAATATTTTCAATATAATTTCCTTGTTAAATTTTTATCAAGTAGAATTTATTTTTCATGTGAAATTATTTCTGATTGAAGTTCATGTGGGTCTACCATTATATTCTCAAAGATTATGATAATTTAGTCCCTCACTGTATGAGAAATTGACTGACTCTTCTATGTTTATACAAGAATTGTATGCCTTCATGATGATCACCTAAAAATTATCTATTATTTATACATATTTATGTAAAGTTTCAATAGAAATATTTATGTTGTTTTCACCAAATATCTTATAATGGAATTTAATTTAACAAAACCTAATGTGTATGGTTCTTTGAAACATATTGTCAAGGGAGATGCTAGTACACACTTACATACAAAAATGATTACATGTGAGACCATGATCCTTAAGGGGTAGTCTTTTATGATGATTCTCGGTGAGAATAAGTTCCATATTTTACTGATTTCTTGAAAGGATGTTTATGATCTATGATAATATAGGACCGTAGAGTGGGTGTTTCCATGTTGAAGTCATGGATTGTTTGAGATAGGAACAATTTGGTTCTCCTGATATACAACCTTCTAAGATATGGTTTTTTGAATAATGTGGGAAGACCTAGATACCATTGGATATGACATAATATTTTAGTGTCTTGGTATATTTTATGATCAATGGAAGCCCATGAGATAGGTTGGCCCAACCATAATAGCATTTTAAAGGTGGAAAGTCATTGGTAGATGCATCGAGTTATAATAGAGGCATGGAAGGTGTTATCAAGTATAAGATGTGGGAACATTAGATTCCTTCATATTTATTGAAAAAAATCACAATGAGTTCAAGTGATTTAGAATGTGATGAACTGAGGGATCCAGGTAATCAAGGCTGTATTCAATGTGAAGAATTGTTAATGTGTCTAACTATATTTTATTTGAACATTCTTTAATGATGTCGTGAGAGAATGAGTAGATACTATTGACAAAAAAAACTATTCTAGTTGGTAGAAAATCTTGTTATGAATAATGGCATAATTGAAGGGCCTGATTTTGAAGAGGAGGGTTAAAGGCGCTTCTGAATTGACAATACTAAAATTTCTAGTTTCATGGATAGTGGATTAGGCATGTGATCCTAAATAAAATGAGTTGTGAATCATTTATTTTGTTTCGGTTAAGTGAGATAGGATTTATATAATTCACAACTCTTTCATTGGAATGAGATTATCAAAGTGCACTCTAGATATGTACAACAAAAATTATTAGTAAATTAGTGGGAGGCCATCTGTGAGACGAGTATTGTTGGTAATTATATTTATTGAAAGTAATTTTTCCAAAACATTGTATCAAAATGTGAAAATAAATTTCATTGTGTAGGATACAATGGGATTGGATTGGGTTACCGTAATGCATTTGATCGATGAAATTTATCATGTTAGGAGTTAAAAAGATAGTGAGTGTGGTTTTGGAGGGGCGACATGCATATGATTATGGATGAACTTGATGAGATTTATTTCAAGCAAAAGCACAAGTAATGAAATATGGAGGGGAGTTCAACAATGGTTAGTTAAGTGTGGTTACCATTATAATGGATTGAATTTTTATATATTCCATGGATGATATTCCCATTGGTCCAGAATAGGTGATAAAATAAAAATTCATTACGGTTCTCAAGAAAGTGAAATTTTGTCCAAGATATACTATTTTGTCTAGTGAAATATGGGTTATGGGCTATCAATATTGAGGTTTTGATACAATAAAATTAGAAATAGAAAAATACTATTGTTGGGAGTGGGATGTTAGTTATGGTGATACGATACTCTTGTGAGGTGGAATCAGGGGTGCATGAAACTGGGAGTTGGATAACCATTTTAGTATTTATATTCTTGTGAATAGAATGGTATATGTTTTTATTTATTCCATGGTTAATGAAATATTTAACAATGTATTTAATTATCTATGAATTTCAAGCAATGGATTCAGCCTGGATAGGAGTTGAGATGATATGAGCATGATCGGTCTTGAGGTGTGTCGGTGCTCACAGTGTGGAAGAGTATGAAAACTAGTTTTATCTATATGAGGATATCAAAATGTAGTTTCACTATAATTAGGGTAAAATAATTAGGGAGTATATTTTATTGATCATGTGTTTCATTTGGGGATAATAGAATTATGTTTGGGTAATTAGGTAGTGCATCGATGGATGATTTTGATTGATTTTGTGAAATGTCAACTAAAGGAGGTCTAACCATTTGTTTTATATGTAATTGGATTTTGGGTAAAACAACCCAAATTTCGTGATTTTTTTTGATATGATGATTTAATATTTGGTGATGGATGATGATTTTGTTTTGTAAAATCTTGCGTGGTTGTGTTATGATTCGATGGTGGTGTAATGTTCACATGGATCATAAATGAGAAGTGATGATCAATAAATTAATTGAACTGAATTCATTCTTGTGTTTTGGTGTGGTGGTTAGAAACTTTTCCAAGCATGTTTTCTAGACACTCATGTTTAGTGAAATTACATTATTGGAAGGTTCCATGGTTTTAAATTATCATGTTAGTTGTGTCCAATAATTGGAGTAACATGAGAATGGTGGTTAATTGGATGAATAAACCATCATGTATCAAGGTCTACGGGCTTGGGTGAGAGTCATCCCATATATTCGATGGTGAATTACAGAATTTAGAATGGTTGGTGTGGTTGGGAATCTTACATAGGTGTTTTTATTTAGAATAATGTTTGACATTCAAGCACAAAGAGATTCCATTTGGATCTAAATTGATAATAGATGTATGTCATATTCTACGACTAAAAAATGTGTGGACTTATGGAGGATGGAGAGGGTTCTATTAGGGAGTGTATAATACTGCATGTTTATGGAAGAGACATAAATTTTGGTTAATTTTAAATTTGTTCAATGAGTGTATGAGACAGATTTGGAACTGGGATTCAGAATAGAATTTCAAGAGTTTCAACCCCTTGAAAATTTTCTTTTAGACCTATGTATGGTATTAAGAGGTATCATAGAGGGTTAGGGATGCATCATCGGTAGCAAAATCTTTATGGGGATATAGCTTATAGCCACCAAATAGTTAGAGGAAAACCAAAATATAGATGGTGGAAAGGTAATTAGATTTGGATCACTCAGTGGATCAACCACTAGTTGGTGGGTCTGCATAAAATTTTTTAAATGTGGAGAGAAAATATCTTTTGAAGGCCCTTATAGATTATGAGTATAAAATGGATCTTAGGAGAGTCTATTCAGTAGATATACCCTCCACGTATTTCTATCCATCAACCCAACTTCACGATTGATGTGTTTTGGTGGGGTTCTGTAATGGACTTAAGGTATGGTGTACCCAACCATATGCTTTCTTCCTTCTTTCCTTCACCATTATTTTCTGACATTTCATGCTACTTTTTTATGTTTATTCCTCTATAACATGATATAATTAACCAATATTGTTGGAGATTTTTTGTATCTTGTCTATTGGGAATCTCGAGATGCCATCTACATAATCATTGTTTTTATTTTGATGATACATGTTGCTGCAGTAATATTCATAATATATTTGTCATAAAAATTGAAATAATTTGACATTTTAATTGACATATCATCTTATGTATTTAGCCTATTATGAAACTAATAGTACATTGTGCGCCTCCCCTTGGTGGTCTGTCATGGTTTTGATGTGACAATGTCATCAAATTAATTTTTTCAACTATAAAATTTTTATTAAAAATTGGAATTAAATTGGAATTAAATTGTATACTAATTTAATTAATTACAATCGTTATAATTAATTTTTTGGTGATTATTGGAGGGGTTAAAATACTCATATGGGTGGTGGTGCTTGGTTGATCCATGATTATTCTTGGACAAACATTTCCACGATATGCATATCTTTTAGCCAAATCGAAACGATTCATATGAGGTAGGTGGTCATTAGTACACGACCTATGGTTTATGCATTGTTTATTGGCATGTGGTTAGTTTTCAATACTCTTAAGGTGATTTAACTTAACATCAAATAAAATTTTAAATTAATAAATATAATTTTTTATTTAGTTTTCAATTAAACTATTGAATTTATTAAATAATGATTCCTAGATTTGGATTTTAGTATGTGACTAGGGTTCACTAGATTTTTTATGCAACAATGGACCGTAGGATATCTGCTAGAACCTCATCCATTGATGACCCATAGTTTTACTAATTAATTAATTACATGCATCTTTCGTATCAATCTAGAGGTTGGAATTGGAATTAGTATAATCTAGTAGCCCATGTGTAGTATTTTTTGGGCCACCATTATATAGAGTCATGTCATGACTTATGATGGATGACCCAGGTAGGCCTTGCAGGGTACCTTGATACTTGTTTTTTCAATGTGGATAATCCATTGGTTGGATAAACTTTGGTTTGGTTGAGGGAACTGTACTAGGTCGATCTAGAGAATTTATATGTGTTGGGAGCCATCTCCCTAGACTGTTATTGATAAGATGAACACCATGTGTTATGTGAGGCCATATTCTATTTACGACACTATCAAGGGTCATGAAATATCTTGTGATATGGGTGATGAATTGAATTAATCATATGATAAAAATGATTCAATTAAATTTATTTTGATCATTTATTGAATTAAGTGTCCCAAATAAGCGTAACTTTTCTATTTTGTTACCATGGGGATCCCTGAGGATAGACCATCCCAGACTGAGTTCATTTATAAATTGGTATTGATGGTTGCTAGTGTCACCATAGATCAAATTAAAAAAATGATATCCCATTGAGATTTGAATAAATGAAATTAACGTAGGTATTTATCCAACCATTGAATTTCATTTATGCCTTATTTATTTATTTTGATTCATTTATTAATGACTAGATTTACATTTGAGATATAGATTTGGAGCCTCATATTATATCACGAAGAGGATGTTTGGGATCCATTGAGGTTCTTCTTCTGGTCTAGGTTTTGATCCATTTAGGATATGAAGATATTGATATGGATTCAAGGGTTTTATTCTCAAGATATGGATATTTATCTATTTTAATAATTATCAGGATACTGGGATTTGACATCAAGATTATATGGGATGAAATTGTTGCCAATGGTCCCGAAGAATCCATGAATATCTTGGATCTCGCCATGAGATCTGGGTGGATTGTTATTATAATAATTATGGTTGTTGTTATGATTTTAAATGGTCATCCCTGTGATCTGGACGGTCAAGACCATTGATATAATGTTCATATTTGGGATGTCAGGGATGCCTATGATCTGACTGATTGGAATGGTGATACGGAGATTATTTTTTATTTTGTTATTTCTTTCGATTATATATAATGTTTTTTGATAATTTAATTGTACATGGAGTTTGGATACATGTCTAGGATGCATCAGATATGGGTTTTTGAGCCTTTCACGATGAGATATTCATCTGTTACACCGTACATTACTATATTTCCTAATATATACTCAATGGAATAAAGTTTGGTAGGATATTGTTGGAATGATATCATGAAATTCCCATAGACACTCTGATTCAGGAAGATTATGGTATGGTTGTTCGAGGTCGTATACTTGAAGATAAATAATGTTTTATTTATTTAATTAATTAATTCAATTATATTGATCATGTCATATGAACATATCACATCATTTTCTATATTCACGGGACCACATTACCGGTTCCCTATTATATTTTGTACTCACACACTTCCTGATATCCCATATCATTTGGGTACCTAAGTATACCTCCACATAGTTGCATGTATAGGTTGGGGTTGAGGAAAGATTTTGTTTGAGCACAATTAATTGAAAAAGATCATATATTGGGATTAGGAGAGGCCCGAGGATTGTGGTGGAGCCTCCTATATTTTTTACTTTGGTTATTTAATTATTTTTTATTTTTCATTTTATATGGGATCATCCCAATGGGTAACCTATATACTATGACAGAATATCTGTTTAAGTTTTTATTTCATTGAAATTAATTTTTTATTAGTAGATATGATTATTTATTCCATCTACTTCAACACGATGTTGTAGTTGTTTTTTAGTTATTTATCCTTTATAGTTCACTCTGATAAAGAGGTATTTTCACCCCACAGTCAATACCTGGACACCATTTACTAGTTTGTATCTTATGATATATAGGCAGGAACACCTAAGGCATTGTGGAGAACAAATGTAGAGAACTAGATGTGTGACCTTCAGATCAGGATGCTATATATTCTAGGCATCCCTTATAAGTAACCACTGAATCCCAGGAGATACCCTTAACATTCCATCTCATCTGGATCAGAAGACAAATACTAGGCATACCATGCATCGCAAGTCACCACGAATAATATTGAATCCTAGGTCATATGTTAAGAAATATATAAATTCATTAACCATATAATATTAGGTAACAAACTATGAGTTTTATATAGAGTTTCATTGTAAATCCCATGTGATCTCAAGTGAATTCATTATTATATATGCACGGATATCATCTACCCAATAAAAACTCAATAAACATAACATGACTTGGCACCATCCCAACCCATCTCAGAATCAATGTCAACCTCCCAATTTTACAACCTATTCCCATCTTTGCATCCATTCAAGAAACTCACTATTGGTTTGAGTTATAAGGTGACAAAAAATCGACTTTATCTGCCTCCTTACACTACCCCTCTTTAGGGTTAACATAATATCAAGGTGCCTACTATGGTCACAAAGCTCTTATAATAAACTAGAAAACCTACTTATTATCCTATATTTCAATCTAATATATATAGGTTGGACCATTACATTTAGGGAATAACATCCCATTCTACCACCATGATCTTCATACTAACAACATATGATAATCCATACTAGAACCACTCTAAAGGGATGAAATAATCACAATCCCATGTCGTCCGAGGTCGATACCATCATCCCACCTAAAAAACCTAAGGAATACCCTCCTAGGTGTTAAGATGATATTTATTTATGAATATTCTTCCCACTATCTATTTATATAGTGAAATTATATATAGAATCCAATGTTTATCATGACCTACCAGATGTTTAAAGGTGACACCCAAGGTTGTACATGCCTGGACCATCACTAATCCCTAATAAAGAAAACTATGAAATCAAATATCAATTATTTTTATGTAATTATCATATTTATGGTTTCCCTAAAGGGTCCATGTATCTCATAGAACATTTCTATATTTAACCCCACATCCCACTATTATTGTGTAATGAATCTAGATCTCAATGGTTTTTCATGGACCATAGAACATGGATCCAACCATAACTATTTTATTTATAGAAAATAATTATTTAAATATAATTTATATCATGCTATATATAAATACCATACATTACATACACATAAAAGAAGAATAAAACATTCGTTATTCTCAAGGGACTACGGTCCTCATTGATTTTAGAATACAATAAACAAATCCTCACAACTATCTGATATTTTTATAGTCTAATTGGCCACAACCTGTCATCATGAAGCCATATCTCAAGACCCCACACACAATAATTCATTACAAAAATTAATATCTAATTACAAAATTTAATTAAGGATGGTTTATGACTAACATTGAAAACTATCATATGAAAAGACCCCATAAACCTACACTAAATTCATATACAATTAAATTTTAATTTTTAGAGAAACCTATCAATAAAACAGTAGGTCGATGTACCTCCAACTGGATAACATGAAATGATATTTATTCATTGTTTAGAGAAGTCCTATAACCAAGCCACATGGACATACCACTGAATTATTTCCAAAATTAACTGTTGAAAATTTTATGTTATACTGAATCTAGGCCACCTATATTAGATAAATACATAAGAGGAAAAATAGATAGGAATTTGGCGAACGATAACACCACAAAACTCCATGAAATTCAAAAAATAATCACATTAAACCCAGTTGAAGTGAAGAGGATTAAATCGGTAGAATCTTCAAGTATGAACACACTCCAGGAGAGTAGAATGTAGGTATAGTGGTTAAAATCCAATGTGGGATAAAATATGTAATTTAACACTTTTTAACAGATTCAAGAATCCTTAATGGTTACTATATAGTTTTCCAAATCATATTCCAACAGTGCAGTCATTACTATCTCAGGCCATTCCCCCTCATGTAGTATTTCTTCATGGACAAGAAAAACATATTCCAAACATGTAAATCCCTCTAAAATTGAATTGAATTTTTTTTATGGGTTGTTTATTAACTATGTGAAAACCATGTACCAACCACCTAAGAAAAGACCATTTTCCTATTACTTCGCCTAAAATTCATATTACTTTCCCCAAACCATGCACTGGCTATGCATGGTAACCCTATACAATGAATATGAATATGAAATTATAGACATAGAGGAATCCTGATAGTTATATATTAATCATTAATTCCAAACCAAAAAACCATGAGAAAATATAAAAAATTCAATATAAATCTTTTTGAGATTCATTTGAGTACCTGAGGAACATCCTAGGCCAAAATCCATATCCAAAAATATATTCACTAGATTGTCCAAGTATTAGTATTCAAATACAAATTTCAATTATCCAAAAGAATATTTCTCCTGATTAAAATTTTAAATTTACCCTAAAATTTGAAACTGATAAAGAAAATGGTATTTAGAACCTCCTCATAATAACTCCTCTTATCCCTAAGATGAATCAGTGACCATTGAACCATAAATATAGACTTATCTTAATTTTTAGATCGCATTTAACTTACAATATTTTATCCACTAATTCAGAACAAGATTCCCGTATATAATTCTAAACATAAGGTGCATTATTCATAAAAAATGGGGTCACCACAATTCACCATAACTAAATAACTAAGATGATGATAAATAAAATTCTTCTTAATAGAGACACATACATTTCATCAATTGATTAATCCTCAGGATCATTGTGATCCCCACCATAAGTATATATTATTTCAGTTTGATTACAATCCATGATGCTCCAAATTTTTAAACCAATTATTATAATTCTTTTCTAGTGGTATAATGACCTACCCTGTGAAATTTACATCTCACCGCACCTTTTCATATGAAGAAATACCAATTGGTCTTCTAATGGATGACCATTTTAGAAAACACTCGATAACACCCACCTACACACCCTCAAAATAATAAATCGTGATTCCTAAAATCATGAAGGCATCCAATGATCATGCAAAATTTAACTCCCATAAATTTTAAAATCACACAATGTTCAATAACATATACAACACACAACACCGAGCATAAGCAAATGAAAAAAATTAACTAATTAAATATAATAGTTAAATCCAAGTCATTGAATTTATGGGTATGAATAATATTACATACATTATGAAATTTATATAAATCACATAATCAAAAAAATTATTAATTTTTTTAATAATCACTATATTTTTAATTAATATATTTTATTCATGAAAGTACGCTTTCAACAAAAATGGTTTTTATAATTTATTATGATTGAATATTATATTTACATGTTAAAAAATTAGAAAATTCATTTTAAAAATTTGATATTAATATTTAAATTATATTTTCATAATTATCTTATAGTGATTTTTTTTATTTTTCTTAAAAAATTCTTTTCAAGTGAATAGTGGAAAATTAAGACTTTCATGAAACCTGTTTTTTGTTTCTAGAATTTATAAATTTCTATTTAGTTTCAAAATAATATAAAATTAAAATAAATTAATTCATATTATAAATAAACCAATTATATTCCTATCAATAAATTTATTAATTAATATATTATAAAAACATTTTTATACATAAAATGTTATTTTCTAGAAAACTACTTTTTAAGGTTTTCATTTTAATAATAAATTAATTTCATCTAATTTTAGAAATTCAATATTTATAAACTTCTTCCAATGTTTTAAATTATGGGGTATAATGTTTTTTAAATATGACCCTTTTATTTTGGTTTATTATGTATTTTAACCATTGTAAATAATTTTCACAAAATCAAGGGAAAATCAGGTAATTACGGTTAAAAAAATATGACAAGGACTAAAAATGACACTAAATATTTCCATTTTCCTTTCTAATGAGTTCAATTAAACCATGTACATAATAATTTAAAAAATATGGAAACATAATGCCCTGTTTATTTTTTTACCTTTATAATATTTATTTGATAGATAGAGTACAACATTTTACATTGTTACTCTCAATATCCATAATATTTTGTAAAATGTATAAAAACATCTTATGTTAATTATTAAATTTTAATTTTTGGCGTAAATAATTTTTTTTATCATTGTAATATTTTTATATTTTTTAATAAAATAATTACATTAAATGTTTATGAAATGTCAATATATTATTTATTGAATCAGAAGAAAAATAAAAAATTCTAAAAAAACTAAAAGCAATATTTTTTTGAATTATAATGAGATACAAATTTATATTTATTTAAAAGATATATTAAAGTGGTTTTTGAAGGTTTAGATTAAAATTAACTCCTTGAATTCATGTATTTAATGTTCAATTAAAATAATAATGTCACAAATTTCATTAATATATATTTTAAAATTAATAAAAATTTATTAATTGATTTAAAATTTATAAAAAGTAATCATCAATCAATTTAATGGGATATGGATGATAAATATAAACAATAGTTCTTTTCAAAAATCTTGTTTTGTTTTAGGGTAATAGTCTAGACCTTTAAAGGGTAGAAAACATTAATATTGCTGTAATTTTCAAAAAGGGTCAATAGTGGGAGGGGTAAATTAAAAGATAAGGGTGAAAACATAAAATAATTATCTAACTTTTATTTTATGACATTATATAAAATAATACCTATATTAAATTCATATTATATAAAATTTGATTCATTTTTGCATAAAAATAATTTATTTAAATATAATACATAAATAAATTCTATGTATTCCCCTCCATTTACTTATAAAATGTCACACCTTATCTATTTTCCTTAAACCACATTGGAAAAAATATCTCAAAAAACCATAAAGAATTATCATTTCTACATACAAAGAAAAATTATTAAGGTTTTATCCCTTAAATAAGACCAACACTATGACCCTTGTGAGGATATTTAAAAGAATTCAACCAATGTACAGGTAATTTTCTTTACCGACTCTTTCATGTTTATTTCATCTTATACTACCTATAAATACGTTATAACCAATATAAAATAATAAATAAAATATCAAAAATATGAAAACATGTTTTTATTATTTTTTAAACCATATTCTATCTCCTTATCATCCTATAAAAAGGAAAACATAACTGGCACATACATATGACTTAATGTTCTACGTAGCAGTGTAATTAATTTTTCATCACCACATTACATGGATAGTTTTCAATATATATCTTAAGAATATATATATGTATATATATTATATTTAATACATAATCATATGTCTTGATTAATGATATCATATCTTCCATATTTCCTTCAAAGTTGTTGGAATACGACAATGTTGCTTGTTTGTACATGTGGATGACCACCTCCGCGATGTGATGTGTTGCATTTTTCATTTTTACTTTAAAGCAATGGTAATAATGATTTATTTAAGGAATTTATATGATGAATATATTATTATTATTATTATTTATATTATGGAACCGTGGTCGATGTATAGTACCAGAACTAACAAATGAAAAATTATAATATATGTGAAGTAGTTATCACTAGGAATAGTGAATTTAATAAAGAATTTCTAATGAATGGATGATGAAAGGTTATCTTTTAATAATATATGTAATGATATATATTATTATTTCCATGTAATATATATATATATAATTAATTTATATTTATTATATTATAGTTTCAAGCACAAACAAAAGAAGTCGTACGTGAGGTAAGGGTTTCTCGGCTCACTTTTCATTCCATGATACAAATTACATATTCACAGCATATTTTATTCATGTATTGTATATAATGGAAATTTTATAAGATATATCAGGATCCTATTTATACTTATGTAATTTAACATTTTATTTGATTTTATTTATATCATTGTGGATATGATTCAAATGTTACCAAAGAAGTAAGAGAATTCATATCAATTTCCACTCATTTAAGATAAAATTCATATTATTCAAAAATATACATTTATGTGACACATATAAAGACTCTTTAAAGTATTTAACATGAATATTTATTTATTCATGGTGTTTAATTATTTAACTCAATTTTTTATTATATGAGGAATGTTTAAAAGAAAACCCAATCTTATTTCTTTTTCAATTGGGTACATTTTTTCTTCCATGCCTATATTTTTTCTAAATTATTTTACAAAAATAATTTTTATTAATCAAAAAATTTATTAAGTAAATTTTCTATTATCAATGAATATTTACATGGTTTTATAGTAATATTTCAAATTATTTCCCAATTTTTTCATTATCAATAACAAAAAGTCACAAAGTAATGTTTTCTTTCTAATGTATATGACATTAATATATATTACCATCACCATAATCATTTTAATACACCTTATATTCTTCTATAAGATTTAAACTATTTTCAAATGTAAAATCATTATGAAAAAATATTTTAGGTGTTTCATTTCGGTGGTCTTTTATTCAATAAAATAATTGATTTTACTATAAAATCACTTTTTCTATTGGTAATATTTCATCTCTTTATTAATTTTTTGGACATCTAGTTACTCTGCAAATATTTACTTCTGATCATTGATTATTAAATTAATATTAAATATATATATTCTTTGTTATCATATATATTATAATTTCATACACCATATATAATTTCTACTTTCTGTTTTTATATTGATGTTTATTTAATTGTCTAGATAAATATTAATATTTTTTATTTTTTATTAAATTAAATAATTTTTAACAAGAAATATTGTTTATTAATTAATTTACCACTAAATTAATGAGTAATTAAATTGAAATGTGGTTATGGATGAGGCTTGTAATTATAAAACTATTTGATGCATCATAAGATCTCATGAGACAAATCATTTGAACACAAAATAGTAGTGATGTCTATGTCTATACCTACACATTGTATAAAATGTCTTTGAATAAGGTATTAATTTTAGATATATTATGATTTCTAAGATTATAAAGTCCAATAGTATTAATTTAATTCATTGAGAATTACACATTTGTTTTCCATGATATTTTATCATTTGATATTATCCATGGATTCATTTCATGCTCAACATATTGATTAAATATCAATCATTTTTAGTCAATTACATTTCCTTATCTTTTATGTAATATTTTATCTGGATAGATTCTATTGTATTTAAACAATAATAAGAATCAAATATCTCACATATTTTCATTCCATTCCCCATGATATGGAGAATAAATCATTTAATGAGTTCAAGGATGTGGAATATTTACTTTCACTATGTCTTGTATTTTATGTTTTCAAATTTAATGTAAGATTCAAGTATGAATATAGTTTTCTAAGATTACTAAACTATTCATACCTATATTATATGATTTGTTTTATCAAGTTCAAAAATTTCAAAGTAACCACTAGCTCTAGGATACTAGGGATATGGTATTTATTGTTAATATCAGAGATATTTTATTGGAATCATTAAGAACTAGATTTAGGAAAAAATAGATTAGGGAGCATAACCCTATGATTGAAAATGTGGAAAAATATAATTATAGGATAACAATCAAAAGTTTTTGTTATGTTGTGATTATGTGGGTTTCCTAGTAATACATCACCATATAGATACTACAAGTGGTCGTGGTTTTGGAACATATTCATTTATGGTTATAAAAAAAATTATTTGGTTGAGTTTATATCGTCCACCATTATTGATGGTGAGTGTACCATTACTACGCACTTTTTTTGGAACTCTTGGTGAACTACAATTGTTAATTCACATCATCCTTATAAACCATTAAGAAAGATTTGGATAAATGATAAACAAGTATAACATAAGTTAAAACTATATTGTTATAGAGTGAAAATAATGTGTCATTATTTAGATGAATAGGAAATGATTTTCTTGATTTGTTAGTTTCCCACTACGATAATTAGTACTCAAAATATGTTTTCTAGTTTGGGCCAATGGATGAAACCAGATAAAACCATGAACACATTGAATGTGATGGAAAATGTGGTTATTATAAGAAACTAAATTGGATGATGGATATATTTAATGATATTGTGATTATTCCTTTTTATTTATCATGATATATAATTACCTACATAAACCTTAACTAACTTTTGGATTCACCAAATAAGATAATGATTGAGTTCTTTAAGAGATAGGGTTGTGGAGAAAATAGAGGAATGAAGGCTCAATTTTATTTATGTATGAAATGTGGAAAGATACACCCTTAGGAATGTCACAAAGAATGTAGTAAATGTTCTCTATTTGAAAATCAAATATATATAACTAACAATTGTTTAGTAATTCCATGAAGTATGTGTGGGGGAACATTATAATCATTTGAGTCAATTCCCTCATATAATTATTTAATTCAGTGAACAAGGAATAACATATTCCCTAATAATCAGTGATGTAGAGATATTGATTTGTTTTTGTTTTTGTATTTGACTATTATATATTATAAGTTTCACAACAATGGTATTTTTGTTATATGAATCATTAAAAATATAATTATTGTTTCCAAATATGTTTTATTTATGTATTTGGAAGCATATATTGAATGATATTGATGAGAAATAAATGTTTGTTAAATGTAATGTAATATTATATTGAAAACCTTTGATTGGGGTATGATAAACATTAATATGTTCTTGATTTTGAAATAATAATGATTAATTTGGATAAATAGATGATTGAAGTTAATTATGTATATAGGATAATATTGGAGACCATGGAACAAATTAGTTATTTTTTTAGAATTGTTACTTATCAGGTATTTTACAGAATTTTCAAATTCCTGGAATACATTTCATAATATGTGATGATATTTATGGAATAAAGATATAGTTAATTTGTCAGATCATGTATATTTTCATTTATGTTTTATTTCATTCATGTTTAGTATAGTCTTTAGGGGAATATTTGATAATTCTATCAAATATTTGGTACGTGACATTCATATTGATTTTAGGATATTTAGGGGATTAATGTTTTTTTGATTTTGGATATATAGTTACATTATTTATAAATTTAGGGATTTTTGTATTGGCCAAACAGATTTTGGATGGTTATTAATGATAAATAATCATGGAATTGATTGTGTTTTACAATGGCGTAAAATATCAATATTTTTGAAATAAATTTATTATATTGGGTAAATTGTGTAGGCCATTTTGGTTTTGGAAAATTTTTAGCAACAAAAGAAATAATTTTCATTCATTTATGGTTATTATGACCCATTAAAAGTTTTTTAGTGCCTCGAGTATAAAATTGTCATCCAAAATACACATCTTTTGTATAAAGGATTATGTTAGCAGTGGAAAATAATTAATGGATAAAAACTTTCTTATCAAGTAAGGTTATTTCATTATTTTCTAAGACAATATGATACAGAAATTCCTCAACTCCAGGAAATATATGTTAAAACAAAAATTTTACCTCATTATGATCATTTTGATTAATCAATGATATTTTCAACCATCACAAGTTCATTGTTTAGTGGTTATTAACTTTATCATGGATATGTTTTTTTATAAATCTCGATTAATTCTTGATTTATTGTTTTCTCCTCCATGCCAATATTTTAACTTGCATCTAATTTTATCATATTTTTAAACAAATTTTATGTTATTCTAGATGACTTTCATAAATCACTTTCCCTCTTTTATTATGAATTATTATTAACTCTTTTTACGATGTGGGTTTTCCACAATGAAATTTTTAAATATATATCCCTTGATTACTAAGAATAAGTTTATATTGAATGGTTGCGACTCACCTACGTGGGATAATATATGATCCCAATATTTTAAAATAACACTATGTTTGATAATGTAAGGAATATGAAACACCGAGCATAAAAAAACAAAAAAAAATATTTTGTTAAACATAATTGTTATAAAATAAATATTGAATTGATGGGTATGAATAAGATTAAAAACATAATCAAATTTATATAATGTAAATAATTAATAAAAAATTATTAATTAATATTTAAGAAATATGTACTAAATTTTTATGACAGGGATAAAAACAACATATGTTTTATTATATATTTTTTTAGGGATAATTATTTTCATCAGGGTAATTTATTCATAATTTTTAGTGATTTAAAAATTACATTAAATGCTTATGAAACATCTATATATAATTTATTTAATTAATAGAAAAATAAACTTATTTGTTTTATTTCTCGAAAATAACTATTTTTTATTGAATGAAATTTTTTCCTGAAGTTTATATATAAATATGACACATTAAATATGTGTTGACTATATTTATTTAAATTCCCACTTTGTCTGGATGTATTTAACATCAAATTAAATGAAAAGTGACAAAATTAAAAATAATGATATATTAAAATAAATAATATTTTATTAAATAATTTCAAATAAATTAAATTATTATATTTTTCCCAATTAATGTGATATGGTTGAATATATCCACCATGGCCCATTTATTGGTTTCTTTTCCCATGATTGTATCATTCTTTACCCTTAAAAGGTAGAAAACACTGATATTGTTGTATTTATCAAAAGGGTTCATGAGGGGTTAAAAATAAAATAAAGGAATAATAAATAACCAATAATTTTAAATATGGATCCTTTTTTACATAAAAAATAATTTATTTTAATTTAATACTTTATGAAATTCTAAGTATGTACGACCCATAACTTATATGATGACACCCCTTATCTATTTTATTTACACCAATTTTAGAAACATAAATTGATGGAAAAATTACCATTTCTATTATAAAAATCATTATAAATGTTATACATGTTATTTAACATCAAAAGGAAAACCCTAAGTCCTTTATTAAGAGATACAAAGTAATTATTCAAAGAAGAGATATTTTTTTTTACCGACTCTTTGATGTTTATATGTTCATAAACATTATCTTAAAGTGATGTAACCATAAAAAATAATATATATATGATCTTAAATATATAAATATGTTATAATGATTATTGGAAAACCATATTCGATCTTCTTTCCATCCGAAGAAAAGAAAAAACGTCACACATGTGTAAATATAGCTCACTGTTTCCATGTAGCAATGTAATTCTGTTTTCATCGCCACTTTACATGGATAATTATGAAGTTGGAATTAATGAATATATATATATATATATTATAAAAAATAATAATACTCCATAAATCATAATTCCATATAGATATTGTTACCTTACAATCAATTGGAAAATGATAATATTTCTCTTGCATATGTGTGGACTACCACCCCCATGAAGTGATGTGATTAGTTTTTCGTTTTCTATTTAATTGGATGGTAATAAGGTTGTATTTAATGAATATATATTATGTTTCTATAATTATTAAAACATTTTATATTATATAGCCATAATAATTGTAAATGGGTAGTAACTACTCAATACAAACATACATGAAAAACAAAGCATTTATCGCTAAAAACAACAATTTTAATAAAGGATTGTTAATAAATTGGTGATAAATGGTTATATGTAAATATTATAAGGTATGATATATATATTTTATTATTGTTATATATTATATTTATAATAAAACTATATTTATTACACATTAGGTTTGAAAACATATGAAGGAATCCAAACCTATGGTAAGAGTTTCTCAGCTAAATTTTCTTTCTTTAAGTCATATGCCATATCCAAAACCTGTTTATTCTGTGTGGGGTATATAATAACCATTTTAAATGATATTTATTTATAAAATAAAATAAAATTTTATTTTATTTTTATTTTTATGTTATTTAGTTGATTGGAGCAATGATTCATGTGTACCAAACATGTAATGGATAATCTCTATTTCAACTCCATTGTGACAAATATGGTATTATGAAACAATATACTTCTATGCGGTGTATATACTGACACATATATATATTTAACATGAATTTATATTTAATCATGGTGATTACTTATTTAATTAAATTATATCTTTCATGAGATATGTTTAAAATCAAAACACTATCTGATTTTTATTTTTTGTCAGGTATCTTTTTTCTCCCATGTCCTTATTTTTTAATATTTTTTTTAAAATAATTTTTACTACTCAAATAATTTTTAAAGAAATTTTAAGCTATAAACGAATTTTTATAGTGTTTTAAAACAAAATTTAAATTTTTTTCCCTAAATTTTTCATTTTTAACAATAATAATTGATACAGAATGTTTTCTTTTTCAAGTATACAATGTAAATGGGGATTCTCTGTGATATAACCATGGTAAACCCTTTAGTTTATTATATATGATTTAATGTTTTTTTCAAAGGAAAATATTTATGAAATAATATTTTAAATGTTTCATTTCCAGTTTATTTTTATTCTTTAAAAGAATTTATTTTACTTCAAAATCTAATTTTCTAATTGTAATCTTTCATCTCATGATTAATTTTATGGTAATTAAAATTCTCTTGATTTTTTTTCTTGTAATCATTAGTCAATATATTTATCTTAAATATCCATATAATTTGAATAATGGTTAAGATTACTACAGAAACCAAAAAATCTTTATAATTATGGTGTTTATACTTGAATGATATTGAATTGGCTATGGAAATGTTGATATTTCACATTATTTATTAAATACAAAAATTTGTGGATAAGTTATGTTATTCATGAATTAAATTGATTGTCCAATATATAATGAATGAATTGGACCTATAGTGTTGAGTGGGGCTAGGAATTAAGTATTCCCCTGATTCATCAATAGGTCTCAGGAAAAAATAAATTAGAAAAAATTATTAAATTGGTATTTTGTGTATACATAACTACAGTTTAAGCTATCATCACACAATTTCGTGATTATAAAGATATCATGATGTAAGATGTAATGATGTTCAAAAGTATAAATTTACATCATTTTTAAATTTTTTATTTTTATCCCTGATATTATTAAATTTTATTTTTACATGGCATCATTTCATGATAAGATTATTGTTTAAATGGAATGGGTTTTTAGTTATTTACGTTCCCATATTTATTATGAATTATTTACTCAGGGTATATTTTATTTACATATTCCTTACCAAGAATCTAAGAGCACCGTTGTATTTTTCCAGTCCCCATGATATGAGGATGACATATTTTAATTAATTAACGAATGAAAAATACATGTTTTTGCAATTTTTTATATTTTGTTTTCAAATGTATTGTGAGATTAAAGTGTATATCTAGTTTTCCAAGACAACTAAACTATTTATTCATTTGGGATAAAATTCCATCTATTTATTTCCAATGAAATAATGTTATCCCAGAATCTAGAACAATTGTGTCTGTGTATTTACACAAACACCCAAAATGATGTCCAAATTGAAATCATGGTGTAAATCCATTATCAAATACTCAACTAACCAAACTATCCATCGTATTGTCACTATGATCACTCACACATCATTTATCTGACAGATACTCAGATCACACCAATCCATCTCAATCCTAATTCGAACACTAAAAATCCTTCAAATAGTGCATTCATTCTTAAAATATGGTGTTAACCATAGAACGTGATAAAATCAAGTTTACCTACACACTATAATCCAAAATATATCTTAACCATCTGAGGAATAGTCAATTCACACCACACAATGCCCGCACCCTATGGTTATGCATCTGTGGCCGATAAGACATCACCAACCATAAGTATTTACTTTGTGTTTTTCAATAAAACCAAAATAATTATATCCACAACCCTTGATCTCTCCACTACAATATGTATAGATTAGACATTACTAACTCACTCTTACCTGAGATCCAAGAAAAATCACTAATCTATACCAACTCCAAGATCATTCACAACATCCTTTTAAATATATTATATATTTCTAACTATAAATTGTGTCATATACTAGAAAATAATATAGTTATTTAGCCAAAACATTGATTACCATATCTTGAATATTGAGTGATAACTCAACAAGTTCTATAATCATACATGTGTCTCTCTTCCAAATCCCCACTCCCACCTTGTTATTCCTATCTAGAATGAAAATTGGATCGACCACGATACAACTACACATACCATTTATTATGTCAACTATCTCCATAAATGGACAATGTAACAACCCAAAATCTAGTATTATATAGCTAATGATTAGATTGTTCCATTGGTACAAGATACAAGGGATAACATGACCAATGATCGATCATTTTATCAATCTTAAAAAAATAAGAAATGTACAAGACTTCTACATTACATGAACAATTAAAAACAAAACATGAAAAAAAAATTCTGGGACCCATGAAAAACAATCTAATATCTCTTATTCATATATTATGGAAAAGAAAAAAAAATAAATGCGGTGATATTTGATGCTCAGTCAGATTAGTATACAACATTGACTATAAAAAACCTCCCCTTTTGTGGTATATAGGAATTTGAAATTCCATTTAACCATGGTTAATAAATCATTTCATTTATTTTTAAGGAGTATAAGGTGTATCATGGGTGAACCAAGGTTTTGTGATTTAGATCTAGGGATACAATATGAAATTGCAGTACCATCTGCTAGCCAATGGAAAAGGAAGTATACCAATATATGCCACATTATCACTGGCCGATCAATGGAGGCCTGAGATAGCCAGTGGAATCATGAGATGTTTTCAAGTGAAATCTTGTAATTTTTATTCTGATCTCATTTTATGTTTCTTCCTCCCCCATGTTTGGACCACAAAACTCATGCTCAACCCTCCCACTCTTCTACAGTTCCCATGGGAGATCTTTATTATCCCATGAACATTTAAAGAGACCCCAGATAAATTATGCAGCTTGAGTTAAGTCTAAGAGTCTCTTACTTTACAATATTTCATCATATCACCATTTATCCACCTCTTGATTATTTAATATAAAATTCCATATTTTGAGGTTATTTGTCTCATTTGAATACTTCATTCAGTTAATTCCAATGCAATGGTCGATATTAGATGAATGGTTTCTTTTAAGGATAAGGATGGAGGTCCCTTGGATTATCCCATTGTACTGATTGATTTATAATTGTTTTATTGTGTAGTTATTCTGAATTCTCTAGGCATTGACCAATTTCAAACTCAATGTTTTACAATATTGTTAATCTTTTCTATAATTCCTTCATAAAATTTGTTAAATACCGTTTATGATGGTAATTCACATTGATAATTATATGGGGTAAAGTTTAACCTTAATGTGGATTGTTGGAATGAGAAACCACATAATATATCTTTATAATAAGGAATATGATAATTTAAAATTATTTACCATATTATTGATAATTTTTAAACATTTCTGAATTAGATAAAAAATGTGAATTATTTTCTGAATTAATAATAGTGAAATGGAATTTCCTAATCGTTGATGATCATTATATAAATTACAAAACATTATATTATTTCTTATAAAAATAAAGGGAGTTATGAGGTTATTATTTATAATTTATTTGGTAAATTATATTTCTATTTAGGAAATAGATTGTGGAATTAGAAAATGATTTGGAATAACTGTTTTTGAGAACCATTTATTGTAAAAACTAAATGAACCTTATGATATTGATTTAGTTTGGGGATCAAAGTGAACCATTTGTTTTTTGTTTGAAATTACTGATTTTATGTGAGCTTGTTTGTATTCCTTTTTATTTGATAAATGAAACATTGAAAACGTTTTACTCGTTATTAAATAAAGAGGTAATTCTAGGTTTTCAATAAATGATATGAGGTTTGTTAAATGTTAAATGATGTTTTGTGAATTTAATAAAAAACATGGAAAATTTGAATGATTAGTGAAGTTGTTTTGGAAGTGAATTTGAGATTATTAAAATTAATTATACCTTATGAATTAATGTTTTCCATTTTGTGGAAAATGTTTATTGAATCATTTGAAATAATGAAAATGATGAACTGTTTGACAATGATATTGAATGTAGGAAATGACGGGATGATAAAATATATTCCATATGATACATGTTACTTTGGAATGCTAAGATGAGTTCTAGGATTCCATGTTAAACATGATGTACGAGAATTCCTATATGTGTTCTTAAATTCCATATAACTAATAATGAATGGGGAATTATAGAATGAGCAGCAAGATTTTATAAGAAAATTACTACGTGGGAATTCTCGGATGACTGCTTGGATTCCATGTGACACATGATGGATGAGAATACTTGAATAGAAGCTTGAATTTCAGGGTAATTCTTTTATTAGTTCCTCTATTCCATGTGAAACTTGATGATATTGGACTTCTAAGATGAGTGCCCAAATTCAATATGATTTGTGATTATTTGGAATGTTGTTATGATAAATCAGAATCTCAATGATACTTTATAATAATTGGGAATTCCAAAAAAAGTTCGTAGATTTCTTTTGGTTATATGGTTGGTAAAATCATAATGATGTGATTATATACACCTAGAAACTCACTGAAGCTAGTATAACAAACCTTAGCTTCCATAATGAATTCAGAACAACAATTTTTGTTTATTGATTTTTAATTTATATGTTTTTCAAATAGAAAAATATTTACTATAATACTCATGAATTAATAGGGAATTTATGCAGGTTATTTTTTGGATTCCATTGGTGTTAGACTATTGAGTTTTAATTTCACTCTATTTGGGCTATCATGGATCTTTGGTGATCTAGTATACATAATTATATTTCATATTTAGAGGACCACATTGGGATATACACAATACTGAGAGCGGGTGAATTTGTGTTCAAATTGTATTTCAACTATTATAACTTTTATCTATTTTACCTCTTATATGTGTTAGAATATTCATTCTAATATTCTCTTTTAATAAGAATATTTCTGATTATTAAAGATGGTAGATGAGTAAAAATATATTTTTACAAGGAAATATAATAAAACATTATAGATATTCCTTTCTGCATAAGATGATAACTAGTATACATATCATCCAATATAATATGACACTCGTTAAAATGGTTTTGATAGATGGAAATTGTTATTCATGTGTGAGTCCTTACACATTAGGGGGGGTTAATATCAATCATAATCTCTAGAATTGTGAAAAAAACATCCAACTTTTAACTCTTTAATTGTTCTTTATGTCTCCTCTAAAGATAGTTTCTAACTTCTTCAAGAGATAATTTGGAGACCTATGAATGTATTCCATCTTTTGATACTATCGATTGATATCACAATGCTTATTTTAAATTTAATTCCTTCTTATATTATAAGAATTATAAAATATGAGTAACTTTTATTCATTTTCATAGATTCAAATTGAAATATTTACATCTTATTATTCTTCTTTTCTATACTGATAGGCATGCACAAAAATTTCTTCTATTCTTTTCATCTTAACTTTTTCTCTATTCATCTTCTGTAAGAATAAAATGAGCATGTATTAGACTGAATATCTCTGAATATTTATTTTAAACAAATGATTATCATAATGTACTATCAAGTCCATAATATATTCTTATTCTTTGGTATAATATCAATTGTTATTTTTGAATCTATCTCTTATTAGGGATGTTGAATAATTTTCAAAAACTAGTTACACTACACTAAACAATGAACATTAACTTATTTATTCATATGAATTATTAATTGAAATATCACCATAAAATGATGTGAATATAATTCCTTTATTTTATTATTTATGTATTTTTATTCATGGTCCATGAATCCATTATCATGTTCTCGTAAAAATTCTTATAGTATTCATTAGATAATGTAAGTGATGTCATAGTTCTGTTTGTTTTGAAAAATTCTTTGGTTATGTTCATATACATGTGTTCATTGCCTCAATCATGTATATTCAAGTATGAAATAAATTTTTACTTCTTCATGATTATTTTTAGGGAATAATATTGTGTTATCAATTTTCCTTATGGACTTATTCTCTAAATGTATCTTATTATCATTATGCAATTTCATATATATGGATCTATATTTTAAAAAACATTGAATCTCATGGTTCATTGTCTTCACAAAAGGGAGATTTATTTATAGTATATAATGTTCTTTCACATAAATAAATGAGTACATGGAACCTTTATTCTTCACAAAATATTTTATATGGGAATATAATTTGTGAAACACAATGAGAGAATGAATCAATCACTGCCTACGAAACACAATTCATTAGACAACTATGTGTAGAGTCATTTTTTATGAAACCGACTAATGTGGAACCCCCCACTACATGAATATAAGTGGATAATTGTTGTGTTATTATATGTGTGTAAAAATAATACTCTAAGATGATATATTTTTCCTATAAATGGTATAAATTGTAGAAAACCTGAGTGCAAGTAACGTTCACCTATGTGTGGTTCTTGGGTATTTATAGACAATATCACAATGAAAATGAACAACTTTAAGATTCCAAGAATAATTCCATGTCAAGGTTCATTAAAAAATTCGACAAACTATGTCATATCATGTTTCAATACTAATAACTTCAAATCATTAAATATTTATTCAAACATAATATTCTATCATTACTTGATGTAGATATTTATTTAATCTTCATGATGAATCCTCATGTTCATGTTAGCATGTGCAAATTGACTCAAACAATATGTGGGTTGTTTTTATCATTTGAAAGTGATATTTCTTTGAAAAAACTATTTAAAACACACCAAAATATATTTTCTTGCTGATAAATATCATTTCTATTTATAGTTCGTATGAGGGAAAGGAAATATCAGTATTTGGATGTCATTGTATTTGATTTTTTATATTATCAAGTATTCTGTCATTAGTCTTGGGCTACTTGTGGTTGGAGAAGACATCTTGACTGTATTAGATTACCTATATAATATTTATAAAAGTTTAAGAGAAATGATCATATCATTTATGTGATGGGTGAATAGTACACCATGAGATTTAGTCCCACATTGAAATTCCAAATGGTCAAGAACTACAATAATTGTAATCACATTCTGCATTTACCTTGAAACAATAATAGGATTTGACTCCCACAACACAAAACTCACATGCCAGCTGACACCATGCCACCGTTCATAGTAGATAGGCACCTTTTTACATTCCATCAGCATGACTGTATGGGTGAAATTAATACAACCTCATACAATTCTTTAAAGAACTCTATATGGGTACAACACTCTCCTCAAATGATGCTATATGATTAATAAGTCAACTGGATCCCATGTGGTTTACCCAAGGGTTCCCAATATGTTGTTGAGGTGGTCATTTTTGGGATTCTGGTTGGGAATAATTTTTCATATAGGCCCACTAAAAAAATACATAAATTATATTTAATGTATAGAATATAATTTCAATTCATTTATGGACATAGAATTACAAACAACTTAAATGAATATAATTCTCCAAAAATCATCATTTAATTAATTTCTTTCAGGGGAATCATATGTTCTTTGGATCCTCGTCAATGAAATCATTATCTACATGGTCTTAAATATCATGCATGGTTATTATGAAATAATGAATTCTTATGAAACCTTCATTAGTGTCTCTTCTTTAGGTTGTTGTAAAAAATGAGCACTATCCTAGTGAAATTGAAATTAGACTATTTTATCAGGTAATGTTAATGAATTATTAGATTTAGTATATCATAGTCTTAAAAAGAACTTCTTTATGACACCAAGACTGGAGTAATTTCATATTCATAAATTTATCCAAAAAACATTTAAAATGTTATTAATTTTTGATATCTTTTATAATTCAATATATTCATTCATTATAACTTCTTTAACACATTAACATCAGTGAAATTTTAGATTTTCATTAAACAACATTTACAACCCATAATATCCTTTTAGAAAAAAATAAAACACATATTCAAAGTGATCTCTTCAATCTCAACCATTTTATTTTTTTTAAATACATTCTATTTTCATGGTAAATTAATATGTCAATATGTTAATTGATCCCTTTTAATTTTCCTAACCTTCATTTCACTTTATATTGTCTTAATTGAAAATAAATAAAAATTCATGTTGATAAGGGTATCAATCCATACTTATGAAATGTTTCATCAATCATTTCACTCTATGTCAAGGTGATCCATGATTTGTGTAGAAAATAGGATTATTTTATTTAGACAACATTTCTATCCTTTACTAAGTGATCTTAATACCTCATTAAATGACAAATCGTATAATTTTTTTTAGAGTTTTTCACTTTTATTCCAGGATGAAGAAGATTTAACAGTATAGAATTATTTTGTATGAAATATTAACTATAAACTCTAGATCTAACTATATAAAACTGATAAAAAACATTAAAGTGAATCAATATGGAAAATATACCTTAGTGAACTTCCAAACTTCTACATCTATTATGTCATTGAATAATTCAATTATTACCCATTTGTTTTTAGTTTATTAATTTTTCGTAACAATGATGATAGATTAAGATAAATAAAAATTTTATAAGGACATGATCATCAGGAACATTCCACAATAATTATATTTGAAACTAATTAAAATATTTATTCTGCAAGCAATTTCATATTTCTTCAATTTTCTCCCCCATAATGGTAAAATTGTCAACATCATCATAATGGTGAGCCTCTTAAGGAATGGATTTATGATATTTCAATATATATTATACAATAAAATGGATAATCAACATATAAATATCTAGATTTTAGAAGATCCAAATCCTTGGTAGGAATGATATTCTTCTACACTTGTTCTTCAAGATACCAAATATAAGATTAGACCATGATGGTGCATTATTTATCCATGTATACTATGATATGACAACAAAATCATTATATTAATCAAAGATAATCCTCTAACATGTATTTTTTATAATTATAATTGAGCAATAATTCACAGATGATGACTTCATTAGCATCCCATTCAAGAATTAACATCACTCACTGCATCTCAGACCCCCCATGAGAGTTTTCTTCACATTAAATTCCTTATACTAGAAGCATAAATACAATAAACAAAAACATGGGGAATAAGGTGTATAATAAATTATTTCTAAAAATAATAACAAGGTTAAGATATTTTTCTCAACCAAATTACTCCATTTCAATTATTCTTCACACATTATCAATTGAATTTTAATTCTGATTGTGGTTTTATAGATATTATCAATTCATAAATGCCATTGTATGTGAACCATTTATATTCAAGAGATTTGAAGTCTCATGAATCACTAGGTGAAACCATTAACTTCTTAAAGAATAATTTTTATAAATGAAATATTTTGGATTAATAATTACGAGTTTACCTATAATTGTGGCATCTCACTCATAGAAATTTACCCCCATGAGAATCATTTCCTTTCATTTTTCACCAGAAGTTTCTTGTAATATTTCCATTTTCTACATTCATTCAATATCATATATCTAGATAACTAACTTGTCATTAAGAAAATTGATTTCAATTTTAGATCCTTCGAATGTATTAATCTTAGTTCCATCCCCCATTGTAGTTCTTTTTTATGTTTCGATTTTCTTTATCTTCTTATATATTGAATCCATGGTCTTCTCACCATTCTAATTCGATAACTTATTGATATAATTTTTTATAATTTTTTTGATGTATTACCAAGGATGGCTCTTAATTACTTTCCAATATCAATTGTATTATTTTCTGATAAACATTAGATACACTATTACAAGATCATACACATGTTTTTTGACAACTACCATTTCATGAATCAATAATATTTTCATGTTATCTGAATCAATTTGAAATATATCATTTTCTCTTTAGCATATTTGTTTTTATCCATCTATGGTATGACCCCCCTTAACATGGGATGGGATTTTGCTTTAAATATAATTTATGTTACCTATAATCTAATGAATCATTCTATAATCTGTAACGCCCCGACCCCAGCTACCCAGAGACGGTGCATTACTTCGTAACATTGGCATGATCACAAAAGATCAAGTCCCGAAAGACCGATTAGTTTAGTAGCCTTGGAATCACTAGATACATTCGTAAACGTTACATTACATCATAAAGTGAAAAACTACAATAACAATGTCTCCATAGTCCACACTCATATCCACTTATGACTATCCCTGCAGGTCATTCATAAAATACTTCTTCACATCCTGGAAAATATTAAAACACTGAAAGGGGTGAGCTTAGATGCTCAGTAAGGATAACAATAATGCGGAAGCTTTCATAAATAAACATTAACATTTAAGGCAATGTATAACTAAAACAAAAGCCTTTTAAACATGAACTTCAACATAATATGGCAAGAGTAAAATGAGATAATGCCATTTACTTCTTCACATGGATATTCTACTGGTCGAATAATCACATGCAATATCAATAACCACTTTCATAATGAGGGAATGTATAATGTCGGACATTCTGAAACATTTTGTCAAGGCCTCGGCCAAGACGTCTAAAATGATTAAGGCCTTGGCCAAAACCACAAATCAAATTGGGAAAGGGCCTCGGCCAATTCCACGTCTAGTTGTCTCATGAGACGTACTGATGCATCGAGGAGCTATAGCGGGCTCCACCCGTCACTTATTAAGTCCAATACATTCCTCATATGAATAGGTTTAAACATATCATAAACCATAACATAATCGTATCACATAAAACATGCATAAAGGAAACATAACATTTCCACATTTCAATCACAAGATATCAATACAGCACATTGATATAATAAAAACTCTTTCAAAACCATTTTCAATACCAAAATAAAATAAAAGTATAACATGGTATTTATTTTTCATTAAAAAAGGTATGGCTTGAAGAGGAAGCCGAAACTCAAATAGTGGTCACGGCGGCGGAGAAGTCATTGTCGCCACATACGTACGACCAAAACATTCCATTTTGTCATTTAGTAAACGCTTCGTATAAAAAGATTCCTTTTGAATAAACGTAAAAGTCAAAGGGGTTTATACACCATATAAAATAAATTCGTGTATAAAACAAAGTATGCCTCAATGAATGGAGATTAAGACGAAGTCCTTAAAAAGATCATTTTTAAAATGAAATATATCTGTTATGTGTATTCACTATATGTACACATAAAGAAAGTACAAATACAATATAGGACATAATAATATCATAACATAATTTGAAAGTAGGAGATTAACCCAAAGAATGGAAGATGGTTTAAGAAGTTCCCTTACAAAGATCATTTTTAAATAAAATATATCTATTATGTGTATTCACTATATGTACACATAAAGAAAGTATAAATACAATATACGACATAATAATATCATGACATAATTTGAAATTAGGAGATTAACCCAATGAATGGAAGTTGGGTTAAGAAATTCCCTTACCTTGCGTCCTGTCCTGACTCATCCGTTCTTTAACCTCCTGAATAATAAACTAGAGTTAATTTACTTAAGAAACTTTTTCATGTTCATTATTCCTTTTATATCCCTTATTACCATGTTATAAACATTGTTTAATTATTTAATTTAAAAACGGTCATTTTGTCGATCTTTGGTACTTGAGTCAAAAATAAACTTCTTATAATTACAAGTTGTTCATGTGGTGAAATATCCATTATATCCAGAATTATATTAATGATTTAGATATCATATATATCATATATATACAGTATATACATTCATTTATAATATTACGTAACATTTAGAGGTAAGAAATGAAATACACCGTTCATGGAGACGGTAAGCCGTACGTACGCATGAACGCTACTTTCATTTCTATTTCGTATTAAATGTAATGAAATAATAATTATATAAAGGTATAATATAGTTCCAGTATAATATCATATATAATATCATTTACTCCATCCTTTATACATCCCACATATGGCATTAACGATTCACATCACTTTGAGGGGGCGGTAGTCCGCACTTCCTAAAATGAAATTATCGCATTTTACCCATAATGGAAATCATAAAGTATGCCATAAATGATAAATACAGAAGCATAAGTAAAACATAAACATATTATATATCATATATAAAAATAGTGACATATTAATGTCCACCTTTGAAGGTGTTATATGAGTGTTGAACAATCGTCGTTTCGTGAGGCAGAAATTCTCCATCCACAGAAACCGTATGTTCTTTAACCATTAGATGTAGGTGTGTGTAAGTGTAGCTCGAATCCTTCTTATAACAACATACTAGTATATTGAGGATACTGGTGTTGTTACAAAAGAAATGAATAAAAAGAGTTTAGGGGGTTGGAGAAGAAAAATAAAACAAAACAACATTAGAGAAGACATTATCTCAAAATCGGGTAACTCTTTTTGATTTGAGCCAAAGGCTTCCTTGGGAAGAGTTATTCCCAAAGTGAGGCTTCTAGGAGTAAGAGGGGGAAGTTGGGAGAGTATTTGGGCAGAGTTTGGCCGAGCCAAATGGCTTGAAGGTGTGAATAAGGTGGGAGAGGTTGGGGCCTTTTATAAGTGGAGAGGAGGGGCACTTTTGGAAAGATTGAAATGTTACATTATTTCACAATGCTTTTCGGATTCTAAAGGTCCCACACTTATATAATTCGAGGCTAAGGTGATAAGGGTTCGAAATCTCCTCATCCAATTGGCTTTGGACAAGTGTAAGCCTTGGATTTTGCATTATCTTCTCATTTTATTTAAATCGTTAAATAATGAGGTCATCGCTGCATCATAATTATGTCATAAATAATTTAATTTATTTAATGTCTAAAAATTATAAAAAAACTACTATGATGTAGGAAATCTTTTTATCTTTCTAATGAATATTTATAATCAAATTTTGGACTTGTGTAACCCCACTTAAAAACTGTTTTAGTAAAATAACTCATGTTTGTGTCAATTTAATTTTAACATTAAATAAATATATATTAATGACATTTTCCAACTAAAGTGGCTCCATGGGGTCCCCAAGTTGACCCATGGGTTTTCTTGGTCGGCCATGACTCATCCAATAGGAGTAGGACAAGTGTCATGCTCATCTCATATTATTAAAACATCATTTGTACCTTAAACTACATTAATTACCTCTAATCGCGATTAAGAACTTAAAAGTTACTATTCACCAAAAAATTATTTTAATCTCATTGAACCACATTTTACTTCTTAATGACAACCATGTATGTCGGATTTTTGAAAATCAAATCACAGAAGTGGTAATATTTCATTTAAACGAAAAATCAGTTATTTAACTACCACTTAGTGGTTTCACTATTCATCAAAAATTGAAGTTTTTCAGAACAATGCCAAAATTTCACCCTAAGCTATAATTGATATTCCGAATTCAAAAATGATGTCTATTTTACAAAATTCCAAACATATTAGTTGCATTAATTAATTTTATAATTAATTCCCGCTGTCACAACAAATAGCGTGTTTTTAAGAAACAATTTATATCAAGAGATTGGCAATTGTTTATGTCCAATTTCAATGTTAAATTAATTCTAATGACCACCATTGGATAAAATGGTAAAAATATTTTCTAATTATAACTTAAAACCACTAAATAGTATAATTTATCAGTATAAATTATTTTGATTAAAAAATTTGTTTTTAAGTATTTTTCACTATTCATAAAAATTAGAAGTTCTCAGAAAAATACCAAAAATTCAACATAGGCTAATTTCGATATTACGAATACAAAAATGAAGTCCATTTTGAAATGTAAAATTTCTATAATTTTAAAAAGTGGTTATTACTATTCATAACGGCTACTTTGATTAGTCGCGGTGTTTTAGAACTCGAAGTTGCGTTCAATGCAAGCTATTTCATTATTGAATGAGAAGCGTATCGTGGAAGCTCGGGGTGTTACATTCTCCCCTCCTTCAATAAATTGCGTCCTCGCAATTTGAAATTTTTCTTTGAAAATAAAAGGTTGAAAAGAGATAATACCTTTGAGGAAAACCCACATCGGAAATAAGGTTAATAAATATATAACATTAAAAGAAAGCAGGATAATTACAAAGGTCACCCGATATAGCCCATTCTAGGATTATATAAAAATATGGATATGGAGGAGAAATAAACCATCAAGGTCTGATGGAGAGTTATAGAAAACAGGATTAGGAGAAAGTTTAACCACAAGAAAATCACAAACTTGTGATTGGTTAAACGGTCATTGAATCCCCAGTTGGAAAAGTTAACCGACAACATTTTTGTTTTAAGTTACCTTTTATAATGTTGAGGAATTTATTTAGGAGATTTACTAAGAACGTAAAGGAATATACATACTTGTTATGTATACTTTCATTCGTTAATAAATTTTTACCACAAACCCAACTTTTACTCCAAATGGTAACAGAACTCAAAAATATTCTATTTATCCTAATTGTATAAGGTTCAAAATGTTAACACATACCATTTAGATTAGTAAAACTATTTTGTAAAAACCAGGGACTTCCTGTAGGCTAGTGGTAGGAAATAAAGGCTTGTCGCACTATGGTTGTGGGTTCGATTCCTGCAGCTTTGTCCGACGCGACGGGTTATGCCCCACCCTGCAGGTTGTCCTTTTCCTAAAACTATAGTATCATAATATTCCAAAAATAATCTTCATAAATTTTTTTAACCTTAAACAATACTATCTGAAGATCAACTTAATCCACTCCAACCATTGTAGTTATCCAAAATACCTCCGTCCAGACTTTCTCTAAAAGGTCTCTAAATTCCAAAATCAATTGTAACATCAGATTCCACAAACAAATAAAAGTTTCTCTTTTTGTCACATACTAAAAATATTATTACCTTAATCATATTAAAACCTTACTGAAATCAACAAGTACTGCAGTACAATCCTTATATATATATATCACATTATTCTAATAACCAGAATATAATCCATGTGTCCAAAAGCACCAATACATTAATTATTCCGCTTCAACTGTAGTCACAGCATAAGATTGGCCTTGATCCCTTGGCCTCTTCTGAGGTAAGTTTCCCTGACGCTTAGGACATTCATTTGCATAATGACCCATTTCTCTACAATTGTAGCATTCAACCTTGATAGCCTCTTTCTTTCCCTTGCAATCACGAGCCTGGTGACACTTTTCTCCACATTTATAACAAACTCCCATTCCTTTTAGGCAAGTACCAGGGTGATTCTTCCCACAATTATCACATAATGGAAAATCCTTCTTTCCCTTTTTCCCTTTATCTGTCTCTTGTTCCACCGTTCTCTTCTTCTCTTGCTTTACTTTGTTGTCATAAGACTTAGAGAATTCCTTTTCTGTCTTGATAGCACACGAGACAATATCTTCGTATGATGAGAAGGATTGTGATACTAAAGCTCGACGGAGAAATGGTTTTAACCCATCAAAGAAACGATCAATCTTACTCCTTGGGTTACGTATATAATCGGCAGCATGCCTCGCTAACCTTGTAAAGTTAGCCTCATACTTTGCGACATTCTCATCCTCCTTCTGCCTCAAACTCAGAAATTGCCTTTCCATATCTGCTCGATGGTCACGAGGAAAATATTTTTCTAAGAAAAGCTCTTTGAACTCCCTCCATTGCATATTCGATACGTCATCATCTTCCTTTGTGTTTTGAATCAGCGACCACCACTGATCGGCATCTCCAGTGAGGCGGTAAACTGCCATGACAACCTTCTCCCTTTCACTACTCCCCAAGGCATGGAATATTTTCTCTAAGGAATTTATCCATTGCTCAGCTACTGTAGGATTTGTACCCCCATTGAAGGTTGGTGGTTGTTGCCTCATGAAGCGGTCTAACATTGATCCTCCACGTTGCGGATCAGGGTGCTCCATACGAGTAAGGTTATTATTCATAACCTGCGTGAGTTGTCCCTGTACGGTGAGAAGCTGATCGGCACCAGTTGAATCACTAGCTCCACCATAATTATCCTGAGCAGGAGGGCAATCCCTACACAGAGTGCGTGCATTGATACGGTTTCCATTCCTTCCACTAGGCGCCATTTCTAAATAATGGCATAAACTAGATTAGTTCATGAATCAAAATACATAATTCCATACTTGTAAAACACTTAACATAAATTGAACTAATTATGGATATAATCCATAATTATAAAAATGTTTTCTTTGAGGAAGTATATACTCGTAACCCTAAATGAGAATTATCCTAAGCATATCCCACAGGAGTGTCATAACCAAGTGTGCAACAAGGCCCGTTGTCGTGCACCAGTTCCCGTTCGAGTCTAGCTCAAGCGGTGTTTTCAGGTTTTACCCCTACGTACATCTGTGCCAGAGCCGCCTCTACCTGCTCGTATCCAGACAGGGATGTATTGCTTGGAAAGCTCACAACATCTCTACAATACCAAAATTCTAGGAAGTTCTTCTATACTAATCCTCAAAGTCTATCTTCGGGATATGTGCTCTAATCAGAGTTTATCTAAATCTAGCTTCCAAGGATAGTACTAAACTGCCTCTGATACCAACTGTAAGGCCCCGACCCCAGCTACCCAGAGTCGGTGCATTACTTCGTAACATTGGCATGATCACAAAAGATCAAGTCCCGAAAGACCGATTAGTTTAGTAGCCTTGGAATCACTAGATACATTCGTAAACGTTACATTACATCATAAAGTGAAAAACTACAATAACAATGTCTCCATAGTCCACACTCATATCCACTTCTGACTATCCCTGCAGGTCATTCATAAAATACTTCTTCACATCCTGGAAAATATTAAAACATTGAAAGGGGTGAGCTCAGATGCTCAGTAAGGATAACAATAATGCGGAAGCTTTCATAAATAAACATTAACATTTAAGGCAATGTATAACTAAAACAAAAGCCTTTTAAACATGAACTTCAACATAATATGGAAAAAGTAAAATGAGATAATGCCATTTACTTCTTCACAAGGATATTCTACTGGTCGAATAATCACATGCAATATCAATAACCACTTTCATAATGAGGGAATGTATAATGTCGAACATTCTGAAACATTTTGTCAAGGCCTCGGCCAAGACGTCTAAAATGATTAAGGCCTCGGCCAAAACCACAAATCAAATTGGGAAAGGGCCTCGGCCAATTCCACGTCTAGTTGTCTCATGAGACCTACCGATGCATCAAGGAGCTATAGCGGGCTCCACCCGTCACTTATTAAGCCCAATACATTCCTCATATGAATAGGTTTAAACATATCATAAACCATAACATAATCGTATCACATAAAACATGCATAAAGGAAACATAACATTTCCACATTTCAATCACAAGATATCAATACAGCACATTGATATAATAAAAACGCTTTCAAAACCATTTTCAATACCAAAATAAAATAAAAGTATAACATGGTATTTATTTTTCATTAAAAAAGGTATGGCTTGAAGAGGAAGCCGAAACTCAAATAGTGGTCACGGCGGCGGAGAAGTCATTGTCGCCGCATACGTACGACCAAAACATTCCATTTTGTCATTTAGTAAACGCTTCGTATAAAAAGATTCCTTTTGAATAAACGTAAAAGTCAAAGGGGTTTATACACCATATAAAATAAATTCGTGTATAAAACAAAGTATGCCTCAATGAATGGAGATTAAGACGAAGTCCTTAAAAAGATCATTTTTAAAATGAAATATATCTGTTATGTGTATTCACTATATGTACACATAAAGAAAGTACAAATACAATATAGGACATAATAATATCATGACATAATTTGAAAGTAGGAGATTAACCCAAAGAATGGAAGTTGGGTTAAGAAGTTCCCTTACAAAGATAATTTTTAAATAAAATATATCTATTATGTGTATTCACTATATGTACACATAAAGAAAGTATAAATACAATATACGACATAATATTATCATGACATAATTTGAAATTAGGAGATTAACCCAAAGAATGGAAGTTGGGTTAAGAAATTCCCTTACCTTGCGTCCTGTCCTGACTCGTCCGTTCTTTAACCTCCTAAATAATAAACTAGAGTTAATTTACTTAAGAAACTTTTTCATGTTCATTATTCCTTTTATATCCCTTATTACCATGTTATAAACATTGTTTAATTATTTAATTTAAAAACGGTCGTTTTGTCGATCTTTGGTACTTGAGTCAAAAATAAACTTCTTATAATTACAAGTTGTTCATGTGGTGAAATATCCATTATATCCAGAATTATATTAATGATGTAGATATCATATATATCATATATATACAGTATATAAATTCATTTATAATATTACGTAACATTTAGAGGTAAGAAATGAAATGCACCGTTCATGGAGACGGTAAGCCGTACGTACGCATGAACGCTACTTTCATTTCTATTTCGTATTAAATGTAATGAAATAATAATTATATAAAGGTATAATATAGTTCCAGTATAATATCATATATAATATCATTTACTCCATCCTTTATACATCCCACATATGGCATTAACGATTCACATCACTTTGAGGGGGCGGTAGTCCGCACTTCCTAAAATGAAATTATCGCATTTTACCCATAATGGAAATCATAAAGTATTCCATAAATGATAAATACAGAAGCATAAGTAAAACATAAACATATTATATATCATATATAAAAATAGTTACATCTTAATGGCCACCTTTGAAGGTGTTATATGAGTGTTGAACAATCATCGTTTCGTGAGGCAGAAATTCGCCATCCACAGAAACCGTATGTTCTTTAACCATTAGATGTAGGTGTGTGTAAGTGTAGCTCGAATCCTTCTTATAACAACATACTAGTATATTGAGGATACTGGTGTTGTTACAAAAGAAATGAATAAAAAGAGTTTAGGGGGTTGGAGAAGAAAAATAAAACAAAACAACATTAGAGAAGACATTACCTCAAAATCGGGTAACTCTTTTTGATTTGAGCCAAAGGCTTCCTTGGGAAGAGTTATGCACAAAGTGAGGCTTCTAGGAGTAAGAGGGGGAAGTTGGGAGAGTATTTTGGCAGAGTTTGGCCGAGCCAAATGGCTTGATGGTGTGAATAAGGTGGGAGAGGTGGGGGCCTTTTATAAGTGGAGAGGAGGGGCACTTTTGGAAAGATTGAAATGTTACATTATTTCACAATGATTTTCGGATTCTAAAGTTCCCACACTTATATAATTCGAGGCTAAGGTGATAAGGGTTCGAAATCTCCTCATCCAATTGGCTTTGGACAAGTGTAAGCCTTGGATTTTGCATTATCTTCTCATTTTATTTAAATCGTTAAATAATGAGGTCATCGTTGCATCATAATTATGTCATACATAATTTAATTTATTTAATGTCTAAAAATTATAAAAAAACTACTATGATGTAGGAAATCTTTTTAGATTTCTAATGAATATTTATAGTCAAAATTTGTACTTGTGTAACCCCACTTAAAAACTGTTTTAGTAAAATAACTCATGTTTGTGTCAATTTAATTTTAACATTAAATAAATATATATTAATGTCATTTTCAACTAAAGTGGCTCCATGGGGTCCCCAAGTTGACCCATGGGTTTTCTTGGTCGGCCATGAATCATCCAATAGGAGTAGGACAAGTGTCATGCTCATCTCATATTATTAAAACATCATTTGTACCTTAAACTACATTAATTACCTCTAATCGCGATTAAGAACTTAAAAGTTACTATTCACCAAAAAATTATTTTAATCTCATTGAACCACATTTTACTTCTTAATGACAACCATGTATGTCGGATTTTTGAAAATCAAATCACAGAAGTGGTAATATTTCATTTAAACGAAAAATCAGTTATTTAACTACCACTTAGTGGTTTCACTATTCATCAAAAATTGAAGTTTTTCAGAACAATGCCAAAATTTCACCCTAAGCTATAATTGATATTCCGAATTCAAAAATGATGTCTATTTTACAAAATTACAAACATATTAGTTGCATTAATTAATTTTATAATTAATTCCCGCTGTCACAACAAATAGCGTGTTTTTAAGAAACAATTTATATCAAAAGATTGGCAATTGTTTATGTCCAATTTCAATGTTAAATTAATTATAATGACCACCATTGGATAAAATGGTAAAAATATTTTCTAATTATAACTTAAAACCACTAAATAGTATAATTTATCAGTATAAATTATTTTGATTAAAAAAGTTGTTTTTAAGTATTTTTCACTATTCATAAAAATTAGAAGTTCTCAGAAAAATACCAAAAATTCAACATAGGCTAATTTCGATATTACGAATACAAAAATGAAGTCCATTTTGAAATATAAAATTTATATAATTTTAAAAAGTGGTTATTACTATTCATAACGGCTACTTTGATTAGTCGCGGTGTTTTAGAACTCGAAGTTGCGTTCAATGCAAGCTATTTCATTATTGAATGAGAAGCGTATCGTGGTTGCTCGGGGTGTTACATAATCGATTTCATCACCATCTTTGACAAAAAATGTTTATATTTTTATTTCATCATTATAAATTTTTTGGGTCTTATTTTTTAATTTTTAGTATTTCCATGGTAAACCAAATTCCATAATAATTTTCATATACACCCTAGTCATAGTGGAAGGATTATAATCACTATTATTGATCCATAGTTGTATAAAATTGGTTTTCCAACCAATATAATTCAGGATAATAGATTTATAATAAATATAACAATATGGTATGGGTGGTACATGTTTCATCCCAACTACTTGATAAAGATCATTAAAAAAATTCCTGATCTTCTTATCACATATTTGAGTTAAATAAATCATATAATCCTCTAGTGGTCACTATGTAGTAGAAACAACTATCCATTACTTTTGTGAAGTCTAAATACGTGTCTTCGGAATATTGTACAAATGAACATCAAATTCAAAACATTTCATATTGATTATGATTTTATGATCTTAAATCGAAACTATCTTTTCATCAAAAGCCTTATTCATTCTTTCAATTTTTTGTTCATAATAATTGACGTTTTTTTGTAATAAAGAGTCATGTACCTTAATCATTTTGAATTTTTCTTCCAAATGTAAATCCTTAGCATCAATGTTATTTTTCAACATTTATTCATGTGAATGTATCTTCTATTATAAATACTTATTTACTCTTTCTTTCTCTTATATTTCATAGAGCCATTTTTTTCAAACTATCCAACAAATCAAGAGAGATTTATACATTCTAGATTTTTTTCTTACAATCCCTTCCCCAAATTATCTAATTCTTCGCTTAGTTGGGTGATCTCTTCAATCATACTTTTAATGACTCCACAAGGCCACCTTCCATAGGAAAGGGGCTGGTGACTAGCACCGAAAGGCGTATTCCCTAAAACTGGGAAGGCATTGCCTTTAAATCATATAGAAACAAGCAACCAAGCACACAACAGGATACAGACATAAGTAAACTGTATAGTTAAAATAGTGTGTTCAGCAAAAAAGGGGCCAGAATACAAGCCCAACTGGAATGTACATGAATACTGAAAAGTATAATTAAACTGAAACTATTATTGTGAACACCTACCAAGGATCCTACCTAAACAGTATGTACAGCTCTTGAACGACTGTCTCTGTGGTATGCCTCATCTAATGTCCACCTCTGAGCTACCTCTAGTCCTGGTACTCTCGTACTCAGTCAGCACTGTCTATCTTCTGCACGAAACACAACAAGGTTTGGGTGTAGCCCATGCAGGGGTGAGTATAACGATACTTATTAGGGACCCATAGACCCTCAAGGTCTCACAAAATATATATAGAATTTAATCATCTGATAACCCTAAATAGGTATATGCCCATACATATTCCCAAGTTATCAATTATACCCATCTCATTAATGAGGAAAGACAAGGTCCCAATAAAAATACCAAAGCTCTATTGTTCCACAAAGGAAGGAATACCATGAAGGTAACACCATAAAGGTATACACCTCAATGGTAATTCCACATAGATGAATACCACAAACGTTTCCCCAAGAAGGAATGTACAACACAAGTATGCCACACAGAAGAATACAATAAAAGTATCGACATGAAGGTATGTAACACACAGTTACGCCAAACTGATGATTACCATAAAGGTATCACAATGAAGGAAAGTACCACATAAGTATGCCACATAGAAGAATACCACAAAGGTTTCACCATGAAGGAAAGTACCACATAGGTACACCAAAAAAAGAATACAACAAAGGTATCCCCACGATGGTAAGTACCACCCCGGTACACCACACAGAATAATAACACCACGGTATCACCATGAGGGAAAGTATCACACAGTTATTTCATTTATAAGAATACCAAAAAGTATCACCGCAATGGTAAGGACTCAGCTCACACACGGTATAACATAAGTACAGAAGTAATAATGATTAGTTGAAGGATAGATCATCTTATTCTATTATGTAGCATTGCTTGTGACCCACACGGGTTCTATAGGTAACTAACCACCACTCACCCACACAGGATATGACCCACATAGGATCGATATGCACTGACCCACATTAGAGCGCTGAGCCCTGAGCCACACAGGATCCGACCCACACAGAATAGATATTCACTCACCCACAGAGGATCGATGAGAACTGACCCACACAGAATCTGACCCCCATAGGATCGGTATGCACTGAACCACATAGGATCACTGAGCACTAACCCACACAAGATCTGGTTGATGCTGACCTACACAAGATTGATGTTTTTTTCATGTACAAATAGCTACAGGGTTCCTTCACTAGGCTCGCTTCATTCATGGAGGTTCTGCTCCTCAATCCAGAGGATGATACTCCAAATACCATGAAGATCCATTAAGAATAATTCCAAAGGTCCGTCACATCAAAAGGGTACCAACACAACTAATGATGCTTCAATTGGATTCTCAGTCTGTAAGTTATTAGGGTTTTTGCTCTGAAGGCCCAGTTAGATTCGGGGTTCGATCCAACCCGGCCATACTCCAACATTATAAAAAAATCATGTAGAATATAAAAAAAAGGATTGTATTCATCCATGGTTTCTGGAGCCATAGACGGTTTTTCAAATGGATGCATGTAGCTCATGATATGGCCAAAAGTCAAAAAATGTCGAAGTTGGTCTGTGTCCGGTCTGACCCGGTCCGACCGACCCTGCCCAACCTGGCCTGGCTAGACCAAGTCTGGTTCAGGACGAACCAGATCGACCCGGGGTCTGGCCCAGTGTACCGGGCCTGGACTGGCCCGCTAGGTCCGGCCTGGCCCACCAGCACGACCCGGCTCACTGGCGTGGCTCGGCCTGCGGTACGGCAGCCCGTCATGCGTCGGCCCGCGGGGGAACATTAGGCGGCAGCCTATAGTGGCTGGTAGTGCAACATCTGGCCGGTCTTCCATCCTTCCTCCACATGGAGTGGTTGTGTGATGTGCCCTCGACAACGTCCGGTAGCGAGTTGGTCGCCCTTCGCTTTTCATCGTGGCAGAAGGCTATGGCCCTTCTCCGCCGGGCACAACAGACTCGTGTGTCGCCCCATCGCGCGGCTGGCCGCTACAGGCCACCGCCTTTTCTACACCACATCCGACAGGATATGACCCTTCTCCAGCGGTGCAGTCTCCCTGCCGCATTCATCTCAATCATCTAGAGTGATGGCCTCCATTTCCAGGCCCCACAAGTAATGTTCCGCGAGTCACCAGACACGCCCTGGTGGCCCGATCATCACATTGAAGATCTCCTCACATGTTTCGGGTTGTCTCCATCATTTCAAGCCTATCAAAACTCACAAAGTTTGTGGAAAAGTTGGTCTTTGTACGTTTGGACCTCTCTCTCTCCACATTAGAATGATAAAAAGCATCTTGTAAATTCATGAATCATGAAGTACGTCAAGAATGGGGTAAGGGGTATACACATATCAAACCATACCTCATGTTTGTTAGAGATTTTCCATGTTTGAGGATGTTTCGGCATACATCATCCCCCGCAATAACCCTCCAACAACACTTCTTGATCGTCATTTTTCGGTTCGTGGTTTGGGGTCTCTCGTCACAGCCCGCCGGAACCGGCACTATCCTCTATGTATTGGGCATCACAGCACTTTACCAGAGCTGCGTCACTTGGTGAAGTCGTGAAAATTCCACCCCCAAGCTCTATATAAATAGGATAGGTGGAGGGTAAGTAATGATCATGGAATTTATGAATGCTCATTTAAAAGGAACCTTCGTAAATTCCAATGACACTATTACATAGCATTGGACAGATCATGAAAATTAATTTACATTGGTGCAATTAAATGGCACAATTTAATTACATTGTGTTTGAAAAATATAATTTCATTGCATTGGAACAATTAAATTGGAGGACTCTAAGGGACTTCCGCCACATTAATAAGTGGTTTGGTGGTCCCCACCATATAATTATAATTGGGACGATTAACAAAATAAAATAAAGGTTGTTCTTTTTTTAATTTTTTTCTTTTAAATCTCCCACGTAATTCATGAAAACTAACTTTCACCCTCAACCTACTGAGGTCATTGTGAAGGTATATTTATGTGAATTTTAGTGAAGCGAGTTAAATGATTCCCTCCTATTTAAATTTTGAGCACCAATTCAAATGTTTTATAACGCCTCTCATGCGTTTACAGAATGTACCAGAAAAAATGATCATAAAAATTATAGCAGTCATCCTTGACCCGTGCCGGTTAAGATTAGGCTCCGCATAAGTGAAACATGTAAAAATGAACCCAGCGTACTCTCGGATTTTCAATCCTAGTTACCGTTTAGATGTTATGAATTTTACAACAAAATAATTGTCACTTAATTATTTTATTTACATCCAAAAACTAGCATTCACTAGTGGCATGTTCTGACCATTTTTAGTATCTTCCTAAAGAGATATTACCATCATGAGATCAGTGGTGGTTTTATATTTTCAATTTGAGTTTCTTTTTTGAGTTATATACATTTGAAAAATAAAATAATTTATTTAATTATTTTAGTTATGATTATGTCATCTTTTGGTTTTCTCACAGGAGGCCCGCACCGACTAAACATAAGTCACACCTAGGGTAAAACCATAATCCATTTATGCAACAGTTATATAAGATTCTTGATCTGAGTTATGGAGTAATAGTTATTCCTCCTTTTTAATAAAACTACTTACACGTGCTAATTAAAACACAACCAAACTTCGACGGATCATTTTGGGCACTCCAGGCCTCGGAATCGCTCCCCATCAAATTTCACGGTCTCGAAATAATTCCAAATAATAAAATTATACAGAATTTCCGAGACATTAAATACTGTTTAACTTACCATCCTGATATATCATTAATTTTTGAATGAAACAGAGATACTAGTAATTCCTCTTTTTTAGAAATCACGACTTCTTCTTTAGCATTATTTTCAATTTTATTCTCTTATTCCTCTTGATATTGGTAGGAATAGAATCATTATTAGAAATAACTGAATCCTAAAAAACGTTCTTCATTGATAACATAAGAAATAAAATTAAATCATTAACATAGAATACGTATAATTTATTGAATCTAATATAGGTGAAACATCCCAATAATACCAATTGGTAGGACAACATTGAGATATAATCAACATTGATTGGGGTAGGGTTAAATTTTTGTCTAGAATTTTTTTTAAAAAATTAAATTTTATCCCTTTTATCTATTAGAAATGATAGAAACATGATTCTCATATTCAATTTTCATTATCACATACCTCAATATTATTTTTTATTTATTGAATAAATAAATTTTGGGGGTGATTGAGAACCCTTTCAAGAAGAACCACCAAAAATCATAATTAAACATCACATATTTCTAAAGCAATCCATAATTATGGATATAAAATAAAAATCCAAAATCCAAAATTCCATATTTCGAAATTCAAACCATGTGTGATGGATCCTACGTCATCCTACTCCCTCCATAAAGGAATCAGGTTCCAAAACCTCACACCAATACTTTAAACCTCCCCTTCACCCATTAAAAGAAAAAACTGTCAAACAATCCATAATATCAATAATATTTGAACCTTCACTAGAGACCATTATGGACACACTCTGGAAAGGTGAAATATAACAATAAGAATCAAACACACAAAATGAAAACATTGCCTCAAAACTAGAGGAACCATCATCAACCATCCTTCTTGCATAATCCCAATCCACACCGAGATCCCTTTTGAATGAACAAAATGGGGTTTATTGAGATGGATCAAAAAGAAAGAGTTAAGGGGGATGAAAATGGTGTAACATTGTGAGCGACGACCATAAAACAATCTCGACCAAACCAAAAATCCCAAAATCATAGTTGCCGAAGCTCCCAATCCATGTCATCTAGATCAAATTCCCATGACACCGTAAGACAATAGAGTTCGAAAAAGATGGGGCCTAACAAGATGGGAACATCTGAAAGTGTAGTGGAGGAGGAAGGATGAGTCTCGATAGCTGGAAACCATACCGAAAGAAAAATATAAACCAAAATTAACCATAGGGGATAAATTAAGAGCACCAAGATGCCGCATGAATTCGTGGGGATTTGGAAACATCTGTATATTTCTAGGGGATAAGGAAAGAGAAACCACAGAAAGAAGGGGAAAAGGGAAGAGGAAACCCTAATCACCGATGGAGATCCCATTAGAAGAGAAAGGTTCCATATCTATTAAGATGATCACTAGGGACACCCAATAAATTGGAGATCAAAACCTGGGGAACAATGTAGAAGATCCATTGTAGGGAATTCTAGAAAGAGCACCATGAAATTAAAAGAGATAACCTACAAATGGAATCAAATCAATATCATTGCATCCAAATGGAATATTTTTGCAAGAGTAGGAATTACAGGAGATGGGTAACCAAGAAGATATGGGGGAGGGGAGTCGAAACAAAAGTAGTTGAAGATGGAATCCCCCTCCTAAGATGATGCACCCAAGAAACCCTAATAGTGAAGCAGGGATGGAGAGATTCCACCTCGAGTCCAATCCTCTTAATTTTCATTCTAATATGCAAGTATTTGAAAGTATGTAAAGTTGAAACATTATATTTTTTATGGTTCACTACTCAATAAGAGTAGTTATCCCTTCCATTTATGGTGATGACCAGTACATTGATTCTGAACTATAACTACACAATAGTTATATTTTTTTTAGGATGAAAATTTTATACAAGTGTGAGTCCATATACTTTAAGAGGGGGAATTGGAAAATATAATCTTCCCTAGACTAGTGAAAACGTTTTCAAACTTTCGAAACATCACACGTCCTTGAAAAACCCTCTAAATTATTATTATAACTTCCTCAATATGTACTTTTTAACATTAAGAAAGTCATTTACCTTTTTGGGTGTATAATTGATGTCATAGTGATTCTTTTTCTTCCCTTCTTTCTTCTCTTACATGAACAATTACTTTCAGGTAACTATTCTTCTTCATGACAATATGAAATTCAAAGCTTCACATATTATTGTTCTTATTCTTCTTCATCACTACAAATAGATATACTCAATTCCTTATTCTATTATTCTCTTCAACTCTTTTAAATTTCTTCTTCTTAAGTTACAATAAATTGATCATGTAGTAGGTTGAATATCTATGAATTCTTCTTAAATGAAAATTAAGATCAACATGGATTCTATAAGTAACAATATATTCTTAATAATTGATATAATTAAAATATATACTAATGTATTAGTATCTCATTAGTGAATTTTAATCATTTTCAAACCCCAATTACATAGTTTCTATCACGCCCGGTTTTTTTAAACAATTTATATTTTACTCTTTTTATTATTTATATTTTCTTTAGAAAATCTTTGTCGGAGTGCGAGCCGAGCCCGATAGAAATTTTACACTCTGCAGATATATGAATATTTTGGGCTGGATGGCATCCAACACACAAGCGGGGGATGATCGAAGCCGCTCGACTTCGCCCGTGTCACCGTGGGACCTCGCTCGGTTCCCCGCATGACCTGCCCGATGTTCAGAACACGTAAATGAAGTAAATGAAATAAATGTTGTTTGAGTAATATATAAAATAAATAAATAAGTTAATTATTAAATTATTGGAGTTTAAATAATAATTTTAATAATAATAAAAATTGTAATTTTTCGTTATTATAATTATAATTATTTTTATTAGTATTGTTAATATTATTAATTTGTTAATTATTAGTATTGCTATTATTATTATTATTACACATCCATTTTTTGTCGTTTTTAGGGTCCCATTTTATTTTTTCTTTCTTTTTTGTCTTCTTTTTTCCCCTGTCCCTCTCATTTGTCTCTATTCTGTCTGATCCCCCCTTCCCCCTAGTTCGAATGACTTCCCCTCCCCCTAAAACCCTACCCCATGCACAACCGCCAGAATTTCTTCTCCACTACACCTCCTAGCAGGCCTTCTTGCATCGTTGACACCAACTCAGCTGGCCCCTCCAACCCAACTCGTCGCACCCCCACTTCTCTCCCCTGCTCCTCTTGTGCGGCACCACTAACCCATGCGCAAGATAACTGCGTGCCCATCTATGTCTAGCAGTTGGACCTCCTAGATAATATTCGAGTGGCACTGCCCTCACCATCGCAAGCCATCCGCCGACCTCCATATCTCCCTCCTTCTAATATTTTTGCCCTCCTTCCTTCTGCCCAGGATTCCATCACACCGCACCAATACCGAGTCGCCGGACCATCCCTCCCACGACCTTCTACCATCGATACACATCCCTCCTGGCCATCCCAGACACATCACACCCTTGCCTTCTACTCGGAATCGCACCTCAACACCCTTGATCCAGCTTGTTATCCTGCCGGTTCCCCCCTTGTCCCCTTGGCCTCCCGTTGCGACGTCATGCAACGACCTACCAACCAGTCGGCGCTGCCCTCAACGACCTCCTCGACCAGCTATGAGCACCCCTCTGCATCTCCCTCTCCACTTTGGGTAAACCCTCTACCCCCAATCCATGGGTTAGTTATAGTTTTTTTATATAGATGTTTCAATACTTTTAGGGTGTAATTGTTATCTTGCTGATCTGTTATCTTGAATTGGGAATTTTTCTTGGTTTATTTTTGTGCGGATGTGGGGAGACAATGATTTCACACCTTTATTCTAGGGATTCATGGTTCAAGGTAGGTGGTTCCTTGTCTTATTATTATTTGATAAATTAGTTTGCATGTTTAGTTTGTTTAGTATACCATTTAGTTGATATGTGTGTTGCGAAGTTGATTTTATTTTATGTTTGATATTCATTTTAACTGTTTAATAGCATGTCTATTTTATGTGTGTTATTTATTCATAAAAACAAATATCTATTTAGTTGTTTGTGTTTTTTCTGATTGTGCGGTTAGGTTATTAATCTATGAAAGTGGTGAAAACTATATTTTTGAAATGGCGTCCTGTGCGTCTGGTTGTCAATGAAGTTTATGGTGTGGGTTTAGTCAGTAACGCCAAGTGATTTTTTAAATTATTTTTTATGATTTTATTTTTGGCTTATTAAATTATGTGATTTTCTCAAATGTTTTTTACATATGGTGTAAGGTCTTCCATAGAACTGTTGGTGTGGTGCAGGTCACACATTAAAATGTTATTTGAGTGTGTGTGATGTTTGAATGTGTTTTGAATGTAGGAATGGTCACATTAGTGTGTGTAAATCCATGTGACACTCTGTTTCTATTTTTTTATGATTGTTTGAAATGGTTTATTAAATCATGAACATGGTGTGAAGCGTTTTGAAAAAAAAAATGTTTTAGTGTGCGTATTATTTCAAAATGATATTTATATGTGTAAGTGGTGGATTTTTTAATGATAAGTGTTTTTTATTTCCCAAAATTTTTAACTGAGTATGTGACCTATGCAGATTGAGTTTTGAAAACACATTTGGCATGCGTATGGTTTAAAAATATCATTTAATAGTGAAAATGGTAATTCGGTGTGTGTAAGTACCATGTTCGGATTTTATGAATAAGTGTAAGGACTGACTATTACAGCACTAACGAAACATATTTTATTCTAAGGGTTTTGGCCTTCTAATCCACACTTTCAAAGGGTCGTGGCCTTCTAAGCCACGTTTTCTGAGGGTCGTGGACTTCTAAGCCATGTTTCACCGAGACACGAAGATCTAGGGACCCAAGCTAGCTAACACCCATGCATCCTCTCCCATGTTATTGATCAATGGTTACTTTATGCATGTCGGTGTGACACATATGATATTTTCCCATTAAAGGGTGTGTGTGTTTCTTTTTAATTTAAGTTGTTCCATTTGAAACTGTTTTACTAAAACCTATTTTCTTTAAAACTGTTCAAAGATTTTACTTCATTGCAATAATTTAATCTGAAAATGTATTATTCATTTAATAATTATGCCTGGAACCTTTTGTTTGGGTGATGTACTACTAGGGTTTTGTCTCACACCCTACATACTCCTCTGGGTCTCCGTAGTTTCTATTTTTTTGTAATCCCGGTTGAGTCTTGCTTAGTGATGGTAGTTCTGGATGCTGATAGTCTTCGCTTGAAGGATGGTATTGGAGTTTTAGTTCTCTATCTTCGTTGTTGTTTCACTCTGGGTTTTTATTCTAATGGTAGATGTTAAACCTATTTATAGATTAAAGACGTGTTTGGTTATCGGTTTCAAGTTTTAGTTTGTTTATATTGTTAGTTTCCTTTCTATCTTTTATTTCGGGTATACCATTACCACTTGTTACTTATGATACATGGGAACTTGTTCCAGCTAGTGGGGATCGGGAATGCCCTTCAGGCCATGTCACGGACTGCGTCGGGCGTCGGGTCGGATGGTGACCCGGCCTAGTTCTTGAAAAAATGTTATCAGAGGGACTTTTTTTCTCTCTTAGGTTGTGTTATTTTATAATAAATTCATGGTTGAATAGATTTCAAGTTTTTGGGACTTGATGTTCTTGCTATGAGTAAGGTGCCTGGCCATCACATCGCTTGGCGGGACTTCGAGATACCAAAGAATGTTGAGGTTTGCTGAAATCTTTGGTCCTTGTGGTTAATGTTGTTTATGAGAAATTAAATGTGAGAAAGGTCAGTTGTCCTAGTGAGCTCGTAGTGTCTGGAAAGCCATGTGGAGTCGGGGATGCTGTACTATAATACACTTTGTGGAAGTGGTGTGATTGGCATATGGTCACCATCCATATGTACCAGTCACCTGCTGACAGTAGTTTCTTGTTTAATTTCCCCCCATCTCTTTGTTTTGGAATAGTGTAAATTTTGATTTTAAGTAAAAATATTTTGGTCTTGGAAAATGTTTTCAAATGAAGTGCATTAAAAATGAAATGATGTGTAAGGATAGAAAATTGTCGGTAGAATGTTTGGTTTTGAAAAATAGAAAAAAGGTCTAGTTTTGTTCCTTGGTGTTATCATGGTAAACCACTTCCATTAGTGTATATCGAATGTGAAGTGGTCAATGTAACGATCAGATGAATTCATGGATGGACATGAGGTGGGTGCTGGTGTGTCACATGAACATCCATGTGTGAAGCCCATGGGACACCATTGGTGTTTGTACAACCAAATACCTTTGCTTATTTTTTTTAAAAAAAGTTTTAATAAAGGAAAAGTTGGTGTTTTTAAATAACCAGTGAGTGTGTGGTGTGTCCTTGTGTTTTGGAAATGTCTGATGTTAGTCTTTTGAGCCGAGGATCCTTTATGAATTATTTGTGTCCTGAGTTTGAATTATTGTTTGTAAGTTGGTACACAAGCATGTGGTTAGTGAATTCGTTTGAAAAGTACATCGGGGAGCCCTTGCAGTGGTTCCCCCAGAACATTTGGTGTTCGCTTTTGGTATGTCTTTAACAAAGGACCAGTTTGGTTGGGTCCATGGTTTTCATTCTTGACTAGTGTACGTCCCCCCCATAAAGAATTTACATGCGATTGAAGTGTGGTCATGGCCAATTCGTCGTTGTTTGACCCTCCAGTTGATTAAAGAAAGGACACCCTTTTTCTGGGTCATATTTCTAGGATTCTCCCTTTTACCGCAATTCGGTTAAGTAGATCCTCTCGCAGCGGAATGACAAATGTGTGGAGAGTTGAAGGGAGTTTGGGTCTTATGAGTGTCTGACTCGTTGGGTATGATGTTTGGAACTTCCGTGTTTGATGGTTTCCCCTAGATACGACGTTAGTAATTCCAGGGGGGAAGGGTGAAGGTGGTTCAGAGTTAACAGTGTTGACTAGTTCCTTTAATTTCTTTTTAGTACCTTTATCGATTGTATGGGTCATGTTTGGTGACGTCTCACAGTGTAAGTTCTTTTTGAAGACCAAGGGTGTATTTCGCAGGATCCTTTCAGAATCCCTGTTTTTATAGGAATTTGTTTTCTCAGAGAGTTTTAGTTCTGTTCAAAGGGGAGTGGTTTTCTTGTGTCTTTCCTCTTTATGTTTCTTAGTTAAGGTTAGGAGGTTATGCATGTGTATCCTCTAAACCACTATTTTGGTGGAAGTGTCGTGAGTGAGTAGTTGGATTTCGTGGTGTGTTGTGTTTGATGGAGTTGCCTCGAATGCGGGGTGGTTTCATGAAACACCCAAGGGAGAAGCTCAATTTGGGAGTCTTTAACACCTTAATGCAAGTCATAAGATGCTTAAAACATCAGGGCTCCAGCCATAGGCCTCGGAGTGAAGCTGGCGCATGGTCAGGAACCCAGAGAGTGTATGAGACCCCGACTTTATTCTACCACTGGCGTTGAATGTAAATACAGTTTAAATTTTCATTTTTGGTTGTTCGTTTCCAAATAACCTCCTAAGTTAGTGAGGCATCTCATGGATATGAGGAGGTGTGGTCATCTCATTACATTAATGTTTTCAGGGTTGCATCCCATCGAATTTAATTTCTTTTGGTTGTCCATATCAGAGTCTGTGGGTAAATCAGTCTTAATATGGAATAGTTCTCTTCCAGGGATGAGAAAATGTTGGTTTGTCTGGGATCGTTGTTTTGACTCCCTAGTAGTTAGTCCCCACACTCCCCGCCCCTTGTGGTCGGGTGTTTGGTCACCATCAAAAAAAATTCAATGTAATGTATCTTCTATTAGTTCTAATGGAAGGGAGACCCACGGCGGGTCTTGCACAATTGTCTCTGCAATGAATCGATGATGGCCTTCTTCATAATTTTTGGGTGTCTGCTTGGGCCTCATCGTGTTCGATTTCCAGTTTTTTCTTGGGTGTTGGTAAGTTTCTAATGGTGGGAAGCCCCTTCGGGCTTTCCCTATGTTGGCCTTTTGATTCCATTTCTTAATATTGCTTTGTGGTTAGTGATAAGAATTTCTTTGGACGTGGTTTTATCTTGTTTGTTTGTTCCAATCACACGATGTGGGTTTCATTCTTTGGTGCTCGAGGTGTTTCAGTTTGTGAGTTTTCTTTTCATGGGTGTGAGAGTTCTTATGCTTGATTTATCAACTGGAGGTGTTCTAGCTCGTTGGGGCTGGTGACACATATCAGAAATTGTTTTTACATGTTTATTGAAGTTTTCATTAAGTAACTTTTTTTGAGCACTGTGATTTGGATTCTTTACACTTGTTGATTGTGGGGACTATTTTTGAACCTAAAATAGTTGTCTTTTTCTACTCTGGGGTTCATCATTAGTTGGGGATTTCTTGGGATGGAAACATTTATGGTGGGGAGAATTTTCACGCCTGGTTTTGTTTAAACAATTATTATTTTTTTATTTTCTTTTTCAAATCTTGGTCGGAGTGTGGGCCGAGCCCGATTGAAATTTTACACTCTGCTGAAAAATTAAAACATTGGGCTTGACGGCATCCAACACACATGCGTGGGATGGTCGAACCCACTCGACTTCGCCCGGGACACCTTGTGACCTCGCCCAGTTCCTCGCACGACCTTCCTGTTATTCAGAACAAATCATTGAAGTAAACAAAATTAATGTTGTTTTTGTAAGATAGAAAATAAATTAATAATGAAGTTAATTAATAAGTTAATGGAGTTTAAAGAATTATTTTAATAATAATATAAATCGTAATTTTTCATTATTATTATTATTATTATTGTTATTGATATTGTCAATATTATTAATGTGTTAATAATTATAATTGCTAATAATAATATTATTATTATTACACTTCCATTTTTTTAGTTTTTTTAGGGTCCCATTTTATTTTTTTCATGCTTTTCCCCTCTTTTTTACCTTCTCCCTCACATTTCTCTCTATTCTGTCAGTTCCCCCCCTTCTCCCCTAGTTCGCGCAACATACCCACCCCTTGAAACGCTACCCCATGTGCAGTCGCCAGAGTTTCTTCTCTTCTGCACCTCCTAGCCAGCCTTCTTGCATCGTCGACACCCACTTAGTTGGCCCCTCCTACCCAGCTCTCCGCACCCCCACTTCTCTGCCCTGCTCCTCTTGTGCTGCATCACTACCACATGTGCAAGCCAACCACATGCCCCTCCATCTGTAGCGGCCGGACCTCCTGGAAACTCTTTGACTGGTGCCAACCTCACACTCGCACGTCTTCCTCCAGCCTCCCCATCTCCCACCTTCTTCGATTGTTGCACCCCTGCCTTATTCTTGGGATTCCATCACACCGCACCAAATCTGAGCCACCGAACCATCCCTCTTATAGATTGTCGCCGTAGAAACACCTTCCTCCTGGCCAGCCCAGACGCGTTGCACCCCTACCTCCTACTAGAAATCACACCATAACCCGCTTTTCTCCTACTTGGTATCCTGTCGGTCCCCCCCGTCCCCTTGGCCTCCCGTTTCGGTGACCCCCAATGATCTCCCGGCCAGTCAGCGCAGCCCTCACCGGCCACCTCAACTAGCTACGTGCACCCATTCCAAACCCACCTTAAGCCACTGCCTATCCCACTCTACTTCGGGTAAACCCTCCACCCTCGATCCAAAGATGTTTTTTTGTTTTCTTATATATATGTTTCATAATTTTAGGGTGTAATTGTTATCTTGCTGGTCGGATATGTTGATTTAAGAGTTGTTATTGGTTGCTTATGGTGAGGACGAGGTGCTACGGTGATTTCGCAAATATATTCAGGGGATTCATGGTTCAAGGTAGGTGGTTCCATGTCTAATTGTTATATGAAAATTTAGTTTGCAAGTTTAGATTGTTTAGTATATCATTTAAATGATTTGTGTATTATGAAGTTTTTCGTATTTGATGTTTGATATGGATTTGAACTTTTTATTAGAATCTTTATTTTATGTGTGTTCTTTCTTCTTAAAAACTCATATATATTTAGTTTTATGTGTTTTTTTTATTGTGAGGTTAGGTTATTAATCTATGCAAGTGGTGAGAACTATATTTTTGACATGGAATCATGTGTGTCTGGATGTCAAAGAAGTTGTTGGTGTGAGTTTATTCGATAATTCCAAGTGATTTCTTTAAAATAATTTTGTATGCTTATAATTTAGGCATATTAAATTATGTGATTTGTGCAAAGGTATTTTACATATGGTGTAAGGGCTTCAATCAAATTGTTGGTGTGGTGCAGGTCACACTTTAAAATCATATTTGAGTGCATGTGATGTTAGAATGTGTTTTGAATGTAGAAATAGTTAATTTAGTGTGTGTAAATCAATGTGACATATTGTTGCTATTGTTTTATGAACATTTGAAATGGTTTATTAAATCACAACCATGATGTGAAGCGTTTTGAAAAAAATTGTTTTAGTGTGCGTCTTATTTCAAAATGGTATCTATATGTGTATGTGGTGGTTTGTTTAATGATAAGTTTTTTTAATTGTGAAAATGGTTTAACTAAGTACGTGACCTATGTAGATTGAGTTTTGAAAACACTTTTGGTGTTCATATGGTTTTAAAAAAGGGTATATGTGGGAAAATGGTAATTCTATGTGTGTAAGTACCCTGTTCGGATTTTATGATTATGTGTAACATGTGACATGAAGTTGAAACTTTTTTGGGCAAAAAATGGAAAGATCTAGTAGCTAGGAGGGTGGACTAGACTAGTGGGCTGGTGTTTCATAGGTGACTTGACCAATGTCACTGGCAGGACTGACTGTTGCAACACTAACTAAACATATGATTTTCTGAGGGTCATGGACTTCTAAGCCACATTTTTATAGGGTCATGGCCTTCTATGCCATGTTTCACTGAGACACGAATATCTATGGACCGATGCTAGCTAAAAACCATGCGGACTCTCCCATGTTAGTGATCATTGGGGACTTTACACTAATTGGTGTGACACTTGTTATTTTAAAAAGTAACGGTGTGTGTGTTTATTTTAAATTTCAGTTGTTCCATATTAAACTATTTTCCTAAAACCTATTTTCATTAAAAAGGTTCAAGCATTTACTTCTTTGTTTTAATTAAAATAGAAAATTTATTTTTCATTTAATAATTATGCGTGGAACCTTTTTTTGGGTGATGTCCTACTGGGCTATTGGCTCACACCCAACATAAACTTCTGGGTGTATGTAATTTCTGTTTCTTTTGTATTCCATGTTGAGGTGTGCTTAGAGATGGTGGTTCTAGTTGCTGATGGTCTTCGCATGGAGGTTTGTATTGGAGTTTTATTTATCTATCTTTGTTGATGATTCACTATCCGTTTTTAGTGGAATGGTATAATTTAAACCTGTTTATAGTTTAAAGACGTGTTTGGTTGTCTTTTTTCAGTTTCAGTTTTTTTATATTGTCAGTTTCCTTTCTATCTTTTATTTCAAGTAAACTATTCCCACTTGTTACATATGATACACGGGCACTTGAGCCAGCCCTGGGGGATCTAGAACTCCCTTTGGGCGATGTCGTAGACCTGGTCAGGTATCGGGTCGGATGGCGACCCAGCCTAGTTCGTGATAGTGTCAAATATCATCCATCATCTTATGAATATATTTGAATTATGCTTGAAAATATAACTAAAAAACCATGTGAACCTATTTCCTTTATTTTATTATAGATCTATTTTTTTCAAAATTAATTCATGCATTATCATGTTCTAATTAACATGAATTCACACTTCATGCAATGGTGTATCAAATATCTCAGTTCTATTTTTATAGAAACATCTTCATCTATGTTCAAACTTGTGAGGAAACTGCCTCCTTCCTAATGTTAGTTCAAATATGAAAAGACCACTATATTCATCATGTATCATTATATGGCCTTAATTATATATTATACATTTTCCAGAAAACCTTATTCTATCACAAACTCTTGTTATATTTATGCAACTACAAGTGCACAATTCTATACATTGTAAAAATATAAAGCTCAGGCTTCAGTGCCTTGATAAAAGTTTGATTTATTTATGGTATTTAAATATCATTTAAATAAGAAAATGAATATATTGAACCTATAATAATTTTATAATATTTTATATGCAATACAACATTACATAACACCATAAGTTAATAACTCATGAAAATGGCTTGAGGAACTTGATTATTTACACAACTGAGTTCATAGTTCTTCATTACGCAATAGATGATAAATAACTCCCCTATTAAAAAATAGTATTGGATCCTTGTATTATTTTCCTATTGACATAATAAAATGATTAGAGATTCTCTATTTTTCATAAAACTGAGATCCCTTAGATAAAATGAATGTTTTTATAGCATTCATCTTGGATCAGTACCTGATTATTTATTGCTGAGTTCATACCACATTTAACCAACCTCCAAACACTATAAATAATATAGTGTCAAGGATCCTTAAAAATGATGAAAACAAAATTGTAATTTGTTAAAATAATAGTAATACTGAATCTTCCCATATTTATTAAAGAAAATATTCAATATTTACACGATGTTGAGATTCATGATATCTTCGTAATGAAGACTCACGTGCATGCTATCATGTGTAGGATTTCATAAACCAACACTTCTTTAAATCATAACAACATTGTAAAAATCATTTGGAAGTGAAATTTCCTCCAAAAAACATATATAATACGCATATTAAAATATATACATGATGATAAATATCTTTTATATTTTGAGTTCTTTTGAGATCGATGTTAGGTCAGAATATGGATGTCACTGCATGCTTTTTTTATGATGAGGATATGAACGATCATGAATCAAAATTTGCTAGACGTTAGCGATGACATCTGAATTTATCTTATACCTTGTGTTCTATTTAATGAATGGATATAATATGTCTATAACATTTTCATTATGGGTAAAAATTTCACCATGTGAACACGGCACATGCCAAATTTTTACATGATTGATCACCACTATATTAATTACCCCATTATGCATTCACATTAGTGTAAATAATGGGTTAGAATGTGGAAAAAGAACACAAAAGGTCTCATTCCACCTTCCCTTACCTTATAGAGGCTTGGTACCTTCATGCGAACAATGAGTATGCCTCTACAGGAACTATGTATGAACTCTGCTCTGGTTCATCCAAGCACTCCCTAAGCGTGCTACACCCTCCTCACCTGCCACCATTGGTAGGTTAGGCCAACTACCTCCCACATGGTTAAACCCAAGATCCCATATATGTGTTTTAGGTGTTCCTTGGTTGGATTTTTTTTTGATATTTTTATATAGTCTCAATAAAAACACTTATATTATATTTTATGTATATAATAATATATCAAGAAATTAATCATCATCAAATTCTAAACCACATAAATTCATTCACAACTGAAAAAATCATCATTACTGTAATTTATTTTTTAATGGTCATCATTCATTTTTCAAATTATATTCATTAATATGACTATTTTCCTTGTCTTAAATATTGTTTATGGTCCTCCGGAAATAATAAAATATATAATCACATTTTCGTTGTCTCTCTTTTATTAGGTTGTAAAAAATGTGAAATATCTAAGTGAAATGGAAACATGTATTTATTAATAATAATATTTCTATAATATTTATAGTTATAAAGACAACGTATTATAATGTAATTACTTAATAAAATAAAACATGAGTACTTTCTTCTTCCTCCATTTATCCAAGAAACAATATATGTGTTATTAAGCTGGGATATCATGGATAATTTAAAACATTATTTTATTTCAATCTTCTTTAATATATGGACGTCGATGAAATATTTTACTTAAATATATTAAAATAAATCAAATTTTTTCATTTCTCTAACTACCATTTGAAAACAATAGAAATCTATAAAAAGATATAAAAACCATTCACATTGTGGGTTCTTCAAACATGTATATGTTTAAGGAATTCTTGACCTCTTATTGTGTAATGCATTTTGTCTTGAAGGGTATGGTTGATTTGAATGGGAATGAATCATGACAAATATTGAGTGATTTTAGTCTTTTCTTATTTTCTTACATGTATTATTCCTTATATATGAGCTTCATCTAGGAGATCAAATCTCACATGTATATCATAACCATTTATATAGTTCTCATAACTATATTTTTTTCATTAACACTTTTCATATATTATCTTAGATTTTTATTTGATATTCTCTTCCTATTTTATATTTCTGAAATTTCTATTACTGCTCTAATATAGGGTTATAGGCTCCCCAGGATACATTTATAGACCCCGTTTTCTAGTTTAACACTTTTATGTATGGGGATGTGTGCATGAGAAAATATGGAAACTGTATGTCTGGGTACATATTCTTCATATTCTGAGGCTATATTTCACAACGTTGTATTAGTGGTTGTTTTTATTTTTTACTAATATTTGGTCTTGTTAGATAGGATAATAGGAATGTTTCGTGACTTAGTAATGGGATCTCACTTGGGATTGATCAACCCTTGCATGGGGGATACACCAAGTTGAGAGAGATGATTATTTTTGTTATTGGAATTCATTTTTTATATTATTATTAAATTTTTTATTTGAGTGAGACACATGATTTATGATGTTATTTTTTATTGTGATTTAAACTCTTGGACCATTCTGGAAAGAGGGAACATGTGTTTTAATGCACTATTTTAGGAATGAAGGGATTAAAATGACCGACTTCAGGATAGATAATTAGGATTTAGATATGAACCATATATATCATATTATTTATAATTGATCATGATTTTGTCTGTCCAATTTTAATCTATCATTATTTATGATTTCTTGTTGATAAAATGGTATATTTTATTTAATGTTCCAATAGTGTCTTATATGGGGTTTCCTATATAACACAATATTAGAATCTTACATAACGGAATCCCTAGATGATTTGTTGATATAAATTTATATATAAATGGATTATTAAATGATTGTATTGGTTAAAAAATATGGGATGTAAATAAAATATAAGGTATTTAGCTTTATAATGAAATTATATTTAACTATGAATTATTTAATTTCTAATCATGGTAACCAGAAATATGATTTTGAAATATGAATCCAATGAGTTGATGAATAAGTTATTTTAATTCATATATGTATTGATTGTTTTTTTAAAAAAATTGAACCTTAAAAAATGATTAAGTCTAATATGTGATTATTATAACGTGGCGGTACTTAATACATTTAATAATTGAAAGAGTCAAAATGATACACAAAGGATATGGAAGAAAATATTAATTAGTCATGAGGCCTAGAATGCTTATATATGTGAATTAACGTAGTGTATGGAAAATTTGGGATTAAATGTGTGCCCAAGTTATGAGACACTTATGATATGAGATGTAATGAATAATGGGGCTTATACAGATGATCACTTCATTAAATTTAGGCGTTTAATGATTTTAATGTGATAAGATGGACTCGATAAGGTTGGTGTTGACCTAATGTGTGTGTGTGCGTGTGTGTGTATATATATATATATATTTGACCCTGTTATGTGAGTTTGAGGTTAGAGAGATCCAGTAATTAATAAAATATTTTTTATGTGAGGTTCATCATATAGAATATTGTTGTGTCTCTATAGACCAATTATTGATATATGAACTAGACTGTCATGGTATATTTTGTTTTTTAGTTCCCTTTAAGAAGAAATCTAGGGTATCTAATGCCAATATATGTATATCTGGGAAACCTAATGTTAGTTTTTGGGAATTATAGATGTTGTGTTACCTAGAAAAAAATAATGAAATTGTTACCAGTAAGATCTGCCTATATAAGGTGCGATGTGTGGGCTAGGTGTTAGGTCATAGAGACCCTTAGATGCAAATCCATATTAGTGGATGAATTCCTTGTTACATTCAATAGAAAAACATGAGAATATTTGGACTATTTTTACATATTACATTAAATATTTAACGTATGGTATATGATACAACTTATGTAATTAGTACATTTTAGGTGATTCTGAATTTTTTGTAGTCGTGATTAATTGTATATAGTGTTAGTGCTTTTTATTTAGCCCAGTTTCAAAGGGAAGGATCATAATGATTATTGGACTTATCAATTTTGGTTTAAATTTTGTTACATGGTGACAATATGGGTTATCACTTTGGGTTATTGGAATTGAACATAGGATGAAAGGTTGTTATGCACTTATCCTTGACATTTTTAATGTGTGAGGAATGTTATAAGAGAGCATCTACTATATATATGTTCAATTAAAGGGAAATTACAAAAGAATGATCTCTTTCTTGATTAGGTTCTTGAGCCTAGGGACACTCAACTCACATGATTATGAGTTGGGTACTGTGAATTGGTTATAGTAATGTGTAAAACCCTTAGGATTTAATAATATTGTTTGGTGTGAGAGGGAGAAACAATTGGTTTACAAAATCATCGTTTTGGTATTCATTAATCCAGTTGGAGTTGTATTGGTGGAATGAGACAGATTTGTATCTAATGATAATATTTTGGGTCTTGTGTAATCTCATGTTATCTGATGATAGTAAATCCATGACAAGCATTGGTATATGACTTCTTGGTATAGATTCATGGAGACATAGTGGGTTTTGTATGGTTGTCCTTCTTGGAACATGGTGATAAGAAATTGGTAGATTCTTGTGTTATGTATGAATAATATATTTATCTGAGAATTATGAAGTCATAATTGAATGGTATTATATTTTTAGATGGATACAATAACAACGTTATAGTTTATCCAAGCTTATCCAAAATCACAAGAATTGCTGCTTTAACGGGTGAGTGACTCTGCGATGGAGTAACACATATTTCTTAGTGGTAAAAACAATCATTTCCGTGAAATTTTAAATGATATTTTTTTGATAAAATGTGTGTTTTATTATTTTTTACACAATAGATCCTTAGCTATTTAATAATGAAGTGGTATTTATATTTTATGAATGGAAAATGTGACCATTGGGATTCGACCAATATATGAATGATGGCCATATGTGACTGTTGGTTAATATGAACATTAGAATATATACTATTGGTAATAATTTTAATAACATAATTAGTATTTATAAGTATAAATGAAAAAAGATAATTAATGCAGAAAGGAGAAGTGGGGACCTCAACTAGTGAAGTCATGATGTATGAAGCCCATTAGTTAGATATATAGAGGGCGGTAACAGCTATGTGGTTTTACCTTGACCAATCACATTTTGATCTTCAAAAAGTGATGTTGTAATGAAATTTCCTATGGTAGATGTTCATGTTAGTGTAAATGACAACTCGTTCGATGCTAGTCCAGCTAACACCTGAATCTATCAACATCGCCCACCTAACACTTAGGTTGTGCATGATTTTCATATGAGGTTACTTGTCCAGGCCATAGTTACATAATGTGTAATTCAATTTTATAAATAAAAATTTTATTCCATATATTCTATTTCCAAAATTGTTTTTGAATAATAAAATATAGGATGAATTGATATGAAATTTGATAAATTGATTTTTCAAACACAAATTTTACATTCTAGAAAAGAGAAATATTTTTATAATAAACTAAAGTACTATGAAAAATATTTATTTAAATTAAATATTAATTGACAAACACTATTTTTGTAATTTTAATTTATAAAATAATTTAAATATTTCCTAAATAAAATATAAGTGTGAAAATTTGACTATGAGCCTTTAATCGATATTGTTTTAATAAATTAGGATGTTATATTAAAATTTTTTGATTCCAATATTTATATAATTATTCTGATAAAATAAACATAATTTCAAAAATCATTATGTTGGAATTATTCTAGAATGAATTCTTGATAATTTTCAAAAATATATTATTTTTTCATGAATATTTAAAATAAAGTTTGAGTTTTTCAATATGTTTAATGACACAATAATTATATCATATTGATGTAATAATGAAATAACTTCAATACACATAATAAAATATGTTATGTTATTTATAATAAGTATTTTAATATATTTTAATCAATTTACAAACCTATAAGATACTTTGCAAAGTCTAAAATTGATACCTTAACTTCAAAATGTTATTTTGTAGAAAATTTGATTTTCCATGCCAAATGATGTTCTAAGAAATTATTCAAGGTCATTTTGATATACAATAACAAAAAAATTTACTGAAATGTCTAAATATAATTGAAAATCCATGGTAAGTCCAATGGTTTTTCATTTTCCATAACCCATATTTCCAAGGAAAATATTTGAAAATTATTATACAAATCCCAAACTTTTCCTATAAATACCCAACCATTTCTCCAGTTCCATTTACTAGAAATACATTATAAACTATATTATTGTGTTTTACACCACAATGAGTCCTTCAATGTGTCCCCAACCCTCCATGGTTCTAATCCTTAATATCAATGAGTAACTCAACAATGTAAGAGAATTATCATTCCTTTCTCTTTAATTCAAGAAACAAATTTGGTATATGTCTTCACAATTTTATTTTTACTCTCTTATATTTAACTTTTGATCATACCTTTACATCCAAATCATTTTTCATAAATGGGATACAATTTTCCTCTCTAATTTTACCATTTTATAAAACCACTTTTAATAGCTATTATGCATATGAAATTACTACTCAAAATTTATCTCTTCTCCATAAGAAGTTCAAATTTATTTTACATTTTTTCAATACCAAATTCCATTTATTTTATATGTGTATTCACCTTATTTTAATGATGATTTATTGGATTTTGGTAATTTAAAATAAGAAACAAACATTCACATTTCATGTTCTAAAAATTAGATAATGATTGTGCCTTTACGAACTTTTGAAGCACCTTGATTTCAAATGACACCCATCCATTATTCCCTATGAGTTAGTAATGAAATGATTTATTATGATCTATGTGGATAAAATTAATTAATACATATGATGTTTTCACAATTATAGTTATATAATGTATTGTGCAATTAATTTAATTTCTTGATATGAAATGTTTTAAGATTCCTTGTTTAATTACATTGGTAATTTTAACTTATGACACCTTAGTGACAAACCTCGGTGTTATGCCCATGAATTTCTCATTTTAATGTTGTAGACACATTAACATGTTATGATTTATGTTATTTTTATTATGATATACCTCATTCCACCTTAATCATACAATAATTATTCTCCTCATGATATTATTAATATTCATCCTGAACACATGTGAAATGATTTCCTTTATTTGGCCTCAAGCATACACCATTCCTTTGATTTATGTAACATTATATGATATTTGTTAAAAGTACATATAATTAAACCATGAGGATTTATTAAAGTTTATTTAGAATAAATTTTTTATATTTTTGTTCATTTTGTACCTTTTTTTCAAGAAACTAAACATTAAAAGATCATAAGTATGTACCATGTAAAGAAATAATATTTAATAAAAATATGAGCTACAATATTAACTATTAAATTTTCATTATAAGAGATATATATTTCAATCCATATTGTGGGGGAGAGTATAATTGGTTGAGAGATGGAATGACCCTCCTTAAGAGTTTTTTTATAAGATTTCAATGATGACATTCCTATGGGCTGGGAATGAGTAGTGGAACTGTGGTCTATGTTGAAATTAGATTATGGAAAAGAAAACCATGAATAAACATTATGTTTGGTGATGGATGAGATATTGGATATGGATTTTGTGTTTCAAAACTAATTGTTAAATGAAATATATATTCCCATTGAGGGGAGCATCGCTTTATTAATGTGCATGTGATCCTCAAGTAAGAAAGGTAATAGATGCTTGGGATCAGTCTTTAGACGATATTGACAACATAGAATTTTATTGAACATGTAAATTAAAAAGAATTTTGATTACATGGGTAATTTTACTGGTTAATTTATATGTGATTTTTGATGGAGTTTGATATATTTCATTAGAGACAAATATCATTTCGATTATCCATGCATAGTTTGGTTTGGTGGCACACTAGCTCCCAAGAGAGAGCAGAATAAATAGTTATAATGGTCAGAGTATCGACCATGGAATCACACCAATGGCCAGGGTTAGACATTAGTGTGTGTCTAGATTATCATGGGATGAATCTATTTATCATTTCATTATTATATTGTGGTTTAACTGTGCTTCTGTTATGGAAGCTGATTATTCTTGTGATGGGTTTGCTGGAGGAGGTCTAGCATATTTTTTTGTCTGGTCTTCTATATGGTGCGATAGTGACCACATAGGGTGCATCTGTTACACATGGTGTGAATGATTTGTGTATTGGATGGTTTTCCATTAATATCTAGTTCATTTAGTCTCCTGATTATTGGATATCTGTAGAAATACAGTTTTGGATAGAAATGGAATGAGGGGAGGTGCTAACACATTTTTTGTTGTTATAAAAAATGGGAGGAGAATGATCAGTAAATCCTATGGTGGTGAGCACACCATCGATTAGATGAGTTCATATAATGTGTATTATATAGTTTGATAAACATTAGATGTGATGTGGTGACAAACCCAACTCAAACTATTTTCTATTTTGTGAAGTCACATGGAATGAAGAAGCTGATAAAAGAAAGGCTTTGGGGTACCTATGTACAAATATCATTTGATGGTAATTATATTGTTTTCATGTTATCAGTATGCTAATAATATCTTATTTCAGGTGATAACCAGCTAGATTGATATGGTACAATTTTTGGGAAGAAGGATCATGGAGTAATAGAGGCTATAGATCACTAAAAATATGGAGTTACATGTCATCATTGATGTTGAGGCGATGATCTTTTTAGAATTCGGATTTTGGCTAAGAGACTTGATAGTTATTTTTAGGTGACGATTTGACATGTATAGAAAAATAAATTTTTCAGAGCGATGATTGATTTTATTTCAAGATGTAGGATAGGTGATGCCTAATTTTTAAGATCCGAGAAGAGATATTTTATTGTTGGGAGGTTATAAGACACCACCCCTCTAGTAGAATGGTGTATTTTTTTAAAAGCTTATTTAAAAACAACTTTTTCATGTGTGTTTTTTGAATAGAAGTGGTTTTATGATTGAATATATGTATCAAGAAATGGATCTATGTATGCAACATGAAGCCACAACAGCACTGGATAACCAGTGGCTATGGTAGTAAATGTATATATATTTACTAGGCTCAACATCCAGCCAATGTGCCACTGGATCACCAGTGGATTCTACCTTCTATTAGCTATTAACCTTGGTTATTTTAATGGGTACTATCATAATTTCACATGGGATCCCCATTTACATATTTTACATTAAATTGTTCTACAAGAATCAATCACACACAACCCAACCACTCTTATCCTCTTCCCATTGTCTCTTCTCATCATCCCATTGTACATTTCAAGAGATGATGGATGCATTGGAATGATTTTGGTATGTCCTTGTTTGTATTACATTCTTATCTTCCTTCTTTTCATTTTTTGAGACACCACTTTCTTATTTAATATAGCATTCCTTATTTTATGTATTTTAGATGGGTTCTAAATTTCATTTGATAAAGGATAAATTGGTGGCCGATATTGGTTGAGTGGACTATTATAATGATAAGGTATGTAAAACCCTGTATAAACCCACAATATCACTTTGGGTTTTTGGGTTGCATTTCTCAGGCATTCCATCTTCGTTGCATATTGTCAAATTTTAACCAAAGTATTTTAAATTATTGTTTATCATATCTATAAACCCATCATAAAATGTATTAATAGGATTTATGAGATGTTATCACTTAGATAACATCTAGTGTAATATTTTAATCATAATGTGACAAGTTGTGATGAAAAATATTAGTATATATCCTTATAAAAATTAAGGTGAGACAAATTTTTTGGATAAGGAATTTTTAATTAGTAATCTCTTTTTAATCAGTTAAAAATAAGAATTAAGATTCAAAAAAATGATGGTGAAATTTATTTTCACAATATATGTGGTCATTGAAATGATATTCCTATTCGTTATATTGATTATTATAAAATAATGTGGAGTTTGTAATTGATATATGATAATTTCCTTAGTAAATTAAATGTTTATTTTTAAAATGTTTGGTGGAATACATAATTGATTTTAATTATGAGTTTTAGTAAACCCATATATATGAAAAATAATCAAACCTTATTATATGGAATGTTTTGGGTATGAAAGTTTCCCTTGGAAGTTTCTTTTTAAAATAGTGATTTTATGTGAGCTTTAATTGAATACATTTTTATTTAATAAATAAAATGGTGAAATAGTCTTCTTATTTATGAATTAAAATGGAAATTGTTTTATTAATTAAATGAGACTAATTTTTTTAAATAAAATAATATTTCATGTGAATTAAATTAGAGCCTCAAAAAGAAAAAAATATTTATAATGTTATTTTCTATGTGAATGTGAAATTATAAAAATGATTGATGCCATCTGAAATGATATTTCAAATCTATTTTGGAAATTTATTACGAAATCATTTTATGTAATAAATTTGGTTTTGTGGATGACATTAATAATGAATTTTGAGAATACAAGTATAATTTGTATGATTCCATATGATACCAGGTACTTGGTAATGCTATGATGAGCACTTAGATTCTACGTGGTACTTGATGGTTGGGAATGCTAGGAGGAGAATCTTGATTCCATGTAATTAATCATGACTGGGGAATGACCTATTTAGAGCTTGGTTTCCATATGATACATAATAAATTAGAATCCTAGGATGAAAACCTATATTTAATTTTATGAATGATCATTTTGAATTCTAGGATGAGTCCTTGGATTCCATGGGAATTCCAGGCTAGTTTATCACAACACTGTCATGATATTTTTTTTACAATTTTACTCATAATGTATCTTAGTAGCTAACCAGGGTCGTCTTTTAATGAGAAAGGATTTGGAGTCTTCATATATTAATACTTATGAGGTTTGTTTAGGTTTTTATAATTTTGAAACAATCCAATCAATAACTTTTTTTCATTTTATTATTAGACTAAATTAAAATTGACGAACCAAAACTCAACACAATAGTGGGTGAAAGGGGTTGGATTGAGAGTCAATCACATAGATTCTTCATTTTCCTCTAGTTCTTATCAAAAAATGGATCCAATATAATTATTCATTTCTATCCTCTATTTAAATGTTATTCTGAACATAAAATAGAGATATCTTCCCTGATACATATAGTTCCACATTCTCCATAGTGAAGATTCAACAAAAACACTAGGTCAAGGAATTCAGATTCTCAACACCCAGCTCCATCGTGTGCTACTCATCCATTAATCCACAGTTATCCAGTAGTATTAACAATAAAACTTTATAAAGAAGGGAAAAATATTTTATAAATTTGAGGATTTATAATCATATTGGAGAGAGAATAAGGATACCATATATCTCATTCTCCCAAATATGAAACTAAATCAACAATAAAATTTATATTATTATAATGACTAGAGTGCCTATTTGATCTCCTCAGGGGTCCTAGGAATCGAGTTAGTCCTATATGAATTAGAGTTTTAGATATAATGTTACAACAAGGGAGTTAGAGAAGATCAGAAAGAGAAATGGGTGAATAGAAAACCATAATACAATTAAGAACAAAGCATAATTAATATAAACATATAGAAGGAAAACAAAATTATAATGGATGAAAATACCAAATTGGTACAGGCAGAATGAATATATTGATAGAGTGTGAGATATATTTATAGAGAGAAGTATATTGTTCCACATAGTTAGTGTCAAAGAGATATTTATGTTTTAACTTGATGTATTACTTTTGTTTTAGTGGTTGGTAATGATTTATTTTTTTGACATATCTTCTCCCAACAAATAAATGACATATAGTTTCAAAAATAATAGGGCAACAATTTTAACCATGCATCATGGATGTATTGTTAATTTTGGAATTTTTGGTTTTGTATTTTATGGTGGGTTTTGTTCTGGATAATCAAATGTTAGTGAGGATGGTGGTATTGAGGCTCAAGGTGGATCAGGAAGCAACGCCTTCACTCTCAATGGTTGCAGGAGGTGGATTTTCTAATGGTGTCATCCTGATAATTCGATAAGCTACCCAATCTACCCCACTCTCCAGACCTACTGATAGTAGAGAAAAGATTTGGTGGATAATAAGTATTAATACTCAGATATAGAAGTGATATATATCTATGTATTTTTGAGGCGTGGCTTGACATTTCCAGTGATTGTTATTTAGTGAGCATGGGGTCCCATGCACTAGCTGGTTGACGGTCGAAGGGGTGTTTTGATTTTTGTGCATGGATATTGTTTGATTGATAAGGGATGTAATAGGGAGGGATGTTCATATGGATCAAACATGCGAAGAGGAGGATGATTGTGAGTAGAGTTCATATTTGGATGAGGATGGAAGACACTGTCACATTGGTGACTCTGAGGAAGACATTTGGTAAGGTGAAAAATAAATTTTCCTCGTCACTATGATGACCATGAGTGGAGTTGTATAAAGATGGTTTCATGGGAAGTATAATGACCAGGAGTATTGTTTTGTCGTAGGCAGCTTCACATGGTGTGGTCATTTAGACATGGTCAGTTTGTTGACCATGCATTGCCTTTTTTACAACATGTACTAAAAAATAATTCTTGTTTAATACAATGTACTAATTTAATAGAAAAAATGATAACATAATTTGAATAATAACATCCAATTGAAAAGAAAATTATAAATTTAAATAAAATTCATGATAATAAATTTCTATTATTATGAAATAATTTCAAATAAAATTATAATATCTTAATTTAATTTCAAAATCTCGATTTAATTTGACTAAATAAATGGTTAGAATAATTGAGCTCAAAACAAAATCCAATGTAAAAATTAGATTTCAAATTTATTAGCATAATTAAATAAAATATTTAATGCTTCAAAATTAAAAATCAATGTTAAAAATCATTTTCAAAATTAACTGTTTGTATTCTATAATATAATTATAGTGAAAAATAAAATTTTTAAAGTTAAGTAATTTTCAATTTATCCATTATGTTTCAAATTATACAAATTCATAAAAAAATGGATTACTAGGTATTTTAATTAAGAAATGAGGTATATTAAATAATTTACAGATAAAAATATGGAATGTATGGCTCAAATTATCCCCCCACACATAAAAAATTTCACATTAGGGATTTGTTTATCATTGAATTCCAATTAAAAAACCAAATAGAAAGTGATATTATGCATCCTATGGTTAAATTTACCATCCAGAGTTGATAAAAACACATGTTCTTCCATATATGTAAATTTCCTGCTTCATATGTGAATTAGGTCACTCTTTTTATCAATTTTATCAATTATTAATTTTAGGTGTGGGTTGAATTTTATTTACGTTGATTTTTTTAACAAAAATAAATTTCATTTATCCCTCATTATTATGATTCCTCGAAAAAATGATTTGATTTTCCACTTTTTTGAAACAAAATAAATGAATTTTTTATAATTTAATTTCCCTACAGTCTTATGGGTTAAATATGAACCTCACAAAAGTTGACTCATTTTTTAAAAAGGCCCCATATTTTAATTACATTTTCTAAATTATAATTTCATGAAAAAATTCTATGTAGCACTTATTAAGATGAATTTAATTAATTATATGAAAATACCTCATGTCTTTATCGGACAGATACCTTGTGGTTTCAAATATACCCATTTTTATTCAATATTCAAAATATTTATATCATTTTCATTTAATTAGGCACCTTAAGGTGTTTTATTATACAAGGGTTAAGCATCAATAGATCAAGTTCAAAATTACACTGATTTAATGTTATAAAATTGATTCCACAAAAAAATTTTCACTCACACTTCATCTCCATATTCTAGGAGAATACTTCCATAATGTAATGATCAACTCACTTAGTAATCACATGATGTATCATAGTTTTAAAACCAATGGATTCCATTAACTCTATTAATGTATTTTTAATCTAGGCCGGGCAGAAATGGGTTTTATAAAAAAGGTGAAAAATAAAAATAGAATTCTATACAATGGTATGTACATTACTATATTTACAATATAATATTTTTAATTATAAAAAATATAGTCTTACAGAAAGTTTGTATAGGTTACTAATTTTTTATATAATTTTTTTTACTTTCTTGTGTGTTTTTGTTTTATATTAATAATATAAATGAGTCATTAAAATATATTTTATATTTATATTATTTACAAGATAATTGTTCTATATTATGTTTGACATTATTTTATTTATTAAAAACATATAGAAGATAGTATGTATATTTTATTATAGATTTAATGATTTTAAATTATTTACTAAAAAGATTTTAATAAACTACTGTAACATGTATGAATATCCTCCACTATACTTTTTTATCATTGAAATTTACAATTACAATAGTGTACATAAAAAATATATTAATTAAAATATTAAAAAATATATATTGAACCAACTTTTTATTTCCCGCCATGTTTTAGTTTAGATCTTTTATGGGTTTCCTATGGAATGTGGATCTAGCCTCTTGACGGATGTCCGCATAGAGAAAAAACTATAGAAATAAATATAAAACCGTACAAAATTAATGTAAAAATTTTTAGTGGGAAATAAAAGTGAAAATAGTCTTGGGTAATACACCCAAGAAGTGATGTATTTATACTACGCACATATGGATTTTCTATTTACTATCTCTAATACCTCAGGGGATGAGGTTTATATGATAATAACCACCACTTATGATGCCTTCCATGGCTAAACCACTTCAATTCATGGATTTCCACTTGAACAGAGTGCTGCAAGAACACCCCCATAGAAGTGTGAGGTACATTATAAAATGGCTCTTGTAAAATAAAAATTGGTGGCTTCTAATTTTTATCCAATGAAAAACTAGTGGCTTCTTCATCTTATAGTGGTTACTCAAAATATTCAACATTACAATATTCATAAAATATAGAGTTACTAAAAAGTTTCGATTGAATAAAATTAAATCATTTTTAGTTTTAATCTAAATTCCCTAATTAAAATGTTGTATCTAGTGCCTTCATCTTTTCATGAGTTTGACTCACTATCAATACTTCTAGTTTTGTAGTCCCTCTCTCCGGGTGATGTTTATATTAATGTTGAGGGAGGAATATCCTCACAATAGGCCCTAAAACATCATTATATTGAGCACCCGATTTTTGGGTTCTATTTTTAAATCCATTAAATGTAGTGTTAAGGAATCTATTAATGAACTTTATATCCATTTACTCTTTCTCATAATCCTAATAAAATTAACCATTAATTTCAAGAAATCTCTAATTACTTTTCTGTTATTTATTTCCCTTTCCTTCATGGGGATAAATGTAAGGTTCTTTAACTTTATCAAACAAGGAGGATATATGTTTTAAAAAATATTCCAAATTAAAACTAGTGGTGATTAGTGGATAATTAATGTTATAAAAATGTAGAGAGAAATGAGTTCAGTTTAGTGTTAACACCCTCATCAGTGTCAGAATAAAAATCATTCTCTAGGTACAAAACCTATTTATTGTTGTCTTGTTTGGAGGGTGGTAATATTTGGAATTCTAGATTCCTATCAAAATAGATTTCATCCACTTCTTTATTTTTATTATTCTATTGGACCTGTACCAAATTTCATATATCTATGATTTCATTTATTGCAATGGGGATATTAGAAGAAAAGTGGTTTCAATAAAATCATAAATATTATAGTTTGAAATAAATTATCCCTTAAGTATTTAAATTTTTTGTTTCTTTTCCTAGTAAACTAGATTGTGGAAGATGTATTTAGTTTTAATAGGGGAAGATATTGTTATTCTAAAAAATATACCCCCTCTTCTTAGATTCATTATTTCAAAATTACAAGGGGTTTTAAAGTTCCAAATTATTTATTATTAATTTTATCCATATTTACTTGATGGGATATGAATATTTAAAACTAAAAACCTTTTAATTAATTAATATTTTATCTATTTTATTATGGTTATTGTTTCACATGAAAATCCATTATCACATATGGGAAACTATCATCTTCCTCGGGTATGAGTTCATATTTAGTTCGATGGTGTAGGATCATGGGTTTATTATGGTAGTTGGGTTCATTGATATTTAATATTACATACATCCACCCACTGGTAAGTACGAAATCTTTTTTTGGTGTGTCCATTAAAATTTCATCACTTACGATGCTTATGGGAATGTTTATTAGGAATATGGGTGAGAATCCACTAAAGAATTGCCTCAATGGAACACTTATCCCAGGTGTGGAAAAAATTAAAAATATAAAACAAAAAAATCAATGAAATGCCATAATTATAGTTGTGTTAAAGATAGAAATAACTCCACCATTCTCCACAATATCAGTTCCATGATGGTCATAATATTTTAACTTGTTGTAATCAAAATAAATTTCTATTTTACATAAAATTCAGATTAGTGGCTAACCAGGGTCATCTCTCAAGGAAAAAGGGTAGGGAGTCTCACTATCCCGAAACTTATTAATATTTTCATTATTTATATTATTTTGAAAGTATCCAAATATGAATTTATTATTTTTATTTTATTAAAATGTATTCAATATGATAAAACAAATTTCAAAAAAATAGTGGGTGAAAGGGGCAAGATCAAGAGTAAATTACACAGATTCTTATTTTTTCTCTTGACAATAAATTTAATATCATTAATCCTTCCAACCTCTATTTAAATTTCCATTCTGAACAAAATCTAGATATATCTCTCCTGATATATCCAGTTCCACTTCCTCCATTTTAATGATTCAATAAACACACCTGATTAAGGCACTAACAGTCCCAACACCAAACTCTATCATATTTTGTTTTCCACTCAATCCACATTGGTCCACTAGTATACACTCTGAACCAAGAGAGGGAGGGAGAGAATATAATATAAATTTATGGATGGATAAACTCTTTGTAGTGTGTAGATGAATACCATTGATCTCATTCTCCCCAAATTTTAATGGCATCAAGGATTCACTTCAGAATATTATAATGAATAGAGTTATTTTGTGATCTCTACTGGGGTCCTAGCCCGGAGGTTATTTTTATATGATTGAAAAAAGGATGGAATAATTTTATAAGAGAGGGTGATGGATATTTATAGAGAGTATAATTTGCTTCCTCGCATTTATTATTGAGTAAGGATTTGAATTTTTAACTTGATGGATTACACATGTCATAGTCGATGGTCAAAATTAAATATTATATCATGTATTATACCAAAAATTATACTCACATAATGTTGGGAAATATTGGGGTATATATTATTCCCATGATCCATAGTTTTAGTGTTAATTTGGGAATTGTGTAACTAGGATATGAACGTTGGATAGGTCATAGATTACTGAATATTATAGGGGTGATCAGTCTTAATAGAGAAGGTGGATTAGGTAGTTGAATCTTCATTCGTAACGGTGGAAGGTGTTTTGTTTTTTATTGATAGTGGAATTGTTATTCAATAAGCTCCTTTTCAAAAAAATTTATTCAAATCTATAAGTAGTGTATTAGAGATTAATTGGATCATTAATGGTCATCTTCCATATATCCGATGGTGATTGATATCATTGTGGAAGAGATTCACGGATTTTCATTATTACTAAGAATTTTGGGTGAGCATGGGGTTGAAGGAAACCATTGGTTGATGGTGGATGGGTTTTTTTCTGATTTTATGGAAGGTATTTAGTTCAGGTGAAGGTGGACAGAAGAGAGAAGGAGGTGTGTCTAGGTGAATGACTGTGATCAAATGATATGGTAGGTTGATGATTGAAGCCATGATCACTATGGTGACCATGTAGAAGACTTATAGTAAGGTTTTAAAGGGATGGTCATGGTCATTATGGTGACCATGGGAAGAGTTGCAGCTGGTTGGTCTCATGGTCTTTATACTAATCATGAGTTGTGGGTTTTCATAGGGATTCACAAATGGGGAGACCGTGTGTGCATGGTTGGTCAGTTGAATGTGCTTGGCATTTGAAATTTTTATCTCAATCAGCATTCCATAATAATTCCCCTTTAATTTATAATATTTTCTAATAAAAATGACTAATAAAATAAAATAAACACTTCTTATCCAAATGAAAATTAATAATTCCTTTAAAATTAATTTTAATTAATGTCCCAAATTAATGAAAATGAACTCAAAATATTCATTTCTCAATTAAATTTTAAAATCTATATTTCATTTATTTCACAAAATAATTAAATCACATAAACATAAAACAAAATCATTTAAAGCATTTATAATACAAAATAATTACAATTATTAAATTATAGATTGAATGTTTATAATATGAATTTAAATAGTTAAAAATCATTTTCAAAATTTCATATATGGATTCCACAATTAAACTGCACTGATGAATAAATTTAATATACTTCAAAAAAATTTCATTTAAAATTAATATATAAATTCAAAAAATTTATATTTTTTATTGTTTCACCTAGTAGTGGAAGTGGAATTATGGGTATTTTCATTTAATAATCGATAAAAATATTGAATTTTTTTTCTCACATCAACGAGAGACTAGATTCCATAACAAACATATTGACATGGGAATTCAAATATTGGCGGTTGAATTCAATATGATACTTTATTCTTGGTAATATTGGGATGAGAGTTTAGATACCATTTGATACTTTATGATACCTGTGTTTTCTATGATGAGTGCATCTATTTTGTGTGGTACAATTTTTTGAATGATCATCGGGATGTGATCAGAGTCACCCCGACACTGGATAATGTGTGTTCAACTGATCTGAGGTGTCACCTTGAAACCCAAACATCATTGGTTATATAGTGATTTTTTATAATAGTTGAAGTGCATTGTGTTGCATTTGTTGTCAATGAGACATGAAGTTGTCTTGGAATGAATGGATGTCAAGGAGTCAAGATGTGAATGTCAAAGGATGTGATGGTGATGGTGATGAAGGAGAATGGCCATGGTACTAAGATGCATGTCACTTAGGAGATTCACTAAGTGGTATTGGAAATTGTGGTTGAAACATTCTCCATGAACATCTGACGATTGTTGAGCTGATCTTTAAGTTCATAGAACTTGTATCCTGATGATACAAAGTCACAACATGATTAGAAGACCATGCATTGTATTGACAATGCATGAGGAGCTGAAGAATATCCATTCACTACTTCCAAGTGGATTAAGTGGTTTAATGAAGTCCATGCACTAACACTTAGTGCATGTGAATCTTAAGAAGTCCAAATTTGATCTCTGATTAGATCAATAAAGCACTTTGAATATTATAAGTGATTCAGGAGTTCGATTGATGAAGATGAACCTTTTGAATTCCATATCCTAAGTAAAGATCATGTGAGGAGAAGAGGAATGGAGGAATTCTTAAGAAGAAGAGAAGAGAAGAAATGAAGAAGGAGAATAGGAAGAGGAAGGATGGCTTAAGTGGCATTTGGAATTTTATATTGGGAGTACATTGTTTCTTAACAAAGTCCTATTCATTTCCTTTGCCAAAAAAAAATAGGCCACCAAGGAGGCCAGCCGAGGGTCATCACCCAAGGCACATGTGGGACTCAAGGTCACCACGCCCATGGGGAACCCTCAAGGCCAGGGCAGCATCCTTGAGGCAGGGGCGCACCCAAGGACACCGCATGGGTGCCTGGGGCACGCCCGGAGGAGCGCAGAGGGCACGCGGTGGTGAAGCCCGCGCACCCGTGTGTGCATAGTGGGCGCTAGGAGCGCGCCCGCAGGAGCAAGAGTTGGCGCAGAGCGCACCCGCAGAGAGAACCCGGTGCGGGGCGGCACCGGGAGGGGAGAAGTTCAACTGGCGTGTTGAGGCAGCGCCAGTGTAATAAGCCGCGGATAAACCGGGCTTCGTTTCGATGTGGGACGCGGGATTTTCCCGCGGAAGAGATCCTGGCCGCTCATCCAATCGCGCGGACGATCTAAGCCGCACATCTGATCCCGCGCGAGATCTTCTGATCCAGGCCGTCCGAGGATATTCAAATGCCTGATCCGACGGCCGTGGTCCATCTCCTTCCTCGAGCTCGAGTCGAAGCCTCCCGCGAGCCGCCGCATGAACCAGAGCCTCCCGAACGACTATTTCGAGCTCCCGACCACCTCTGATGAAACTGAAGGCTCCCTCGTGCTCGTCTGGCCAAACCGAACCCATTCATGTATAAAAATATGCATGCATGCAACAAATGGAGATATTCGATGTTCGGCCGAGGCAAGCAAAGCTGCCGAGGCCACGTGGTTCGTGTCTTGCATGGGATAGAAGAAACAGAGGCCGTGCATTCGTTATAAATCGCATGCACGAGGAGGAAGAAAATAATAAAAGAACCCGTGTTGAAACAGAGGAAAGAAAATAAAGATTTGGAAAGTTTTTAAAGATCCGAAGATCTCGGGATTTTGAGATTTAACCACGCGGATGATCCGAGGCATTTCTCTGCCTATAAAAAGAGAGGTCGAGGCTCTCATTAAGCTGCTGATGCGCTGAAAATTTGAAGAGAGTCCCGCTTGCACCCTGTTCTTTGCGAAGGTTTGAAGCCCCGCGCACCCCACTTGCGCGGCTGTTGTTCTCGGTGCCACCCGAGGCCCGAAGGAGTTCCTTTCGCGCACCCCTTGCGCGAAAGAGGTGAAGGGAAGGAGTCCCCTGCGCGCTATCCCTTTGTGCGGCAGGAAGAACCCGGGGCAGTAGCTCTTGCGCGCCCCGTGGTTGAGGTGCCTTGCACCCAAGGTGCTCTTGCACTCTTGAGGCTTGCACACCCGAGGACTTGTGCGCTGCCTTGTGCACCCATGTACTTGCGCGATTGAAGAGAGGTTGGCCGCACCCCTTGCGCGACTTCTTTAGTGTTTGGGTGGAATAGTGGAGGAAGGCCGAGCCCTTGCACCCTTTGAGTGCCAAGTGAAGAAGAAGACACTCTATGGGCAGTAGGTGTGCAAAGCAAGAGAACCCGAGGCCATACCTTGTGTGAAGTGAAAGAACACACCCTTTGGGTGTATCTGCAAACAAGAACAAAGAAGGGGCCGTGGGCAGTGTGTGTGCAAAAAGGAGAGAAAGGCCGTAGCCTTGTGCAAACAAAGGAGACCACACCATTGTGTGTGTGTGTGCTAAAGTGAAGGAAGACCCGATGCCATGTGTGTGCACAAAGAACAACACCAAGTGGTGTGTGCCAAGTGAAGTGGAAGACCACACTTTGTGTGTGTGTAAGAATTGAATAATCCGTAGTCTTGGTTGTGCATTTGAACAAAGAAGAACACACTTTAAGTGTGTGCATTTGAAGAGGCCTAGGGCTGTAACATTGTGTGTGCATACCTTGAAGAACAAACTAAAAGAACACTAAAGTGTGTGTGTACAACAAGAAGAGGAGGAGGCCAACTCATGTGTGTGCTAAAGTGAAACAATTGTGTGCAAATTAAAGAAGTGGCCGAACCTAGGTGTGTGCACTAAAAGTGTATACACATTAGAAGAAGAAGAAGGAGTGACCCACACAAAAGTAGAACACACTCTAAGTGTGTAAACAAATTGGATAAAGTGTGTGAAGTTCAGTGAAGGTGTGAGCTTAAAGTGACTACACCCTTTGTGGGTCTACTGCACCAAGAGGAAGAAAAGGAGAGTGCATGCATGCTTGCATGCACGTGCACACGTGAACAGTGCTAAATCAGTAGTGTGCAACTGAGACTGGACCAGACCAAAGTTAAAGATATCAGTTGTCTGAGTATTCAGTAGTTGGAGAGAGAAGCCAGGTCATCCTTAGAAGAAGGTGATAAAGCCTGAGCTAGACGAGAAGACCTGTTCACCACAAGTGATCAGAAGAAGAGCAAGGCCAGCAGCCTTTATCCCAGGCTGCTGAGGATACTTGAAGAACTTAAAGTGAAGAAGAGCTACTCGTGAGACTCGAGGAGCCAGGAGAAGACCCTGTGGGACTCAGGGAGAAGAAGTCTTCAGTGGGATTCTGGAGCAGGCCAGTGGGACTCTGGTAACACTGTGGGACGCAGTATAATGACCCTCTTGTGGGACTCAGGAGAGATACAGTGGGACTCTGTATCGACCATTGTAATACTAACCGATTATAATGGGAGAATCCATGCTGAGAGAGCATGGCAAGGATGTAGGCCTTTGGTGCCGAACCTTGTAAATCCTTGTGTCCTGTGCCTTTTCATTATTGCATTATCCGGGAAAGGTTGAGAGATACAAGAAGAGTGGATCGATGCTTTAACCAGCCATAGAGGTTTAATGGATAAGAATCAATTAGTAAAAAGTTTTAAGGGATCACTGATTCACCCCCTCCCCCTCTCAGTGATTTACACTGATCTGGGCACTTCAATTGGTATCAGAGGGAGGTTACCTCTAAAAGATCCAAGGGAGTCTTTATGAAGTGCAGATTTGAGGAAATGAGTGACCAGCCTCAAATGGAGATATCTGCCAAGACTCAGAAAAATAGAAAGAAGAAACAGGCCAAGAAGATGAAGAAAGCCTGTCCTAGCTGTGATAAAGTTGAAACAATGAATGATCTTCAGAGTGCACTCAAATATCTTCAGAAGACAGTCCCCAAGGAAGTGGCAATGTGTATAGCTACAGGCATCCTTGATCTTCAAGAAGAAAAATCACAGTTAGAAGAATAATCCAATGCAATGGAAGATCAATTGGCTAAAAGGGTTGGCATAACCAACACTCTCAGAAAGCTGGTAAATGCCAAAGATGAAACAGTATCTCTTTGCAATGAAAGATATGAAGACACTTGTGAAGAATTGCAAAGAAGCCTTTCTGAGAAAGAAATCTTTAAAGTAATAATCAAAGATGTTTACCATGCACTGGAAAAGAGGCACAAAGTGTCAATGAATGTCAGAGATGCTCAACTCGAAGAAAAAGTCAAATTGGTGAAGGAGCTGGACAATTCATTACAAGAATTAAAGAAGGTGCATGAAGACCAGATGAAACAGCTGGAAGAGAAATGGGAAGGAAGGCTAAGAACTGTTGAGGATGAGAAGAACTCCCTCAATATGAAATGCTTAGAACTAGAGGTGATATTGAAAATTCTGCAATCACCCAAAGTTGAAGCCTCCCAGACAGCTGAAAGAAGAAATGTTTCTACTCAAGTATGCATTGAGCAGGATGATTCTAAAAGAAAGACATCCTCTAGTGAAAGTGCAACAACTTCTAAAAGGAAGGTACCATCCATCCCATCTTGTACTCATGTTTCTAAATGTGTTTCCACAAAAAGTGCAGGATGGAAGAATAACTCCAAACAAGTATGGATGAAGACAGTAAAGAAGCAGAGCTCTCCTGAAACAGCACAACAGGTCAAGAAAAGTACCCTACAATCAGAAGGACTGAAGAGGTCAAGATTCGTGGGACAATGCTGGTGTTGTAACAAGTATGGGCATTGTGCAAAGGATTGTTGGTACAATCCACTGAATGCCAAAGCACAGAGGAAGCCCATGCCAAGGGGGAGCAAGCCAGAAGAAAAGAAGCAGCATCCACAGGTCCAGAGACATCTGTTTACTGCAAATAGATTTGGATTGCTTGATAACATCTGGGATGTGTGCAAAAGTGGTCAAATAGATACATGTCTATCTCCAACTGTATCCAGAGCTCAAAAGAAGAAAAGTTCACAGAACCTGGCTCAGAAAAAATCCTTGGGAAGCAAGAAGAAGAAAGATGAAAAAGCTCCCAAGAAGATGTTGAAAAAGGAAGAGAAGTCCTTGGAGTCTGAGTCCAAGAAGGGTGAAGCATCCAGAAGGACCACCAAGAAGACATGCTTCTATTGTGGAAAGAAAGGACACATCATGGACCTTTGTAAAGAAGCCATGAAATATAATAGAAGCCAACTGAATTCAAACAGACAATCAATCCAAAAGAAGCAGAAGGGATTGATTGAAAACAAGTTGCCTAAGAGAGGTAGCTTGACAGAATTAAAGGAACCATGTGGAATATCCAGAACTGAGGCCACACTTCCAAGTGACTTACTAGTCATATGGCCAAATCAGTTGCAACTTGCCAAAGATCTGAAAAGAGCTGAAGATGAAGTTCTGGCAATTGCTAAGGCAAGAGGGAAGAAGAATATTTCACATGAAGATGTATTGAGATCCACACCAGCACCAATATCATTGAAGATAAAATGTGCAAGTGTGAAGAATGGTGAAAATGGGACATCTCGGTTGAGAGAATCTTCTCAACCTTGTTGTTCACATTGATGAACCAAGGAGGTTCCATCTTATTCCCTTAAACACTTGTATTTACATGTGCTAACATTGCAGGGAATTGAAGATGATGATCATTCTCATCTGGAGAGTGGTTTGGACAGAATGGAGTGCACCCCTTGAGGGGGAGAAAATCTGAAGAAGATGGGATTCTGATATTAATACCATCTTGAGAAAAGCTGAAGGTATTCCAATCATACTTTCATCCCTTGTTTCTTAATTGAGTTTATCTTGTCAATTAAGGGGGAGTATGGATTGATGACAAATGGATGAAAGGGGGAGCTTTATCTTAGCACTGAACTTTCTAATGAGTTTTGTGAAGTATATGCAGGATTTAGCAAGTCATTGTTATATCTGAAAAATTTCAAACCCCTAAGCATGATCTCACATGTGTAGAGAATTATGGACAGCTTTGAATTCCTTGGTCATATCACTCTTGTTTTCTACACCGGGTTTGCCCAAGTAGACTTAGAGCTGATTTACTAAAGGTTCATTGCTCAAGTGAACATGTGACATCATCCCTCTCTTAGTGCTTTTATAATGGAGGAAGAGATTTTTGAAAGTGAACCACACCACACCTTTGCATTTGATTGCCAATAAGGGGGAGAAAAGATTGGGCACACATATTGACCCATTCATATGTGCTGAAGGAGTGTATTGACAACAAATAAAAAGGGGGAGATTGAAGTGCATTGTGTTTCATTTGTTGTCAATGAGACATGAAGTTGTCTTGGAATGAATGGATGTCAAGGAGTCAAGATGTGAATGTCAAAGGATGTGATGGTGATGGTGATGAAGGAGAATGTCCATGGTACTAAGATGCATGTCACTTAGGAGATTCACTAAGTGGTATTGGAAATTGTGGTTGAAACATTCTCCATGAACATCTGACGATTGTTGATCTGATCTTTAAGTTCATAGAACTTGTATCCTGATGATACAAAGTCACAACATGATTATAAGACCATGCATTGTATTGACAATGCATGAGGAGCTGAAGAATATCCATTCACTACTTCCAAGTGGATGAAGTGGTTTAATGAAGTCCATGAACTAACACTTAGTGCATGTGAATCTGAAGAAGTCCCAATTTGATCTATGATTAGATCAATGAAGCACTTTGAAGATTATAAGTGATTCAGGAGTTCGATTGATGAAGATGAACCTTTTGAATTCCATATCCTAAGTAAATATCATGTGAGGAGAAGAGGAATGGAGGAATTCTTAAGAAGAAGAGAAGAGAAGAAATGAAGAAGGAGAATAGGAAGAGGAAGGATGGCTTAAGTGGCATTTGGAATTTTATATTGGGAGTACTTTGTTTCTTAACAATGTTCTATTCATTTCCTTTGCCAAAAAAAAAATAGTCCACCAAGGAGGCCAGCCGAGGGTCATCACCCAAGGCACATGTGGGACTCAAGGTCACCACGCCCATGGGGAACCCTCAAGGCCAGGGCAGCATCCTTGAGGCAGGGGCGCACCCAAGGACACCGCATGGGCGCCTGGGGCATGCCAGGAGGAGCGCAGAGGGCACGCGGTGGTGAAGCTCGCGCACCCGTGTGTGCAAAGTGGGCGCTAGGAGCGCGCCCGCAGGAGCAAGAGTGGGCGCAGAGCGCGCCCGCAGAGAGAACCCGGTGCGGGGCGGCACCGGGAGGGGAGAAGTTCAACTGGCGTGTTGTGACAGCGCCAGGGTAATAAGCCGCGGATAAACCGGGCTTCGTTTCGATGTGGGACGCGGGATTTTCCCGCGGAAGAGATCCTGGCTGCTCATCCAATCGCGCGGACGATCTAAGCCGCACATCTGATCCCGCGCGAGATCTTCTGATCCAGGCCGTCCGAGGATATTCAAACGCCTGATCTGACGGCCGTGGTCCATCTCCTTCGTCGAGATCGAGTCGAAGCCTCCCGCGAGCTGCCGCATGAACCAGAGCCTCCCGAACGACTATTTCGAGCTCCCGACCACCTCTGATGAAACTGAAGGCTCCCTCGTGCTCGTCTGGCCAAACCGAACCCATTCATGTATAAAAATATGCATGCATGCAACAAATGGAGATCTTCGATGTTCAGCCGAGGCAAGCAAAGCTGCCGAGGCCACGTGGTTTGTGTCTTGCATGGGATAGAAGAAACAGAGGCCGTGCATGCGTTATAAATCGCATGCACGAGGAGGAAGAAAATAATAAAAGAACCCGCGTTGAAACAGAGGAAAGAAAATAAAGATTTGGAAAGTTTTTAAAGATCCGAAGATCTCGGGATTTTGAGATTTAACCACGCGGATGATCCGAGGCGTTTCTCTGCCTATAAAAAGAGAGGCCGAGGCTCTCATTAAGCTGCTGATGCGCTGAAAATTTGAAGAGAGTCCCGCTTGCACCCTGTGCTTTGCGAAGGTTTGAAGCCCCGCGCACCCCACTTGCGCGGCTGTTGTTCTCGGTGCCACCAGAGGCCCGAAGGAGTTCCTTTCGCGCACCCCTTGCGCGAAAGAGGTGAAGGGAAGGAGTCCCCTGCGCGCTATCCCTTTGCGCGGCAGGAAGAACCCGGGGCAGTAGCTCTTGCGCGCCCCGTGGTTGAGGTGCCTTGCACCCAAGGTGCTCTTGCACTCTTGAGGCTTGCACACCCGAGGACTTGTGCGCTGCCTTGTGCACCCAAGTACTTGCGCGATTGAAGAGATTTTGGCCGCACCCCTTGCGCGACTTCTTTAGTGTTCGGGTGGAATAGTGGAAGAAGGCCGAGCCCTTGCACCCTTTGAGTGCCAAGTGAAGAAGAAGACACTCTATGGGAAGTAGGTGTGCAAAGCAAGAGAACCCGAGGCCATACCTTGTGTGAAGTGAAAGAACACACCCTTTGGGTGTATGTGCAAACAAGAACAAAGAAGGGGCCGTGGGCAGTGTGTGTGCAAAAAGGAGAGAAAGGCCGTAGCCTTGTGCAAACAAAGGAGACCACACCATTGTGTGTGTGTGTGCTAAAGTGAAGGAAGACCCGATGCCATGTGTGTGCACAAAGAACAACACCAAGTGGTGTGTGCCAAGTGAAGTGGAAGACCACACATTGTGTGTGTGTAAGAATTGAATAATCCGTAGTCATGGTTGTGCATTTGAACAAAGAAGAACACACTTTAAGTGTGTGCATTTGAAGAGGCCGAGGGCTGTAACCTTGTGTGTGCATACCTTGAAGAACAAACTAAAAGAACACTAAAGTGTGTGTGTACAACAAGAAGAGGAGGAGGCCAACTCATGTGTGTGCTAAAGTGAAACAATTGTGTGCAAATTAAAGAAGTGGCCGAACCTAGGTGTGTGCACTAAAAGTGTATACACATTAGAAGTAGAAGAAGGAGTGACCCACACAAAAGTAGAACACACTCTAAGTGTGTAAACAAATTGGATAAAGTGTGTGAAGTTCAGTGAAGGTGTGAGCTTAAAGTGACTACACCCTTTGTGGGTCTACTGCACCAAGAGGAAGAAAAGGAGAGTGCATGCATGCTTGCATGCACGTGCACACGTGAACAGTGCTAAATCAGTAGTGTGCAACTGAGACTGGACCAGACCAAAGTTAAAGATATCAGTTGTCTGAGTATTCAGTAGTTGGAGAGAGAAGCCAGGTCATCCTTAGAAGAAGGTGATAAAGCCTGAGCTAGACGAGAAGACCTGTTCACCACAAGTGATCAGAAGAAGAGCAAGGCTAGCAGCCTTTATCCCAGGCTGCTGAGGATACTTGAAGAACTTAAAGTGAAGAAGAGCTACTCGTGCGACTCAAGGAGCCAGGAGAAGACCCTGTGGGACTCAGGGAGAAGAAGTCTTCAGTGGGATTCTGGAGCAGGCCAGTGGGACTCTGGTAACACTTTGGGATGCAGTATAAAGACCCTCCTGTGGGACTCAGGAGAGATACAGTGGGACTCTGTATCGACCATTGTAATACTAACCGATTATAATGGGAGAATTTATGCTGAGAGAGCATGGCAAGTATGTAGGCCTTTGGTGCCGAACCTTGTAAATCCTTGTGTCCTGTGCCTTTTCATTATTGCATTATCCGGGAAAGGTTGAGAGATACAAGAAGAGTGGATCGAGGCTTTAACCAGCCATAGAGGTTTAATTGATAAGAATCAATTAGTAAAATGTTTTAAGGGATCACTGATTCATCCCCTCCCCCTCTCAGTGATTCACACTGATCTGGGCACTTCAATAGTTTTTCTAAAAACTACTAATGTGTTTATTATACCACTCATGTATTCACATGATATTTAGAATGGTTATTTTTTAGAATATGTTGGTGGTGTCCTAGTGATTTTTTGTCACAACCATCTTGGGCAGCTATGGCATGTCATCAGACATGGAGAAGAAACATATTATTTGTATCTACAAGTTTAAGGAATATATCATTTATTGATGATAGATGCATCATGCTAGGACCTGTAAAAACGATTGGATCGAGTAGGACTGAGGACTATTTTGGATAGTGTTATTTTAATTTTTTATGTATAATTTGAGCTCATTGTATATGATCCTCACCTGGGGGACCCTTAATGATATGTCTTACAAGACAAATTTTTTATAAATTATTTATGTAGTTATTTATTGTTACATTCCCTACCTTGTATCATTTGTTTATTTTATCAGGTATTTCTATTTATTATTACTTAACCCAGTAATTTCACTATCATAAATGTGGTATATTCTTACCATAATAAAGTTCAATAAATTTTTTTGCTAGTAGGAAACATCTAAAATATTGTGAGGTATGGTTGAGGTGATGTGGTTCATGCCAGTTCGGGTACCAATTAGTGGTTTGAGGTGGAGAGACATCATAGTAGTTATCATGAATAAATAATACATAATCAATAAAGTGGTGTGGATAATAAAAAAATTTAATTACTTTTTTCAGATCAAAATATATCTATGGGTAATATCAACACAACAATAACATGGATAATAATAGATGAATTTTAAATTAAAGAAATTCATAAGGATGAAAATTCATGATTTTACCGTCAAGGAAAAGTTCCAAGAAATCATTAAACATTCCATGAAGTACTCATGCATTGTTATCTTTTATAACATCAAGGACATATGCTAAAACATTTTCATTGTATGAGTCACTATACAAATAATAAAACACATTCTGGTTGTTATCATGATACCTATAGATTAATTGAGGAGAAATTTAAAATTGGTCCCCTACCATAACTTATATATGTCCAATTAATTTATCATATTTTTAATCAATAATTTATTATGTAATCAATATTCCTTATCATTCAATAAATATCCATATTTAATCAAGAATACATAACCACAAAATTTTACGAGTAAATGAAATAAATTTATTAATAAACATCTATTTGTTCATACCATAGATAATAATAATTATATGGGTTGTTCAATATTGAGATGAAGATTTATAGAGAACATATCCACATGGAATTATAATTATCCTTTGTAAATAATTAAGTATAAATTTTATATAAATAATGTATAAAAAGTGACATTAAATTTATAAAAAATGTGGGTTTTATATAAGGTAACGAATAATGAAAATTTTAGAGGAAAATAGACTTAAAACTATTTTATTTGAAAATTTTCTTCAAATATTTTGTATATTTGTTATTAAAATAATGTGATAAATCATTTCAAAAACTATTTTCATCCATTTAAAAAAATGATTTTGTATTGGAATATAAAAAGATTAAATTAAAAGAATAATTGAATAAAAATTTCATTAAAAAATATAAATTTATAAAGGAATATAAAAATAAAATTATTAGCATAGTGGTGAGAAAATTCATTCAGGCCTTGTATGTTAAAATAACATTGATTTCACACTTTTTTCTAAAAATTATAAATTTATTTATTTGGAAAAATTAAAATATCCCTTTTAATCCTTTGAAAATAAATTCAAATGAAATATGAAAACAGTATTACAAATAACATAATGGTATATTAAAACTTATAAAATATAATTTTATGATTATTTATATTGAATACAAAGATTACTGACCAATAGAGATAAATAAAGTCAATTTTCATTAGAAACAGTACATTGGTTTTTTGGGATTTGAAGAGAAGCAATGATGGGAGTAAACATGAAAAACTGATAAAAAACCATAGTAAATTAATATATATGGTGTTTATGGAAAAAATATAATTTTAATTCTTCAAATGTAAGTTTAATCATTGATAATAAAAATAAGAGTGAGGTTGTTAAGTAACCCTTTTTATCTTTAATAACGTTTTAATAAAAACCATTTGTAGATAAAAAAATGAATCTTTAAATACTATGAATAATAATAATTTTATGATATAATATGAAAAATTGGAAGTATAGACATAATATAAAATTAATTAGAAGCATAATGTTAAATTTGTCTTAATAGATTGGAATTTAGAAGAAAATCCCTTACCTAGGATTGCATCATTGTTGGACATGTTACATCCTCATAGATAAAGAATTTAAATTTAAATAATACTATATGAATAATCTTTTACATCTATATTCCATATTTTGGGTTCATTTTATAATCAATTATATTCCATTTATTATTCAGTTTTGGCATAATTTGTATACATATGGTAGTTTGGTCAATTTATACAAAACTAATTCTATATATTAAATTTGGTTAAAGGTGTTATGAATTGGTCATATCAATTCTCTATTTCTAATACTGATTTAAATATCATTTTTTCAATTAATATAATTTTATAACATATCATGTAAGGGTTTAATGAAAAATTAGCCACATCATTTTATTTAGACGGTAGTCCGTACATACACATGGACACCATTTTCCTTTTTTCTTAATCAATGAAATAGAAAATAAATTAGAAAACGTTTTAAAATTAAATAATAATAATTAAATTAATTATACAATATTTATTAGTTAAATAAATGATTATGACCATCCAATAAGAATGAAATAAAAAACAAATCATATCGCCACCTGTAGGTGGTAGTCCATATGTACACATAAGTGAAATTGGAAGAAACATATTTTGGGAAACACTTATTATTTTATAAAACCACATTATCATGAAAAGTTACTTACATGATGTAAAAATAATTACACCTTATAATATAATATATGACACATTAATTTTATCCTATGTTATTCATAGTAAAATTATAGTTAAATAATTCATCATGGTTCTTAATAAGTTTTTGAATATCCAAAAAATATCCCTAAAAAATTTTAAACTAAGTGTGTAGTGGGAACTAATGTTATGCATTGGTTCCTAATGAAATCAATCTCAATACATTTTTCTTCGTGTTTGTTACCCCTATGTACACATATTCTAGATCCACATCCACTTACTATTTTTGAATATGGATTTATTGATAGGAATCCACTCACTCCAACCTTTATCAAATTTTGAGGACTTTATCCTATACCTTGGATCATCTTTATAGTTATCCTTTGAGAAATACCTAGACATATCCATAGAAAAACACTTAGGTACCTCACTACAGTTTTCTGATTCTACATTCAAAATGATGAATAATACATTTTTTATCCCAAAAATTGAAACGTAGGTTTCTCATATATGGATATTACATCATTTTATATTAATATTCAGCACATTCAAAAAGTATATAAATGATGATTGTAAAAGTCTAGTTTCCATGGAAACATGTAACACAATCATCTTACTTGATGAAAGATTATCAATGTTACTGAAAAATATTTCACCACTTAGTAATCAAGTTTTAAATAATTATTCATAAAGTTGTGAACCTAAACATCAAAAAAGGTTGGGCTTAGATGAATAGTATGTGTAATTAAACGAGATATATAATAAATACATGAACATAAGTGTATTGGAACATGAGAAAAACAGTTGAAGATAATACCCCAAATATCTATGATCATGAACATGAGACATGTCATAAAATTTGAAATATCATAAGACATGAATCAAGATGGAATCAGTAACATAATATTTAAGATCATGACATAGGAATTAGACATGGAATTTTTTAGGAAATATATAAATATGAAATGATTTACATAGTAGTAAAGAATAACTTCCAAGGAAATAATATTAGAATGGGTTCACTCCCAAAACCATCTTGGTAGTTAGGGATCACTCCCAATACCATCTTAGTAATCGGGGTATACCCCCAAGACCATTATAATAGTGAATGATCACTCCAAACACCATTTTATTTGTCAAAGTTCACTCTAAATACCATCTTAGTAGTCAAGGTTCACACACAAGTCCATCGTAGCAGACAAAGTCCCTTACTGAACCAGTTTCAATCCCCATAATTGCATTTTTTATCTCTTTACTTTTAAATCTATAGCTAATGCATTAGATGGATATATAGGTCCAACTTGTAACACAATTAAATTAGACATACATGTTACATGAGATAACAAAACATTCATCATATCATGACCCATAAGAATAGATTGATTTATTAAACAGCATATCTTTACCCGTGAAATGCAACATGTACAATAAAAATTTCATCATAACATAAACTGTTGAAAAACGATAGGTGTTATAATAATTTCATCATATAATAACTTCTGAAAAGAAGTGGGTTTAATATGATTTTTATCATGGTATAAACCATTGAAGAGAAGTAGGTTTCATAAAAAAAAGTCATCATAAACATAAAAAATTTAAATAAATCAAAATAATGGATTCCATGGATCATATCCATATTAAATAACAAACTATATCAAATGATGTCATATTATATTGAGACGGATTTTGAAACATCCATTGGAGTAGTTCATAAAAAAATAACATTACTGAAAAAATCATTTTTTAAGATATAAAATATTATAAAAATAATTTTATTTGAAAACCAATTTGAAAACATCAAAATAAGGGTTTAAAAATAATATAAATGAATTTATGAGGAAAATATATTTTCAACTATGTTAATAATTTTTTAAATAATAAAACATTTTGACAACATTTTCATTGAAAATAAACCTGAAAATTTATAAATATATCCCTGAAAACCATATTATCATTTTTTTAAACATATTTTTTTCAAATAATTTTCCTTAAAATTTTAAATTTAATTTAATTTAATAATGTTTAATAATATTTTTTGAAATATAGTTTTTGAATAAAATAGATTTCTGACCAAAGGGATAAATAATTTTGGGATTTCTTAAAAAAACTTTTTTAATTGTCTTATATATCATAGAGTGGAAAATGGATCCTTTAAATGAAGATAATACAAAAAACCCATGGAGAATAAAATTCATGAGAAATATTGAGAGGTAGATAATGAAATGTTATTATGCAAGAATGAATCATATATAATCCTCCTAAATGATGATATATTAATATAAAATCATTACCACTCTGCTAATATTTAATCATAATCCCCTTGAAAAAATAAAATAAAAATAACATGAATAAGAATAAATTCATAATATTACATGTCAATGGGGATGCATTTATACATCATGAACGAACATAGGTGCATAACATAGCATGTGTCTCAAAGAAGGTGAAATAAGACAAAAAATCCCTTAGAGATTTTGTAACTCATGAAAAATAATCATAATCAAAGATATTTAATTAAATATATATTTAAACCCCAATAAATATGTGTTATGAATCATAAAAAATCATGGGTAGCACAAAAATCACATAGAAGAAATAGGCTACGAAAAAAACATGATTTTTATAAATGTAAAATGTGACATGTATGTTATTTATTGCTTAAGTATCATTTGTATAATAATACTCATGAAATAAAAATATAAATGAAAAAAACTATCATTAACTGTTTTATATTAATTATATATCATTTCAGTTGGCATTATATATACCACAGAAAAAAAAACGAGTGGTGAATATGGACTTAGTCTCTCGGAAATAAAAGTTAGACCTGATATCCTCTTACGTTATGTATTGACTCGCATCGTACAAGTTCGGACCTCCAATATAAAAAATAATTTTTTTATACTTATATAAAATAACCATATTAATAAAAATAAAATCATATATGATTTACTTATGATTTTATATTATGTTTTTATTAACAATTACATGTTTGAGTTATGTTTCGGCTAATAACCACTTTGTTTAACGTACATGTTTGGACTTGTAAATTTTTTTCCACTTACATATATAATGGTTAAATAATAAATATAAATTAAACCCATATATAAATATAATATATATTATATATTAAATTATTTATATTAATCCATAAAATTTAATTATAGGAAATTGTATACACTCTTCATGTAGATGGTAGGTCGTACGCATGCATAATTGTAGTTTTCATTTCCATATCATATTAAAAAAAATTAATTAATATATTAATATATTTATATTTAATTAATAGTATAATTATTATGTCCTATATATCACATATTTTTATTAAGACCATGCTTAATACATTCATTGTATAGCGTGAACAAGTCACATCGCTTCGTGAGGTGCAAGTCTTTTGTACACACGAACGAAGTTATCATATTCCTATAAAATCAAAATAATTAATATATATGTGATATAAATATTCAGAAATTATAAAAATAAAATAAACCTCATATATAAATAATATTTATATTATTATTTTCGACCTAGAAAGGTGGAAATTTAAAAACGAACCACATCAGTTCGCAGGGCTGATGTCCACCGTACCCAAGAATGATGATTTCACAACCCATTGGAAGAGAGTGTGTGTGGTTGTCTGTTGTAGCTTTATAATTCAAAAATATTAGTATATATATGATTCGTGGATATTATATGATAAATATATAAAAATAATTTAATGTGTTGGTGATGGAAATAAAAAATATATATTAGATGAACATTTCCTCATCTTCGGTTATTCTCCTATGGTTTAAACTAAAACCATAAAAGGGTTGATTTATTCCCAAAATAAATATTTTATTACTAGTTTAGGTAATTTAATAAGTTATTTAGGATGGTTTTTGAGATAAATGACTTGATATCTTTGAAAAAGTGGTGGAGAGGGAGGTCACTTTTACAGTTTATGAGGACCGACATTCTTATAAATATTAAATGGTTTTCACAATTTGGAGGTCTCCATTACAAAATGTGGCTAAGAAATGGATAATAGTGGTGGTTAGTGATGATTATTTTGAAATTTAAATCCAAAAAACAAAAATTATTTCATTTTTAATATGTTCTTCATTAACTTATATGATTCACTATTTTTCACTTTTGGTTGGATTATTAAGGAATCTATTTTTCTAACCATATACATTTATTCATTAATACTAAATTAAAGTGATATTTTTTTTAAAATTTAGAACATTTTTTTATAAAATATTATCAATAATTCATAAAATAAAACTATTATATGTTATGTAAATTAATATTAACAGAAGCACAAGTAACTTGAAAAATATTTTTAACACTTACATCGCAATTAATGTTTTCAATATTTAATAAGAAATATTTTCATTATAAAAGATCAATTGGTTAATATATTAATAATATATTATATTTATTATCATTTAAAAACACATGGAAGAAGATATTATTGTTAGTATTTTGAAATCTTTTAATAAAATATCTTTTATTATTTAATAACATTAATTTCAATTTTGAAATTATTTATTTAATTTCATTTTAAAAATATCAAGAAAATGATTTATTTTTAAAATATTATATTAATAACTATGTAACATGATATATTCATCCAATAAGTTATTTTAAGAAAACAATTCATCCATTTTACATCGCTTTTAATATTTTAAGTTTCATTTATACATTAACGTATAAAATAAATAATTCCAATGTTGGCATTTATGATGCATTGAAATCAACTATTTAATATTTAGAAAATTTAAATAAATTATAATGATAATAAAAAATCATTTAACATTAAAAATAATATTTATAAAAAAAATATCATGTTTTTATTCTATCTAAGAGCTTTATAAATAGAAAAGGAAAGAAAAGTTCTTTTTTGTTGTATTTGAACATACTAAAACTTATTAAATAGTTATCATTCTTTGCATAATATCCCAATATGTCAGAAAAATCAATCCCATGGTGGAAAGGGTCTTCAGATGTCCTCAAAATGGCTTTCGTACATGGTTTTAGACAATTTGTCTCCATATATTCTAGGATTAACCACTATGTAAACTCATTATTTCATTATTAACTATAGTTAATTTTTATTTATTTTCACTTAAAACATTTATAAAATATTAATATGGCCTTATCATACCTAATAAATTATTTAGATCCTCAATATTGAATAATTCTTCCAAAAAAATTACATATGTGAAAGAATTTATTTTTTAATTAATCTCATAAATGGGACAAGAAAGCAGGTTTATGAAGTGAAGATGTTCAAAATTTTACATTGTTTTTAGCTGAAAATACATTAAAAAAATGAGTGAAAATATCTACAATTTATTAATATATGTATAATTGAACTATTTTTTAATTTATAACCATTTGAAAATATATTTTTTACAATATAAGTTATTAAAAAATTGTTTTTTTTCAATTAAAATCCAATATCATTCACTATTCGTCAAAAAATGAAACCTCTCAGAAAAATATCAAAATTTAACTGCAAGATAATTTTGATAGTACTCTTTCAAAAATTAAGTTTATTTTTTTCAATTAAATCTTCAATAAGTGATGATATTAAATTTTAAATTATGTGTTCCATGTATGATTGTATCATCTTTTATAAAATATATAACACATTAACATGTAGAAATAATATATTATTGTATGTTTATTAATACTATACATTCCAAAAATTACAATGACTATGATATAACTAACTTATTAAATAATAATATTGAAATTAAGTTTTAGTTCAGTTAAACCTAGTATTGTGTGTAACATAAGAAAAACATATTGTTTAATATACCAAAAGCTAAAATTAGTGTTTTGTGTAACAAATGAATAACACAAGTTTACATAAAATTAAATATTAACATGGTGTGGCGTGAAACATAATCTAATTTTTTTTAATTTATTCAAAAACCAATTCATAAAAATTAGACATGTTACAACTACTCCTTACTCAAGGAAACTAAGGGAACCTAACTACATTATTACTATGTTCTTCTCATATCATAGGTACCCAAAAGGGGTCCATGTATCCCACTGAAAATGTTTATAAACAATCCCTTATCCATAGGTGTATGAGTCATTAATCTAATTATTTGGGTTTCGTTATATCACTTACCACTTGTGTCCATCCAAATTATTATTTTTTTAAATTATTTATATAAAAGTTTGATCACCCTAAATGAAGAAACCACACTTAATATGTGTATATTAGAATCATAAACCATAGGCTATTCTCAAGGGACGTCCTACCTCAATGATGTTACCACAATTTGTGTAAATCATGACCACTTCCTAATATCATCCAAGACCAATCTATCACTGCCCATTTTCACAATTTATTTTCTCTAGTAACAAAAACCAATTTTTAATTATAATGATTAGTAATTATTTATTAATGTTATTTATAATAAATTATAATTAATTATAATTAATTTTCAATTCAACCAAATTTGAATGAATTTAAACTAAATCATTGATCCATAATTACATACTAATATAATGGACAACTACTCTTTCAAAATCCATCAAAGACTCAAAACTCTAAATTAGGAAAAATACCAATCAACTAACACAGATTCAATAGATAAATAATATTTTTTTCAATAAAATATTATAAATAAACCCATAAAGAGATGTGACTCAAAAAAATGGAATTAATTTGTATTTATTTGTTGTTTCAATAAATCCTCTAGGCATGCCATGTGAAATCCACATCATTTATGACATTTTCATCCATGACTTGGTGGAAAACATCCCACAATCCTATATCAGGTCACAGAAATTATATAGTAAGATAAGTGTAAGAACAAAGAGTGAGGGTGAGGTTGATTATAACTCAAAACTACATTAAATCAAACCATGAACCACACCAAACAAGACGTAATCAAAATGGATAGGAGGAGGAGACCCTCCAGGTCCGACCACATTAAAGGGATGAAGAAAAGAGGGATGTGTATTAAAATATTGTGGGGTATAATATGTAATTTCAAACAATTAAACAGATTCTAGAAGGACTTATAGTTACAATAAGGTTTTCTAAACCATTCACTAACAATGAAATTATAACTATCTTAATCCATTCCTCTTCACATAGTTTGACTATCTGGTTTACAAAACTATGTAAACCATCTGAATCCTATGTTATGGTTTTTCTTGTTTTCTCTACAAACCTGGTATCAACCATGTTCTAGTCCCAATCTATGAATAAGGCTAAATATTTTCCCCTAAAATTAGGATGATATTCCAATAATTATGCCTTATCTATACATTCAAACTATTAACATTTGACAGGAATACCAAATTCCTAAAAAACAAAAAATTGAAAGGTTTTACATAAACCATGAACGCATAACCTTTTGAGTCAAAATGTATTTCAATTATATCGAACATGAAATTTATAATAACAATTCATTTAATTAACTTATTTGTTCATTTAACTTTAATACATCCTTAGATTTTAGGAAATTTTTCAAAAAATTTATATTTCTGAATAGAAGAATGAAATTTTACTAGATAAAATGATTTGTCTTATTCAAAATGAATTGTTATAATGTTTATAATTATGGTCAAATTTTTTTTGATAATGATTTACAAAAGTGAAAAATGCAGAATAAAACGATATAATAACTGAACTAGTTATATTTAAACATTCATAAAAAACTATGGTTGGTAGAAAACGTGTTTTATTATTGGAATCCTTATTAAATATTGAAGATAAAGATATAAAATTTTTATGGACAAAAAACATCATTCCATTGGATAAAATATTGTTACATTGTGATGGAGTATAAAAATAAGGGCATTATACCAACATGTTGAGATGTCAAGAAGGGGTCTGTTCTATGGCCACTAAAACAACCTTCGAGAATCAATGAATTTGACTATTTGATATTTGTCGATAAATTTGATTAGTTATTAATGAGGAGTAATATAATATATCATTTATGGTCTAATAGTTGTTTTGAATCTTTTTTAACACCTTTTTACCATGAGTGAATGTTTTTTTATAATTTTTAGCGAGTCGTTCTTGTAAGGAATCCACTATGAGGATAATTTGAAAATAGCTTAAACTTTTGGTGACTGGTAATTGTTAATCTGATATTGTATAACATTGGTACTATGTGGAAAATAATAAATTTTTCTGTAGAATCTTGTTGATTTACGGGTCTTGTGTCAAGGGTAATAGAGTTCTTCCACTCTCTGTATCAAGGGTTTACATACATTAGGAAAATATACCATCACAGATTTGTAAAAATGATAGATAAGTAATGTTTGGGTTATTGAAATCATTATACCTTTAAGATAATTACTATATTTATTCATATAAAAGTTATTAATGTTATATTTACAATATTTTTATAAGATTCATTTTTCTTATCTATACAAGTTCGATTTTCTACTATGCAATATAAATAAAATATTTACCTAGTTTTTTATAAACATTTCTATTCTCTAATAATCCGACATAATGTTGATAAGATAATCCTATATAAAGAGGATAGTTTGAATTTTATTTTTTGTTTTATAAAATTCAATTCACCGCCTCTTATATCCATTATAGTACTGTTCAATCCGACAAAACCATGAAATAGGATAAAAACCCCAAAAAAATAACATGATGCTTATGAGATTCAGTCGATCTCTTGGAGAACCTCTTAAACCTCAATCCCTATCCGAAAACATATTATATGGATTCCAAAACTCTCATAATTACTATATTAATCTCAATTATAAATAATTCTCTAGCCCTAATATAAAAATTTAAATTCCAATAGAAATTCACAAATAATAAATACATGTGTATTTCCAGGGGAATAGTGGTTTAGGTGAGCATTGGAAGGGGCCTAGTGGACCCAATCCTGGGACTAGCAAGAGCAATCTCAGTTTTTTTCTTGTATCCTAGGTACTGGTGGTCTTAATATGGTATTGGGTTTGGTGGGCCGGAAAATATATTTATTTTTAAAAACAAATTTTAAAATTAGTTATAAATTATTATTTATTAATATTTTCATTCAAAATTAAAAAATAAAAAATTTCTCTAATCATTATAAAACACTTATGATAATCCGCCATGAAATGATTAATATTAAATTTTTAGAGCATAAAAAAATTCCTATTATTGAGTTACATGATGGTTTAGGAAAATCATTGTGAATCATTTTATAGTGGTTTGAACAATTGATAATCCCTGAAAAATCCACCATTTAATAATTTTTGGAATAGTGTACCAAATATAAATAGAAAACACAAGTGGATTGGAAATATAAAATCTCTTAGATATTTTTGTTGAAATGATCCATAGTTCCCTTTTAGATAATCTAGAAAATGGGCATGAAAATTACTCAAAGGTACTTACGTAGACCATAATTTTCAACTACATTAACTCAAAATTACAGGATATGTTGATTAGGCACCCTAATCATGAAATCACAAACTGGTATTTCTAAAACAGTTGGCTGAAAATTGTATTTTGTATATTATAGTGGTTAACCTTAATCAAAATTGGAAAATTAAACACATTATATTTGTTAACATTTCTTTATATTTAATTATCCATCATTTATTTCTAGACTATAACATTATTTATGGTTGTATCATAACAAGTAAAATTGAAAAAAAAAATTATGACGCAATAATTTAGTTAAGGTATTATTTATTTATTTATGAATAAATAACATTTATTTTTAACATTACATGCTTTTGGATTTTAGATATAAAATACATAAATAATAAATAACTCTATCGTATAATTTATGTGTATAAACATCATTTATAATAGATGTAATTTTTATACATCATAGAAGTTATTCAATTTATTCAGAAACATACATTAGTAATTTACTATTCCTTGTAATATATATATTATACATATTATTTCAATTTATTTAAGATAAATTGATATTTTATATTTACTATTTGATCATATTTAATCATAAAATATAGAATTCATCACATAAATAAATAAATAACTATGAACATACAAAATAATGTAAAGGCATGACATGACCATGATATTTTATCTACCATTTAGTTAATAAAGTGATGATAAATTTACCTTGAATAAAGGTAAATAACACATGGATACTTAAATTGTATGAAGTTATAAAATTCACAATCATATTTGTCTCCTTGATTTAATTTATCCCCGCTCGAGTCTTTAACAACATCCTCTTACCAAGAACTCTTTTATGTATACTTTTTTACTCACATGTAACTAAAAGAGACCCCACATTTTATGGTTACATAAAATAATCATTGTGTATGAATACCCATAAAAAATAAAGGAGATAGATATTATTCTATTACCAAAATATTTATTTAATAATAAATATCACAATATTCCATGAAATAAGTAATTATATTAAATTAGTACAGCTATCACATAAATAAACTGATCAAAGAACATGATCATTAACAAAATTCAATAATTAACACATTTAGTACTTCTATAAGTTTTCCAAATTAATATCATTATGATATAATATCTTGAAATAAGAAATTAATAAACAAATTAATATGTTAATTAATTATCATAAATTGTATACAACGTATAGTCCTTGAGGCATGATAAGAATCCAATAAATTAATATTTAAATGTATTTAATAAAATTTGTTTTATTTTTTTAATAATTTAAGTACATGGTGTGTACATTGGAGGCCACATGACATGTAGTATATGGATTATTTTAAATCCCATTTCCAAAATATAATATTTACATGATAGATACTATCATTTGAAATGTAATGTGGCACATGTTGGGTACTATTTTTGTCATGAACTATATAATTGAATGATATGTATCACCATATAAAATTTCATGATATACATGATGTTCAGTTTCATGTGGTCAATACATATATTCTTGATTATGTTTATGAACACATGAAATACTATAAATATGTATAGTTAACATCATTAGAAAAAACATTTGAATTACACAGTATGTATAATGATTATTACACATCTCATAATAAAATATTTAACATGAAATTAATTAATACCATGTGTTGAACAACATGAAATGTAAAAAATCAGTTCACTTATACATGTTATGTGGTGACACAAGTCAAATGGTACTTATATTGGGTCCCAAGATAAGTAGTTCATTTATTTACACATCACATAGTTGATAGTAAATAAATATTGTGTAATGACATCACATACAGATCTAAACAACATGTCTCAAATTATGATACATTTAATTCATGTGGGACTAGTCAATGTGGACAATCTAGATACACTATATAAAATCAATGTATAGTTATGCTGTCTGGTGGTATTTAATACAATGATTATAATAATACAATGTACATACCCCCATGAGGTGCCATGATTTCTATGGTGTGTTCCTTATGCACTGAGAAGCCCCATGAATAGTGTGTAATTTATCATTACACATCATGTAATTGTGTTATGAATCTATCGAACATGGTGGCTCCATATAGAATCATTTCACATGTTTTCACTTTTTTTTGACCATTCTAGATTCATTAACAAATCATTTCTTCTATTAGGATTAGAATAAAAATATAAATAAAAATACTAGTAAACAAATAAATTTCATTTTTTTAAATTAAATATTAATAATTATATTTGGAAGCACATGAAGGTTTTGGGGTATAATGTAAGTGTCATGTTGGTGCCTAATTTTTTTATTTTCAATAATATTAATTAATAACAACCAAATATATTCGTGAAAAAATATTCAAATCTCTATATATAGTCATTACATTTTAATTAATAATTATTTTAAATTTTTGATTACTTTATTCTAGGTAATTTCCATGGTTAAATTCTATTGTTGCACTAGTTATGTAGTTTTTTTAGTGTAAATGGAAGCAATGATTTCTCTAAATTTATCCACATGTGATCTTGGAAATTTTTAATTTTTTTCATGATGTTATAGAACATATCAATAAAGAAACAAGTACTTTACAATGCTCAGAAGGAATCACAACAATGATCTCTTATTCTCTCTCTAGATTGATGAGAGGGAAATGGGATGATTTATCTGTAGGGATTGATAGAATTCTATAGGATGTATCTCCATTGTGTTAAAAACTAAAAATGTCATTATTTAAAATATATAGGCAGAGTAAAAAATATAAAATTTCATAAAGGACATTATTAAATTATTTCTTATAAGTAAATAAACTATATCAAATAATAAAAATAATAATATTATTATTATATCACATGAAATGTGATTAATATTATTTCATAAAAATATAAATTAAGATTTATTTATATTAAATTAAATAAATTATTTCATTCACATCATGTCATTAATATCAACACAAATCCTCTTATGGAATGTATCAAATCTTTAAAAATAATAATAAAATATATAATCTTTCTATAAAATATTTTAATTACTAAAATTTTGATTAAATATTTATATACATATTCACATTTGTAAAATAAATATTCATTTTAAACAATTAACAAACCTTATGAACATAAAATAATTTATTATCACCTTTTTAATTGTTAAAAATTGATAAAATTTTAATCGAATATTCTAGTTTCAAATATATCAGGATTGAAAATATATGATCAAAATTAGGTGAATATATATTATTTCACATGATTAGACAAAAAAATATTCTTAAATATTAAATAAATATAATTTAATGATATTCAAGACACACTTTTATTATGACCCTTGAGGTACCTTAATCAATTATTTTATGTGAAGTTCTCTAAATTCCACGTTAAACGTGTTACAAAATGGAAAGTCACCCATTAAAGAAAAAAGTAAATTTAGAAACAAAAATAATCGTACAAATAATGTTATTATATATTATAATACATATTTATTATGATATGTCATAAATTAATAAGCACAATTGTGTCCACACCTTATATAATTGATTTATCTATATTTTGAATTCAAAAATAAATTCATCTATAAAATACCATGGCCATATATTGCATCAAATCATCTAATTTCTATCAATGGAACAAAGACATCCCATTTCATTAATATGGAAGATAAAAATTCTTTTTTTTAATTTCTCAATTAATATCATTAACATTATGAGAAATCTAATGTATACTACCTTAATCTAAGAATATTTCATCAAGTTTTCAATCCATACATTAATGTACATGATTCATGAAATATATTAATAATTATATCATATCTGAGATATGACTACACATATCATTATTAAAATTTATTTCTTGTTTTATATACAATGGTTTATTTAATAAAACCCAATAAGATCACGAGGCATAGTGTCTTTGGGAAATTAGGAACATGAAATTGTATCATAAATCATGGATATAAAAAATTTATGAAAAACATAATAACATTCACTAAATATTCAATTGTTACTCTAAAATTTCACAAGATAACCTTGGTATGTATATAGGAAAGGGGTGAGAAATAAATCCTATTAAATGAATGATAATATAATATGAAGATGAAAGATATACATGTCCGGAAAGATGCATATAATGGTGATAAAATAGGTCTAAGAATCATAAAAATGATCATCAATGCTTGATACAACACGATTATAAAAATGAAACCTGGGAAAATTTTAACAATATAATACTTAATAACATAAAATATATTTGAGGCTAACTTCTAATAATCATAACATATTATTATTAGGATAAAATCCAATGAATCGTACATGTAATCTAATGTGATTTACGTTGGGCAGGTATTGTCTCAATAGTACTGTATAAATATTAATTATTTTGATGATCACAAATATGCTTGCTTGTTTTACTATTCAATTTATTTTACATGTATTTTAAAAAAAATATATTGTTTACAATTCATATTTTGGAATAATATTTTAGTATTTATTCATGATAAATATTAGTGAAAGTGTTTAGAATGCCCTTATGCATATTTTAGAAACATTGTTCACTATTTTTTATTTCCTGGAATAATTGTTCATTCCCATTGGTAAAGAATGTAACGTAATGAACAAACTTTAAGTTTGTATTAAAGGATCAACACATATGGTTTATCAACCATAATTTGGATGAAATGTATGGTCAAAGAACATTTCATTTGAATGAAACCATAGGTTTTTCAAACAAAAAATGTATGGTTAATGAACCATATATAATTATGGAACCTTATGTTTGAGAATGAAATGTATGAATCATCAATGTTACTTTTGTAATCAACCTTACGTTGTCAACCATACATTTAGGGAAATTGAACATATGGGCAATCAATGTTTCACTCATAATTTAATCATTTCAATGATGAAAATATGGATTATCAACCCAATGATGTGTGGTTGAACCCTATGTTTGGTGTTTCTTCATTTTATGAACATGCCTTTCATTTGACTTATAAACATCAGAAATTTGAATTTACAATTTTATCAGGGTTTTCTATAATAGTATTTACATAATATCAAGGTGATTTAAAGTTCGATTATGAATGATTCAAAGCTAGTCATAAATTCATTGAAGTGTTGTTTACAACAGATATTTTCTTTCATATAATTAAGGGAGGTTATAACTACATTGACATGTTATTATTTTAATTTAATTAAATTTATCCAACATCATTAGCATATCTGAATTCTTGCTGCAAATATATATATTATATAGATCATTATCCATCGGATGGGTGGATATCTTTCATCTGTGTTGATACTAATTATTCATCATGTTTTCTTGTAAAAAATCATTTACAGTGCTATAGTGACCGAGTCTGTCAGAAATGGGGACTACATTTTTATGATATAATTGTCCAATCCTGGAAGTGTGGTGCTCTGTTTTTTGATGTTCATAAAATCTAAGATCTTTTGTGAAACCATATAACAACCTTGCTCTTTATTACACACATAATTAAGATTTATCACATAAAGATGCACTTAATACAATTCTAAGGATCTAGAGGTCTAGTGTCATGGGAAATTAGTGACATTACATGATAACTTAAGACATAAAATTACAAAATCATTGTTGAAAACTTCATTTATATAACAACAACATTCCCACTTACCTAGCATTTAATTTGACAGATTGAGGACATACATATGAAAAGAGTGAGCTACAAAGACCAATAAGGGAGTAAAAAGGGAATAACATGAATAATATAGTACATGTTTTACAATATTCATAACAATTAATCATATGAGAAACATGAACCTAAAGGAATTATATATCATGATTATCATATCTTGTTAATGTGGAATCAACATTTAACATGATATTTTCTTGAGCCAATGATAATTTCACCTAGAGAATGATTAAACCCTCATTTAAATTGAATTATCATGAGTAAACCATAATTTCGATTGGTGTATCATGATACTAATCGTTACCCAATGCATTGGAGTGTTATCAGGGCTCACACTTCTTTATAATATCACTTCACGCATATTTGTGCCAAATAGATCATAAAACATGGAATCATTGAACATCATAATTTATTCCACAATAAAAAAATATAGAATATACACAAAACTCTTTAATCAATAAGTAAATGTTCATAATGGTTAATATAGTTGATAGAGAAATGGGCATGGAATTCACTACACAAAGACAATAGCTTAAAAATTTGCTGTGAAATTTCGGCAGCATAACGATGTGACATAATAATTCATATTTTTTTTATGAGAGATAAAGGTATTTCTAAAAATATTTACATTAAATGGATAGTAAGTAGGTTATACAGAAACATGTCCTAATATATGTAATGGAACTTAGATTCATAATATAGAAGAATTTCATGAATGAAAACGAGGAGAGAGAAATCCCTTACAAAATTTCTGCATGATAACATGTGTATATGGGAGGCATTAATGAGAGATAAAGGGGTCTCTCAACATTTGAACAGAAAAAGGTATGTATGGGGGAGGTGTGAAATCATACCCAAGCATATGTAATTGAAAAATAATGGTTTAACAATATAATGAAATTTTGACAAATATGAGAAAGGATGAAATTCTATACGTGGAAATGTGGTCCCAAAGGCTAGAGAGAGGATTCAGAGGAGGTACAATGTGCCTTGGGAAGATTATATAGAGAGGATCTATGAGCTTGGTCACGCATAAAATGGTTTGAGTGAAGAGGGATGAGAGGTTGGTGTGTTTATATAGGAAATGATAAAGACTTTTTTATTGTTCGGGTTTTGGACACCACACATTAAACTAATCAAAATCAAAAACCATTCCATGGGGTTATCCCATTTTTTTGAAAAATGGGAGTGCAAAAAATTATTTTTTAAGGCCAGTGGGCAATCATCATCAAATATTTGGCATTCTTATATGCAGGCGAGTCACCCTCTCATTAAAATCATTTTAAAATGATAAAAAGTTATATTAGTCTTGGAGGGTCCACTAAGGCACCATAAAAAAATTAAACAAATATAAATCACATTATTTTAAAGTTAAAACATATTTTGGCTGATAATCCCATTTATATTATTTTATTACATCAATATTGGGTCCTTATGATGTCATTAAATGCATCATATATTTAAACAGTGTTTAAAGTTTTTCCAAAAATCGGACTTTCTTAAAAATTTATGAAAAATTCATGAATGGATAATTTCAACATCCTAAATCCAAAAATAATATTTATTTTATCTAAATAATTTTTTAAATATGTGAATTTTAAATTTTTTTAAAAAAACTAACATTTAATGAAATTTCATGGGTTTTGATAAAAATATTTTTCAAGCCTTAATAAAAATTTAAATTTTATTCAAAAAAGTTATACGGTATTTTATATATAATATTGGGTAATTTAGTAATAATTTTTCATTAAAAATACTTTTTAATTAAAAACCCATTAATTCATCAATATATATTTCTTAATTGAATATTATCTAAAAATACAATTAGAGCATTTAAAACAATTTAAAAAGTAACAATAATAAAATTAATGTATATTGTTTATTAAAAATAATGCACATAATCATAGTGTTTGTGTCTTGTTACATAACCTATTATAACACCAGCATGAGACCTAAGGGTAAGGTGTGTGATGGTGACAGACTCTTGGGGGGGGCTCGGATAGCATCGATTGGGTGGTAATCCTTATTTACTTCTACTTCATACTTAGGCGATTCTGGTCATGCATAATGTGTTGAAGCACATCATGGGATTGGTCAAGAGAGAAGACTAGTAACACTAACTCCTTTCTGAGATCTGAAAAATGAGCATCGTATGGACAAATTCTACTGTATGGGTCCAACAATTCCTTTTTCTGAGTAAATTGGATTTGTTAATTCCCTATTTTTATACTAATCATGTAGTCATTATGCTTTGGCTATATTAGAAATGATTACAATTCATAACATTATTTTAAAATCCAAAAACATAAAACCAAGTAATTGAATATGTTATATGACCATTTTCAGTAATAAGACTTTTAATATGATCAAGAGTAATTTTCATTAATAAATTATTGGGTCATTACAATCATTCCCCTCAAAAAAAATTCCCTTGGAATTTCTTTTTCAATCAATAATACTGATGAGGGTTATAAGGCTTCATCACATCCTCTTATTCCCACGTTGCTTCTTTAATCAAGTAATTTCTCCAAAACATCTATACAAGGGGCATTTTCTTATTTCATAGAAATTTTTCACTATTACATGTTATCTTCACCATATTTTCTTCATAGGAGATAAAATTATTCAATGGTACCACGTCTGGATTGACTACATACAATGGGTCATGTATGTACTTCCTCAAGAGAGATACATGGAATACTTCATGTACTTGAGATAGGTTTGGTGGGAGTGTTATTCAATAGGACATGACTCCAATGGGATCAAGGATATCAAAAGGTCTGATGTACCTTGTAATATTCTTTCCCTTATTAACAAATCTCATAATTCTCTTCCACAATGATATGTAGAAGAATACCATATCTCTGACATCAAACTCTAGGTATCGTCAATGTTTATCAGCATAGATCATTTGTAAACTCTAAGACGTTTTAATGTGTTGCTGGATGGTCTTAACCTTCTCCACCATTTCTTTGACCATTTTTTGACTCAGGAGTTTTCACTCCCCAACTTTATCCCAACATTCTAGTGTTTATCACCTATTCCCACAAAGGGCATCATAAGGAGTCATTTTCATGATTTAGTGTAAATTGTTATTGTAAGATAACCCAACTATTATAATATATTGATCCCATATTCTATTGATGTCCATGGAGCATGCTATCAAAATTTCCTCACGTGTTAGGATAGTCCAATCTGATTGGACATCATTTTTAGGATGATGGGTCGTAATGAAGTTCATCTCAGTATTCCGAGTATGTTGGGGATTATTCTAGAACATAGATGATAATATGGGATCTCCATCAAATACAATATATAGTTGAACTCCATGAATCCTAACCTCTTATATTTTTTATATTATTTCAAACTAATCCAATGAGAAATACGCTAAAATAGAAATGAAGTGTGTTGTCTTTGTAAGACGATCCACAACAACCTAGACAACATTTCTTCCTTTGGATTTCTTCCGATGTCTGATGAAAAAGTCCATAGTGATGTTCTGCCATTTTCAGGATGGTATGGGTAATGGTTTCATCATCCCCTTATATTTCTGCCTCTCAGCCATGACTTACTGAAATAACAAGAACTTTTATTTATACTCATCAATCTTCTTATTCATGTTATCCCAAAAATAATTATCTTAGAGATATCAATACATCATTGTGTTTCTTTGTTTAGTGGATAAATTCAAACTATGTGCATCATCCCAGAGTTCCTTCTTTAACTCCATATTTTATGGAACACATAGTCTTGAACCAAATCTCACAATTACATCTTCATTAACATTGAACTCCAAGGATTTCCCTTTTTTGATAATTCCCACATTCTTTTGTATCTGCACTCATCATTTTGAGGATCTTTTAACCTTTCAAAAATAGATGTTTGAGCAATAATTTTTGAATGGATTGATGATGTTTTATTATTAAGATTCCAATGTCCATGTTCCACAAATCTATGAATATTGTATCCTTATTTATTCTCGTCAATGAAAGTGTTTCTGGATCCTTTCTACTTTTAGAATATGCCACCTTGTCGCTTTCCCAGGTTGGTAATAGATTGAGCGGTTATAGTCTTTGATCACCTCTAACCATCTTCATTTGATCATGTTAAACTTTTTATGTGTTAATATATATTTGAGGATTTTGTGATCCATGTATATCTCACATTTCTCCCCAAAGAGGCAATGTCACCAAATTTTTAAAGCGGATATTATTGCAGCCAACTCTAGATCATGTGTTGGATAGTTTTTATCATGACCATTCAATTACATTATTTTATAGGCAATGAATTTGTCAGTTTTCATCAACACAACGCTTGTACCCTTATTCAAAGCATCACTAAATAACACAAAAAGTTCTCCACTTGTTAGTATTGTGAGCATGGGTGTAGTGATAAGACTCATTTTCAACTCCTTGAATCTATCTTTTCATTCGTAAACTCTATAAAACATGACTCCCTTCTGAGTTAGCATGGAAAAAGGGTTTGAAAATTCGGTGAAATTTCTCTCAACTCGGTGATAATATCCATATAACCACAAGATGATATGGATATCCTTCACTGATGTTGGACTCAGACATCCATCTATTACAGCTATCTTGGAGGGATCCCTATATACACCATTATTTGTGATTATATGACCGAAGAATGAGACCTCCTTAAACCAGAACTCACACTTATTGTACATTGTATAAATACTCACTTTATCCTGGTCCCTAGTACAATTTTAAGATTCTTCTCAAGATCATCCTTGGTTTTATAGTATATTATACTATAATCAAAAAATACTACCACGAAATTATCGAAGTAATCTCCAAAGACTCTATTCAGCAAGTCCATCATGATGGTTGGATCATTTGTGAATATGAAAGGCATTAATATGAATTCATTGTGCCCGAAGCATGTATGTAAAGAAATCATGGGGATATCCTCATTATTTACCCTTACAAGGTAATATTTTGATCGCTGATCATCATTGGAGAAGTATTGTGCTCCACGAAGCTGATCGGACAAGTCATAAATTCAGGATAGAGGATACTTGATCTTTTTCATGATTTTGTTGAGATCATGATAATCAATGAAAAGGCGTATGAACCCATCCTTCTTCTGGATGAATAGGACTGCTGCATCCCATGGTGAAGCACTTGGGAATATAAACCCTTTATCCATATTCTCCTGTAATTCTATCATTATCTCCTTAAACTCCACAACATCCATTCTATATGGATTCTTGGAAATTGGAAAATTTCTATTATTAAGAACTATCAAGAATAGAAAATATATTTTATAAGGAAGACTAGACAATTCCTTAGGATACAATTTAGTGAATTCATTCACGATATGCATATCTTCAAGGATGGATGCTTCCATAGACTCCATCATCTGACTAAGACATGTGTGCTCATAGGGCAGTAATATCTACACTTGAGATGATGGTTCTAAAGATGATTTATAATTCTCCTTGAATTTGTATAGAATTGGGGTTCGATTGACCATATATAGAGTGATTTCCATCTTATAGAAATTTATGTTGTATCTATATAAAAAATTACAATCTATTCTATGAATCACATCAAAATTAACTGAAGTGAGTATGAAGTGGTTCACTGGTTTTTTCAATCCTCAAATTGTGACAAGGGAGGAGTTATATTCATTGGATGAAATAATTTCCCCATCTATTGTTCTCACCGATATCTTTACTTCCATGATTTTTGGTAGTGTTTGGATTTTTCAACTAAACATTCGAGGTATAAAATAATGCATAGAACCAAGAACAAAAATTAGGTTCCCTATTAATTAATGAATAAATAGAATACCTGTCACCACATCATTTTCATGATTCCCTTTGGTAATAGTGTTGGAAAAAGCTATCCCTTGCAACCTTAGAAGTTGTTGGTGGCATCCTAAAACACTTGGGTTAGGGAACTGGTTTACAAAGTGACCGATACTTTGCAACTAGAGAAAAGAACAATGTTTTGAGGTTTGAATGAAGCGTTCCTCTCCTAGGTCACAAAATAAGGTGTTTCTTTCCCATAGTTAATGTCAATGTGCCCTTCTCTTCCACAAATAAAGTATTTCCTCATACACGTCAAGAAATCATTGTTGTGGTTTTTTCCACACCTTTGGAATATGGGGTGACCGAATTTATTAGAAACATCAAATTTATCTATCAGAACACCATAATTAATTTCCACCTTTTTCTTCTTATGCACATGATACCCCTGAGACTTTCGGATCACCATTTCAAATTTTAGGGAACATCGGGAAATTTCCACATAGCTATCATAGTCATGGATCACTAGGGCATTCCATAGGCTTGGTTTTAGCCCACCAAAGTAGCAGCCAACCTTGCATTCATGGGTAATGAAAATGTAGATGGAATATCATGTAATACTTGTGACGTTTTCCTCATATTCGCTAATTTATTTTTCATCTTTTTTCTTGAGGGAAAGGAAGTACCATACCATCTTATGTTGGAGGGTGTGCGGAAAATAATTTTCAAAAAACATTCTCCAAAAATCCATATATTCCAAAGAATCTATATCTTCCTCATGCTTTATGTTTTGGATAAATTAACACCATTGATCAGCTTCACCCTCCATAAGATAAGCAGCCAAAATAACCTTCTTTTGTTCATAACATTGATGGATAGAGAAGATATTTTCAATGAATTTGATCCATTGTTTGGGGATTGAGGGATTAGATAATCCATTATAAGTAGGAATCCTTTGTCTCAAGAAGATATCGATTGCGTCATGTTCTTTGTTGGGAATGGGGGGGTTGAATGTTTCTATTTACCCATGTTTCTATTTAAAACATGAGTTAACAGAGAGAGTATAGGGAAGAAGTTTGCAATTCCCACTACCATCAGACTGTGAATCTCAATAGAACAGTCATCACATTTATTTTCAAATCAATTTTTCACTTCAGTCAACCATTTACCTGCCATTGGCTATAATAAGAGGAATGTTATGTGTAAACAATAATGGGGAATCCAATTGTCATGACCCCCTACCCAAAAAGTGTACCACTCCTTGGCCGGCAATGTGAGAGGGGAGATAATGACCCCCGATTCCTGCCTCCAGTAGGCCCCGGGTAGGCTACTAGCGCCGAGGGTATAGTATCACACAAAATGGGAGGCATTACCCCCTAAGAGAACACATGTGGAAGAGAGTGATAAGATAGACACCAATAAACTCTAACTTAGACTGTAATACAAACGAAAACCTAAGTACACATATGAAATTTCATACATAATTACTACAATTGAAAGGATAAAAACAAAAAGTATGCAAAATAATGTAAAAACAATAGCAACCACCAGACCAAACGACTACAGCAACCCCAACCTCATAGAAACCAGATTGATCTCCAACTTGCTGCAAGTGACCTGAAAAACAGTTTATATATACATAGGGTGAGTATAATAGTATACTCAGTAGGATCCTCCCCGAATCCTCTCATGCAAAATTACAGAAAGCATGTAAAGCACAGTGAAAAACAAGTGAAAATAACTCGTCACATAAATAGGTATATTATGTTCTCAACCTCACCATGGATACTCTCACCATGTAAGTCACACAAGAATATATCATATAATAAATAATACCAAGGATAATCCGCTACTACATCACCACTAGTTTTCTGCTTTGCCCCAACGTCGCTTGTCAGGAGCATATATCTCCAAAAATGAGTTCCCACAAAAAACTGGGGGAAGCACGACAATATCCAACTCGTGCAACAAAACCACCAAGTCTACATGCCAAAGTAACCAGGTATTTTATGAGAGCCACCACATCTCCCATAACATGTATCATACATCAGGTATTATAACTCTAACCATCACAGCCCATACACTGAGTAAGGATCCTCATTCCATCACAGAATATACATGTTACACCTATAGTAGTCCATAGAATACTATATCCAGAATTAATGTGTGTGAATAACCACAAGCCATTACATCCATCTACACACATATATGAGGATAACTAACCAATGTGACTGCTAGCACGAGTAACTACCAAGAGAAGAGAGCAGGGTCAAATGGGGTATTCAGTGATCCCTCTCCCCACCGGAATGTTGGGGAAAACACCCCCAGGGCTCAGAATCCTCAGGGTATTAGTTGGTCTTCACGAAGTGTGGAGTACCGTAAGAAACACAAAAAGTACAGGATATATTATATCTCACAACCACACTATGGGCATTACCTATTCATAAAAACAACTATAGCTAACGTCTCTCAGATTCCGGGCTACTACTTCTAAGACTAGGTATACTATAAGCACGCAACCATTCAAATAGATTTATTAGATTACTTCATTCCCTTTTTATCAGTACCACTATATATTAATTAATTCATTAAACATTAATTAACCATGAAAAATTCCACATTAAATTTCATTAGCATCACACCCAAAGTCAATTCTTCTTTCAAAAATTACAACCCCATCATTATTTTCTGGCATCTCTATCCCCATGGGATAACATCATTTATTCAATTATTCATTATTGAAAAACTTTCTCACATTTCCATGCATTCTTGAAAAACATTATATTCTACTAAAAAAAGGGGGATTAACATAGCGAGTATATGAACTACCCATCGAGTCTTTACCGATTATATCAGGAGCATATACCCATCATTCCTTGATAAGAAAAACACGGAAATCATGTGCCATACCCTGCGTGTCTTCACCTCTTTCAGAAGAAGTGTAAGTAAGACCAACTTCCTTGAGCATTGGGTAAAAGTATAGTAGATAAAAAACCAATCAAATTTACCAAGAATCAAAAAATCACATCCATACCATTCCATCATCCATGATGTCTTACTTAACACCCAAATTCATAAACTGATGCATATCTCCACTCAACGCATCATTTGCTTCCACAACCAAAAAGGACTACAAGTCGTCACATATTACCACAACCATCCAGGATCACATCATAGCACAACCAGCAGGAAAACAAACACCACGTTAATTTGGCTCTTGGACCTCTAACAATAAAGAGGGTAAATCATAACCCTTTATGTAATTATCATACAAACAATTCTTTAATCCCTAATGAATTAACAAATTTTTTATTCGTAGGATCCAAATTCCGGAAACCTAATCAGTAAGCTATCACAAATAATTAAACATGCATACTGAACTAATTTGATTAACATGAAATTACAATGAGAACCAGATTCATTTAAATTATTTTTTATTATTAGCGAACAATTATCAATTAATCTTGGATTATGGTCTTTTTGAATTTCCCTCAAGAACAAACAGCTAAGCAAATCAAGCATAGATATCACACTATCTAGAAAATAAAGAGGCAATAACATATGATTGATATAAATTTATTTTTCCAGTTTAAATATTTATTATGTCAATTAAATTATCATCCAGTGGGATTTAACATGCAAAAAATACAATTTCATGTAAAATAAAGATAAGCAATGAATCCCCTACCTCAAACAGTTTTTCATGTTCTTTATCCACACAATGGGTCCTGATCCTCCTCTCGCGACAACTGCATCCACATGAGGATCCCATGGTACAACAACACCATCCAAACCCTAAGAAAAACCCCCTTAGAATCATGGATATTACATGATATAACATTTAATGGTGAAATAGGAGGAGATGATCCCAAAGAAATGATGATAAATCATACCTTATATTGAAGATTGACCGATATAGCTCGGTTTCATCAAAACAAATCGAAACAGATTCGAGGGGTAAAGATTGATTGTGAAAATATTACAGGAAGGATTGATATTTTATAGAATCTCAAAGCCGATAACAAAGAGGAAGAACAAGGGATGATGGTATCTTATCCCTTTTGAAGATCTAATGGGGCGAAAATTTAAGATACGCTTAAATCCCCATTAAATGATGATCACATTAAACCACGCGGTTTGACCAAGTAAAAACATCCCGAGCCATAGGAATAATTAATTTAAGAGTTATGGCCTTTGAATCGGCCTTAGAGTCCATTAAATAAGGATTTACATGTTATTTACATCAAAGAAAATGTTAAAGGGGTGAAACTGTATGAAGCTGGAAATACTATTCCCATACTCAAAATTTTGGAAAGGAAAGATAATGTCATTGTTAGATCTCACCATTAGAGGTTACTGATAGACCTCACCGTTAGAGGATACCAATAGACCTCACCGTTATAGGTAACTGATACACCTCACCATTTGAGGTAACAGATAGACCTCAACGTTAGAGGTTACTGATAGACCTCACCATTAGAGGATACCGATAGACCTCACCGTTTGAGGTTACGAATAGACCTCACCGTTAGGGGTTACCCATAGAACTCACCGTTAGAGGTTTCTAATATAACTCACCATTAGTGGTTACTGATAGTTCTCAACATTAGAGGATACCAATAGACAACACTATTAGAGGTTACTAATAGACCTCACCGTTAGAGGTTACCGATAGACCTCACCATTAGAGATTACCGATAGACCTCGCCCTTAGAGGTAACCGATGGACCTCATCATTAGATGTTACCATTAGATGTCACCTTTAGAGGTTACCAGTAGACCTCAGTGTTAGAGGATACAAGTAGACCTCACCATTAGAGGTTATCGATAGACCTCACCATTAGAAGTATTAATAGAATTGGAACTTTGTCAAAGGAAAGAGAGGTTACCTTTACACTTTTTACAACTATCAACTGTTAGAATTGTTCACTAAACTAGAAAATTTGAAAAGTGTTGGGGATAAGTCACATTAACCTCCCAAAACACCTCAAACATCATATTTTCACAACGGAATGGACCGGAGAGCTTCATTCCATTACATCAGATACCTCTGAAAACATTCTCGTCCCCGAGAATTCAAAACCCACATAAAGGGAAAATGAAACGGGGTCCGAACAACCACCCATCGAGATACCTCTCAAAATATAGAAATCCACAAAATCCACAAAAGAAATTCATAAATAAAACGTGAATGTTCTAACTACAGAGGGATCATCATTACATGAAAAGGGTTAAAAATCAAACAACATTGGGTACTAATAACATATCTATCAACTGTGTCGATAATTATTATTCATCATGTTTTCTTGTGAAAATTTATTTATAGTGCTATAGTGACTGAGTATATCAGAAATGGAGACTACATTTTTATGATATACTTTTTCAATCCAAGAAGTGTGATGCTCTATTTTTGTTGATGTTCTTAAAATCTAAGATCTTTTTTGAAACTATATAACAACCTAGCTCTTTATTACACAAATAAGTAAGATTTATCACATATAGATGCACTTAATACAATTCTTAGGATCTATTGGTCTAGTGTCTTGGTAAATTAGGGACATTACATGATTACTTAAGACATAAAAATACAACATCATCATAGAAAACTTCATTTACATAACAACAACATTCCCAATTACCTACCATTGCATTTTATAGATTGAGGACATACATGTGAAAAGAGTGAGCTACAAAGACCAATAACGGAGTAAACAAGGAATAACATGAATAATGTAGTATATATTTTACAATATTCATATCAATGAAGCATAAGAGAAACATGAACCTAGATGAATGATATATCATGATTAACCTAGCTTGTTAATGTGGCATCAGCATTTAACATGATATTTTATTGAGCCAAGGATCATTGCACCTAGAGCATGATTAAACCCTCATTTAAATTTAATTATCATGGGTAAACCCTCATTTCAATTGTCATATCATGATACTAATATTTACCCAATGCACTGGAGCACTATCAGGGCCCACCCTTCTTTATAATTTCACTTCACGCATTTCTATGCCAAATCGATCATAAAACATAGCATCATTGAACATCTAAATTTATTCCACAATAAATCAATATTTAATATACAAAAAACTCTATAATAAATAAGTAAATGTTCTTAATGGTTAATACGGTTGATAGTGAAATGGGCATGGTATTCTCTACACAAAGACAATAGCTTGCAAAATCGCAGTGCAATTTCGACAGCATAACGGTGTGACATAATAATTCATATTTTTTTTATGAGAGATAAAGGGATGTCTAAAAATATTTAAATTAAATGGATAGTAAGTTGGTTAAATGGAAACATGACCCAATATATGTAATGGAACTTAGATTCATAAAACAGAAGAATTGCTTGAATGAAAACGAGGAGGGGGAAATCCCTTACAAAAATTCTCATTGATAACAGGTGTATATGGGAGGCATTAATTAGAGATAAAGGGGTCCCTCTACATTCTAACATAAAATGGTATGTATGGGGGAGGTGTGAAATCAGACCCTAACATATTTAATTGAAAAAAAATGTTTAACAACATAAAGAAATTGTGACAAATATGAGAAAGAACGAAATTCCATACTTGGGAATATGATCCCAAAGGCTTGAGAGAGGATTCATAGGATGTTCAATATTCCTTGGGAAGATTATATAGAGATGATTTATGAGTTTGGTCGAGCTTCAAATGGTATGAGTGAAGAGGTATGGGAGGTTTAGTGGGTTTATATAAAAAAGGATAAAGACTTCTTTATTGTTCAGGTTTTGGACACCACATATTAAACTAATCAAAATAAAAAACCATCCCATGGGGTTTTCCCATTGTTTTTGAAAAAATTTATTGTAAAAAATTATTTTTTATGTCCAGTGACAAATCATCATTAAATATAATCTTTCTTATATTCAGGCGAGTCACCCTCTCCTGGAAATCATTTTAAAAAGTTAAAAAGTTTTATAAGTTTTGGAGGGTCCACTAAGGCACCATAAAAAAAAATTAAACAAATCTAAAATAACATTATTTTAAAGGTAAAACAAATTTTGGCCGAACAACCCTTTTATATTATTTTATTAAATCAATATTGGGTTCTTATGATGTCATTAAATACAGTATATATTTAAACAGTATTAAATTTTTTTCCAAAAATCTGACTATCTCAAAAAATAATGATAAATTCATGAATGGATAATTTCAACATCCTGTAACCAAAAAAGATATTTATTTTATCTAAATAATTTGTTAAATATGTGAATTTTAAATTTTAAAATAAAAATGAACATTTACTGAATTTTCATCAGTTTTGATAAAAATATTTTTCAAACCTTAATACAAATTTAAATTTTATTAAAAAAAATTTATACTATATTTTATATAAAAATAGTGTAATTTAGTAATTATATTCCATTAAAAATATTATTTAATTAAAAAACCATTATTTCATAAATATATATTTCTTAATTGAATAGTATCTAATAATACAATTAGTGAATTTAAAGGAATTTAAAAAGTAACAATAATAAAATGAATGTATATTATTTTTTAAAAATAATGCACATAATGATAGTGTTCGTGTCTTGTTACATATCCTCTTATAACACCAGCATAAGACCTAAGGTTATGGTGTGTGATGGTGACAGACTCTTGGGGTGGCTCGGATAACATCGATTGGGTGGTAATCCCTATTTACTTCTACTTCACCCTTAGGCGATTCTGGTCAAGCATAATGTGTTGAAGCACATCATGGGCTTGGTCAAGAGAGAAGACTAGTAACACTACATTCTTTCTGGGATCTGACAAATGAGATTCATATGGAGAAATTCTACTTAATGGGGCCATCAATTCCTATTTCTGAGTAAATTGGATTTGTAAATTCCCTATTTTTATACTAATCATGTGGTCACTATACTTTGGCTATATTAGAAATGATAACAATTCATAATGGTATTTTAAAATCCCAAAACATAAAACCAAGTAACTGAATATGTTATATAACCATTTTCGATATTAATAAATTTAATTTGATCAAGAGTAATTTTCATTAATAAATTATTGGGTGATTACAATATTTCCCCTTCAGAAATTTTTCTCTCGAAATTTATTTTTCCCTCAATAAAACTGATAAGGGTTACGATGATTCATCACTTTCTATGATTCCCACGTTGCTTCTTCAATCATGTTATTTTTCCAAATATCTAAACAAGGGGTATTTTCTTATTTCATAGAAATTTTTCCCTACCATCTATTATCTTCACCGAATTTTCTTCATAGGAGAGGTCATTCTTCAATGGTACCACATCTGGATTGAGTACATGAAATGGGTCATGTATGTACTTCCTCAAGAGTGATACATGGAATACTTCATGTACTTGAGATAACTTTGGTGGGAGTTTTATTCAATAAGACATTACTCCAGTGGAATTAAGGATATCAAAAGTTCTGATTTACCTTGGAATATTCTTTCCCTTATTCACAAATCTCATAATTATCTTCCATGATGATATGTAGAGGAATACTATATCTCTGACATCAAACTCTAGGTATCGTCAATGATTATCAGCATAGTTCTTTTGTAAACTCTGAGACGTTTTAAAGTGTGTCCGGAAGGTCATAACCTTGTCCACCATTTCATTGGCAATTTTTGGACCCATGAGTTTTCACTCCCCAAATTCATCCCAACATTCCAGTGTTTATCACCTATTCCCACAAAGGCCATCATAAGAAGTCATTTGGACGCTTTAGTGGAAATTTTTATTGTAAGATAACTCAACTATTATAATATGTTGATCCCATCTTCTGTTAAAGTTTATGGAGCATGCTATCAAAATGTCCTCATTTTTTTGGATAGTCCAATCATAATAGACATCATTTCGAGGATGATAGGTCGTAATTAATTTCATCTTAGTATTATGAGCATGTTGGGGATTATTACAGAACATAGAGTCTAATATAGGATCTCCATCATATACAATAGATAGTGGAACTCCATGAAGCCTATCCACTTATATGTATTATATTATTTCCAATTGATCCAATGAGAAATCCACTAAAATAGAAATTAAGTGTTTAGTCTTTGTAAGATGATCCACAACAACCTAGACAACCTTGCTTCCTTTGGATTTCTTCCGATGTCTGATGAAAAATTCAATAGTGATGTCCTCCCATTTTCATGTTGGTATGGGTAATGGTTTCATCATCCCCTTATACTTCTTCCTCTCAGCCCTGACGTACTGAAATACCAAGAACATATATGTATAATCATCAATCTTCTTATTCATGTTATCCCAGAAAATAATTATCTTATAGATCTCAATACATCATTGTGTTTCTTTGGTTAGTGGAGAAATTGAAACTATGTGAATCATCCAAGAGTTCCTTATTTAACTCCATATTTGATGAAACACATAGTCTTGACCCAAATATCACAATTACTTCTTCATTAACATTGTACTCCAAGGATTTCCCTTTTTCTATAATTTCCACATTCATTTGTATCCACACTCATCATTTTGAGCATCCTTTATCCATTAAAAAATAGATTTTGAGAAATATTTTTTGAATGGATTAATGATGGTTAATTATTTATGATTCCAATGTCAATCTTCGACAAATATATGAATATTGTATCCTTATTCATTCTCATCAATGAAAATGTTTCTGGATCCTTTCTACTTTTAGAATATACCACCCTATTCGCTTTCCCAGGTTGGTAATAGATTGAGAAGTTATAGTCTTTGATCACCTCTAACCATCTTCATTTGATCATGTTCAACATTTTATGTGTTAATATAAACTTTAAGATTTTGTGATCCATGTATATCTCAAATTTCTCCCAGAAGAGGCAATGTCACCAAATATTTAAAGCGGAGATTATTGCAGCCATCTCAAGATCATGCATTGGATAGTTTTTATCACAAACATTCAGTTTCCTTATATTATAGGAAACGAATTTTTCATTTTTCATCAACATAAATCTTGTTCCCTTATTCAAAGCATCACTAAATAACACAAAAAGTTCTCCACTTGTTAGTAGTGTGAGCATGGGTGCAGTGATAAGACTCATTTTCAACTCCTTGAATCTATCTTTGCATTCATAACTTCTCTAAAACTTGACTCTCTTCTTAGTTAGAATGGAATGCGGGTTTGAAAATTGGGAGAAATTTCTCTCAAATCGGTGATACTATCCATATAACTTCAAGATGAAATGGATAACCATCAATGATGTTGGACTCAAACATCCCTCTATTACAGCTATCTTGGAGGGATCCCTATATACCCCATTGTTTGTGATTATATGACCAATGAATGAGAACTCCTTAAACTAGAACTCACACTTATTGTACATTGTATAAATATTTTCTTTTTCCAGGTCCCTAGTACAATTCTAAAATTAATCTCAAGATCCTCCTTGGTTTTATAGTATATTATAATATAATCAAAAAATACTTCCATGAAATTATCGAAGTAATATCTAAAGAATCTATTCATAAATTCCATCATGATGGTTGGATCATTTGTGAATATGAAAGGAATTACTATGAATTCATAGTGCCTGAACCTTGTAAGTAAAGAAATCATTGGGATATCCTCATTATTTACCCTTACATGGTAATATTTTGACAGTTGATCATCATTGGAGAAGTATTGTGCTCCATGTAGCTGATTGGATAAGTCATCAATTCAGGACAGAGGATACTTGTTCTTTATCGTAATTTTGTTGAGATCATGATAATCAAGGCAAAGGTGTATGAACCCATCCTTTTTATGGACGAAGAGGACTGTTGCATCCCATGGTGAAGCACTTGGGCATATAAACCCTTTATCCATATTCTCCAATAATTCTATCTTTATCTCATCAAACTCTACAACATCCATTCTATATGGATTCTTGGATATTGGAAAAATTCAATGATTAAGAACTACCTTGAATAGAAAATATATTATATAAGGAAGATTAGACAATTCCTTACAAAACACTTTAGTTAATTCCTTCACAATAGGCATATCTTTAAGGATGGATTCTTCCATAGACTCCATCAACTGACTAAGACATGTGTGCTCATAGGGCAGTAATATTTACACTTGAGATTATGGTTCTAAAGAAGATTTATAATTCACCTTGCATTTCTATAGAATCAGGGGTCTATTAACCACATGGAGAGTGATTTCCATCTTATAGAAATTTATGTTGTATCTCTATAAAAAAATCCAATCTATACTATGAATCACATAAAAATTACTAGGATTGAGTATGAAGTGGTTCACCGGGTTCTTCAATCCTCAAATTGTGACAAGGGAGGAGTTATATTCATGGGATGAAATAATTCCCCATTTTTCATTCTCACCGACATATTTACTTCCATGATTTTTGGTAGTGTTTGGATTTTTCAACTAAACATTCTAGATATTAAATAATTCATAGAACCATGAACAAAAATTATGTTCCATATTCATTAATGAATAACTATAATACATGTCACCACTTCGTTTTCATTATTCTCTTCGGAAATAGTGATGGAAAAATCTCTCCCATGAAACTTTAGAATTTTTCTGTGGCATCCTAAAACACTTCGGTTAGGGAACTGGTTTACAAAGTGACTGATTCTTTGCAACTGAAGAAAATAAAAATGTTTTGAGGTTTGAATGAAGAGGTCCTCTCTTAGGTCACAACATAAGGTTTTTATTTCCCATAGTTAATGTCCAGGTTCCCTTCTCTTCCACACCTAAATTATTTCCTCATACACATCAGGATGTTTTTGTGGTGGTTTCTTCCACACCTTTGGAATGTGGGGTGCCCGAATTTATTAGGAACATTAAATTTATCCATCGGAACACCATAATTAATTTCCACCTTATTCGTATTATACACATGATAACCCTGAGACTTTCCGAAAACCATTTCAAATTTCAGGAAACATCGTGTAATTTCCACATAGCTATCATAGTCACAGATCACTAGGGAATTCCATAGGCATGGTTTTATCCCACCAAAGTAGCGCCCAACCTTGCATTCATGGGTAACGAAAAAGTTCAAGGAATATCATGTAATTCTTATGATGTTTTCCTGGTACGCACAGATTTATTCGTCATCTTTTTTCTTAAGGGAATGGAAGTACCATACCATCTTAAGTTGGATGGTGTGCAGAAAATATTTTTCAAAAAACATTCTCCACAAATCCATCCATTCCAAGGCCTCTATATCATCCTCAAGATTTATATTTTTTTATCAATTTACACCATTGATCAGCTTCACCCTCTATACGATAAGCAGCCAAAAGAGGCTTCTTTTGTTCAGAACATTGAAGGATAGAGAAGATATTTTCAATGAAGTTGATCCATTGTTTGGGGATTGAGGGATTAGATGATCCATTATAGGTAGGAAGCCTTTGTCTCAAAAAGATCTCTATTGCGTCTTGTTCTTTCTGGGGGGTTTGAATGTTTCTATTGACCAATGTTTCTATTCAATACTTCAGTTAACAGAGAGAGTATAATGAAGATGTTTTCAATTCCCACTCCCATCAGACTGGGAATCTCATTAGAACAGTCATCGCATTTATTTTCAAATCAATTTTTCACTTCATTCCTCCATTTACCTGCCATTGGCTATAATAAAAGGAATGTTTTGGGTAACAAATAACGTGGAATCCAATTTTCATGAACCCCTCACCACAAAGTGTACCCCCCCTGGGCCGGCAATGTGAGAGTGGAGATAATGACCCCTGATTCCTGCCTCCAGTAGTCCTCGGGTAGGCTACAAGCACCGAGGGTATAGTATCACACAAAATGGGAGGCATTACCCCCTAAGTGAACACATGTGGATGATAGAGATAAGATAGACACCAATCAACTCCAACTCTGACTGCAATATAAATGAAAACCAAAGTACGCATATGAAATTTCATACATAATAACTATAACTGAAAGGAGAAAAACTGAAAGTACGCAAAAGAAAGTAAAAACAACAGCAACCACCAGACCGAACGACTCCTACAATCCCAAGATCATAGAAACCAGCATGATCTCTAACTTTCTCCAAGTGACCTGAAAAATAGTTTATATATACATAGGGTGAGTATAATAGTATACTCAGTAGGATCTTCACTAAAGCCTCTCAAGAAAAAGTATAGAAAGCATGCTGAAGCACAGTGAACAACAAGTGAAACTGACTCATCACATAAATAGGTATATTAAGTTTTCAACCTCACCATGGATACTCTCACCATGTAACTCATACACTAATATATCATATAATAAATAATATAAAGGGTACACCGCTACTACATCCCCACTGGTTTTCTACTTTTCCCCAACGTCGCTTGTCAAGAGCATCTCTCTCCAAAAATGCTTGCCCACATAAAACTGGGGGACGCACCATAATATCCACCTCGTGAAACAAAACAACCATGTCCACACGCCAAAGTGACCCGGTAGTTTTTGGGATCCACCACATCTCTCACAACATGTATCATTCATCAGGTATTATAACTCAAACCGTCACATCCCATACACCGAGTAAGGATCCTCAATCCATCACTGAATATACACGTTACACCTATAGTAGTCCATAGAATACTATATCCGGAGTATATGTGTGTGAATAACCACAAGCCATTACATCCCTCTGCACACATATTTGAGGAAAACTAACTAATGTGACTACTAGCATGAGTAACTACAAAGATAAGAGAGCGGGGTCAAAGGGGGTAGTCAGCCATCCATCTCCCCATCAGAATGTTGGGGAAAACACCCCCTAGGGCTTAGAATCATCAGGGTGTCAGTTGATCTTACTGGTAGTGTGGAGTAGCATAAGAAACAAAAAAAAGTATAGGATATATTATGTCTCACAACCATACTATGGGCATTACCTAGTAATAAAAACAACTATAGCTAACGTCTCTCATATTATGGGCTGCTAATTCTAAGACTACGTATCCTATAAGCACACAAACATTTAATGATATTTAATAGATAACTTCATTCACTTTTTTTCAGTCCCACTGTACGTTAATTAATTCATTAAACATTAATTAACCATGAAAAATTCCACATTAAATTTATTTATAATCACACCCAAAGTCAATTATTCTTTCAAAAATAACAAACCCATCATTGTGTTCTGGTATCTCCATCCCCATTGGATAACACCATTTATTCAATTATTCATTATAGAAAAACATTCCCACATTTCCACGCATTCTTGAAAAAACATTATATTCTACTAACCAAAGGGGGCTTAAGACAGTGAGTAGATGTACTACCCATCGAGTCTTTACCACTTATTGAAAGAGCATATACCCATCTTTACTAAAGAAGAAACACACAGAAAGCATGTGGCATACCCCGCGTTTCTTCGCCTCTTTCAGATGAAGTGTAAGTAAGACCAGCTACATTGAGCAGTGGGGAAAAGTAAAGCAGATAAACAACCAATCAAATTTACCAATAATCCAACAATCACATCCATAACATTCCATCATCCCTGATGACTTACCTAACACCCACATGCATAATCCGATGCATATCACCACTCAAGACATAATTTTCTTCCACAACCAAATGGGCCTCCAAGCCCTCACATATTACCACAGCCATCCAGGATCACATCACAACACAAGTAGCAGGAAAACAAACACCACATTAATTGTGCTCTTGGACCTCTAGAAATCACGAGGGTAACTCTTAACCCTTTATGGAATTATCAAAAAATAAATTCTTTTATCCACAATGAATTAACAGATTTATTATTCCTAGGACCCAAATTCGGGAAACCTAATCAATAAGATATCACAAATAACTAAACATGCTTACTGAACTAATTTGATTAACATCAAATTACAACGAGAACCAGATTCTTTTTAATGCTTCATTATCTATAGCAAAAAATTATCCATTAATCCCGGTTTATGGTCTTTTCCAATTTCCATCAAGAACCAACAGGTAACCAAATCAAGCATAGATATCACACTATCTAAAAAATCATGAGGCAATAACATACGATCGATATAAATTTATTTATCCTGTTTAAATATTTATTATGTCAATTCTATTATCATCCAGTGGGATTTAACATGCTAAAAATAAAATTGCACATAAAATAAAGATATGCAATTAATCCCCTACCTCAAACAGTTTGTTACATTCTTTATCCACACAACGGGTCACAATCTTCCTCTCGCGACAACTGCATCCACCTGAGAATTCCATGGTATTCCAGCACCATCCAACCCCCAATATAAACCCAATTAGAAGCATGCATAATACATACTATAACATGGAATGGTGAAATAGGAGGAGATGATCCCAAATGAATGATGATAAAACATACCTTATATTGAAGATTGACCGATATAGCTCGGTTTCATCAAAACAGATCGGAACAGATCCAAGGGGTAAATTTTGATTGTGAAACTCTTACGCGAAGGTTTGAGATGTTCTAGCATCTCAAAGCTAATAAAAAAGAGGAAGAACAAGGGATGATGGTATCTTGTCCCTTTAAAAGATTTAATTGGGCGACGATTTAATATACGCTTAAATACCCATTAAAAGCGCATCACATTAAACCACACGGTTTGACCAAGTAAAAAATTCCCGAGCCATAGTAATAATTAATTTAAGAGTTATGGCCTTTGAATCATCCTTAGAGTCCATAAAATAAGGCTTTAAATGTAATTTACGTGAAAGGATACGTTAAAGGGGTGAAACTGTAGGAAGTTGGAAACAATGTTCATATACTCAAAATTTGGAAAAGGAAAGAAATGGTCACTATTAGACCTCACCATTAGAGGTTACCGATAGACCTCGCCGTTAGAGGTTACCGATGGACCTCACCGTTAGAGGATACCGTTAGACCTCAACATTATAGGTAACTGATAGACCTCAATGTTAGAGGTTACTGATAGACCTCACCATTAGAGGATACCGATAGTCCTCACCATTTGAGGTTACCAATAGACCTCACCATTAGGGGTTAACCATAGACCTCACCGTTAGACGTTTCCAATAGACCTCACCGTTTGAGGTTACCAATAGACCTCACCGTTAGAGGATTCCAATAGACCTCACCCTTAGAGGTTACTGATAGACCAAACCGTTAGAGGTTACCGATAGACATCACCATTAGAGGTTACCGATAGACCTCACCCTTAGTGGTTACCGATATACCTCACCGTTAGAGGTTACCGGTAAACCTCACCTTTAGAGGTTACTGGTAAACCTCACCGTTAGAGGTTACAAGTAGACCTAACCATTAGAGGTTACCGATAGAGCTCACCATTAAAAGTATTAACAGAATTGGAACTTTGTCAAAGCAATGAAAGGTTACCATTACACTTTTTACAACTATCAACCATTGGAATTGTTCACTGAACTAGAAAATTGGCAAATTGTTGTGGATAAGTCACCTTAACCTCCCATAACACCTCAAACATCATATTTTCACAAAGGAATGTACCGTAGAGGTTCATTCCATTACATCAGATACCTCGCAAAACATTATCATCCCCGAGAATTCAAAACACACCTAATGGGAAAACGAAACGGGGTCCAAACAACCACCCATCGAGATACCTCTCAAAAGAGAGAAATCTACAAAAGCCTCAGAAGGAATTCATAAATAAAACGTGAATGTTCTAACTAAAAATGGATCATAATTACATGAAAAGGGTTAAATATCAAACAACATTGGGTACTAATCACATATCTGTGTCTCACATTCCTAGGTACTCTTTTCCATGCCACTGTGTGGCCACAAGATTTGAACTAAGGGGATAGAACTTCCATGAAATGCCTTCTCCTTGCGGTCTTTGATCTCCACTAGCTTCTCCTCGAAGGTTTCATCATCATCAACATAGATCTATTCCCAATCGATGATGTTAGAGTCAACATGAAGATAACTTCGGAGTTGTGATACATGGAAAACATCATGTATCTAACTCATCTATGGGGGAAGTTCTACTCGATACGCCATAGCTCCAACAGGAGCTAACACCTCGAAAGGCCCAACAAACCAGGGAAAATTCTTGCTTCCATGGAAAAACCTTCGCTACCCACGACGGGGAGTCACCTTCAGAAACACAGGATCCCAAACAACAAACTCCAAGGGTCTCCTTATTGGATCATCATATGATTACTGACGATCTTACATTGTCTTCATCCTCTTATGAATCGCCAGGACCATCTCTATTGTATTCTGCACTAGTTTAGGTCTGAAAATTTCTAACTCTCCGAACCCAGTCTAGCACAACGGAGAACGGAAGGGTTGTCCATAAAAGGCTTCAAACAGTTCCATAACGATGGTGGAGTTAAAACCATTATTTTATAAGAACTCCATAAAGGGTAATTTCTTCATCCACGAACCTCAAAAAAAAGAACACAAAATCATAACATGTATTCATGAATCTTGATGGTTCGCTCTGTCTGACCATCCGTTTGATGAGGAAAAGAAGCGGTATGGAATAGTTGAGAACCGAAAGCATTTTGGAGTACTCTCCACACCCTTTTGGTAAAATGAGGATCTCGATCAGAAATGATCATCATAGGGACTCAATGAAGTCTCACCACCTCCTCTAGATACTACATCAAAAAAAATTCCACTGATCATGACTCCTTGATCGCTATGAAGTGGGGTGATTTTTTTAAACAATCCACTACCACCCAAATAGCATCATGTCCCCCTAAAGCTCGAGGTAAACCCGAAACAATGTCCATTGAGATGTCCTCCCACTTCCACTGAGGAATATCTAATGTCTAGAGAAGACCACCAGGAACACGATGTTCGGCCTTCTCCTTTTGGAAAACTAATCATCGAGACACAAACTCTGCAACTGCACGCTTCAGCCAAGACCATCAAAACTGACACCTCAAGGATCAGTGCATCGTTTTCACGGCAGGATGTACTACTAAATGTGAACTATGGAACTCTCTGAGAACCTTCTAATGCATCATTATGGGAACAAAAATCCTTCTAAGAAACAACACTTGGTGTTTTTCATCCTCTGACCATCCATCAGGGGCTTCACCACTAACAAATCAGTCTCTCCTGACCTCCACCTCAAGATCCTCCAACTAGTACTCTTTGACCTTCTGCATGAGGGATGATTGTACCGTCATCTAAAAAAGACAACCTCTGCCCTAAACTTCTCTAATATCAAGATGAAATGCTGAATGTTCTTCCATTAATCTCTAGGAGTCATCAGATTCATACAAAACATCACTACGTGACATTCATCTTAGTGCCTTAGTTTAAAAATTCATTTTACCAAGAGTATACAATATTTCGAAGTTGTATTCCTGTAAGAACACCATCCACTGATGATGTCGTAAGAACAAGTCACACTGGGAGAAAACATACCTCAAAATATTATGATCAGTGAAAACCACCAAATGCTCACCAATGAGGTAATGTATCCACAAATTTTGAGCAAACACTGCGGCTTCCCACTCAAGATCGTGGGTGGCATTATTGCGTTCTTGAGACGCATCTACTAATACCCATAAGAAACAACTGACCTCTCCTACATGAGAGCCCATACTAGCCCCAGATGTGAAGCATCGTAGAAAAAATCAAACTAGACTCACTCAGCTGGAAGACAAAGGACTGGAGCACATACTAACTTCTCCTTTAAATAATTGAATGATGCCTGACACTGATCAGTCTATATGAATTCCTGATCCTTCCTAGTCAAAGCTGTCAGCGGAGTCACAACTCATGAGAAATCGTCTACGAACATCCTCTTGTAGCCTTTGAGACCAAGGAACCTTCGTACCTCTAACACTATCTTGGGGGCTTCCCAAGACACATATGATTCTATCTTCCATGGATCCACAACTACTCCCTATTGGGACACAACATGCCGCAAGAAACAGACTTCTAGAGTCCAAAACTCAACCTTCAACAACTTATCAAATAGTTGATGTTGGCGAAGAACTCCCAAAATGACTTGTAGATACTCTGCATGCTGCTCTTTAGATGTGGAGTACACAAGGATTTACTCAATGAAAACTACAACAATCTTGTCCCGGAACTCATTGAACACATCATTCATCAATCCCTTAAATATTTCTAGACCATTCATCATGACATATGGCATCACAACGAACTCATAATGCCTATGATGACAACGGAAAGCAGTCTTCATGATATCCCCACCCTTCACACGCATCCGACGATATCCTGCCCACAATTCGATCTTTGAGAACAAACTTTCACCCTTCATTTGATCAAACAAATCATCAATACACTGAAGAGGACAATGATTCTTTATTTCCACTTTGTTTATGCGATGATAATTGGTGCACAACCGCAAAGTACCGTTAGCCTTATTCACGAACAAAACTGGTGCACCCCAAGGTGACACACTTGGCCGAACAAACCCGTAGTGTAATAGACAATCAAGTTGTATATGTAGCTCTTGTATCTCAGAAGGGGCCATCCTATATGGAGACATAGAGATAGGAGACGCTCCTGGCTATAGCTCAATCCCAAACTCAATATCTCTTCGAGGGGGAATGCAACAACCACTTCTGGATAGACATCAGTGTACTCCTCTATGACCCTAAGAAACGCCAACTACTGAACCACTGAAAAAATCACCATAATCTCAACCATCATGGATGTTAAGGATGGACCATGAATGTGACCCATCTGATGATCTCGCTCCCCAAAAAACACAACTGGCTCTCCATCCGCACCAATGGAAATAACCTTCTTCTTTAAGCAATCCATGATATCCTACACCGAATACAACCAACCCATGTCGTTGATGACATCATATGGTTGTATTAGTAAACATAGGAAATCTCCCCAAGAGCGGTGTTTCCCAAACACTAGCTCACCGTTTCATCATACGTCAAACAAGTCAGCTCAACCTCCAACTAGTATAGTCAACTCCAAGGGCACTGGAAGCCTCTCTCCCTCAAGTACAAATGCATGGAAAAGGGTAGGTGATATGAAAGAGTGTGTAACTCTTGAATAAAAAATTTCATACACCAAGGTTTAAAACAGGAAAAGGTTACCTTGAATGATGTCTGGATAGCTTGGAGTTGTCAATGCTAGAGCATGAAGCTGGCCATGACCTCCTCCACGTCCTCTCTGACCCTGATGAAGACCACCACCATGGCTGTGCTTTTCTCTTTGAGGATGGGGAGCATCTTTGTGTTGTCATTTTCCTGCCCCATATAACCTCTACTTATCTAAAGATAGTGCAACTGGCTGTTGCTGCCTCGGCTGGAAATACCTCCACAGAATATCGTAGAGCATAGCACCTGGTGCACGATAACAACTCTGAAAGGTCGGGAACTCCCGCTGTTGATGTCCATGACCACCAAAAGAAAAACAAGCATCTTGTCACTTGGCATATGCCGTAGAGTTATTGCCTCTGGAGAAACGAGAGGTGAAAGGATGGGACCTACCCTCAGGTGAATGGAAACTCTTCTGTCCTGGAAACTGGGAACCCCATACCACATCTCTACTTAGTGAGGAATCATGCCGATTATCCTCTCATGATGATCTGGTCCGGGCCAAAGTCCTCTCGACAACCTCTGCCCTCGCAAGTACCTAAAGATATATTTTTATCATAAATCAGGTGACCTAGCGCTGGATCTCTGGATGAAAAGTATAAAGACCCATACTTTACATACATTGTTATTACATCAAAATTGAAGCATAATTATTTCAACATATAACAAAACAATGAAAGGACCGTACAGGTATAGTGTCTTTAGAAACTGGGAAACATAAACACCTAGTTCATAAAGTGTCTACACTGTCTCCCATTTATTTCATCATATCTATAGTCCCTTTTGGCATATCATACATAATAACCTTCTTCTTGACCTGGGGGAAAAACATACAAAAGTTTGAGCTCAAATTCTCAATAAGGGTAAAAAAAAGAAATATCAATCACATCATATTCATAAGAACATATCTTTTGGAAATATTAACCTAAAAAGAGATCATAATTCCATAACATGGGATAAATCATAGTAGTGAAACATAATCCCAATAATCATAACATAAAACATGAAACTTTGTGGCATACACACATAATCATAGATAATCATTTCTTATTAGTCAAGACTCATTTCCAAGACTATCTTAGTGGACAAAGTCCATTTATGAACTGAGCTCATTCCTCGTTTCAGTCCTATTTCACTGAACCGGTTTAACCTTTCATTCCAGCCATGTCTATCTCGTGAGATATAAAATCATTACCCAATTCATTGGAGGGAGATATAGGTCCCACCCATTTCATAATGATACCATTCATATGTGTGCCACAAAATCATAAATCATACATCATTGCATAACCCATGTAATAAAAATGGGATTCTTAAACAACATTACATTATAAAACAATTCATATAGGATAAAGGAATTCATAAAAATAATTCAACATAAAAAAATAAATGTAATAATAGGGATAGAAACAAAAACCTATATTATCTTATATGGAAAATAATTTTGATAAAACACTTGAACTCCATTCTTGAGGAAAATATCCTTTCTACTTCAAAAACATTTTTCCTTTCTTAACATGTCATACAATTTTAAACTAAAATAAGTTCATTAAAAAAACTTGAAAACATGTAAAGGAAGATTCTTGTCAATAATGTTTTAAAAATCCATTCATGCCGTATAAGTTAAAAATCATTCTCCTTGTACTTTTGTCGGAAAAGTCAAAAAGTACCTTGTACGAAAAACGACAAAAGATTCATTTCATATCTTTTACTATAAACTCACCAAAGGGTAAAAATGGATTTAAAAAATTGTAGGTGGATGAAAATAATATTACATATTGAGGAAACATGGATGTAGATGATAAAATACACCCCAGTAAAACCAAAGTATAAACAATCTCGGATAAAAATGAGATTGTGAAATTTCCCTTACCTTAGGTCTGATTTGATTCAATAGTGTCAGAACCTCCTGTATGATAATTTAAATAATGGTATTTACTTATTCCAGAATCATACTTATTTTTATGATATCATATATGGTCATATTCTTAGCTTCTTATTTGTAATATTTCATTACTACTTGTTATTTGGGTGTTTATTACTTTTTGTTCTTATGCGTGTTTTGTCGAATAAAATCATATTAATCTTTTTAGGTTATAGATACCTCATTTCCAGATTGGTATTAGTGTAATATATTCATTCATTCAATTCATTTATATAATCATTATGCAATGAAGATCATGTAGAACGAGTCGCATCACATCGTGGAGATAGTATTCCGTACGTATGCACGAGCGATGATATCGTTCTCATGGTCGTGAAATTGTAATGGAGTGTATATATAAAATTTCAGAATCAATATAACTTTACAATAATCATATATAGTTATTATTTACACCATTATACCCATCCAAGTAAGGTGGTGGTGGAAAATAGATTACACCACGGCGTGGAGACGGTATTCCGTACGTACGCACGCGTGGTGATTTCATTTTCTGTAGGACGGATATATGGTGAAATAGGGTTGTTTCATACTTATAATAAAATATCAGTATATTATTGATACAGATGTTATTACTTCATAATGAAACAACTAAATAAGAATAAGTGGAATAAGAAATAAAGATGAAAGAATCGGTAACGGACATTACCTCTTCTTTGAAGCGCTTCTTTGAGACCTCCTTCTAGGACACTAAAATTGGTTTTTGAAGAAGACCAAGACCTCTAGGATGTCTCTTGGAAAGTGGAGAGAAGAAATTGGCAGGGGTTGGCCAAGCTTGAATGCTCAAAGTGGTGTGAGGATGAGGGGGAGGAGGTGCCCTTTTATAAGGGATGAGAGGGGCTCCTTTGGAAAAACTAAAAACATTATATTATTATAAAGCCAAATTCGGTTATAAATAGCTCCAAATTGATTTATTTAGAACCTAAGGAGGGTACGGGTCAAAATCCTTTCATACAATATAATTTAGACAACTTTAGGTTCCTATTAGAACCTTATCATTTAGATTTAACATTATGTTAGATAATTTTACTTTTACTGTGTCTTTTTGTGTTCTTACACTATAAGGTTAATAAACTAACTATAACAAGAAAAAAGAACCCCAAGATGTTTATTATTAATATATATAACTTTATCTAAGTCATTTGGTAGAACCAAAGATTTTTAAGAATAAAATAACAATTAATAATATAATATTTGTTTTAAAAACTATTTTATGTCACTTTTGACACTATTTAGTAATTGATTTTTGTGGAAATCATAACAGAATGATTAATTCGAAAAAAGATAATTAAATCAATACTAACATGTCATATTAACCTATAAAATTAGTGTAATTCATATAGAGTATCAAATTTCATTTATTTGGGTATTCATAACATTAATTATGTCAATATTTCATTAATAATATAATAGCTTCATCATATTTGTGTCATAAATAAATTAACCAATTTAAAGTCTAAAAATTACAAATAAAATATCATAATGGAGGAAATATTTTTAGATTTCTAATGAATATTTATAGTCGAATTTATATTATGTATAACCCTATAATAAAAATTCTTTAGTTACTAAACATTGATTTTATCTATTTTAACCCTTCTTTAAATAAATTGATAATAAATGTCCCAATCTAATACAAGTGGTCCTAAATGGTCATATTTTATTCATAAGGTTGGTTTTGGTCCAATTACACTTATCCAATAGAATTAGGACATGTGTTAGGGTCATAATAATATCATTTTTACCCTTAACTACCATATTTACTTTTAACCGCGGTAAAAAAAGTAAAAAGTTACTATTCACAAAAAATTATTTTCATCTCATTAAACCACATTTTAGTCCTTGATATTAACCATGTCTCTCGGATTTTCGAAATTCAACTCACAGAAGCGGTAAAATTATGTTTTATGAAAAAATCAGTTTTTTTAACTACCACTTAGTGGTTTCACTATTCATCAAAAAATGAAAGTTTCCAGAAAAATACCAAAAATTAGACCTAAGTTATATTTTATATTATGAATTAAAAAATGATATTTATTTTACCAAATTCCAAACATATCAGTTACATAAACTAATTTAATAATTTATTCCCGTCGTCAAAACAAATAGCGTGTTTTTAAAAGATAATAACTATCAAAAGTTTGACAGTTGTTTATGTCTGCTTTAAATGTGAAATTACATCCAATGAACAACATTGTATTAAATTGTAAAAATATATTCTAAATATACTTTAAAACCCATCAATTTAATAATTTATCACAATTAATTATTTCGATTAAAAAATTTGTTTTTAATTAAAATTTAGTAATTTTCACTATTCATCAGAATATGAAAGTTATCTGAAAAGTACCAAAATTTCACCCTAAGCTAAATTCGATATTATGAATCCAAAAAATGAAGTTCATTTTGGAAAATAAAATTTAAAAAATTTCAAAAAGTGGTTATCACTATTCATAACGGCTAGTTTTAATAATATTTAAATAGCATATCGTTGTTTTGTGAAACTTGGTATTGCGTACGACACAATGTAACACCCCAGGTAAATAAGGAATATGAAATTTTCATATTTATCCATATTTTTGAATAAAATATTAATATGACTTTAAAGGGGACGCTATGCTCGATGGCGTACCCAACACGCAACAACGAGTTTCTTGGGAATCTTACGTTGCACTCTAATAATAAAATAATATTATTTTAAATGGTAGTTAACATGTAGCTGTTGTAATGGCGGGAATGGATACAAATAACTAAAATATGATTATATATGTTCTTAAATATTTTTACATTTATACAATAAAAGATAAAGGCTTAAAATACGGAAAGAATTCAATTTTAGGCGTATATGCCCTAGTTTTCACTAAAGGTTCACTTATCACCTTTTGATGGAGAACCGTCATTAAATATAGTTTTGTTCACTCTTAAACATTCTTTTGGACCAAATAAAACTCTTATTAAGAATCGGGACATCAAAATTTACTTTGTGTAAGTTTTTGGTATCTTTCCGATAAAGTTCATTTTTTTAATGAATAGTGTGAAATGTTGTATTTTAATTCAAAACCACTTTTTAATCTAATTTATTTATATGATTAGATTATATTTTGAATTGGTTTTAAAGTTAAATTAGAAAATATTTTTACCATTAAATCCAATAGTGGTCGTTGGAATCAATTTCACTTTGAAATCAGACTTAAACTAGTGTCAATCTTTTGATACTTATTGTTTCATAAAACACGCTATTTGTCATGACAGCGGGAATTAATTATTAAATTAATTAATGCGACTTATATGTTTTGAATTTTGTAAAATGGACTTCATTTTTGAATTCAGAATATCAAATATAGATTAGGGTGAATTTTTGGGATTTTTCTGAAAAACTTCAATTTTTGATGAATAGTGAAACCACTAAGTGGTACTTATAAAAACTGATTTTCCGTTTAAATGAAATTTTGCCATCATTGTGTTTTGATTTTCAAAAATCCGACATACATGGTTGTCATTAAGAAGTAAAATGTGGTTCAAATTGATTAAAATAATTTTTTTGGTGAATAGTAACTTATTAAGTTTTTAATCGCGATTAGTGGTAATTAGTGTAGTTTAAGGTAAAAATAATGCTTTAATAAAATGAGATGAGCTTGACAATGTCTTACCCTCATTGGTTGTATCATGGCCGACCAAGACAAGCCATGGGTCAACTTGGGGACCCCCTGGATCCACTTTGGTTGGGAAATGACATAAATAACATTTGATTTAATGTAAAAGTAAAATTGACACAAAAATGATATGTTTTACTAAGACAATTTTTAAGTGAGGTTATACAAGTCATATTTGTGATTATAAATATTAATTGGAAAGCTAAAACGATTTCCTACATCATAGTAATTTTTTTATAATTTTTAGACATTAAATAAATTAAATTATTTATGACATAATAATGATGCAGCGATGACATCATTATTTGACGATTTAAATAAAATTGAAAGATAATGTAAAATCTATGAACTAAACATGTCAAAAACTTATTGGATGAGTTTATTTAGAATCCGTATCACCTTATCCACGAATTATATCAATTTGAGACCTTTTGAAACCGAAACACATTTTCAAATAAAGTAATATTTCTTTACTTTACAAAAGTACCCCTCCTCTCCTCTTATAAAAGGCCCCCACCTCTACCTCATTAAACACACTCCTCAAGCCTTTGGCTCGGCCAACCCCTGCCCATTTACTCTCTCCACATCCCTCTCCTCATCCTAGAGGATTCTCTTTGGGTAGAATCCTTTCAAAAGAAGCCTTTAGGCTCAAATCAAAAGGAGTTACACTTTTAAAGGTAATTCATTCTCTCATGTTCATTTGTTTTATTTTGCTTCTCCAACCCCCTAAACACTTTTTATTTACTTCTTTTGTAACAACACCAGTATCTTCAATATACTAGGATGTTTTTATAAGATTTATTCGAGCTACACTCTCACAAAACTACATCAAATGGTTAAAGAACATACGGTTTCCGTGGATGGTGAAATTCTGCCTCCCGAAATGATGATTGTTCAATACTCATTTAACACCTTCAAAGGTGGCTATTATGATGTCACTATTTTTATATATGATATATAATATTTTTATGTTTTATTTATGCTTCTGTATTTTTCATTTTTGTCTTACCTTTATGGCTTCCATTATGGGTATACGCGATATCATCATTTAAGGAAGTGCGGACTACCACCCCCTCAAAGTGATTTGATTCGATAAATACCATATGTGGGATGTATAAAGGATGGAAATATGATATTATATATGATATTATACTTTAATTATAATATACCTTTATATCATTATTATTCCATTCTATAAAATATGAAATAGAAATGAAAGTAGCGTTCATGCGTACGTACGGCTTACCGTCTCCAAGAACGGTGCATTTCATTTCTTACCTCTAAATAATTATGCAATGTTATAAATGCATGCATGTACTGGATATATATGACATATATGATATCTACATAATGAATACAATTCTGTATATAATAAACATTTGGCCACATGAACAACATGTAATTGTAAGAATTCCACTTTCGACTTAAGAACCAAATATCGGCAAAACAATTATTATTAACTTAAATGATTACATAATGTTTATGACATGGTAATAAGTGGTATAAAAGTAATAATGAAATTGAAAAAGGTTCTTAAGGAATTATAAATTAACTCAAGTTTATTATTCAGGATATTAATGAACGATCGAGTCAAGTCGGACCCGAGGTAAGGGATCCTACTGCTCTCTTTCTTTTTAAGTACACACTTTCATGTCATTCCTTTTAAAGCTCATATTTCTTGTTATTGGGATGATCTTTTATATTAAACTTACTGTAATTTTTATTTTCATGTAATGAGAGACCCTATTCTCTCTCATCAATCCATTTTTGAAGTTTTGAGTGGCGCCGTTAGGCTTCCGAACTTTCGTAAGAGATCTAATCTCTCTCTTTCTTTTTAAGTACTCTCCTTTATGTCACTTCTTTTAAGCTTCTCTTTGTAATGTTGGGGGATGTTCTTTTATATTCCTCTTTCTGTACATTTTATTGTAATGTGATGAGATACCCTATTTTATCTCATCAATCCATATTCGGAAGTTTTATGTGGCGCCGTTAGGCTGCCGAGTTTTCGTAAGGGATTTTTCATCTCACTTTTATTCCCGTGATATTTATGCTACATTCGCCAAAAATTCCATTGAGTGGTGTATGTACTGCCCATTATTCTACTCTTTGTGTAATATACTTTCTTTTATGATTATTTACATCAATGGCCTATTGTCTTTCTTTCATGGGGTGTATGTTTTGAAAGATACCCAAGTCGGTAAGGGAACCTTTCACCCTCCTCTTTTTTAAAAGACTTATTTTATTGGGTCTTTTAATTCACATATTTTTATGTTGGGATATGTTCTCATACATCCTTATTGATGTAAATTTTATGTCCAAGTGATGAGATACACTTTTTATCTCTCATCAACTCATTTTGATGTGATGTCGTTAGGCTGCCAAGGGAACTTTTTAACCCAATTTCGATTTCTTTGGGTTCAACTTGTAGTCATTGATTATGTCATCCATTGAATATGTGTGAATGACCTTTTATTTTTTTACACTTAATATCCAATTATATTGAGTGTATATATATTTGTCACACATATTTTTGTGATTTATTTGTTCTTAATTTAAGGATAACTTCTTTATAAGGGATTTCATCACATTTGACAATTCTATTGAGGGTTCATTGTTGTTATGCACCAATTCACTCTTATATGGTGTATATACTGTCCTTTGGATTATTATATCATGAATACTTTTATTCTCATGATATTATAAAGTTCTGACTAAATGTTATTCCTCGATTATTTTATTCAAGTGTCTCTAATTTTGGTAAAACCCCTTTAACCAAAATATCGTTTTAAATGTTTTAATTATTTGTTCTTATTAATATACATGTTTTCAAAATGGTTTTTAGGATTTATTTATATGGATATTAATGGTTTAAAATGTTAAAAGCTTCAAGGTGGTATGGGACACTTTGATTCAAAAATATCTTTATTAAATGTTATAAATGGTTTTGGAAATGGTTTCTTTTTGAATGGATTCATTATTTCAATATCCTAAAATGTTATATTGTGATTGAAATGTGGAAATGTTATGTTTCCTTTATTCATGTTTATGTGATACGATTATGTTATGGTTCTTGGGCATTGTTATGAAGAACAGGTGGTTCCGTGATAAACTAAGGGCGGGTGAGCCCGATATAGCTCTCCAATGCATTGGGTAACGCGAAGGAGTGAAACCTTAAGGTTTCTCCGAAGAGATTTAGGGAATATACTGTGATGGGTATTCCAAACTTAACCAAGAGGGTTACTCCCTACGTAAGAATGTTATGAATGCCTCATGTTACCTTTATGTCTTATGTTTTCTATGATTTATTCATGATTTGATATGACTATGTTTTATGGGTAAAGTATGATTTCATTCTTATGTATATATGAACTCATGTTTCCTTTCCATATTTTTATAACCCTTACTGAGATTTTTATACTCATCCCAAGTTTTTGAAATTCTTTTCATAGGTCAAGGGAAAGGTACATGATGTGACGATAGTGTCAAGGATGTGTCAAGAAAGAATCCGTGTTTATTTTAAATAGGTTTCCATTGATGGGAAGAATGAATATTGTCTTTTATGTAACCACCTTGTTTAAATGTGGAATGTAATGCAAGTTTCATGATCTAATTCTCTAAAACTCTAAACCTGAAAAGATCCTCAATGTGTAATCTTGTAATAACTCATGTTTAAGTAAGGTTTAAGGCTGGGGCCTTATAGTTGGTATCAAAGGTCGGTTTAGATAACTTTAGAGGTTAGGGTATTCTTTAAGCATAATTGACAATTACCATAATGGTTAGGATTTCAGAAAGAGTCTTAGTTTTAGATAAAGTGAATGAGTAAGTATATCTTATTGTCTATCATACTCATTAGTACATAATGGTTTTGTTGATACACTCACACTGACCTTTTTGGTTTTAGTAAATGGCTGGATCTAGCCGTCACCAAAGTAACAGTGGATGTGAAGGAAACTGTGACAGTTTTTTGAGCAAGAAACTGTATGATATGGGAGCTGCAATGAGAACTCTTTTGATTATCCTCAACCAACTATCTGGAGTCATGATTGACCACCTAAACCTTGGAGATTTCTCTAAGCCATCATATATGCAAGAAACAAATCCCTACGGAAGTACAGGTAATAATCATAAAGGTAAGTGTGTTCAAAAACCTATGTGTCAAAGATGTGGAAAGAAACACCTAGGAAAATGTTTCAAAGGGACAGAAATATGCTATAGATGTGGAAATGAAGGTCATAAAGCAAGAACCTGCCATGGAAAAAGGAAGCATCCAGTTGACTCGAGGAAAGGGAAAGAAGTTCTTTCTGAGGGATCAATTGAATGTTTTAAATGTTGTGTGCATGGTCATTATGCAAACACATGTCCTATGAAGAAGTTTCGTGAATGGGGTCACCAAGAGCGTACCAATATTCGTTTACCAATACCTAATGCCATTCCGATTGAGGATGAAGAAACTGACAATGACCAATCAAAGGTATGTCCTATTTCATGACTATTGTTTTCTAATTTTGGAATCTTAGGATATGATTCATGATTTTGTTTGTAGGAAAGAGGTATTTCGGAATAAGTTGGAAAGGAATGGATAATGGATCATGAAGAATGTTGAATGAGTAAGATGTCAACATATAAGGGCTTCAAGAGTTAGGGTGAAATTCTTAAGAGTATTAAGTCTCTTTTGATGATGGGGTTACATTAGAATACTTTTTATATTATGTGTAACCCTGATGTTTAATATAGGCAAATTTTATCTTGTGGACATAGTTATAAAGAACCATTTGGGTTTATATGATCCTTACTTTTGAGGTAATTATGGGTTACCATATGTTATGATTGAAGTGAAAGGCATGAGATAAAATTGAGGTTAAATTATGTTATGGTTATTTTTGATGATTTTATCCCTTTTTGGGTAATGATTTGAGAATTATATAGTTTTGGAAAAATGACAACACGCAGACCGTGTGACTACCCGTCGCGTCGGACAATGCTGCGGGAATCGAACCCACAACCAAAGTGCGACTGGTATTTATCGCCTACCACTGGACTACGTGAAGTCCCTGGTTAGTTTGACTGATTCTTTTTAGTTATATGATTTTATGAATTAAGAGTAAGTTGATTTTGGAGGATATTTGATTAGGATAATTACTTTTCAATGTGAGACTTTAGGAGCAACTGATGTTGTTTGGAGATAAATGTTACGATTTAACTTGGAAGACTATGTGACTAAATCCTTAAAATATTTGGGTTTCAATCTTATATTGGTTTACATTGAAGAATTTTATGGACAAATTGTTTATCGGATGGTCCTCGTTGAACTTTGGGTTTTGTTGGACAAATTTTGGAGATTAAGAATAGATTTTCTTTTTATAAGGGGTTATCCTTTTCTGGATTATCTGATCTTGTACTAACCTTTTTGGTTTTGGTTTTGGTTAAAGCCTAAATACATGGGATTTATATAGTTCTCCTTTGGGGATTAGGTGATTCTCTAGAAGTTGATTATAGTACTCTTAATGCGAACAAGTCTCCCTAAATACTCGTCTTTTGGAAAAAATATGATTTTGACTAAGGAATCTAGTAAAGGTTGAAATTCAACATGATAAGTGATTATGCTTCCTTATGAATAAATTCCTCAATAAAAAGTAACTTAAAACAAAAATGTTGTCTATTAACTTTTCCTACTGGGGAACCCAACACCGTTTAACCCATCACAAGTTTGTGATTTTCTTATTGTTAACTTTCTCCTAAACATGTTTTCTATCACTCTCCATCAGAACATGACCCTATGTTTTCTCCTCCATGTCCATATTTTAATACTTATAATCCTAGTATGGGTTAACTCGGGTGACCTCTGTGCTTATCTTTCTTTATTTTAAAGTGATTGTTTTACAGACTCTTGTTCCGATGTGGGATGTTCAAGGATGTTTCCAAGCGCAATTTTAAAATTGCGAGGACGCAATTCCCAAAACGGGGGAAGGATGTAACACCCCAGGTAAATAAGGAATATGGAATTTTCATATTTATCAATATTTGTGAATAAAATATTAATATGACTTTAAAGGGGACGCTATGCTCGATGGCGTACCCAACACGCAACAACGAGTTTCTTGGGAATCTTACGTTGCACTCTAATAATAAAAAAATATTATTTTAAATGGTAGTTAACATGTAGCCGTTGTAATGGAGGAAATGGATAGAAATAACTAAAATATGATTATATATGTTCTTAAATATTTTTACATTTATACAATAAAAGATAAAGGCTTAAAATATGGAAAGAATTCAATTTTAGGCGTATATGCCCTAGTTTTCACTAAAGGTTCACTTATCACCTTTTGATGGATAACCGTCATTAAATATAGTTTTGTTCACTCTTAAACATTCTTTTGGACCAAATAAAACTCTTATTAAGAATCGGGACATCAAAATTTACTTTGTGTAAATTTTTGTTATCTTTCCGATAAAGTTCATTTTTTTAATGAATAGTGTAAAATGTTGTATTCTAAATCAAAACCACTTTTTAATCTAAGTACTTTATATGATTAGATTATATTCTGAATTGGTTTTAAAGTTAAATTAGAAAATATTTTACCATTAAATCCAATAATGGTGGTTGGAATCAATTTCACTTTGAAATCAGACTTAAACTAGTGTCAATCTTTTGATACTTATTGTTTCATAAAACACGCTATTTGTCATGACAGCGGGAATTAATTATTAAATTAATTAATGTGACTTATATGTTTTGAATTTTGTAAAACGGACTTCATTTTTGAATTCAGAATATCAAATATATCTTAGGGTGAATTTTTGGGATTTTTCTGAAAAACATCAATTTTTGATGAATAGTGAAACCACTAAGTGGTACTTATAAAAACTGATTTTCCATTTAAATGAAAATTTGCCATCATTGTGTTTTGATTTTCAAAAATCCGACATACATGGTTGTCATTAAGAAGTAAAATGTGGTTCAATGAGATTAAAATAATTTTTTGGTGAACAGTAACTTATTAAGTTTTTAATCGCGATTAGTGGTAATTAGTGTAGTTTAAGGTAAAAATAATGATTTAATAAAATGAGATGAGCTTGACACATGTCTTACCCTCATTGGTTGTATCATGGCCGAGCAAGAATAGCCATGGGTCAACTTGGGGACCCCATGGATCCACTTTGGTTGGGAAATGACATAAATAACATTTTATTTAATGTAAAAGTAAAATTGACACAAACATGATATGTTTTACTAAAACAATTTTTAAGTGGGGTTATACAAGTCTTATTTTTGATTATAAATATTCATTGGAAAGATAAAAATATTTACTACATCATAGTATTTTATTTATAATTTTTAGACATTAAATAAATTAAATTATTTATGACATAATAATGATGCAGCGATGACATCATTATTTGACAATTTAAATAAAATGGAAAAATATTGTAAAATCTATGAACTACACAAGTCCAAAACTTATTGGATGAGTGTATTTAGAATCCGTATCACCTTATCCACGAATTATATCAATGTGGGACCTTTTGAAACCGAAACACATTTTCAAATAAAGTAATATTTCTTTACTTTCCAAAAGTACCCCTCCTCTCCTCTTATAAAAGGCCCCCACCGCTACCTCATTTAACACACTCCTCAAGCCTTTGTCTCGGCCAACCCCTGCCCATTTACTCTCTCCACATCCCTCTCCTCATCCTAGAGTATTCCCTTTCGGTAGAATCCTTTCAAAGGAAGCCTTTAGGCTCAAATCAAAAGGAGTTACACTTTTAAAGGTAATTCATTCTCTCATGTTCATTTGTTTTATTTTGTTTCTCCAACCCCCTAAACTCTTTTTATTTACTTATTTTGTAACAACACCAGTATCTTAAATATACTAGGATGTTGTTATAAGATTTATTCGAGCTACACTCTCACACAACTACATGAAATGGTTAAAGAACATACGGTTTCCGTGGATGGTGAAATTCTGCCTCCCGAAACGATGATTGTTCAATACGCATTTAACACCTTCAAAGGTGGCCATTATGATGTCACTATTTTTATATATGATATATAATATGTTTATGTTTTATTTATGCTTCTGTATTTTTCATTTTTGTCTTACCATTATGGCTTCCATTATGGGTATACGCGATATCTTCATTTAAGGAAGTGCGGACTACCGCCCCCTCAAAGTGATTTGATTCGTTAAATACAATATGTGGGATGTATAAAGGATGGAAATATGATATTATATATGATATTATAATGGAATTATAATATACCTTTATATCATTATTATTCCATTCTATAAAATACGAAATAGAAATGAAAGTAGCGTTCATGCGTACGTACGGCTTACCGTCTCCATGACCGGTGCATTTCATTTCTTACCTCTAAATGATTATGTAATGTTATAAATGCATGCATGTACTGGATATATATGACATATATGATATCTACATAATTAATACAATTTTGGATATAATAAAAATTTGGCCACACGAACAACATGTAATTGTATGAATTCCACTTTCGACTTAAGAACCAAATATCGGCAAAACAAATATTATTAACTTAAATGATTACATAATGTTTATGACATGATAATAAGTGGTATAAAAGTAATAATGAACTTGAAAAAGGTTCTTAAGGAATTAGAAATTAACTCAAGTTTATTATTCAGGAGATTAATGAATGATCGAGTCAAGTCGGACCCGAGGTAAGGGATCCTACTCCTCTCTTTCTTTTTAAGTACACACTTTTATGTCATTCCTTTTAAAACTAATATTTCTTATTATTGGGATGATATTTTATATTACACTTACTGTAATTTTTATGTTCATGTTATGAGAGTCCCTATTTTCTCTCATCAATCCATTTTGGATGTTTTGAGTGGTGCCGTTAGGCTGCCGAACTTTCGTAAGAGATCTAACCTCCCTCTTTCTTTTTAAGTACTCTCCTTTATGTCACTTCTTTTAAGATTCTATTTGTAATGTTGGGGGATGTTCTTTTATATTTCTCTTGCTGTAAATTTTATTTTAATGTGATGAGATACCCTATTTGATCTCATCAATCCATATTCGGAAGTTTAATGTGGCGCCGTTAGGCTGCCGAGTTTTCATAAGGGATTTTTCATCTCACTTTTATTCCCGTGAGATTTATGCTACATTCGCCACAAATTCCATTGAGTGGTGTATGTACTGCCCATTATTCTACACTTTGTGTAATATACTTTCGTTTATGAGTATTTACATCAATGGCCTATTGTCTTTCTTTCATGGGGTGTATGTTTTGAAAGATACCCAAGTCGGTAAGGGAACCTTTCACCCTCCTCTTTTTTAAAAGACTTCTTTTATTGGGTCTTTTAATTCACATATTTTTATGTTGGGATATGTTCTCATACATCCTTATTGATGTAAATTTTATGTCCAAGTGATGAGATACACTTTTTATCTCTCATCAACTCATTTTGATGTGATGCCGTTAGGCTGCCAAGGGAACTTTTTAACCCAATTTCAATTTCTTTGGGTTCAACTTGTAGTCATTGATTATGTCATCCATTGAATATGTGTGAATGACCTTTTATTGTTTTAAACTTAATATCCACTTATATTGGGTGTATATATATTTGTCACACATATTTTCGAGATTTATTTGTCCTTAATTTAAGGATACCTTCTTTATAAGGGATTTCATCACATTTGACATTTCTATTGAGGGTTCATTGTTGTTATGCACCAATTCACTATTATATGGTGTATATACTATCCTATGGAGTATTATATCATGAATCCTTTTATTCTCATGATATTATAAAGTTTTGACTAAATGTTATTCCTCGATTATTTTATTCAAGTGTCTCTAATTTTGGTAAAACCCCTTTAACCAAAATATCGTTTTAAATGTTTTAATTATTTGTTCTTATTAATATACATGTTTTCAAAATGGTTTTTAGGATTTATTTATATGGATATTAATGTTTTAAAATGTTAAAAGCTTCAAGGTGGTATGGGACACTTTGATTCAAAAATATCTTTATTAAATGTTTTAAATGGTTTTGGAAATCGTTTCTTTTTGAATGGATTCATTATTTCAATATCCTAAAATGTTATATTGTGATTGAAATGTGGAAATGTTATGTTTCCTATATTCATGTTTATGTGATACGATTATGTTATGGTTCTTGGGCATTGTTATGAAGAACGGGTGGTTCCGTGATAAACTAAGGGCGGGTGAGCCCGATATAGCTCTCCAATGCATTGGGTAACGCGAAGGAGTGAAACCTTAAGGTTTCTCCGAAGAGATTTAGGGAATATGCTGTGATGGGTATTCCAAACGTAACCAAGAGGGTTACTCCCTACGTAAGAATGTTATGAATGCCTCAAGTTACCTTTATGTCTTATGTTTTCTATGATTTATTCAGGATTTGATATGCCTATGTTTTATGGGTAAAGTATGATTTCATTCTTATGTATATATGAACTCATGTTTCCTTTCCATATTTTTATAACCCTTACTGAGCTTTTTATGCTCATCCCAAGTTTTTGAAATGCTTTTCACAGGTCAAGGGAAAGGTACATGATGTGACGATAGTGTCAAGGATGTGTCAAGAAAGAATCCGTGTTTTATTTTAAATAGGTTTCCATTGATGGGAAGAATGAATACTGTCTTTTATGTAACCACCTTGTTTAAATGTGGAATGTAATGCAAGTTTCATGATCTAATTCTCTAAAACTCTAAACCTGAAAAGATCCTCAATGTGTAATCTTGTAATAACTCAAGTTTAAGTAAGGTTTAAGGCTGGGGCCTTATACAAAAGCTATTGAAGAAGGCTGTGGTTGCGTGTAAATTAAGACAAGATAGTGTTTTGAGTAGTGAAAGATTCATTTGATGATTTATATAACATAAAAACAAAATATTTCTCATAAAAGTCTCGGGTGTTACATTTTACCCCCCCTAAAATGAATTTCGCCCTCGAAATTCGTCACTTTGTAACAAAAAGATGAGGATACCTCTCCATCATCATATCCTCAAGCTCCCACGTAGCTTCTTCTAATTGGCGGTTCCTCCATAAAACTTTCACCAATCGAGTGGTCTTGTTTCATAGGACTTTTTCGCTACGATCCAGAATCTCTATCTGCTGTTCTTCATAATAAAGATCTTGATCCAGCGGTAGAACATCCGAGCTGAGTACATGTGAAGGATCAGGTATGTACTTTCTCAGGAGAGATACATGGAACACATCGTGAAGTTGAGAGAGATTCAGTGGAAGCGCCAATTGGTAAGAAACCTTTCCAACACGATCCATTATTTCAAAAGGACCGATATATCTAGGGCTCAACTTCCCCTTCTTTCCAAATCTCATGAAACTCTTCCGGAGAGATATTCGTAAGAACACTTTATCACCCACTTCAAACTCTAGGTCTTTTCTTCGATTGTCAGCATAACTTTTCTGTCGACTCTAAGCTACTCTTATGTGTTGTTGAAAAGATCGGACCTTTTCTGCCATCTCATCAACAAGATCATGTCCTAATAGCTTTCTTTCCCCAACTTCATCCCAGCAAGTTGGAGTCCTGCATTTCTTTTCATATAGAACTTCATAAGGATCCAACTGAATAATGGAGTGAAAGCTATTATTATAAGAAAATTCCACCAAAGGTAGGTGTTGATCCCAACAACCTTTGAAATCCATAGAGCAAGCTCTCAACATTTCTTCTAGAGTTTGAATTGTTCTCTCAGACTGACCGTCTGTTTGAGGATGATAAGCAGTGATGAAACTCAACTATGTATCCAGTGTATGCTGAAGACTTCGCCAGAACTTTGAGGTAAATCGCGGATCCCGATCAGATATAATAGAAAGTGGTACTCCATGCAATCTCACCACTTCCTTTGCATATATCCTGGCAAGCTGATCCAGATAGAAATCCTCTCTAATTGCAATGAAGTGTGCAGACTTTGTAAGATGATCAAATATAACCTAGATATCATTATTTCCTTTGGATGTTTTATGAAGTCCTGTGAAAAAGTCCATAGTGATGTTTTCCCATTTACATTCGGGTATGGGTAATGGTTGTAACATCCCCTTAGACTTCTGTCTCTCAACATTAACTTGCTGACAAACCAAACATCGAGAGACATATTTAGAAACATCTCTTTTCATTCCATCCCACCAGAAGTACTCTTTTAGGTCCCTATACATCTTCATTCATCCAGGATGAATAGAGAATGAAGAACTATGAGCCCAATCCAGTAGCTCCTTCATTAATTTGTGGATGTGAGGAAGCCAACCTGATTCCGGAACTTTATTATCCCATCGCAAACAAGGTTGACTTCAGGAATATTTCTCACCTTCTTTTGTAACTCTACATCTTCTTTCTGTGCCTCTTTAATCTTCACCTGTATAGATGGTTGAACATTCATTTGAGAAAGATACAATTTTCCCCCTTCCATTATAATTCCAAGATACATCCTTTGTAAATCCATAAATATTGGATCTTTTGTGATCCTCATCATGGATAAACTGGCATGGTCTTGTCGACTTAATGCATCTGCCACCTTGTTTGCTTTCCCAGGGTGGTAATGAATTCAACAGTTGTAATCCTTAATCAGCTCTAACCATCTTCTTTGGCGCATATTCAGCTCCTTTTGTGTGAAAATATACTTTAAACATTTATGATCAGTATAAATATCACACATTTCTCCATAAATATAATGCCTCCAAATATTTAATGAAAATATTACCGTAGCTAACTAGAAATCATGAGTTGGGTAATTTTGCTCATGGATTTTCAACTGTCGTGAGGCATAAGCTATCACCATATCATTTTTCATAAGAACACACCCCAATCCCATCTTGGATGCATCACTGTAGATCACAAACCTTTCTCCACTACAAGGCAGTGTGAGCATAGGTGCACTGGATAACCTTCTTTTCAACTCCTTGAAATTCTCTTCACATTCCTCCGTCAAGATAATCTTAACTCCTTTCCGAGTCAACTTGGTGAGTCGATTAGATAATATTGAAAAATCATTCAAAAAACGTTGATAATATCCAGTCAAACCAAGAAAACATCGGATCTCAGTTACTGTTGTTGGTCTCGATCATCTTTCGATAACAACTGTGTTTGCTGGATCTACAGATATCCCCTCTTTTGAGATTATGTGACCCAAAATTGAAACTCTTTTAAGCCAAAATTCACACTTGGTAAATTTGTCATAAATCTTCTCCTTTCTCAGGGTCTTCAATATAATTCTCAAGTGATCTTCATGTTCTTTCTTTCTCTTTGAATATACAAGAATATCGTCTATAAATATTAACAAAAACTGATCAAGATAGTCTCTAAAGACTATATTCATCAGATCCATGAAGATAGCAGGGGAATTAGTAAGACTAAATGGCATCACTATAAATTCATAGTGTCCATACCTTGTACAGAAAGCCGTATTTGGTATATCCTCCATTTTGACCCTTAATTGATGATACCCTAAACGAAGATCAATCTTGGAAAAGTATTGAGCTCTACGTATTTGGTCAGATAAGTCATCAATGCGTGGGAGAGGATATTTGTTCTTGATAGTGACCTTGTTACGTTCTCGATAATCAATTCAGAGTCTCATTGATCCATCTTTCTTCTTAACAAATAGAACAGGTGCTCCCCAAGGTGATGAACAAGGGCATATGAATCCCTTATCAAGATTCTCTTGGATTTGCTTCTTCAATTCCTGAAACTCAATTGGGGCCATTCTATAAGGTGTATTTGGAATAGGTAAAGCACCTGGTACGAGTTCTATTGAAAACTCAACTTCACGATTTGGTGGAAGACCCGGTAATTCCTCCGGAAAGACATCATCAATCTCCCATTCAATGGGCATATTCTTAATTGTGAGTTTCTCACCGACCATTTGAGATAAATAACCTTCATTCAGTGGAATCAAGACCCATAAGATGGAAGAAATTTCCAATAGAAGGTTATATTAATCCTAGCATCGATAGAAGATCATATATTGACCTGGAATATGAAATGTGACATCCCTTATTTGGAAATTGATATGAGCTCCATATAAAGAAATCCAATCCATGCCATGAATCACATCAAATTCTACTATAGGAAGGATCACATGATTTGCAGGAAGCACTTTCCCACAAACGTCAATCGAGGAAGAATTATAAACTCTTGATGAGACTATTGTGCTATTAGGTGTTGTCACAACTAACTCAACATCTAATTGTTGAGGTAATATGGTGATACCCTTAGAAAAATCATCAGAAATAAATGAGTGGGTGGATCCAGAATCAAATAAAACATTTTCTACTTTACAGTGGATGGTAAGTCTACCTTTCACCACATCATTATCGTACTCCACATCGCTAATAGAAATTGCTTGTGACTATACTTTGTCTTTAGCCTTATGATTTTGTTGATGTCGATCATCATCAACAACCCTTGGATTAGGGAATTTATTGTCATAATGCCCCATCTCCATGAACTTGAAACATTGAAGTGTAGTAGGTTTATTCTGTGTGTCCCTTCCTTTGATTGCATCATTAGACATCTTCTTCCCATCATTGCGGAATTCAAATGCCTGATGACCTTCCTTTCCACATTTGAAACATTTACTTGTCCCTTTAAGACAAATCCCTCCATGTTTCTTTCAACACATTGAGCATAAGGGAAAGCTCATCTTCTTTTCAGTGTGCTCTTTATATTTTCCTTTGAATTCCATTTTCCTCTTCTTATCAAACCCATATGACTGATGGGTTACTCCAATCTCCATCTCAACTTTGAGAGCACATCGAACGATTTCCTTTTAGCTATTGAAGTCCCTTATGGCTAAGGCCCTTCAAAGACTTGGTTTTAAGCCACTAAATAATCGATCGATCTTAATCTATGGTTGGATAATAATACCAGAAGTGTACCTTGAAAGTCTTGTAAAATTTTCTTCATAGGTACCAATAGATTTATCATCCTTTTTCTTCAGTTCAAGAAACTCTTTCTCCATATTTGTTTGGAGAATAAGAGGTATGTACTTATTGAAAAATAAGTTCTTTAACTCGTCCCATTCCATGGACTCAATTTCATCTCTTTGCCTCATATTCTTGATAAGATTCCACCATTGATCAGCATCACCTTCCAAACGATACACTGCTAAGTTGACTTTATCATGTTTGGAACATTGAAGAACTGCAAATATCTTTTCAGTAGTACTAATCCATTGTTCAGCAACTAATGGATCAGTATACCCACTGAATGAAGGTGGACGCTGCCTCATAAAGGATTCAACAGAATGTTGCTCCTTTCTTTACTCGTTTGGAAGTCCTGCATGATTCATAGCTTGAGAAAGTTGTGTGAGCATGGTTACAAGATTTTGTATTCCATCTCCCACAATGTTTGGTTGCTCAGGGGGATAATCATTGCATTGCCCGTCGCATTCCGCATTAACACAGTTCCTTCGGTTTCCAGCCAGTGACTAAAACCAAGAAGAATAGTGTGAGCAACACTAATTATAATAAGAAAAACACATAATGAAGAATAAAATTTTACACTTAAGGTCTTATCCTAGGTTATTCATGGCCATTTCTAAAACACTAAGATTGTGTTCTATGCTTAGGCTTATCCTTAGGGTTCTTACTAAGTCTTTCACATCCTAGTTTCCAATGGTTGACTATAACTTTCCTCTGATACCAAATATAACGACCCATACTTTACATACATTGTTATTACTTCAAAATTGAAGCATACTTATTACAACATATAACAAAACCATGAATTAACTGTATAGGTATAGTGTCTTTAGAAACTGGGAAACATAAACAACTGGTTCATAAAGTGTCTACACTGTCTCCCATTTATTTCATATTATCTATAGTCCCTTTTGGAATATCATACTTAATAACCTTCTTCCTGACCTGGAGAAAAAACATACAAAAGGGTGGGCTCAAATGCTCAGTAAGGGTAATCAAAAGAAATATCAATCACATCATATTCATAAGAACATATCTTTTGGAAATATTAACCTCAAAAAGAGATCATAATTTCATAACATGGGATAAATCATAGTACTGAAATGTAATCCCAATAATCATAACTTAAAACATGAAACTTTGTGTCATACACACATAATCATAGATAATTATTTCTGATTAGTCAAGACTCCTTTCCAAGACTATCTTAGTGGACAAATTCCATTTCTCAACCGAGTTCATTCTTTGTTTCAGTCATGTTTCACTGAACCGGTTTAACCTGCCGTTCAAGCCATCTCTATCTCATGAGATATAATGTCCTTATCCAATGCATTGGAGGGAGATATAGGTCCCACCGATCTCATAATGATACCATTCATATGCATGCCACAAAATCATAATCATACATCATTGCATAACCCATGTAATAAAAATGGGATTCTTAAACAACACGACATCATAAAACAATTCATATAAGATAAAGGAATTCATAAAAACAATTCAACATAATCAAATCAATTTTATAACAGGGATAGAAGCAGAACCCTATATTATCTTAGATGGAAAATAATTTAGATAAAACACTTGAACTCCATTCTTGAGAAAATATCCGCCCTACTTAAAAAACATTTTTCCTTTCTTAACATGTCATACAATTTTAAAATAAAATTAGTTGATTAAAAATAATCTTGAAGACTTGTAAAGGAATCTTCTTGGAAATAATGTTTTAAAAATTCATTCATGTCATATAAGTTAAAAAAACATTCTTCTCATACTTTTGTCAGAAAAGTCAAAAAGTACCTCGTACGAAAAACGACAAAAGATTCCTTTCATATCTTTTACTATAAACTCTCCAAAGGGCAAAAATGGATTTAAACAACTGTAGGTGGATGGAAATAATATTAAATATTGAGGAAACATGGATTTAGATGATAAAATACACCCCAGTAAATACCAAAGTATAAACAATCTCGGATAAAAATGAGATTGTGATATTTCCCTTACCTTAGGTATGATTTGCTTCATAAGAGTCCGAACCTCCTGTATAATGATTTAAACAATGTTATTGACTTATTACCTAATCATAATTATTTTTATGATATCATATATGGTCATGTTTATAGATTCTTATTTGTTTTATTTCATTACTACTTGTTATTCGGGTGTTTATTACTTTTTGTTCTTATGCGTGTTTTGTCGAATAAATTCTTTTTAATATTTTTAGGTTATAGATACCTTATTTCCAGATTGGTATTAGTGTAACATATTAATTCATTCAATTCATTTATATAATCATTATTCAATGAAGATCATGTAGAACGATTCGCATCACATCGTGGAGACGGTATTCCGTACGTACGCACGAGTGATGATATCATTCCCATGATCGTGAAATTGTAATGGAGTGTATATATACAATCTCAGAATCAATATAACTATAAAATAATCATATATAGTTATTATTTACACCATTATACCCATCCAAGTAAGGTGGTGGTGGAAAATAGATTACACCACGGCGTGGAGACGGTATTCCGTACGTACGCATGCGTGGTGATTTCATTTTCCATAGGATGGATAGATGGTGAAATAGGGTTGTTTCATAGTTATAATAACATATAAGTATATGAGTGATACTGATGTTATTACTTCAAAATGAAAAAACTAAATAAGAAGAAGTGGAAAAAGAAATAAAGATGAAAGAATCGGTAACGGACATTACCTCTTCTTTAAAGCGCCTTTTTTGAGACCTCCTTTTAGGACACTAAAATTAGTCTTTGAAGAAGACCAAAACCACTAGGATGTCTCTAGGGAAGTGGAGAAAAGAAATTGGCAGGGGTTGGCCGATCTTGAAAGCTCAAAGTTGAGTGAGGAAGAGGGGGAGGAGGTGCCCTTTTATAAGGGAGGAGAGGGGCTCCTTTGGAAAAACTAAAAATATTATTTTATTATAAAGCCAAATTCGGTTTTAAATAGCTCCAAATTGATTTATTTATAAGCTAAGGTGGGGATGGGTCGAAATCCTCTCATATAATAGAATTTAGACAAGTTTAGGTTCCTATTTTAACCTTATCATTTAGATTTAACATTAAGTTAGATAATTTTAATTTTACCGTGTCTTTTTGTTTTCTTACACTATTAGGTTAATAAACATACTATAACAAGGAAAACGAACCCCAAGTTGTTTATTATTAATATATATAACCTTATCTAAGTCATTTTTCTAAACCTTATATTTTTAGGAATAAAATAACAATTAATAATATAATATTTATTTTGAAAACTATTTTATGTCAATTTTGACACTATTTAGTAATTGATTTTTTTGGAAATCACAACAAAATGATTAATTCGAAAATAGTTAATTAAATAAATACTAACATGACATATTAACCTATAAAATTAGTGTAATTCAATAAAATTCTCAAATTACATTTATTTTGGTATTCATAACATCAATTATGTCAATATTTCATTAAAATATAATTACTGCATCATCTTTGTGTCATAAATAAATTAACTTATTTAAAGTCTAAAAATTACAAATAAAATATCAATATGTAGGAAATCTTTTTATATTTATAATTAATATTTATAGTTCAATTTATCTTATGTATAACCCTATATTAAAAATTCATTAGTTACTAAACATTGATTTTAACTATTTTAACCCTTCTTTAAATAAATTGATAATTAATGTCCTAATCTAATCCAAGTGGGCCTAAATGGTCATATTTTATTCCTACGGTTGTTTTTTGTCTAATTACACTTATCCAATAGAATTATGACATGTGTTAGGGTAATAATAATATCATTTTTACCCTTAACTACCCTATTTACTTTTAACAGTGGTAAAAAAGGTAAAGAGTTAATATTCACCAAAAATTATTTTCATCTCATTGAACCACATTTTAGTCCTTGATATTAACCGTGTCTCTCGGATTTTCGAAATTCTAATCACAAAAGTGGTAAAATTATGTTTTATGAAAAATTCAGTTTTTTTAACTACCACTTAGTGGTTTCACTATTCATCAAAAAATGAAAGTTTCTAGAAAAATACCAAAAATTAGGCCTAAGCTATATTTGATATTATGAATTCAAAAAAGATGTTTATTTTACCAAATTCAAAACATATCAGTTACATTAACTAATTTATTAATTAATTCCCGTCGTCAAAACAAATAGCGTGTGTTTAAAAGATAATAACTATCAAAAAATTGATACTTGTTTATCTCTGGTTTGAATGTGAAATTACATCCAATGGTCAACATTGTATTAAATTGTAAAAATATATTCTAAATATACTTTAAAACCACTAAAATTAATAATTTATCACTATTAATTATTTCGATGAAAAACGTTGTTTTTAATTAAAATTTAGTAATTTTCACTATTCATCAGAATATGAAAGTTATCCGAAAAGTTCCAAAATTTCACCCTAAGATAATTTCCATATTCTGAATCGAAAAATGAAGTTCATTTTGAAAAATAAAATTCAAAAAATTTCAAAAAGTGGTTATCACTATTCATAACGGCTAGTTTTAATAATATTTTAATAGCATATCGTTGTTTAGTGAAACTCGGTATTGCGTATGACGCAAGCTGTTGAGGAAGGCCGCGGTTGCGTGTAAAGAAAGAAAAGCTACTGTGGTGTGTTGTGAAATATTCCTTTGATGATTTATATAACAAAAAATAAAACATTTCTCATAAAAATCTCAGGTTTTACACAAAGCCTCCTCAAAATACCTCACTCTGGCCTCCCCATCTGGTAGCAGGTATGAAGCATATCGTAAAATGTTCCTGAAATGGATTACAAAATCTCGAACACTGGAGCTCCCCTGTCGAAGGGTAAGAAGCTCTGGGAGAATGGATGCCTACGTAGTCGAAGAAATAAACTTGACTCTAAACCTATCTCGAAACTCCTCCCATGAGACCACTGACTCCTCACGATCCTTGAGGAACAAGAACCACCGGTGCCTCACTGCTCCTCGCAACATCGTCACAACCATAGACACCCAGTGTTCCTTTCGAGAATGAATTGAACTGAAGACGATATCGACCTCCTCTAACCAGTCATCCGTGAATGCATCTGAAATTGACCCCTCGTACTTCTGCAGACTCTAGAGCTGAAACTCCTGGAGTGTCTTCCTCCATGTGTCATCATCGTCAACCTGCACCATGCGACAATCTTCTGGAACAGCCTACTGGACATTTTCTGCGCAAACCTGATGAGGACGTCGTCCTGGACCCATACCTATAAAATATCAACCGTTATAGTTCCTAAACCTGGAATATGGGAGACTCAAAATTAATTAATTAATTATTCTCTTTTATTCATTTTAGGTTTACCTATCCAAAGGTATCCCATTAAAATAATGTAAAAAATGAATAATGATCCATGATCCATTCCTATGCCTCTACCCTGCTACTAGTATCACCTTGTTATGTATCCATTGTAAACTTATGTGTATGTTCATCAAATCATAGGGGGCCCTAAACGCCAATGTCTCATCCATTCTGCAGTGTTTACGTCACTTGGAAAACAAGAATGACAATGTTTCCCTACCAACCCATGAATCCTCACCTGTGCCTAACTCCAAAGTCCGTCCTATCCTTCAACCATACCTCTAATACCACTCTGTCACAACCCTCTCTACACAATGTGTACCCCTCTTATGTTGGAAATGTGAGAAGGGAGATAATGACCCCTGAGTCCCGCCTGCACTAGGCCCCGAGTTGGCGACTAGCACCGAGGGTATAGTAACACACAAAATGGGAGGTATTACCCTCTAAGATAACACATGATGAAGAGAGGGATAATATATACAACAATCAGATCGAACAAAGACTACAAAATAAATGAAAACCAAAGTACACATATGAAATGTCATATAGAAGTACTACAACTGAATGAGGAAAAACTGCAAGTACCCAATAGAATGTAAAAACAACAGCAACCACTAGCCTGAACAACTCCTACAACTTCAAGATAGTATAAACCATCTTGGTCTCCAACCTTCTCCAAGTGACATGAATAATAGTTTATATATACATAGGGTGAGTGTGACAGCATACCTAGTAGGATCCTCCCTGACGCCTCTCGTGGAAAAGTATAGAAAGCATGTTAAATCATAGTGAACAACAAGTGAAGTTGACTCGTCATCTAAACAGGTATACTAAGTTCCCAAACTCACCATGGATACTCTCACAAATTAACACATACATGAATATATCATATAATAAATAATTTTAAGGGTTCCCCACTACTACTTCCCCACAGGTTTGCCGCTTTTCCCCAATGTCGCACGTCCTAAGAATCTCTCTACAAAAAGGCTTCCCCACAGACACCTGGGCGAAGCACCACAATATGCACCAAGTGCAACAAAACCCCCACGTGCACATAACAAAATAACCAAGTAGTATCTGGGAGCCACCATAGCTATCATAACGTGTATGATAAGTCAGATATTATACATCAAACCATCACAGTCCATACACCGAGTGAGGATCCTCAAGCCATCAAATCCTATATATGTTACACCGATAGTAGTCCATAGAAAAACATATCCAGAATATATGTGTGTGAATAACCACAAGCCATTGCAACCCTCTACATACATATTTTAGGAAAACTAACCAATGTGCCTGCCATCACGAGTTACTGCCAAGAGAAGAGAGTGGGGTCAAAGGGTGTAGTCATTAATCCATCACCCCACCAGAATGTTGGGGAAAACACCACCTTGGGTTCAGAATCCCTGGGGTTTCATTTTCCCTTACTGACATGGTGGAGTAGCATATAGAAACACAAAAATTACATGATATATTATATCTCACAACCACACTATGGGCATTACCTTGCCTTAGACACAACTCCAACTAACGTCTCTCAGACTCCGGGCTTCAAAAACTATGAATTTGTATCCTATAAGCACACAACCATTTAAATAGATTTATTAGATTTCTTCATTCCCATTTATTCTGTTCCACCATACATTAATTAATTCTTTAAACATTAATTAACCACGATCAATTCCACATTAAATTTCATTAGCAGCACACACAAATTAAATTATTCCTTCAAAAATTACAACATCATCAATATGTTTGGACATCTCCATCACTTAGGATAACACCATTTATTCAATTATTCATTATATAAAAACATTCCAACATTCCAAGGAATTCTAGAAAAACATTATATTCTACTTTGTAGAAGGGGGCTCAAAAAGGTGAGTAGATGTATTACCCATCGATTCTTTGACGATTATAGGAATAGGATATACCCATCCTTCCTTGAGAATCAAAACATAGAAAGCACATGGCATACCCCGTGTGTCTTTTACTCTTTCAGAAGAAGGGTGTGTAACACTAGCTGCACTGAGCAGTGGGGAAATGTAATGCAGATAAACAACCAATCAAAATTACCAAGCATCCATCAATCACATCCATCCCATTCCATCAACCATTATGTCTTCCATGACACCCACATGCATAAAGCAATGCATCTCACCATTCTAGGCATCATCTACTTCCACAACCAAAGGGCCTCCATGCCTCCACATATTACCAGAACTATATTGGATCACATCACAACACAAGAAGTAGGAAAACAAACACCACATTATTTGAGTTCTTGGACCTTTATCAATCAAGAGGGTAACTCAAAACACTTTTAGGAATTATCAAACAATCATTTCTTAAATCCATAATGAATTAACTGTTTTATTATTCGTAGGTTCCATATTTGGGAAAATTAATCAGTAATCTATCACAAATATTTAAAAATTCTTACTGCACTAATTTGATTAACATAAAATTACAACAAGAACCAGATTCATTTTCATGCATGTTTATCTTTAGCCAAAAATTATCAATTAATCACGGTTTACGTTCTTTACTGATTTCCATCATGAAAAAATAGCTAAGCAATGCAAGCAGAGATATCACACTATCTAGAAAAACAAGAGGCAATAAGATACAATCGATATCAATTTATTTATCCGGTTAAAATATTTATTATGTCAATTCCATTGTCATCCAGTGTGTTTAAACATGCTAAAAAAACAATTGTACGTAAAAGAAAGAGAATAAATGAATCCCCTAACTCAAACAGTTCATCACATTCTTTATCCACACAACGAGTCTTGATCCTCCTCTTGCGACAACTGCATCCACCCGAGGATACCACGGTATGACAACACCATCCAAACCCTAAGAAAAACTCCATTAGAATCATGGTGATTACATTCTATAGCATGGAAAGGAGAAACAGGAGGATATTATCCCAATGGAACGATGATAAAACATACCTTATATCGAATATGGACCGATATATCTCAGTTGCATAAAAAAGAGTGGAATAGATCTGAGGAGTAAATTTTTATTGTGCAAATCCTATGAGAATGATTTAAAGGTTCTATCCACTCATAGCCGAGAACAAAGAGGAACAACAAGGTAGGGTGATATCTTTCCTTTTTGATGATTTAATTGTGGAACAGTTTGTGATATGCTTAATTCCCCATTAAAAGAGGATCACATTAACCCACGTGGTTCGACCATGTAAAAACATCCCGAGCCATAGGAATAATTCATGTAGGATTTATGACCTTTGAATTGGACTTAGAGCCCATAAAATAAGGCTTTAAATGTATTTTACGTCAAAGGAAATGTCAAAGAGGTGAAATTTTAGGAAGCTAGAAACACTTTTCACATACTCAAAATTTGGATAAGGAAAGAAGAGGTCTTCATTAGACCTCATCGTTAGAGGTTACCTATAGATCTCACCATTTGATGTTACCGATAGACGTCCCATTAGAGGTTACCGAAAGACCTCACCATTAGTGGTTACCGATAGACCTCACTGTTAATGGTTACCGATAGACCTCACTGTTTGAGGTTACTGATTGAACTCACCATTAGAGGTTACTGATAGACCTCACCATTCAGGGTTACTGATTGACCTCACTATTATAGGATACTGATAGACCTCACTGTTAGAGTTTACCGATAGACCTCACCGTTAGTGGTTACCGATAGACATCACCGTTAATGTTTTCTGATAGGCCTCATTGTTAGAGGTTTCTGATAGACCTCACTGTTAAAGGTTACCAATATAACTCTCCTTTAGAGGTTACCGATAGACCACACTATTATAGGTTACTAGTAGACCTCACCGCTAGAGGTTAGAGGTAGACATCACTGTTAGAGGTTATCGGGAGACCTCACCGTTAGAGGTTACCTGTAGAACTCGCCATTAGAGGGTACCGATAGACCTCACCATTATAACTGTTAACAGAATTGAAAATTTTTCAATGGAATGAGAGGTTACCATTACACTATTTACAGCTGTCTACCATTTGAATTGTTCACCGAACTAGAAAATTTGAAAAGTGTTGGGGATAAGTCACCTTAACCTCCCAGATCACCTCAAACACCCTATTTTCACAAAGGAATGGACCAGAGAGGACCAGGACATTACACTAATGACAAAAAGGGACAACTTATAAAATACATTTTTTTCCTTAAGTTATCTATTTTATTCAGGATCTACTTCGGAAGATAGATTCATTGGAGATTTTTTTAATTCCCTTAATAATGGTTCATTTTACGATTTTTAATTCACCAAATCATATCCCCCTGGAGTGTCATATCCAATAGTGCAGCAAGGCCTGTTGCCATTCACCAGTTCCAATTCAAGTATAGCTCAGTTCATTGTTATCGAATTTTACCACTTGATACATATGTTCCAAAGCCTCCTTTTCCTGATTATATCTTGATTGGGGTATATATTCTTGATAAACCACTTACCCAATACTGATAAAAAATTAAGGATGTTTTTATTATACTCAGTCTTAAAGCTAAGGGTTTCACTAGATTTTTCTAATAAAAATCCTAAAAATAACTAAACATATCCTTTGATACCAACTATAACAAACATACACTTTATTGCACAGATAAAATGATTTATTACATAAACATGAACTTAATACAATTCTGAAGATCTAAGGGTCTACTGTGAAAGGAAATTAAGGTCATCAAATGACATCTTAAGAGATAAAAATACAAAATAATTATTGAAAACTCCCTTTACATGACCACAACATTCCCTCATACCATGAATTGTAGAGGATAACCAGAGGAAATAAATATGAAAAGGGTGAGATAAAAAGACCATTATGGGAGTAAAAATGGAATATGATAAAGAATATATTACATGATAGACAATAGGAATGTCAACAGATCACAATAGAAACATGAGTGTAAAGGAATGATATAGAATGATTATCCTAGAATGGAAATGTGGAATCAACATTTAACTTGATAATAGAATGATCCAAGTCTCAATGAACATATATCATGTGTAAAACCTCATTGAACTAGAATTATAATGTGTAAACCCTCATTCAACTTTAGGTTTCATGATACTAATCATTACCCAATGCATTGGAGTGCTATCAAGGAGAACCCTTCTTAATCATTTCATGTCACGCATATGGGTCCACATGTATCATACATCATAGAATAAATCAACATAATAATTGATACCAAAATAAATGAATGTGGAATATATATATATGAAACAATATAATCAATATGTTATTTTTATTAATAGTGAACATCCTTGATAGAGAAATGGTCATCGTATTCACTACAAAGAGACTTTGCCTTGGAAAATCGCAGTGCAATTTTGGAAGCATAAAAGCGTGACATAATATTTAATAAAAATTCATAAAAATGGTTGATGAGAGGGAAATGGGTGTCTCTTCATATTTAAATTAAATGGAATGTAAGGGGTCATATATAAACTTATTCCAAAATATGTAATGGAATTTAAATTCATAATACAATATAATTTCATGAATGTAAATGAAGAGATAGAAATCCCTTACTGAATTTCGGCATGGTAAAGGGTATACATAGAAGTCATTAATGAGATATAAAGAGGTATATCATCATTAAAAGATAATTAGTGATATATGGTGGAGGTTAAAAATTATACGACAACATTAGTAAATGAAAATATGGTACAACAACCTAATTAAATTTGGGGAAAAATGAGAAAAAAAAGAAATCCCTTACATGGATGTGTGATCCCAAATGCATGGTAGAGGCCTAAGAGAGGCTTACATGGAGATTGGGGAACCTTGAGCAGATTCTAGAGATAGCGGGGAAGTGGTTTTTCTAGATAAAAATGTTTTAAATAAAGAGTAATGGGAGATTGACTGGGTTTATACAGGAAAAGAGATGGAATACATTATTGTTTAGGTTTTTCACACCACACATTAAACTAATCAAAACCCCAAACAAACCCATGTTTTTTCCAATTATTTTTTCCAAATAGAATTTGGAAACATTATTTTATAAGGAAAACAGACAAACAATGAAAAATAGTAGTCTTTCTTAGGTGGAGGTGAGTCATAATCTCCTGGAAATGATTATAAAAAGTTAAAATGTATTACAAGTCATGGAGGGTCCTCCAATGAACAATAAAATTAATCAAACAAATATAAAATCAAATTATTTTAAAGGTAATAAATATTTTGTCCGAACATACCATTTATATTATTTTATTACATCACTATTGAGTCATTATGATGTCATAAAAAAATTATATATATTAATAGTATTTAATTTTTTCCCAAATATTCATCTATCTCATAAAATTATTAAAAATTCACCGTTGGGTGATTTCAGCATTTGAATCCAAATAGGTTATTAATTATATCTGAAACTTTTTCTAAATAAGTAACTTTTCAATTTTAAAATAAAAACGATTATTTATTGTAATTTCAGGGGTTTTGATAAAATCTATTTTCAAACCATAATAAAAATATCAATTGAATTCATAAAAAATAATAAAATATTTTACATTTAATAAAAAGTAATTCAGTAAGAATATTTCATTTAAAATATTATCTAATTAAAAAATACTTTAATCCATCAAAATAGATTTTTAAATTGAATAATAACTAAGAAAATATTCTTTTTTTCAAAAAATATTACAAAGTAACAATAATAAAATGAATGTATATTCATTATTAGAAAATAATGCACATAATCATATTGATATGGAATTGTTACAGAACCCCTTATAACACCCGCATATGACCCAAGGGTATGGTTTGTGATAATTAGAGATTCTTGGAGTGGCTCGTATGACATCAATAGGGTTTTAATTGCTTTCAAATTGACATCTCCCATAGGTATTTCCATTCAAGATTTATGTGTCTTAGCTCAGCATGAGATTGGTCACGTGCGAAGCCCAATGAAGCTACCTACTTTCTGAGCTCCAATAAATGGGTTTCGTAGGGAGCAATTCTACTATATTAGGCCATTTCTTCATTTTTTGAGTAAATTGGATTTGTTAATTACCTATAGTTATACTAATCTTGTGGTCACAATTCAATGTCTATGTTAGCAATGCTAACAATTAATAACTATATTTTAAAATCCAAAAACATAAAACCAAGGAAGTAGATATGTTATAGTATCTTTTTACATAATAAGAGATTTTATTAGATTAAGACGAATTTTAAATATTAAACCTTTGGGTCATTACAAATCAGATCACTTCAGTCATATTTCAAAGACTATTATTCTTTTGATTTTGAAGATCCATCTTATTTTAGTTTCATGCTACTACAACTGCAATGTTTAATGTGCATTATTAAATTAGTCTTTATTGATTCTCATGAGTATCAATTTCTCGGTTTCAGTCCAGGTGGAGTGTCAAATTCTTGTGCGAAGTTGTGGTTATTTTAGTTCCATCTAAAAGAACCATAAGGATCTGTTTTTAGCCTTGTTTGTAAGTGTGATGACTTCCTCTGGATTAGTCTTATGAGAAGTGGATCTGACTAGTGAAATTCACCAGGACCACATATTATGTGATTGGTGGAGTGGACTATGGGATCTTCGTGCCCCAAACCAATATAAATTGTTCTGCTTTGTTTTCTATTTTTTGTCTATTATACTCTCATATAGAAACACTGCCACTTCTATCTACCATTGATTTGAAAAGATAGTATTTTCAAAAAATTTAAATGACACAATTCACCCCCTATTTTTTCTTATTCATGTACTTTCAGACATAAAATTTTGTATCAGAGGTTGGGCTTAACAGATTCACATTGGTTCTAAGAAACCGTAGATGATTTTTCAGATGAAGATCAGTTGAAAATATCGAAGAATGAATATAAATGGTTCACGCTACATATTTAAATGGTGATAACGATGGATGCTAGAAATCACATGTGATAATCTATTTGAAAATTATTGTATTTATGGTATACTCAAAACTTATTACTCCTTATGAAATCCCAAAAATACCCTAATCTAGGATTATTACTTTAGCGGTTGTCTGTGGTGTGAATTTAAATGATATTAATGTTATAATTTGGGGAAATGGACCAGAAAAATTAAACAGTGTCTCTGAATACCCTACAACTAATAAAATGTGGAAGAAAATTTCCGTTTCCTAAGATGGTAGTGACAATGTATTACTGATGATGATTGAAACAACAATAATTAAATTCAATACATTCAAAATGGTTGATGTTGAATGTTTATCTTAAATTAATGGAAGGCTCATAGAAATTATAAACAATATTAAATCATTTGGCGAACTTATCAAACAAGCTAATCTTGGGCTTAATGTACTGAGAGTACTGCCTAATCAGTGGAATGGAATTTCAGCTTCAATTTTCTAATAAACAACTATCAAGAATATAATAATGAGAGAAATCATTGAAAATATAATGATTTATGAATATTAAAGGAAATATGATGTTGAAGATCAAAAAGTCCTAGTGAAAATGGATAACACTGCTTTAAATGTTACATCTCAAAAGAATAATAAAAAAATGAATCGGGAAGTTAGAAGAAAATTAAATTTATACTCATCTGATTCTAAAATAGAGTTATCTCAATTAACCGGAACATTTAGAATGATTTGTAGGTAGAAGATAGTATTAAAAAACCCTTAATAGCGATGATAGAGAGTCAAGGTATGTTAGATTCTACGAATGAAAAATGATGGGTCATATATGACCTTCTTGTCATAAGTTAAAAAGTTAAAAGAGAAGTTAGAAAATATGTTTCAAAAAAATGATGATTGTGAACACAAAAGAAGAAGTTCTATGAAGGATACTTGGAATTTGTTTTAAGAATCCCGCTGCCCATCAATCTATGATTCATAGAAGGAAGAATCAAATCTCAAAGATAATATGTGCTTTATTTCTAAGGAAGATAATGTAAAACACTAATATTCATCTGATTCTAATTTTAGTTACTCAAATGAAAAAATGGATGCCTACTAGACAATTCGAGAATAAATATATGAATCTATATTAAATAAACAGAAATCTGTAAAGAATATTCACAATGCAATTTTAGAAGAATGGGATATTGTAAATAAACAATATCATGTCTTAGTTGAGCAATTTAGCATATCTTTTATAAACTATACTAACCATGAAAATAAGATTAAAAGTCTATAATTTAATGTAGAAACATGTAAATGTTCTTATCTTATTTTTAATAAATGTGATAATATACTGAATGAAATTCATAGTAATAATGTAATTGAAAATGAATGACTTGGAATAGGAAAGAAGGGAGAAAAATGAAAACAATATATGATTTTTTTGTTACCTAAAAAAAATATTGTATTTGTTAATTTTTTTGAAATCAAAGGACATACAAAAAATAGTTATTTGATAAATCCTCAAATAAATTAGAATAAAAGACCTTTAATTTCAAAATGATTATCGTTAATAAAGCATATAATTCATGAAAAAATGAAGCAGATTTCGATTCTTATATACTTGTTAGCTAACACATATGGACCCAAAAAGACATGGGAACTAAAATAAATATTTGTTTAAAATGTGTCGGTAAAATGTCATAGAAAAGGAAAATCTATATTGTAGGAGGATGATGGATACTCCAGACACATGAGTGGAAATCCATCGAACTTCAATTCATTGACACAGAATGTTGGACATCTAGTCACAATTGGTGACAGTGCTAATTGGGAGATAATTAGACATGGAAAAGTTGGAGATCCATAGTTTGACTGAATGGATAAAATATAATATGTATATGGATTGAATCATAACATGAAAAGTATCTCTCAAATCTATGATGATGGATACTGTGGATATTTTTTAAAAAATTAATTTTCTGTATTTAAATTTAATTTACTTAAATTTAGAGCACTCAGAATAGATAATATCTTTATATTGGACCTAAATTCATTATGTAAACATAAATTGATTTGTTTAACTGGTAAGATAAATGAGTCATTGATTTGGAATAATAGAAAAGGTAAATAAAATAATTATTCAGTACATTAATTATTTAAGAAATAATTAGTTTTATATTTACCTAGCCTCAAGCTTGAAAGTGGATGATCTGGTGATGCATTCCAAATTCGAAAGCAATAGAAATCATTCTTCAAATCTATTAACGAAATTTCTACATCAAATCCCCGTAGAATTTATTGACATGGATTATTTTGGACCATCTAGAGTAGAATTTTTTTTTGGAAAATTATATGTATATGTTATATTTGATGTTTATTCTATACTTACATGGGTATATTTTCTAAAACTGGAAAATGAACATTTTACTATTTTTGACAGTTATTGAAAAAGTGATCAAAATTAAAAAGGTTTTATAATAATTTCATTAAGAAGTAATCATGATAGAGACTTTTAGAATGAATAATTAAATTCATTTTTCACAAACATGGGTTGTAAAAAAACCTTCTTTGCAACAAAAAAACCTTCACAAAATGGAATTTTTTAAAGAAGAAATGAATCTATTCATGAAATGTTTAGGTATGTGCAATATGAGTACAGTATTCATACCTATCTATGGGATGAAGTTGTAAGAACAACCAATTATATAATAAATGGAGTTTTAATTCAGAATATATTAAAAAATACACTATATTGACCTTGGAATAACAGAAAGACTAAGCTAATGTACTTTATTAGTTTTGGATTTATAGTGTATATTCTAAACACCAAGAATAATCATGGTATGTTTAATCCAAAAGCTGGTGATTTAATATTTTTATGATATTCTTCAACTTCAAATTCTTAGAGAGTATTTAATAAAAAATAAAGGATTTTTGGAGATTAAGTTCTTGTGAAATTTGACGAAACTGGAACTTTTAATAAATAGAAATATCAAACTGATGAATCTTCTAACACTTTTGACAACATGAGGCATGAAAATCTGAAAAATGATTTTGAAAATATATTTTTTTCCATTTCAGAAGGACAAGATACTAACGAAGCAAAAAGTGTTCTACCTAGATAGTCTAGAACCCTAAATAATGACCCTTTATAAACTGTTATAGGGGACCAATACATAGGAATATGGACTAGAATATATACCAGAATGCTAGTGGAATTCTATTCCTTTTTATCACAACTTGAACATAAATCTTTGAAGAATCCTTAGAAGATTAATGTTGGATGTTAGCAATATAATAAGTATTGATCTAGTAGTAGAGAAATAATGATTGGGAATTAATTTAATGACCATCAAATTATCTTGTTATTGGAACAAAGTGGGTCTTTAGAAATAATCAATATGATCACAGCACTATAACTAGAAATGAATCTAGATTAGTAGATAAAGGGAATAATCATGAAGAATGTATAGATTATGATGTAACCTTTTCCCACATAAACTTAAAATAATATTTTAGAATCCTTATTTATTATGCATATCATATGAATTTGAAATTATATAATAAGGATGAAAAATATTCCTTTTTAAAAGGTTATATAATGAAAGAAGTTTATGTTGAACAACCGCCTAGTTTTTAAAATTCTCAAAAACCTGATTTTGTTTTTATACTTAATAAAAACTCTATGGTATTTTGCAAGAACAGAAAGCATGGTATAAAAGATTATGTTATTTTCTCTTGAAAAGTGGTTTCAGGATTGGTTTGGAAGATCCTGCGATTTTTAATAAAATAGTTTGTTCGAATTTATTATTAGTTAAAATCTATGTAGATGATGTTATATTTGGATCCAATAGTAAAAAAAATTGTAACGATATTTCAAAACTCATTAAAAAAGAATTTTAGATAAGCATGATTAGAAAATTAAATATAATTATAGGACATATAATTTATCAAAAAGATTAAGTAAATGTATTAAAAAAGAAAATATATTATAGATTTATTTAACAAAGTTGTTCTTAAGAACAAGAAGACATATTCATCTCTCATGTGTACAAATGTATAACATTATTTGGATGAAGTTGGAAAACTAGTAGACAAGAAGTTGTATAGAGGTATGATTGGTATTTTATTATATCATATTTCTTGTAGAACTAAAATTATATTTTTGATATGTTTATGTGCCAGATTTCAAACAAATCTGAAAGAATCACATCTTATTACTCCCAAAAAGATTTTTAGATATTTAAAAGGAACTATTTTCTAATCTCTTATTAATAAAAATACATCTAATTTTAATTTAATATCATATTAAGATGGAAATTTTGGAGTTTGAAGATTATATATAAAAATAACCTCCTAAAAATGTCACTTATTATGAAAATTGTCAGTGTCGTGTTCAAGTAAGAATCAATACTCCACTACACTATCAACAGTCGAAGAAGAATATATATATGAAAATTGTTATTGTGGGACTGATTTGTGGATGAAAACCACACTGATGGAATTAGGACTTATTTTTAATAGTTTACCTATCTTATGTGATAATATCAGTGCTATAAATATTTCATAGAATCCAATAAGTCATTCAAGAAATTAGCATATTGATATTAGACACCATTTTCTAAGATATCAAGTTCTTAAAAAAAATATTTCTTTAGTATTGGTTAAAACTAAATATAAATTAGCATATATTTTCACTAAAGAACTTCCATAAAAATGTTTAGATTTTATTAATACAAATCAAGGTGTATTTAATTTTCAAATATGTTAATTTATTTTATTTTATTTTATTTTATTTTATTTTATCCTAGGTTTATCACTATAAATCCAATTTTTTCCTATTTTTATCTTACTAATTTTTTTATTTTTTTATTATGAAATTTATTTATAGTACATAATCATTAATTATTTTTATAATTACTCTGTGACAAGGGAATCAAGGATATGAATCACCTTTCAAAAACCCTTCATCTTCCCTACCCATAGTTTACCGAAATCGTTTCGTCTAACCTGAAGCCCACTTTTTTCATCCAAATCCTAGAAGTCAAAAGCCTCAGACATTCAGAATTTTTTTGGAATGAAGAATGAAAAACGAGTCAAAGAAGGAGACACAAGCGATCCGAAGTGATATCGTGTTACATGAATAAAAATACATCATGGTAAAGTGGTTGATTTTGATTGGTTATATCAGACGAATATTCTCTTGAAGAGGAATTAGCGTTTCAAGGGATGGATACTGCTTTCAATGATATCAATTTCAAATTTTATTATGAGGTATATCTAAACTATTTTTATAAGATTTTAACATTCATTTTTAGTGATTATAGGGGTGTTATGTTTGAACTTATATTAGATATGGATTTTTCAATTTCATCAAATAATGTTTTGAAAATCATAAACTGCCCACACAAAGGATTTTTTCACTTTTATCATCGATCAATTAGAGACAAGAATCACCATTCAAAATAAAATATGTCTATTTTGTTTAACTCGATGCACAGTAGGAATTTTTTTTGTTAATGATATCTCGACTGATCATAAGATCATGGTTATGTTCATTCAGACTGGTATTGCAACAAGGATGGATGAAATGGAGAATGATTTGTACCTTAAAATGTACATCATGTTTTTACTTTTAAGTGAAATTAAGATGACTTTTACATGGTATATATGTGGATATTTTCATTAACACATTCAATTAGATGCAAGGATTGATTTATATCCTTATAGATGAATAATATATATAATTTTATTTAAAAAGAATATGATTAGATTAGTAGATTAGAAGATGAATTATCATCATAAAAAAGTTTTAAATACCAAATATCTATGGAAATTAATATATTTTTTAGTACGGTGAATGGAAATATTTTAAAATTTGTTGCTGAAGAAGAATAGAGCTCAGGAGAATTTTCTCAGGGGGAGCTAAGAGATGTTTGAATTAAGGGTGTTGTTGAGTCATGAACTAATTCAATTACACAACAATCTAAGAGAATAATTAGATTGAAAACTGATTATGAGGAATTTGAGGAAGAACATAGTTAAGAAGGAATTGCTTTGAATCCTAGAAACAGATATGTTCAATAGGATAAAGATAATGTTTATCCATTTAGAGAAGCAACATGCCCAGTTCATTAGGATGAGCTGATTTTTGAAGAAGAAATGCTAGTGTATAGTCATGCTAGAGAGCATCCTGGTGTACCTTTGATCAGTGGTCAAGTACAAAAGAGTATTAAATAAGAAACATTTGATAATGAATCTGTTAAAGAAATTCAAACTGATGTTGTGTATCAGAGTATTGAACAGTCATGGAATATTTATAGACATCAGATTGATTTACTTGAGAATTAGTCATTTTCATGTAAAAAATCAGTTGAATAGTCACTTGAAATTCTGTTTCCAAGTCATGTTGGGGATCAGAACCTAAATGCAGATTATGAAGAATCTGATTCATTTTCACATCATGTTAAAGAAAATTTAGTTTTTTTAAGATGTCTCAGGAAGAGAATGCCACATTATGACATGAGCTTTAGAATGCATAGGAAAAGAACTAGGAACATAATGAGAATACTATTTCAAGAAGGGGTTTTTATTCCATCAAGAGAGACATGTTTAATGATATTGGGATGATCAGATCTGTAGCTAGTTCAGGACAAATTTTTCATATTTCAAGTTGTACTTTCAAAGTTAGTTTTAATTGGTGAAATGTTTAGTAAATCAGAATAATACATATACTCCTTCTACTAGCCAATATTTTATTAAGAGATTTCGGGAAATTACATCTGTTATAGAATACATGAATGCTCACCTTCAATACCTTCAATTAAAAAATGCTCCTCTATTAGTTTTGACGGAGAATAAATAATTTCTAATTGATCAACTAACATAGAGTGAAACCACCATCAGATTTATATTAAATCAACTTAAAGAGATGTTGGAACTATTTCCGATGTAAGGGGAGAGCTTACATGACTTTTTTAAAAGTCAATATTGAGGATAATTTTTAGACAAATCATGATTCTAGACTTTTAATAAAGCAGTTGGGGGATGGTTTGATGAAAGAGTTTCCACTGGATATGGATGAGTTGAAGGATTTTTTTTAAGTCATTCAGAATCCCAACCTAGCCAATCCATATTATTTTTTTCTACCATGTTAGAAACTAAACCAATCCCTAAACAACTTTTTATCCTCATTCTGAAAGTGATTATTCTATTTCGTAGTCGCATCCTTATTATATTATTACATTTTATAATAAATGAAATTATCTTCATTTCTATTAACTGAAAATTATTCTTTTATTCTTTTATATATTTTTTCTATTAGTTAAGCATCTAGTCTTAATTATCTTATTCCGATTATTATAGAATTCAGCTACAAAAAAATCCAAAATTAATTTTCTTTTAAACTATTTATTTATTTTCATTTTGATCTCACAAAGGGGGATAAATCTGGTTAAACAAAAAATTTCTTTTAAATTTGGAAATATAGGGGGGGAAATTAGATAAACACAAAATTTATTTTTATCAAAATCATTATGTGAATTTAATTTTATTTCACTCTATGTTTAGAAAATTCTAAATTTTCTTATTAAATTAATTGTTATAATTTATGGGTTTTGTGATCCTAAAAAGGGGAATATTATTGAGAATGTATTGTCTCAACAATACTCTATAAGTATTATTGATTTTGATTCCCACAAATACCCTTGTTTATTTACTAATTGTATTTTTGTATGAGTATTTAAGGAAATTTATATTCATTATAATTATTATTTTTGAAATATATTGAAGTATTTATTATTGAGAAATATTCATAAATGTTTTGGGAATGCTCTTAAGTGTATCCTAGAAACATTGTTCACTATATTTCATTTTTTGGGATCATTGTTCATTCCCTACACTGAAGAATGTAACTTAAAGAACATACCCTAAGTTTGTATTAAGGAATCACTATATATGATTTATCAACCATACTTTGGATGAAACGTATGGTTAAATATCTTTATTTTTGAATGAATTATTTTGTTTTTCGAAGATAAAGTATGGTTTAATAACCCTATTTATGTATGGAACCTTAGGTTTGAGAAGGAAACATATGTATTATCAACCTTAATTATGTAATAAACCATATATTATCAACCATACTTTTGGAGAAATGGAACGTATGTATAATAAATGTTACACTCGTAATTTTATGCTAACACGGATAAACATATGAATTATCAACCCTATGATTTGGGGTTGAACACTATGTTTTGAATTTTTTCATTATGTAAACAAACATTATGTTTTTATTTTCCTCATTTGTAAATTTGAAAATATAATTTTATCATTGTTTTCTGTAATAGTATTTATGGATTATCAAGGCAATTAAAATCTCATTTTAGATGGATTAATTTCTCTTCATAAATTACTTAAAGATAAATTTATAGAGGATATTTTCTCTACTATTTCTAAGGTTGTTTTGTATACTCTGAGCTGTTATTATTATAAATTATTTCAATTTATCAGGCGTGTTTTTTTGATATGAAATCTGGATGCAATATATATCGTTATATATATATATGTATATATCTATGTATGATTTGTGGATATCTCTCAGATGTGTTGATAATTAATATTCTTCATGTTTTCTTGTGAAAATAAATTTACAATGTTACAGCGATAGAGAATATCAAAAATGAGGACTACATTTTGGAGATATACATGTTCAATCCTGGAAGTGTGACACTTTGTTTTTGTTGATATTCTTAAAATTGAAAATATTTTGAGCAACCCGATCTATTCAGACATATTTAAATTATTATTATTTTTATGTAGTTGAATATCCATCTACTATCAATTGTGCGCTACTAAAACTGTGATTCTTATATTAATTTATCAAATCACAATGTTGTTATTCTTTATAATATCGATTTCTCGGTTTTTGTTGTGGTGGAGTTTCAGCTTCCCTTGTTATGCTGTGATTATTTATGTTCTCCATAAATGAATAAGATGGCTATGTTTTTATCCTTTTTTGTAAGGGTGACAACTACTACCACTCAATTTTGGATCAGTCTTATAAGAAGATGACCAGACTAGTAAAATTCCCCAAGCCAATAGAGATGGTGATTAGTGGAGCAGAGTAGGGGATCTTCATACCCCGAGCCACCATAAATTGTTATTCTCTTTTAATATTTTTTTGTTACACATAATCTTCTATAGAAACACCACCGTCTCTATCTATTGTTGATATGAAAATATAGAATTCTGAAATTTTTAAATGGACTCAATTCACCCCCTCTTGTGTCTTCATCACAAAATTTTCGACCAAAGAATTAAAACATTTCCCAAAAAATAAGAGATGGATGTATTCATGGGCCCACATATCATATTCATATCATGTACTTGCATATGTTTAACACATATATTATTCAATACAGGATCAAATTTAATAAAATTAAATCCCACTACAATGGAGTGTTTGTTACATATAGTAAGTACACAATAAATTAAAGATATGAACATATAGGTGAAGCAACATGAGGGGAAATGGGTTTGGGTATTCACTAAACAATCATATGGCATGAAAAATCTTAGGGAAATTTCTGAAGTATAAAGGGGTTTTTAGTTATTAAAGGAAGGGTTTAATGAAAGTGAAAGGGGTATCTCATAACATAGAAATTTTAAGGGAATTAAAATTGTTTCATAAAAATATATCCCAAGATTATCCAATTATAATAAAAGTAATGATACAATGTAGGTGACTGAATAGTGATGAAAAGGTAATGATTTCATACTTCGACATATTAACATATTTTGTAAAATTAATAATGAGAGGGGATAAATAGTATCTCATTTTTATAATATAATTTTCATAATTAATGGATATTTTAAATTTCATGAAAAACTAATTATGTCAGATTTAAAAGGAAAAATATAAATAGGGGTTTTTAATGGGAATGAAGATGGAAAAATCCCTTACATCATCATAGTAACCGATTAGGTAAATGTAATAAAAATAGAGGATAAATAATATCACATTGATGGAGAATAAAAATTATTTTATAGGAATATTTCAAATAGCAGGACATGATAATCAAGAGATATTGAAATTTATGAACACAAATTAGATGATTTAATAGAAAAGAATGGACATAAATATCACTTAACATAATAGGGTCATAAAAAAAATTAGGGGAGTTTTTTTATAGTATGCTAGAAACTTTGGATGGATCTATAGAGGGATGGGAAGTGTAAATTGATGATTAAAGGGTTTTTAATGATAATTAATTAGAGGCTTGGTGAGTTTATAGTAAAAAATAATGAATATTTGTCTATTAATTTTTAAACATTGGTTTTCGACTCTATATAATAAATTAATTCAATAAACAAACCATTCCATGGTAATCCAATGTTTTCTACAAAATATTGGTGATTTCAATATATTATTATTCTATGTACTGATATCATTAGAGTAATACCTTTGGTTATTTGGAAGTGAGTCATGTTTATAAAAAAATATTTTAAAAACTTATAATATGATTTAGGTTTGGAGGATTCATTGGGGGTTTATAAAATTATTTAAATAATTCAAAAAACAAAATATTTTAATGGGGAAAATAATTTTTTTCGTGGATACTATTTATAGAATTTATTACATAACATATAATATTTTTTCTTGTTATAGTTCTTTTTGTATAATTATACCGTATTTAATTTTGACACTAAAATCTGATGGTCTCATAAATCTATAAAAAACTATGAAAAGGATAATTTTTATTTGATAATATCAAAATAATTTTTTATTATATTAAAATGATTTAACAAATATGAAAATTTGTAAATTTGAATAATATATCCACATTTATTGGAAAATACTACTTTTTTGTCATTGAATTATTTTTGGAACCTAATAAAATGAACATTTAACATCATAAAATTATGTTATATTTTATTTTTAACAATTAATTTTTAGTAATATTAATTTTTAAAAATATAAATTTTTAATAAAATTCTTTAATTTTGAAAAAATAGTCTCTTGATAAAAACTATTTATTTCCCAAAAAACAATTTGTGTTTAATCGTATCAAAGTCTAATTTTAAAAAAAAAACTTTTTTTATAATCATTTAAAAATAATAATGAAACAATAAATAAGTATAATAATTATTTAATTGAAAGATAAATTTAAAAATTCATATTTTTAGGGTCTTGATAAATAACCCCAAATTACACCAGTGTATTCACTAAGTGTATTGTGTATAATTTTATGATTTTTTGGGGTGGTTTTATTAACACGGTATAAACCATGATCTCAATGAGATAGAAATTTTACCATATATGTTTTATACCATACTTTAGTTTTTCAATATTATCTAGTGATTGGTCATGTAAAAATACAAGTGATTATCCCACCCTCAAAAGATTAGATAAATGGGCTTTATATGGTATAATCATAATGGCTGCAACCATCACTTCATTTTTCCATTTCAAACATACAACATCAAAACACGTAATATATAATAATCTAAATGATAAATGTAAAATTATTTGGTTAACAATGGATATTATGTGTCCTGTTTTTTTAAATATGATATGATATAATTTATAATGGTCCAAAATAATCAAAATATTGCATTTGTTTTCTATAATTTCAATTCTCAAAAAATAATTCACTAATTTAAAAAGGTAATCCCATTTTAAAAAGTTTGGGTCATTAAATTATTCCCCTTTTTAGAAATTTTTGACAAAAATTTTCATTTTATAAAATAAAATATATCAGGGTACTTCTTTTTCATGGCCTCTTGCAGTTCCCATGTCACATTATTTAACATTCTCTTCTACCACAAAACTTTGAGAAGGTGAATTGTCTTGTTTAATAGAACATTATATCTATGATCTATGATCATCACAAGATTATCATCATATGAATGATCATTTTCCAATGTAATGTCATTTATTTTCAATACACGTGATGAGTTTCATATATACGTCTTAAATAGTGATAAAATGAACATATCATGTACTATTATAAGTTAGGTGGGAGTGATATTCGATAGGTCACCACTCTGATGTGATCCAGGATCTCAAAGGGGCCAATGAATCATTGAAAAATAATTCCCTTTCATTCAAAATGAAGACTTTATACCTCAGTGGTATACTAAGGAAAAAATTATATTCGACCTCAAACTTGATCCCTCTTCAATGATTGTTTTCATTAATTTTCTATCAAATATATGAGGATTTCATATGGCGCTAAATGATTTAATCCTTCTGTAACATATCATGGATAAAATCATTTTCAATTAGATTTCACTATCTAACATCATCCAAACATGTTTTTTTCCTAACACATATTCCCATATAGAGCCTCATAATGTGAAATTTTAATGTTAGAAATAAAATTATTGATAAATGAGAACTCCATATTGGTATGGTGTTGATCAAAATGTAATTTTAAATCCATCTAATATGATCTCAATATATCCTATACTATTTTAATTTTACATTTAGACTAACTATCCATATAAGGGTGATAAGAAGTATTGAAGATCAATACTGTATCCAATTATTACTTAAGTATTATCCAAAACATTGAGTTAAAACTTGAATCTCAATCAGATAAAATAGAGAGTAGAATACCATGTAATCTTACAACATCCATTTTGTATATATTGTTGAATTGTTCAAGATAAAAATACTCCTTGAAATAAATGAAATGTATTGACTTGGTAAGGTGATTAACTACAAACTAAATGAAGTTATTTCCTTTAGGCATCCAAGGGAGTCCTATAATGATATACATATTTATTATTTACTGTTTCTATAATTTATTGGCCAGTGGTTGCATCATATCCTTAAACAACTATTGTGTAGCCTTATATTTTTACAATACAAATAAATATGATACAAACACCATAGTCTGCCTCTTAATGTAATCCCAGTAGATGTTTTGCTTTAAATATCTATAAATCTTAGTGATTCATAGATTAATTGTGAATGATGAGCTATTTGCAGCATCCATGATGTTTCCCATTCATCTATGGTTTTTATGGGAACCATATATAGGTTCCAATCCTAATTAATCTATTGTCTACAAATTAAATCTCTTAAATATTTTCTATTTTTTCTACATAACCTCTTAGTCTATCTCGGCCTCCTTGATCAACTCATGAATTGATAGTTGATATGTTATTTAGAAAGTGTAAGATAAAAATAAATATATTACACCCATTTCCATCCATTGGATATCCATGAATATTGGACCCCTTTCAATCAACATCATGGATAGTGTTGTTGGATCATTTAGATCGAGAGAATGTTACACTATATTCACCTTCCATAGATGGAAATGGATTTAAAAAACAAATTCCTTGATCAACTCTAACCACCTTCATTGTTGCATATTATTCTCATTTTGTGTGAATATATAATTGGTTATTTTATTATCAATATATATATTACACTACTCCATAGATCGATAATGTCTCTAAATATATAGAGTATATATTACTACTTCCAATTACAGATAATGTTTTTGGTAGTTCTACTCATTCATATTTAAGAGGTGAGAGGAATATGCTATAATGTTTTCATCTTTCATATATAAACAGTCCAATTAATTTTTGGATGCATCACTATAGATCTCCCAACCATCCCTATTAGTAGGTAGTGTGATTATAGGTGCAGTGATTAACCTCTTCTTCAAATATTTTAATATAAATTCATATTCATTAGTATATAAAACTTGGAATGCATTCTGAGTTAGCTTGGTTCGTATTCTGGACAATCAAGATAAGTATCTCTGTAATTGGAAACAGTATGTAGATAATCTATATAAACTATGGATTTCGATCACATATATTGGTCATGGATATCCTTCAACTTCAATAGTTTTTTAAAGATCCACATATGTATCTTTACTAGTGATAACATGTCTTGTAAATTTTAATTCTCAATTAAAATGTCACATTTTTCTATACATTTAGAATAACTTTTCCATTGAAAAAATCATTAGTATTTTGTTTTGATAATCCTCATATTCCTCTTTTAATTTATAGTAGATATTAGTATAAGCTATAAATTCTACCACAATTTTGTTGAAGTAATCCATAAATAATTTATTTATTTATTCAATGATGATTTAAAATGCATTATAGTGTACAAATTGAATCACTATAAACTAAAAGTGACTATAACTTGTATGAATAACAGTATTTTGGAAAGTATCCTACTTCACCATTACATGATAATATCCCAAAAAAAGATCCACCTTAGAGAATTACTGGGATCATGATAGTTGATATAAAGTCATCAATATATGGAAGAGGATACATGTTATTTATTGTGGTCTTGTTGAGTTCACAATAATCGAAGTTGAGGTGCATTGACCAATCATTCTTCCGGAAAAAGATGGTCAAAACCCCCCATGGTGAAGCACATTGTAATATAAACCATTTCTATAGATTATCCAATAGTTCCTTAACCAACTCCTCAAAATTCATAATAGTGATCCTATATGGTGTCTTGGAATTTGGATAATCAAGGTATATAAGTTAGAATGAAAACTCAACCTCACCACATGGAGGAAGAATGAAAAATTCCTTAGGAGACACATCTGTATATTCCCTTACAATGGGAATGCCATAATGGGAATCCATTTATTTATTCTCAACAATTTATTCTAGATACTCATTCATATAATAAAATAACATCCATTCGTAAGATGATGATACCAAAGGAGACTCTACATCCTAATTGAAATTATATAGAACCAGAGGGTGATTTGTGATATAGAGGGTGACTTACTTATCTCATTAATTTATATTGGCATAACAAAGTTAAATAAAATCCCTACCCAAAATATTATTAAATTTCACAAAATTGGGTATCACAATGTTCTATGGGTAGTTTATCACATTTGTTTTGATAGTAGATTAGTTATATTCTTTAGATGAAACAATTGACCAATTTTCTGTCATCACGAATAACATGACATAAAAGTTTTGAGGAGGTGATTGAATATTCATACTAAACATATATGTTATGAAATAATATTTAGAATCAGAATGAAACTGTAAATTTTCTATTAATGAATTAATATCGACAGTACATATCACCACTTCATTGTTTGGATCCACCTCATTAGTTGTGATGGCATAAGATTTCCCTTTCTCTCTAGGACTTTGAGGTTTTTTTCAATGGTTTCCATCTACAAGACTTGTCTAGGAGAATTTATTCACTTTGTGTCCTTGTTACATGTAGTTAAATCTTTGTAAAATAATTTGAGGATTGTCTAGATAATTGATATCTTTAATCAAATTAATGGTATTCTCTCATTTCCAATCTCTAGCTAGGTGACCTTCCTTCCAATTCATAAATAATTTAAATTTACCATTTAAGAAAATTATATGATTTTTCTTCTCATACATCTAAAAGGTGGGGAGGATAGAATTTATTTCCCCCGTGATAATTTTATATCACACCCCCAGTATTAAAATCCATTCTCCACTTCTTATCTCTATAATAACGAAACCCTTTAGATTTACTGATATCCATTTTTAATTTCAAGGAATATCATAAAATTTGGTCATAGAAATAAATGTATTGATTTGATATGGATCTTCATAGACTCACCATTATACCACTAATGAATTAAATAATTTTACATTCATAGGTAGTGAAAACAATTAGATATACCCTAAAATTCTTATGAATTTTTCCTTATACGCTCCAATGGATTCAACATATTTTACCTTGATATCAAGGAAATCCATATCCATATTCAACTGGATAGTGTGAAGAAAATAGATTTTGAAATTTTTACTAGAATCATTTCCACTCCGTAACTTGATTATCTTCCTGATACTTCATACTTTTTGTCAATTTCCTATAATGATCAACAGAACCTTTCATATGATAAATAGCCAACATTTTTTTATCTTTCTCATAAAATTGAAGGATATATAAGATTTTCTCAATATAATTGATACATTGTTCAATGATTAAGGGATTATAAGATTCATTGAAATTCTAGGGATATTATCATATAATGACCTCAATTGTAACATGTCCTTTCTTAGGGGGTTTGGTAAATTCTTCTAGATCTGGGTTTATGTTCAAAACCTGATTCAACTGAGAAATTATTTTCAAAATGTTCAAGATTCCTGCTTCCATTGATTTGGGAATTTCATTTGGACATTATCAAATCTCCAATAACATTGTTTTTTGTAAATGTATCTAATATTTCTATCCATTGAAAAAATAAATAAATAAATTATGGATGAGTGTTTTCAAACTTTTAAATACACAAAAAAGCCATAAACATTGAAGGGATAACTCAAAAATTGAATATATTCATTAAGATTTCAATTTATATGTTAATATCTATTCCATCCATCAACTATTTCTTAATATAAAATTTTATGCAAATTTTTTTCCTTCATAAAGGTTTATAAAGAGATTCTGAGAGTTTTAATGTCACGAACCATCCCAAGTCATTCCTGAACCGGTCACCTAGGCCAGCCCACGACAAGTCCTGAGAGGGATTCCCGATCCTCCCTGGATTGCGACAAGCACCAAGGGAAATAATATAGTAGACAAGGGAATGATTTCCCCATTATAATCAAACAAAAAAAACTGCAGAAAGAAATGGACAGCCCAAAATACATCTATATAGAAATTATATTGAACAATATTTGTACAAAAAACTGTATGTACAACTAAACCAACAACTCAACTGAAAAAACCTGATATCCCACTGAATCCATATGACCATGCTAGTCACTCTACCATAAAACGATCACATGTTTCCCAAGGTGATCGAACTCAAGTTGAAACATGCAAAGTTGCTAAAAATAGAAGAAGACTATATGTGTGAGTATTAAAAATCAGATGGTTAGTCTGATATTATATTCACAATGCACTTCCTTTAAAATAAAAGAATAATAAATTTAATGTTTTAAATACCATATATATAAGTTTGTATTTCAAATGAGCTTCACTGTTTTAATATTTATCAAACAAAAACTAGCATGTTTTATAAAAAATAATTCTAGTAACAATTTTTCAAAGGATGCAACTTAAATATGAAAATTGATTTCAAGAGGACTGATTTAATGAATTGAAACTTTTAAATAAATAAAAAAAGCTTCTTAATTTACAAAACCTAAACATATTATGCCAATTTTGAGTACAAAATAGCCAATGAACTCAAGTCCAGGGAACACCCCTAGGTACTAGTTAGTTGGGAGCCCCAGGTACCTCGTATCTCAGTGAAAATAACCATAATAAATATCCATTATCATGCACATGAGCCACTAGTAGGGATAATAGCCATAACCTTGTGGTCCTCCAACTTCTTCATCATCATATTTTTTTAGTTTTGTCATCATCAAACTTGATTCGTGAAACATGAGCCAAACCCCACAGAATCACTAGTATACTAGTACACGTCCACCCACCTAGATACCTGGAATTCCCTTTAGTTCTCAATCAAGTTACACATATTATGAAATAAAAATTTCACATAGAAATTCCATTCCCAAACCATAAAAACACAAACATCCCACAAATATTCTTCACATTTTTTTCACGATTCAATAAGCCACTAAAATATTTCGTAAAATAATCTCAAGGAGTATAACGAGGCCTTGCTCATAAAATACATTCAAAAATGCTTTTTATATCCACAAAACCATCAATAACATATCATAAAAGATTTTTCTTCCAAAAATCCAATTAATAAATCAATTTAATGTAACATTAAATGGCGCCAAAAGATAGAACCCAAAATACACCTGGAAACCATTTAAAAAAAATTCAAACGGGCTGTTAAGGCTTTCTCAAAAGTAACATTTGACTAAGGTATGCCTTTTAATTTTATTAAAGATGTGTATAAACACCATTTTTAGAAGAAAAAAACTTTCATACCTCTCTTATAATACTCTGGTTACATATTAATAAACATAACCATTTTCATAAACATGTGAAAAGGTCCATTTTCGGACAACTCGTGCCAAAATATATTGTAAATCGAAACCCATTTGTTTGTAAAACCAAATAAAAATTGCAAAATACATATAAGGACCGAAAAATAACATTTATCATTCTCCAAATTCATTTAAAAATCCAAAAAACTAACTTTTAAATCTCACATCACACATAAAAGCCAGCCGGGCAATTTACCGAACAGATGACATGCCATTTTTAAACAAAACCATTTATATCAAGTACGTGAAAATGAATAAAACACCAATAGAATTCCATATTTAATTCATGATACTGTAACATGTTAAAAATACCATATAATAGATTATAAACTTTAGAAAACTATTTCAAAAGATAACAGAACATTTAAACAATCACTTGTTGAGAACTTTCATGACAAAACAACACTACATTTCAGAAAACAAGGATTAAACAACCACTTTGCACACCAAGAAAATTATCCAAAGTCTTAAAAACAATAATACACATATATATCAGTTGAGAAAAATATTAAAATGAGGAAACATGAATGATAAAGGAATGTTCAAGCGATATCCTACCTCAAATCCTTGGCGTAATTGAAACGGACACCCAAAATCACCTGTCGCGGGTTTATAAAACCTAAAACTATAAATACCAGACCTAAATGAATAGAAACCCTAAACAATAATCGTATAACATAAACCTAGGTCAATAATTACTAGGATAAAATATAAAACCAATAAATAAAGAAATTAGGAGGAAGATGAAGGGGAAAGGAGAAGAAATCTCACCTTTCAACTAGAAAACTCTTCATATTCCACTAGAACTGCACCATTAGATAAAAGGGAATGGCATGAAGAATATTTTATGGATTACTAAGGTTTGGAAGAACCAAAGAAATAATATTGGTTTCCAAAGGAGTTTGAATTGAATGATTTATGAATGCTTCAATTTACCTTGTTAATTATGGACGATTTGAGATACATTGAAAATTATTCCCCCCTAAGAGACTAATCAGAGCTCCAAAGAGTGAAAATATATATTGGGGTAGAGGATACATATATTGGATTTGGGTGGGAGGTGGAATCGCAAAAAAATATTAAATATTGATTTATATATAAAAGAAACAAATTATTTTTTTAAAAACTAGAAATGGGCCCATGGGCTGGCCGAATACCAAAATAATTTACCCAAATTCACCATGATTATGAATTATTAAGGGATCCAAAAGGATATGTAAATATTAATATGTCAGTATAGAACATGTTTAAAGTCTAATGGGTGAAAAATGATGAAATACAATTGAGTTTTAAAAGAAACAAATTCAAATTTTAAAACTTGAAATGGGCTCAGTTTTGGCCCAAATCATGATGTAACCTCCCTTTCTTCAAAAACACTTAAAAAAGCAATGGGGAACCCACATAAGGTTGATTTGACATATATTAAACATCAAAAATAATTATTCATCTCACTAAATACCCATGAATTGGATTGGAATTTCCAATGGACCGGATCGAAACAATGACATGAAAAACCAGGTCGGACAGTCAAAGTATATGTCCATCATGGATAATTATGATTAAATAGGTGGATCTAATGTCAAACTCAATGCTCCGTTTTTTTGGGTTATTAACACAAGGTACAACTATTTCAAACCCACATCCACTTGTATCATCCATACATGGATGTTTTTACAAGGAAACCACCTACTTTAGCAAAATTGAAGGATGATTTCATAAATTTATTCTTATCCCTAAAGATTTTTCTATAGTTTTATAATCCTAATCCCAAAAAGAACTAGTCATTCCTCTGATACCGACTGTGAAAAAAATTATCTTTAATACACATTATTTTTTGAATTATACATAATGTTACACTAAATAAACCCCCAAAAGATCATGAGGCCTTTTTTCTTTGTGAAATTAAGTACATGGTTTAATAACATAAAAAATGGGTACAATAGAATTATTTCAAACTCCTTAACATGCCCGTAAAATTTCATCATTATCTTTAAAAAATACAGGATAACATTGGGGTGTATATAATAAATGGTTGATTGACAAGGATCAGTAATGGAATAATAATATAATATCATGGATAATGGATTACATGTTAAGAAGGAGTTATAAAATAGTTTTATAAAAGCGATGATAGTCATAAATATTGTCATCAAAGCATGATACAATAAGATAACATAAATCCACATGGGTGTGTGGTATGAACATGAAACAAGACATCAAAAACTGAAGTAAATTATAACATTCAAGACATTATAACATATTCTTTATAGGATGAAATACAATGATCCATACTTGGAATCTAAAGAGATTAAAACATTATCCAATGAATTAGAGGGAAATATAACTATGTGATTACCCATTTCATTCAAATCATGTACATGACTCAGTATTTCACATATATCATTCAATATAAGATCATATTTCAAAATTTATTTCAAAAATTATTGGTTGTGGGTTACAATCATGGAATTAAAAAATCAATGAAGTATATGTACATCTTGGTTATTGTAAATGAATGGAAATTTATATTGATATTCAAAACAAAATTGTTTTCCATGGAAAATCACATGGAAATTTAAACATCATAATAGGGGTTCATAACAGTTCATAGAAGGGTTTAATGAGATTTACGTGGCACATAATAACATTTAAATCATAATGAAGTAAATATGTATGTTTTAAAAAATTTCCCAATATTAGTAATTGAAAATAAAAAGTGATAAATCAAAGGCAACTCATGCATAAATTGGAGAATGTGAGGTTACCTTACATTTAAATTTTAATATATTAGTTAACAGTTATAATGAAAGGGGATTAATTGTAAGGACATGATCCCGAGAAATCAGACTCATCCCTTTAAATGTTGTGTAATTATTTTATAAAAGATACCTGATCAAATGCAGAATATAAAATACAATATAGGATATTTTACCAGTCCTGGTTTTGGAGATTCATAATCCAAAATACATTCAAATATAAATGTATAATGTTTAATAAACATTAATCAGAGCTTGTCTTCTACATTATAATTTCGTTATTGCACTTTCATTAAAAGTGTAAGAATAAATTAAAATACATGGGTTGAGAAAAAAATGCCTATTAAGGGTTTTTAAAAAAAATACTACAAGAAATAATTTTTCATTAAAATTTTTCATTTAAAATACATGCTTTGAATCATGAAATTTACATTTCTAATAATATTTCAACCTCATTTTCATGAGAGATTCTGAAAATTCCTTCAGGATAAACATATGCTCAAAATTGATAAAATTATTTTGGGGTTATAAATAAAATGCATTTAATAATTATGCACAGAATTTAAAATAAATGCATGTAGTGCCACAGATATAATAGCTAATGATCATATGTAATAATTTTATGAAATAACAGAGGTGGAGATAAAAATTTAAAAATGAAATAATATTTTTTCAGAATTATACATAAAATGATGTTAGAAATCATTATGTTTTGGAAACATAATATTAATTCTTCATTATAATTCAATTTTTATGGGAGGATATTTTTAAATATAAAACCTAAATGCATGTGCACATGGCAATATAAAATAGATTAATACTAGTTCATAAGAGTATGATCATTAGTCTTTAATATTTTACTAGTTGAATAATCACATTGAATTTAAATTAGGAGAATCATTATGATGGAAATAAAAATACATGACATCATAAAAATTCTATCCATGCCTTTTTCCAGGAGCATACATAACCATTTTTTAAAAAACATCTTCCAAGACAAAGTTTGTCGCTTGGGACCTATCGATGCATCGAGAGGCTATTGTGGGCACCCCCATCACAATATAATCTCATTTCATTTCTCATATGTCTATAGTAATATACCTCAAAATAAAAGTCTCCCATACCACTTCTATTTTTTAAATCTTAATCATAGATTAAAATAAGTTCACTTATAAATTCTTGAGGTACATAATTTTTTAACCATCCAATGTTCCCATATCGCATTGAATAGTTTAACCATAAATCCATATAATATTATAAAAAGATTAATCACATACATGAAATAAATTTCTCCATTTTCAATTCACAAATAAAAAGGCTAATAAAATAAATGCATGTATTCTCCCAGAAATTTATTTTTCACATAAAATTATAAATAAAACATTTCACTTCATGAAGAAATCCATGTGCTTGAAAATATCATATGTAAACCTTGAAATTAATTTGGAATCATGAGCATATTATGAATGAATGGGGTGTAGATGTTATGCTTAATACATGGATATGATTGTATATAGACGTGACTTCATTAATTTTAGTTTAACATGACGGCATGTTATGGACATTTTTTCTAAAAACACGACGATAAGAAATATAACATGTCATTAAACATTTTATCCTTTGTGTATATATATACCCATATATATACCATGAATTTAAATTCTATATAAAAAGATATAATGTTTCCCATATATATATAAGAAATGCATGTAACAAGATTATCATCCCATAGATTTTGAAATTTAAAACATTTAATTCGTATTTTTAAGCATAGCTTAAACACGACAATTGCATAGTTTCCTGAAATAAATAATGATGCTTAAATATGAAACAATCTTGAAATTTAATGAATTGTTAACATAATCCTAAATTAAAACGTTTAAAAGGAACTTAGATTCCCATTGTTCTAAAATATATGTTTATATTTATATATACATGTATATATATATACAAATACTTAAGGTTTTTAAAATAATTGTATCCCATATTTTTTCATTAAAAACATGTAAATAATTTTTTATTTCAATTTATATATATAATTTTCATTGAAATAACAACATTCATCATCAAAAAATAATTACATGTTTGAATAAAAAATCACTAAATGAAAAAATTCATTGTAAGAACTAATAAGATATCATATTAACAAATAAAATTTGTAAAAGACTTATATATAAGTGGAAATATGCTTTTGGAATCGTACTTAGGATAAATAAATCTTGAAAATAATTAGGTTTTTAAGGAAACCTTCTATTATACCAAAATAAATTAAATTTAAACAATACATAAAAAAATAGATACACACTTAAATAATCAAACATAATTATATATATAAATTTCTTTTAAAAAATTTCATATATTGATATAAATAAATTTAATCACCCTTAACATCATAGTTTTTAGAAAAACATAATTGATGTATATCTGATAAAATTTTAAAAAATTAACGACCCAAAACTATGAATAACTTTAATTACCACCTTACACATAAATAAATTAAATCATGAAAACAATTCTTCATTGTTAAAATATCAACACTAATATCTTGAAAAACAAATAATTATTTGGAAACATATCAAAATAATTACCCTTATAAAGAACCATAATTATTTAACTATTGTAATATTTTACAATGTGAAAATTTAAATCCTAGTTAATGATTGACTATAAATAAATTTTCTCTTAAAAAATAAACATAATAATACAATAATATTTTTAAACTACCATTTACCACCTTAAACAATTTTAATTGGGGATGAAATATAAATTTACCAAATAAATACAAAAATACATTACTCAAACATAAGTAAAACATGAAAATAATAATTTACAATTAAAATATAAACACTAATATATATATATATTCCCCCATACCATTAAAAGTACATGGGAAAGCTGCACAATCTTGATTCCAGATGAAGAGACGAGAAAGTTGGTGTAAAATAGACTCTGTCTAAACACCCTGTTTTAAAACTGGTATTTCAGAAAGAAAAATATGTCTTTTATAGAAAAATGATTTCACTTCTTACAGACAGATAATTACATATAATGAATTGTATAAATCCAATTATTAAGAATAAAATTAGCCTTATTTTGGGTTTATACAAGACTAAAAAATAAAATTAACAATTTTGGTTTTCATTGATTCCATAAAACATTCATCCAGATAAGAAAAAACACCACAAATTGACATAATCAACCAGTGAACCAAAAATAAATCATTTATAAAAAAATAAAAAATAAAAATAGTACGTATCAAACACTACGACACATTAAACATAACGACACTAATAAACAATCCAAATAAAAGGAAATAGATAGAAAATTGAAATTTAGTGGAAAAGGTCTGTAGAAATCATAAATTGACCCCTAAATAGAAATGATTATGTCACCTACCTATGGATTCAAAAATATTAGAATAGGTGGAAGACGATGAAAACAAGATCTCCTTCCAGGACACTCAGAATCAGAACCCCAAGCACACATCGAACTCCCCAGTGTAGACCTTGGGTTAGACTCGGGCTCTCCCTACCTACACGAGGCCACTATACTCACCCCAGATGGTTTGATTTCCCCCTCCAATGGACATATTTGGCTTTGAATCAACACGAAGAGAGGAATTCTTCTTCCAAAAACTACAATGACTCCATACACTTGATGAAGCCCTAGTGCGAAAGTCTCATATATTGTATTTAACGGACTACACACCCTTTCCATGATTCATCTTCTCTTTTTTTATTCATTATTATTATTATTATATTATTATTATTTTTATTATCAGTTTTATATAAACAATCTATTTTATATAATTTATACAAGGGTTAACATCAGATATATACAATAAGTTTAATTTTAAAACAAAATGAAATTATAACTTCTGAGACAAATTTATCATATAATAATACTTTATAAAATGAATATTAATTTTTATTAACAGAATTATTTAAAAAAATCTGATAAAATAACTTATTATGGGTATTCTATAAATTAAAATTAATAGCCTATACGTATTGATAATGTGTTCTTTTGAAACAATTTATTTTTTTATTATTTCAGCATATAATATATTAAAAGGAATATTTTAATTGACATGTATAATTTTTGTATTTAATTAATTCAAAATTCATAGTTCTAGAACAGTAATAACATTATAAAAAACTAACTTTATATAATTTTACTATTTCATATATCGATATATATATTCATATATGTTATTATGAAAATTATTATAAAATAATTCATTCATTATCATACTTTTGAGAATACATTATACAACTATATGCATATATATATTCCTAATAGTTGATAAAAATATTTCTTTTATTTATTGTATTATCTATAACAAAAATTTCTATTATCTAAATTACATGTCATTAATTTTATTAATAAAAAACATGATTTTAAATTAATTTTATGTTATCTCAAACATAAAAATGTCAAAACATGACAGTCACTAAAATAAAATAAAATATCCATTATTTAAAACGGTCATATAAGGGTTCTATAAATACCCATATTTATAGTGTCAAGGACACAACAAAATCGATGTCCCTTCGTCTATTTCCATGATGGTTTTATACATCCCTTTTACCCTCATTGTTATTGCTATTTTTTTGCTATTTCATTTTTTATTATGGTAGGTCTAAGGGATGGAGTCTACACACTCAGTATCATCATGATACTGGGTGATCATCATGTGGCGCTACATGGGCTTGCAATAAGTTTTCTAGGATAAATATTGTAATTAGAGTTGTAATTATATATATCAGTGTTTTAAAGAAAATTATCATTCTGTTTTTCTAATTCCATTAATTTATCGAAATTATATTCACTTATTTTCAGAAAAATAATTTTAATAAGTACAAAAATTACATACATATTATTAACACTATTGTAATAATGGTTTGGGGTGTTACATTATCCCCCCTTAAGTGAATTGCACACTTGAAATTCTATTGTTCCCATATATTCCCATCATTACCAACCTTCTAATATCAAACTCAATGTCCTTACAAAACATATTCTATTACTATTAATTTACAAAATATTAATGAAAAAAATTTAATATAAATCTTTACAAGGTCCATGATGATGGATAATACATTGATGACCTCCAGTAGATTCCGAGGGTACTTTTTTGTTCCTCAATTTCATTTCCCCAAATACACCTAGATAAGCTAGGGTAAAACCAATGCACAAAACAATTGGGTTTATAAATGGATGCATGAGAGGTGCGTAGCTCAATGATTTTAGAATGGACTCATTCTTTATTGATCTTATAAACTATCACATTCTTAAGAGTTCTGATGTCATAGAGTCTCCCATACATACTATAACTTAGAACATTGAACATATAGGCAGAACGAAGGTCACCCCCCATTGCAGCATCTCAAATTTTTCCTAAGTCTATGCAATTCTCAAACAATGAAAAATATAGGAAAGAACCTTCATAATACTTTCTACTATGCCAATATTCTAAAAATTGTGCATTGTCCATACAGTGATAGAGAAAACTATATCCATGGTAGAATCAAAGGATATGTGGGTTGGTTGACACCTGGTAGAGGTGTTTATATGACAGATACAGATTTTCCAAAGGATGGTATTCTTCTGAACATGTTTTGATAATTATGTTTTCAAGTATCTCAGTAGGAAGTGATAATAGGTTAGTTGGTGAACCCTCACCTTCCATAGATACATTTAATAAAGATAATTCACTTACGAATAAATAATAAATTTGTAGTTTTATTCTAATTTTCCTTATTTAAATAGGTTGTTCCATTGATACCAACTGTAAGGATTCAATCATGAGTAATCAGACACATCCCTTAAAAATGTCGTGTAATTGTTTTTATGATGGATACCTCTACAAATACACAACATCAAATACATTATAGGATCTTTTACAGGCCTAGGTTGTGGAGAATAAGAATCCAATATTAAATTTGAATATAAAAGTACAAATTATAATAAAAATTAATCACAGAAATGCTTCCCCATTATAATTTTTGCGTAGGACTTCCACTAAACATGTATGAATAATTTTAAATAGATGGGGTGAGCACAAAACTTAACATTAAGGGGTTTTAAAAATAATACCATCAAGAAATAAAATTTCTTTAAAACATTCCTTTTAATATACATGATTTCAAACAATAAATTATCATTTGTCATAATATGTCATCATAATTTTCCTGGGAGATTCAGAAATATACTTTAAGATAAACTTATGCTTAAAATTTATAAACTTATTTAGGGGTTATAAATAAAATTCATTATAAAATCATTCATTCCCTTGAATATAAATTCATGAAGTAATACCTATAATTTAGATTAATTATGTACTTAATAATTCAATGACATGCTATAGGTGTAAAAATAAATTTACAGATGAAATTTTATTTATTCATAATTATGCATAAAACAATGTAATTTATCGTTTTGGATTGGAAACTGAATATAAATTCTTCTTTGCAAATTATTTTCTATACTAGTATTTATTTAGATAAAAGACTGAAACACATGTGTACTTGGAAATATAAAACTGATAAATAGAGGTTTTATAGTAGTTTGATTATTTTCCATGTATATTTTACTAGTTGAATAATCACATGAAATTTCACTTACTAGAATCATTCTGAGGGAATTCAAAATGCAGGACGTCATAAAAATTTGGTCAACGACTCATGCCAAGACCATACATAAACATTGTTTCAATTCCTTGTTCCAATACCTACATTATCACATGAGATCTACCAATGCATCAAAAGGATATATCAGGACTCACCAGTCACCTATTAAGTCTATTTCATTCCTCGTATGTCTATATTAACATTCCTTAAAATCAAAATATCCCATACCTATAAGATTGATTTGAATCGTAATCATATATGAAAATATGTTCATGTATAAATTCTTGAGGTACATAATTTCAAAAGATGGGTGGTGGACCCCCAATAATATAAAATAAAATCCACATTTGAAGAATGAGAAAGGAGGAAACCCATTATATACATAGTACCAACAATGATAGAAAAAGCTAGCTCAAAGGGATGAAATAAGAAAACGTTGTTCCATGGAGAGAAAATGTCAATAAGGGAAGGAGAAAAGTTTAATCACCCCCCCTGAATGAAATTGCAGTAATGAGATTGGCCAAAGAGAATGTGTCACCCCCAACCCAGAAGTTTCACCGTGATGGAAGCACAATGAGGTAGAAAATTCCTCCCACACACATAATAATGCATATGGAGGATCAAGTGATATATTCAAGTAAATCTATCTCTCTTACAATCCACCCACCCGATAATACAAGTGAAAAACATCACAACAAGTAAACCAGATGTGACACAACTCATGACAAAAATAATTAAACAAATTACAATAGAGGCACCCATAGGTCAAATGAGAGACATACAACTAGATAATGGGTTTCAATACACCAATCCCTCATTTGAGGCCTCGCACCGAAAAAAACAAGAAACAAAACAAAATCCAATTTGAATAAAATGGATTTCAAATCATTAGAGAAATCTACATCCTATCAACGAACAAGATCCACAAAAAAAGTTCATTGATACATGAAGAAAACCACAAAACGAACCATACCTAACCTGAATCATCATCAATTTTATTCGTTTTACTTTTACCAATGCTAAATTGCCAATTAAAACAATAAAGAAATAGACCAACCAAAGTAAGTCACAAATAATCCAACTACAGATGTACCTAGAAACCACCTTCATGTTCCGAAAGACCCACATTGACCTTCAGCCATAGTCACAGAGAGGAAACCATATCTCCACCAGAACTCATATCTCCACCACTCACAGAATTCATCGGATGAACAACTTGATGTGATTAAACACCACCTGAAATCTAGATCTCTGTCATGAATATAATCCACCTTGAATGTGCATCGTACCGTCCTGGGGTTTCAGATATAGAGAGAACCAGGGTAGAATAAGGGTAATAAAGCATCACATGAAACCCACACCACATCACTAAATGAAATATTACAAGGATAAACCACATCCTAAAACCATGGAGTCATTCTAGAGGGTTCTTATTTGGGTGGATCTTAAAAGGGGGTTAACCCCCCCCCCCTCAATCCATCAAACCACAACCATCATGAGGCACATACACTAAACATGCATCAAACTGGAAGGCAATGCAGATGGAGGATTCTTGGAAGAGATTATTTATAAATAAGAAAAGTTGAGCATGAGAAATGAAAAACATTCATCATTGGGAACCCCAATGCAAAGGAGGACCTCACTCGAGGATGGAAAACCCATGATGAAGACTGACTTCAATTGGGGGGTAATGTTCAAGTTATAAAAGTGCCATCTTTTGAGGTACATATTTATTAAACAATCCAACAATTACCATACCACTTTGAAAATTGTAATTCCTTTTTCATATAATATCTTAAAAATATTTCCCATACCTTAAATATATTTCTTCATTTTCAATTCACAAATAAAAGGTTAATAAAATAAACGCACTCATGCTCCCTCAAATAATTTTTTCATATTAAATTATATATAAAATATTTTGATTCTTGAATAAATCAATGTTCTTGATATTCTCAAATGTTAACCTTAAAATTATTTTGAAACCATGCACTTATTATGAATGAAAGGTGTGTTGTTGTTATTCTTAATTCATATCCATGATTGTATATAGACATGGAATCTTTATTTTTAGCTTAACTTGACAAGATGTTATATACCGTGAATTTAAATTTAAATTATACTTAAAAGGACCTAATGATTTACATTAATATATATATATACATTTATATGGAATTCATGTAACGTGATTATCATCTAATAGAATTTGAAATTGGAAACATATAATTCCCATATGTATACATAGAATAAATATGATACGTTCATAGTTTCCTAAAATAAATGATGACACTTAAATAAGAAACAATCTTAAAAATTAATTAATTATAAACATAATCATGAATTCTTATTTCTAAAAAGAACATAAATTCTCATAGTAGTTAAATAAATATGTATATATATAAATACTTATGGTTTTCAAAATTATTTTATCCAATATTGTTTTATTCAAAACATGTAATAATTTAAAATGTTGATGTATTAATATATATATATATATATATATTATTGAAATTACAACATTCATCATCACAGAATAAATACATGTTTGAATAATACATTAATAAATGAAAAACTTATTTGGTAGAAATAATATGATATCATATAAAAACATAAATTTTGTTAAATAATTATATGGAAGAAAAATTATGGTTTTGGAATCGTACTTAGGATAAATAATTATTTAAAATAATTAGGTTTTTAAGGAATATTTCCATTATAACGAAATAAATTAATTTTAAATTATATTTGACAAAATATATACACCATTAAAAAATCATACATAGTTATATATATAGGTGTTTTAAAAATTAACATAGTTTGATATAAAAAATTTCATCTCCCTTAACATCATGATTTTTTGGAAAAATACAATTCAAGAAAATCTTTCAAATTTTAAATTAATTAACGATTGAGAAACTTGAAATAAATTTAAATAAACCCTTACACAATGTAAATTTCAATACAAAAAAATATTTATAGTCAAAATATCAACAATAATAACCTGTAAAACAAATAATTTTATGGAAACAAAATTAAATAATTCCGCTTATGTAGAAATAGAATTCATATGTTATTTTAATATTTTTCCAGAAGAAAATTTGAATCAGTATAAAGGATTAACTGTAAATAAATTTCACTTACAAAACAAGTATAAAAATAAAATCATAATATTAAACTATCTTTTTCACCATTACATAATTATAATTTGGGACGAAAAATAATTTGAAAAAATAAATACAAAAAACCCTTAAGAAAACTCAAATAAAATGTGAAAATAATTATTTAAAATTAAAATATGAATAGTAATATATATATATATATATAATATCCCTCACCTCTAAATGATCTTCAAAAACCTGCAGAATCTGGAGTTCAGATGAAGGGATGAGAAATATTTTGTAAAAGCGTTCATTTACAAACACCCATGTTTGAAATTGGTATTTTAGAAAGAGAATGATGGACTTTATATCCAATTCTTTTCACAGATTACTCTCGAATAATGATATATATTGAATTGGATAAATCCAATTATTATGACTAGAATTAGGATTCATGTGTTTTGACGCAAGACAATAGAATAAAATTAAAAATTTTGTTTTCAATGATTCATGAAAATATTTGTCCAGATAAGAAAAAAACACCACAATTTGACCTATAGAATAAAAAAATACTTGATAACTATTTCTATAAATAACCACTCAAATCAGTCCATAAACAACCAACAGACCCAAAAAATAATCTATTATAAAAAAAATCAAAATAGGTTGCATAAAACATCACAACACATTAACCATCACAAAACATACAAACAATTCCAAACATGGAATCATATGAAAAATTGAATGTCGGATGAACAGGTGGGTAGAAATAAAAAAATTTCCCCTAAAAAGAAATGATTCGGTCGCCTACCTACGGATCCAAAAATCCCAGACTTTGTAGATGATAATGAAAACAGGATCCCCATTACTATTGCTCAGAATCGGAACCCCAAGTGTAAAATAAACTCCCCAACGTGGATCTAGGGTTGGTCCTCGCCTCTCCCTACCTACATGATGCCACTCAACTAACCCATGTTGTATTGATTTTCTTCTTGGACGGCCATACTCATCTTTTACCCACCATGTAGAGAGCGATTCCTCTCCAAAAAACTACATTTCTACACTAGAATCAATTAAACCATAGCACAGACCTCCCCCACTTATGATTTCACAGACAATACACCCTTTTCATGTTTTCTCTTCTCTTTTTTTATTCATTTTCAATATATATATATATATATATATATATTTATATCATTATTATTATAAAAATAATCTACTTAATATAATTCACACAAGGGTTAACATTATATATGTATAATAAGTTTAATTTCAAAACATAAGGTAATTATAATTTCATAAAAAAATAATCTAAAAACATTAGTTTAAGAAAATAAAATTCATTTTTATTAATAAACTTATAAAAAAATGTCCAAAAATTACCTTATTATGAATATTAGATATATTAAAATTAATAACCTTTGAGTATTAATAATGTGTTTTTTTGATATAATTAATTTTTTTTTAAAATTAAAACATATAATATTTAAAAATGAAAATTTTAATTGACACATATAATTTTAATATTTAATTAATGTATAATTAATAGTTTTTAATTAGTAATAAATTTATAAAATGAAAAATTTATATAATTTCATAATTTCTTATATATATTTATATATTCATCTATGTTATTTTGAAAATTATTATAAAATAATATAAATATTATCATACTTTTGAGAACTCATAATATATATATATATATTCCTAAATGTGGATAAAACTATTTCTTTTATTTATATTATTCTCATTACTCATTTTTTATTATATCAAAATTACATGTCATGAATTTTATTAATCGAAAACATGATTTTTAGTAGATTTTAGGTTTTTAAAAAAATCTATAGGTCAAAACATAACAGTGACTGAAATAAAATCCTACCACAAATTTTTATAACAGTCATATAAGTGTTCTATTAATGCATATATATAAAGTGTAAAGGACACAACAACATAGGGCTCCCTTTGTTTACATACAAGATGGTTTTATACATCACTTTTACTATCAGTTTTCTGTATATACTTCACGCTATATAATTTTTTATTGTGGTCTATTCAAGGGATGAAGGCTACACACTTTTTCCCATCGTGATGATGGGTGGTTTTCCTATGGCACTACTCGGGCTTGCAATAAGTTTTATAGGATAGATAAAGTATTTACCCTTATAATTATGTATAAATGTTTTAAAAAAAATTTGCATTGTGTTTTAATTATTCCATTATTTAATTCAAATTATAATAATTTATTTGTACGAAAATAATATTAATAAGTACATCAATCACATTCATATTATTAACACTATTATATTAAATGATTAGGATGTTACATAAATAATATCACATTATTTGAGAAATGATTGGGTAGTAAATGGATATTTAATATTTAATGACTACATAATCAAGTGAGATTAGAAAGGATTAATACAAAGAAGGTGATTGAATGGATATGAAGAGATATTGAGAGATCTCGTACTACTGAACAATACCAGATTAGGTAAATGTTATAAAGAGACGAGATAAATACATTTTCATTATTAGAGAATATACTATATCATAAATTAATATTTAAAATCTCATGAAAATTTAAGTAAATTATATTCAAAAGGATAAATAAAAAGAAGGTTCTTAAAGGGAAATGAATAGAGAGAGGGATCCCTTACATTAAGAGGGTGATTCTAAAGTCTTGGGAGGAGATTCTTGAGAGATTAGGGGAATATTTGAAGGGATATATAGATTGAAAGGAGTATAAAATATGTGATTATATGTTTTTAAGTGATTATTAATTGGATGTTGTGTAGTTTTATATACAAAAGAGATGGTAATTATTTATTAATATCTTAGAATAGGATTTGAACTCTATTTATAAAATTATTCGAAACTAGAAACCATACAATGGTTCTATCTTATAGATTGTTTTACAAATGAATGGATATCATTATTTGTTAAATTTATTTTAAAAAAATATTAAAATAATTCCCTTGATGATTTTGAAGTGAGTTCTATTATAATGAATCGATTTTAGAACCATAAAATATAATCTATGTTTTGGAGGATTCAATAGGGGGTTATAAATATAATAAAAAAACATAAAAACATTATTTGAAAGAGGAAACATAATTTTTGTCAGGGATACTCTTTATATTATTCATTAAAACCCATTTTTTATTTTATATTATCATAATACATACCATATATTAATACCATATTTAATTTTTTCAAAAAGGATCCAATATCTCAAGGAATTATAAAAAACTCACTGTAACATAATTTAATTGTTCTGATTTATGAAATAATATTAATTAATCAAAATATGTGTTTAAATGTGAGAATTTAAAATTTTTAATAAAAAATCCACATTTAATGAACATAATATTTTTAAATTAAAACTGTATATTTTTTTCTTCTCATGGTTTAATCACGTTTTAATGATCACAAATCCTATACATCATGTAAATAATATTACTCATATTTAATATTTCTCAAATCAGGTGTAGAGATGGTTACTTTCATTATGCTTTAAATAAACGTAACCAAGATCTTAATTCATAAAATCATTTTTTATTATTGTAAACAATATTTAATTTTTTTATAATGAATTTCAATTATGAATGATCATGTCCAATTCATTCTTTGAATATTAAAACTTAAGTCTATATATGGGTATTCGGCTAAGTCTGAGATACTTTGAGTCTTCCACTGGCTTGGGTTTTCTGGAGAATGACTCAGACACTGTGACCCAGACACCACGACCAAGACACCGTGACCTAGATACCATGACCTAGACACAGTGACCCAGCCACTGGGACCCCGACACCCTGACCAAGACATCGTGACCCAAATTCTATGACCTATACACCATGAACAGACACCATAACCCGTTTCAGATCCCAAGAAGTTTGTAGCACCGGTTCCATCCCACCATCACTAAAACACCATTCAATGTTTGGAAAAGGACTAGACATCATGATCCAAACACAACATCTATTTTACCAATTACTTATCTCAATACAACTATGTAATCAGGACAATCTCACTGGTTAAAGGCAAAGAAGAAGACACCATTTTTGGTGACACCATTTTCTAGTGATACCATTTCATCACAGATTATGCCATCATTCCTTAATCTATTTTTTGTTTTCAATTTAATTTATAATATTCATATATGAGTCATTTAAAGGAAATAACATAATTAATTATTTTTTATAGACATGTCTCCTGATAGTACGAGGTTTAAGGTACATAATACAGGAATCATCTCGGCTCAGATATGGGTAACCACAATTAATAAGGGAGATATGACATGTGGAAAATACAACACATAGAAGTAGAACTATAGACGTGTGAGAATTATTTTTTGAAGAGAACCGATGCATGCACCAGATTCATATTATGAACACATGAATAATTCTTGAATCAAAAGTCAAGAATACCAAAGATCAGAGACAAAAACATTTTCACTATATCAACTCCACAATGAATTAAATCTAATATTTAACTACAAGCTAGAGAACCAGACTTATGATACTATGTTTCTCACAAGAGGAATCTATATTTGTTTCCGCAACATCCTACATGTGCAGATCTTCATAGAATAACACTCATATAACTCTTAAACTTTTTCTCATAATACTTTATTTATAGTGTATTGTATTAGCTTTCGAGCAGTGTGTGTGAGTCTTTATTAAGAAAACACACTTTATCATGATTTAAAAAATATGATATATTATATCCTTATTCTCATTTATTTTTACATTCATTACTCCCACGAATAAGTGTGAAAGATGTCCTTATGTGACCTACTAGTTTGAACACACAAAGGACTGTAGAAGAGGTCATGTGAGCTGGACAGTCTCGTGCTCTATTATTTACCCCGATCGAGGGTGTGGATAAATGTTTTTTAACATAAACTTCTTGGTGGATGGTGATAAAGAAATGGGGTGGATTAGGTCTCCCCATGACACTGAACCAATTTTCATATCCTTTGTGTTGTTTAAATTAGTATTTATATGTATTACAGTATAATTCAAAAATAACTAGATATTTCTTTGATATTTAATCATTAATAGAAGTAATAATTGTTTTGATTTGTTAGAATAACTTCAAATGCAGTATCCACAACACATACTGATTTTACTGGGAATTAATCAATCTACTAAGAGGTTATTTGAACAGTCAAAATTTTATAACTCTATTACCCGGATTGATTGGGATATATTTTTTAATTTGGGATAATTTTAAGGAAACATTTCAAAAATATTTTTTATATATACCCAATTTAACCCCCTCTTGAGTACTCTACTCTGACCAACATTTGGTATCAAATGAGTTTTTATTCCTTTTATGACTCTATATTTAAAAATATTTTAAAAATATTCAACTATGATATTAGTTTTACATTCATGATCTATAAGTTTAATATGAACATACATTTCTAGATCATTCAATGTATTTCTTTATTATAGATAATAGACTGAAGGGGTTACAAAAAAGATCCCACCATTATTTAATGGAACTAATTATTCCCAATGGAAAATTAAAATGAAAATCCATTTAGAAAGTATGGGATGTGAAATTTGGTCTTCAATTATAGATGAGTATAATATTACTGATACTGATAGAATTTCATAGGATGACCCAACTATGATATCCTACAAAAAAAAATTCAAATCCATGAATGGTTTATATTTCTCTATAAGAGATGTAGAATTTAATATAAAATTTTCCGTAAAACTACCAATGAAATTTGGGACACCTTTTCTATTTCACATGAATGAAATTATAGTGTGAAATAATTGAGATTCAATACATATAATATTAAATATGATAATTTTAAAATTGATCTTGGTGATCCCATTTGTGACATGTATCTCAGGTTCCTAAAAATTGTCAACATAATGATTTCTCATTGAAGAGAATATTCTTCCAAAGAACCAATCAGGAGGATTCTCATATGCCTATCTGATAGATGGAGAGGAACCTATGACTCTATTAGAGAGTCTTGTGACATCCAAAAATTACATTTCAAATAACTCAATGGGATACAGATGATGTATGAATAAGAGACGAATGTCAATAAGGAAGAGGATAATAAACTCAAACGAAAATGTGTCGCATTTAAGACTACCACCTCTAAACAAAAATTATAATAGAAACTACAAGTCTCTCAAGAATGTTCCAGCAGTAAAAAATCATCACCTGACAGTGATGAAGAGATGTATTAATTATCTATAATTTTTATGAAATTTTACCTAAAGAATAAATTTTTCAGAATGCCTAACATCAAAGGAAGATATGATAAATAGGGAAGCTAAGAGAAATATTGGAAAATAAGTGACAAAATTTATGAGATAATATTATATGAAGGTAAGAGAAAGAGACATATAATGACTAATTTTCATATACTCAATTATAAAAAAATATTAGGGAAAGGATATAAATTATAATAAGGAAATGATAGCAATTTGGAGTGCTTCTGAGGACAGTTCTAGTGACTCATAATAATCACATTATGAACAAGCAAACAAAGTAAATATCTATTTTATGACAAAAACATTTAAGGTAACATTGGAATCTATTGTACACAATTCCTATTATTATAGAGATGAATGTGATTCTGAAATCTGTCTAATTATGAAATTTTTGAGTACTATATCATTCTTGAAGAGACATGAAAATATAAAAAAGATAAATACAAGTATTTAAAGAAACAATATGCTCTTATGTCAATTGTTAAATATTCTCTTACTATAGAATGCGAAAAAAAAATGTTCAATGAAAAAAAAAAGAATTATGTAATGCTATATAATGATAAATTTAAAAAGTACATTGAAAGGTTTACTAATGATAATGATACCTTGGTATAAAATCTAGGTGAACTGATTTCCCATTAATTGACTACTAGGATTGTCTATCAACCTGGTAAAATAAATTTTTGAAGAACCAATTTTGTTTCTATATCTAGGTGATACAGCTTTACTCCAAGTTCTATAAAACATTATTATAGTTAAAATTATTAAACACTCTCTATTGTTTCATTTTTTTCTCAACCAAATAATGTTTATTTTTCAAGAACATTACATAATGCTTAAAGGAAACCTATGAGTTAAATGTTGGTTCCTAAAGCATTAGTCATTAATATTATTAGAACCTAACAAATATGGGTACCAATTTCTGTTTTTATTTGACTATTATATAGGAAATTTGTTTAAAGATATCATGTAAAAGATTATGGTACATGGACATTTGGTTTTAAAGACACATTATACGGGAAAATTCATCCTTTAAAATCATAATAAAAATTGATTATGGGCATGTCAACATTGGTGATAATTCCAAATAAAAAATCATTGGCCCTGGAAAAATCGGTAACTCTAACATAGACTCAATTTCCAATGTAATTTTCTTGGATGGACTGAAATATAATCTTCAATGTATTTCATAACTATGTGATCATTGGTTTCATGTTAAATTTAAAAATGATTCTTTCATTGTTTGTAATCCTAAAAAAGAATTATAATTTTCTTCATTGAGAAATGAAAATGTATTCTCTGTTAACATAGATTCTTTATTCTTTCAAAATTCTTCATGTTTATTTGTATTTCACAATGAGTCTTGGAATTGACATAGATGACAAAGAGACTAAAATATTCAATCCTATTGAAATCTGACTAGAAATATATTATTCAAAGACCTACCCAAACTTGACTTTCTAAATGATAATGTGTGAAATCCTTTTCAAAAGGTAATGCAACACAAAATATCCTTCAAAACAAAGAATTAATTGACAACATTTCAACATCTTTATTTGGACCACATGGATTTCATTATACCATCTATAGTTTCTAGTTTAAATGGGAAGCAATATGTTTATCTTATTTTAGTTGACTTTTCAAGATATACTAGTACTTTCTTTTTGACTAAAAAATGTGAAGTCTACTCTCATTTCCCCAAATATTCATTTCCCCAAATATTCTAAAACTATAGATACTTTTGCTGGACTTAGAATTAAATACTTAAGATTTGATCATGTATGGGAGTTTGAAAATCATGATTTTGAATCATTTTTCTCAAAAAATGTATATAGTCATAACATCTCTTCCCCTAGAACACCTCAACAAAAGGGAGTTGTAGAAAAAAGAAATATACCATTGCTAGATATTACTAGAAGCATGCTTAGTGAATATGATTACCTATTTATTTATAGGCTAAATATATTAATACAACATGTTATATCATTAATATAGAATCAATTAGAACCATTCATAAAAGAACTCCATGTTAGTTATAGTATAATATTAAACCCAAAGTAAGCTACTTCAATGTTTTTGGTTTCCAATATAATATCCTTAATACGAAGGAAAATGTTGACAAGTTTTCAACCAAGAGTGATGAGGGAATATTTCAATTATATTCAATATCTAGTAAATCCTATAGTGTGTTTATCAAATGAACTAAATTTTTTGATGAATCTTTCCATGTCATGTATGAAGAGATATATCCACATGTGCCTATAAAATATCTAGAGAACCTGGAGGATGATTTGTAAAATTTGGACATCAATTCAAAACCCTCTACCCATCTGGTAACAGGATCTGAGAAAACTTATAATTTTGGAAATTCTCTAGATTCAATTCATAATGAACCTTAACCTATTGATGAACATGAAATCAATAGTCCCTCTTTTTCTAGATCTATTAGAACCCTTAATATCAATCCTTTAGATTCTATTGTAGGATATTTCATTAAAGGAACTCAAACTAGTACATCACTTAGAAATAAGATTGAACATCATGTTTTCTTGTCATAACATGAACCTAAAACATTAATGATTCTATCAACGATGAGTTTTGGGTTATGTCTATACAATATTAACATAATTTGTTTGAAAGGAACAATGTTTGTAAACATGTTGAAAAAACCAAAGACACATTTACCATTAGAACTATGTGGGAGTTTAGAAATATGATAGATTAAGATGGTAATATAGTTAGAAACAGGTATAGATTGGTTGTGTAAAGATATTGTCAAGAAGAAGGAATTTTCTATGAGGAGACCATGGAAACATTTTCTAGACCTGAAGCCATTAAAATCCTAAATTGTTATTCTGCATATATAAATTTCAAACTATATAAAATGGATGTTTAGAGTGTATTAATAAATGGGTATATAGATGAGGATGTATTTATTAAACAAACCCCTAGTTTCTCAAATCCCCACATTCCAAATCATACGTTAAAATTATCAAAATCATTGTATTATTTAAAACAAGATCCAAGAGATGTGTATGATAGATTAAGTACTTTTCTTATTTCCAACGGTTTTACAAAAGGAATAGTTTATCCTACCCTTTTAAAAAAACAAATTTTCAATGATGTTTTAGTAGTTAAAAATTATGTAGATGAGTTTTTTGATCTTCACAAAATTATTTATGTATACAAATTTCTAAAATGATGCAAATGGAATTTTAAATGAATATAATGGGTGAACTAAAATTCATTACTGGATTTCAAATCCTTCAAAATAATGAGAGTATTATCTTAAACAAATGGAAATATATGAAATACCTGATAATTTTTTATTGGATTAGATAGAACTAAAAGTAGTGATACTCACATGAGTACTACTTGTAAGGTTGATCTGGATGAAGATGAAAAATCTTTATATCAAACCAATTAAAGATTAGTGATTGGTATCTTACCCTACATAACTACTAGCAGACCTGACATTATGTTTAGTGTATGTATGTGTGCTTTTTTCATGAAAACCCTAAGCAATCTCATTTAAATGTTGTTAAAAAGATTTTAAAATACCTCAAACATACACCCAATCTATGATTTTTCTATCCCATAGAATAATCATTTCAGTTAGATACTTATTCTGATATTGATTTCTAAGGTTTTATGTAAGATAGAAATGGAACCTCTAGAACATGACAATTTTTAAGATAGTCTCTAGTATATTGGTGTATTAAGATACCATACTCAGTTGCATTATCTACATTCGAAGCTGAATACATACTTTCTAGTTGTTGTTCTATACAAATTTTGTTAATGAATCACGCATTACATGATTATGGATATCAATTCAAGAATATAACAATTAATTGTGACAATATAAGTGCTATTAAAATCTCAAAAAAAATCATATTTTACACACTTTGTCAAAAAATATTGATGTACTGTATCACTTTTTTCAGAGACCATTATCAAAAAATGTGATATCACTTTGGAATTCTTTGGAACTGAATATCATCTTACAGATATATTCACCAAAACATTTAATTATGAAATGATATATTACATCTTACATGAATTAGTAATGATAAATCAAAAGTAAAATGTGTACTATCTTATATATTATTGTTTCACAGTTTAAGGTTTCAAAAGTCACTATCTTAAGATTACTGTCTAACTCACATAGTTTTTCATGTTACTGTTTCATATTTATGGTTTCATAGTTACTACCATTCAGTTACAATCTTGCACTTACTATCTCAAATATTATGGTTGCACCAGGTGGAGACACACCATAATGGTGACACCATTAATACATGTTCCAGTCCAACCCTGACAACATGTTCTGGTATCCTTGTAAAGACACTTTTTGTTGTTATTTGTATTTTATTAATTGTATCGTTGTGTTGATTAGTTTTCTATATTCATTCAACACTTATGAATTTGTGATGCTCAAAATACCTACGTGATAAAAACCAAATTACTTTTCACTGTCATCTTCACTCAATATTTTTTCTCTCAAACTGAAAACATTTCTCTCTTAACCCATACGGATCTTTCAATCCTTATTCTGTCTCTCTCTTCTGAAACTCTCATTGAATGCCCATAATAAAGCACCCATTTTCTTCAACTCCTGAGAAGCACATATCTATGATGAATTTGAATATATCTCTGAAGGTAACACCCAACGTACCATAGAATCCAAACCTTATTGATAGAATAGTGGTACTAGAAAATGAAATATGTGAAAAATTGTTACTGTCAAGTATGTATTTAGAGTTCAATGTTCTGAAAGTGAACAGATGTATGGATACGTTCAAAAAGGATACATTGATGATTTATCCAAAGCCTATTGCTTATATATATCAGTTGGTCTAGTTTTCATTTTATTCAGAAGGTGGTTTTGTTCTGAGAAGCTAGATTAATGGACAAAGATGCAACTTTTCATCAAGGTTATGGGTTGTTTTCCTAGGAATACCTCATGAGGGGATTTTTTAGGAATAAAAAAGAGGTCCTCCTCCTCCAAGTGATAAATTTGTTTTAGAAGAGGGCTTGGGAAGTTTGACTGGGAACAATAAGAAGAGACGAGTTATTGCTGTTGAGTTAGATGGTGAAACTAGATCATGGTTTAGCTTTATTTATATTATGATTTGTCTGAGGAAAGTAGAATTTTCTACCATAATGTATTAGGATATATTTTTGATACATGTTATGATGAATGGACACAAGATTAATATATACAAGTATGTTATACTTTTTATGTTTGAGTTCATTAAAACAACCTCAAAGTAAACCTTCTTGTTATACTCAAGATTAATATCTACTATGTTTTGTTCTAAAGTAATGGTTGGACCGAATGAATAATTTATCAAGGAATGTGAATTCTATATCTAAAATGTTACATTCAAAAGAATGAAAATCACTTGGAATCAGTAGATAAAGGACTAGGTTGTGGATAATGAAAGGGTATATGAAATTTCTAATCTGGATGAGCATCCTTCAAAACCTAAGAACATTTATGATCCTGGTTTGGAACCACATGAAATTATTAACTAACCTGTAGAATAGGAAGAATAAGCAGTTGTTGCACCTATAGAAGAAAATGACCAGGATAAGGAATATAGTGGACTTGTTCCACAAGATAAAGATGAGAAAGAAGAACATGATCTGGAAAAAAGTATTGATTTGGAAGAAGAACCTACTTCTGGAAAAGTATTTTCTGTTAATGAAAGTGAAGAGTATATTCATGAGGATCCTTTAGAAGAATAATTTTCTCTCAAGAAAAATGTTGCGGTTGAAGAACTTTTGGATGTAGAAGCTTATTATGATATTATCCTATCTTCTGAGGAATTAATGGAAGAAGCCTTCCAGCTAGACAGATTGTAAATGTATGAAATATTTGGAGATTATATTTTAGAACCAAATCAAGGAATGTAATTTCTTAGTCCTGTGAGAGATGCACATGTAGAGGGGGAGAAACACACTAGGCTAGAAATTGTTGAATTTCACAATCATGTTTATCAATTAACTATGGATACATGGTATAAATTCCCTAGATATATTTATGTGGAGGATTCCCAGGAAGCCTCAATTAAAGGTATTGAACTGTCTACCATATTTTATTTGAAACCGGTCTCAACACTTGAAATAACCTCTTCCTAGGAACCTGAGCTTATGTCAGCACATATTCCTGAAACTTCTCAAGAACCACCTACATTCGTGAGTCATTGTGAGTTGAAAGCCTTTAGAGCTATTTTATTGGATGTAGTTGAAATTATCATGAACACTCAAACTGCTCCAATAAAAAACCTATGTGAAAGAGATGCTTCCCTATTATTATAGAAGATCATATGGAAGATAATTCCAAAAATTCTTACTGAAGTTCAAGAGGTCAGAATAAAGAAAAAAATCGATAAGTGCTAATGTGACGTATTTCGAAGCAATGGTTGAAAATCTGTAAAAAGTCATGAAATCTTGAAAAGATTCTATTTCTCATCTTGATGTGGATGATAGTAGTCATATTACACATGAAGTTGTCTCTATTATTCATTTTAAATCCACTTCATTAGCCGGGAAAATACTGAGAGAAAAAAGTAGATAGATCGAGAGATGTGTGATCTTTTTATTAGTGTCAAAAAACATACTGATGAGTATAAGGTATGTCTACAAAAAGTTCTGAATCAACTAAAGACCCTCACATTAGTTGTTCTAGATTTTAGAGCCTCTGGACTGTCATCTCAACCCACCTATGATAGTGATCTACAAAAAAATAATGTTAACTACGAACGTCAATTTGTGTTATGTGTATTTGAAAATGAGACTCTATCTATTGTAGTCAAGAATAGTGATAGGGTACTTGATTTGGTAAATTTTCACTCAAATGCATTTTGTTGGACAGATTATTACTGACTTCATTAAATTATATAAGCCTTATCTTCGTGTGAAGAGAACTACTATTGTGCCACCAACATCTACACCGTTGCAGCCTTGTTTACCTCCTTCCTCATCCACGATCATTTCATCTACCTCAATTCATGTATCTCATGCACTGATCCTCATCAAACCTATTATCCATGACCAATACAATCCTTGTTCTTCCACCAGACCAAATTATTCAACTTCTATTTTTATGGACTCCCTCTCCCTTCTCTATCATTTGGCTCACTCCCTTCTCCATATTCTACTTCTTCTCTTATGGATCATTCAGATATTGCAACTAATGGAAAGGAAAAGACAACTAGTGATGGAGAATAGTGAAAACTGTATTTTGATAAAGGAATTTTTTATTTTTACCTAATACATGTACTTACACATCTTTTACATCTAATGCAATGTGACATGTTTCTATATATTCTCTTATTTTTGTTCATTATCTTTTTATTATATTCTATTGATAATCCTAAATGGTGGAGAATCGAACACTAAGAATATACATGATTTGTGATCATAAAAAAGGGAGATATTGTTAGAATCATCATGTTTTGATCAAGTTTTAATGATCACAAATCCTATACATCATGTATATCTTGTAAGTCATGTTTAATCTATCACAAATCATGTGTAGAGATGGTTGGTGTCATTATGAATTAAATAAACATACCCAATATTATAATTCCTATAAATCATGTTATATTGTTGTAAACTATATTTAATTTTTTTATAATGAATTTAATATATTAAGGGTTATTTCTAATTCAATATATAAATATTACTGATTGTGTATATATAAATATATTTGGATATGTCTAGAAACAGTGAGTTTGGCACCAGTTCCAGTTTTATAGAATGCAACCTATACACCATGACCGAAACACTATGACCCAAACACCATGACCCAGACACTGTGACCCAAACACTATGTCCCAAACACCGTGAACGAGACACTATGTCCTAGAAACTGTGACCCATACACTGTGTCCCAGACACTGTGACCCAGACAATGTGACCCAGACACTGTGACCTAGAAACCGGATCTAGATTTGTGGAAAGGGACCCAGACATCATTACTGAAACTCTGTGACCCAGAAACCATGACCCAGATATCATGGCCCAGAAATCGTGACCCAGAAACCTTGACCTAAACACCGTGACCCATAAATCATGAACCAGACACCATGACCCAAACACCATGACCTGAACACTATGACCGAGACACAGTGACCTCGATACTGTGACCTAGAAATCATGACCCAAACACCATGACCAGACACCATAATCAGTTTCAGATCTTATAAGTTCTGTAACATAGGTTCCTGGCCCCCATCACTAAAACAACGTTTTATGTTCTATAAAGGGATATACACCATGATCCTAAAACTGCTTATGTTCTACCAGTTTCTGATATCAATAAATCTATGCCATTGTTATTGTCTCTATGATAAATAAAAAATAAGAATACATTGTTTCATGGTTACACCATTTCCATGTGATACCATTTCTAAATAGACTGTGCACCATTCTTTAATCAGTTTTGTCCTTTTGAATTTAATTTTTAACTATCATATTTGACCCATTTAAAGGCACTAACACCATTAGTGATTTTTGTAGACATTTCACCTGATAGTAAGAGGTACAAGGCGATGAATAAAATAAATCTATCACCTTTAATATGTGCACCAACAATTAATAAATAAAATAATACAAAAATAAAATACAACAAACATTAGTATAAGAGAAGACGCATAAGAATTTGTTTTGAAGAGAACTGATTAATGGAACCTGATACATCTGAAGAAAAGATGAATAATTCTCGAATCCAATTACTGGAATACCATTGACGAGAGCCAAAAAAAGTTTACTATACCAACTCCATAAAGAACACGAGCTTGTATCTTACTAGAAAACAGAGCATCAGAATTATGATTCTCGGTTTCTCCCAAGAGGACTTGATACTTGCATATTCTTCATACTACAAGTCCAGAGCTGCGTAGAATAACACTCATAGCCCTTATATCCTTTTTCTCATCATCTTTTCTCTATTGTTTATTTATTTATCTTTTGAGTAGTGTGTGTGTGTGTGTATTAAAAACACACACTGTCTCCTAAATTAAACTGAAGGATTCAATATATGCTTCCACTCATATCTTTTTTACATTTGTTACTCCAACAGAAATGTGTGGAAGAGGTCCTTCTATGACCTAGTAGTTTAAACCCACGAAGAACTGTGTTAGAGGTCGTGTGACCTATACAATTCTGTGCGATGTTGTTTAACTCAATCCAGTATGTGGATCAATGTTTATTAATATAAACATCATTGTGGTAGGTGAACACCAAGTGGAGTGGATTAGTTCTTGTCATGAGATTTAACCACTTATTTTATCTCATGTGTTTTTTAATTTAGTTGTTATCTATATTAATGTATAATTCAGAATTCACTAGATTTTACTTGGATAGTTAATCATGGATTGAAGTTATAATTCATTTCTTTATTATAATAACTTCAAAATTTGTATCAATAACACATACTGATATTATTAAGAATTATTCAGTCTTTTGAGAGGTTATTTGAATACTAAAACTTTTAAAACCATATTACCTTTATTGACTGTGCTATATTTATTGTTATTGGGGAATCATTTAAGAAAACTTTTCTATAGTCATTTTTATTAATAATTAAATCACCCCCGTCTTGAGTACTCTACTCTGACCAACAGTTTTCTAACTCTTTTAATATATACATTTGAAGTAATAATATTTTATAATCATTTATATTTAATTAATATTATTTAATAATAATATTTTATTAAAATATTTTATATTAAATATTTTTTTAATTCATCAAAATGTGTCTTTATTGATTCTATATATGTCAAAAAAATACGATATGTGTTTTGTTGTATTAAAATATAATTTTTTTAAACATATTATTTAATAATTATGATGTAAAAATAAAAAGGATAAAAAATATATCCATTATTTAGTTTAAAAATATATCCTTATTCATATTGTTAGGGTCTTGATACATAACCAATATATACCCTAAGAGTAAGGTGTGTGCTGGTGAGATTTTCTTGGTGTGGTTTGACAAACAATGTTTGTGTTGTGACCTCGATGGGATTGAACTTATATCATAAATTATTATAATAATGATTTTGACTCTTAATATTGAATAAGGCGGGGTCATGTAACTATCCCAGTGATTATATCTCCCTTAGATGCTCAGATAAATGGGCTAATTAGGGTACAATCCTATAAGACAATGCCATTGCTTCCTTTTCCTATATAAAATTTACTTGGTCATAACACTTAATATATAACAACAATAATGATCACTATATATTGACTACATTAACAATTGTAATGATATATAATAGTCTTTTCATTTCAATAGGATATAACTTATAATGGTCTAAAATAATCAAATATGTTCATGTATTTTCTATAATATCATTTCACAGTAATGTATTCACTCACATCAAATGGGAATTCCAAGTATATAATTTTGGGGCGTTACAAAAGATCCAATACAAAGGATCTCTGAATAGAATATCTAATGACATAGAAAAAATTTTGAATTCTTATTGGTGGATCTGTCTTTATGACCTCATTTATTAAATATCACCATCTATATTATTCATTACAATTAATCACATATTCTAATAATACACTACAAAGGAATAATTAAAAATCATATATTTCCTATTAGATTCATATATGTAGACCATATGATATATTTATTTAAAAATATCAAAATAGAATATCTAGATTCACATTGTTATCAGGAACTTCTATAACCAATTAATGGGATGAAAATTTGAATGATATTATCTTGATAATGATACAAAAATGAATAATAATTATATAGTTATAATATATATATATATATTAGTGATTGAATGTAAAAAAGTCAGTAGGTTCTAGGGAACAAAATTCAATAGACACCCACTTTCACTAAAGCCAATATTTATGATATTTAAACTTGTTTTCTATCTCATGGTATTCATGATTCTAATAAGGTATGAATATAGTCACATGGCCTTCCACGTTATTATATAAATGAAATATACTAACTGTGAGTTCACTAAATTGATTTGAAATCATAAGATATGATATCATTGAGTTATTATATGTTTTCCAATACCATAATCTAGACATCTTGGCCAGTAATATTATCATAAGATATTAATAACATATTTTGTGAAAATAATATAATTTATTGTGATAATTTAAAAATATGGAACAAATCATCATGTATTTAATATTTCTTCATTATCATAATCATTGGGGGAAACATAATCAATATTTCTAGATAGGTCTATCACATACATCAATAGTATTTTGTATCTAAATAATTATCCTCACTATGATATAATATAAAATTTCTATTAATGACTAATAGCATTGTGAACACTTACTAACTGGAATTCTAACATCACATTGTACTAAAGAATTATCTTCTAAAATTATCAAGTATTGTTGGATAGTTCATTCTCTTAGATTTGTTAGTTTACATATTTTTAATTTTTTTCTACAATTATTTATACATATTAAATATAAAATTGTAGTACATATTATAATATACATGATAGATCCAATTGAATAAGAATATGGGGTCATACACATGGTATTAAACTCTTCTTTCCTCTTAACATATCATCATAGAGTGATTTATGACAAATGACATACGTAATTTTTTTTTTCTGAACTATGCCATCATTAATTTTTTTCTACCCTATCAATATATGTACAATTAATTTGTCCAAGAAAAAATATTGATTATATCATATTCCTTTTTATATAGAGAATGTATGGTCACATAAATTCATTAAATGGTGGAATAATTTTCAACTTAGTAATGGAATTAATGTAAATCTAATATATATTTTCCACGTGTTATCAAAATATTGGACCCAGAACACTATGGCACAACCACTATCCTCTTAAATTCATATTTATGAAATAAATTATTAATAAAACCATTTTTTAATGCGTCATGATAATTAATATTCAATAATCTTGATTCTTTCTTCAACACATAAAGGGAATTCTAGAAATTAAATACCTCATTAGTATTCATTGGTGTCATAGATTCTTATATTTATTTCATATATATATCTTCCATAGGTATACTATTTTGAATAATAGTATTGACATCCATTTTCCAAATTTTATAATAATGGATGATTGATATTGTATGTATAATTTAAATATATTTTTACATGGTTATTGGTGATTTTTTTTCCATAGTATGTTCTTTGATGTTTCGTAAATATTTTAGATACCAATAATTTCTAAAATAATCTTTACATTTATAGTTTTTTATTCAAAACCAATAAATATGATTTATATCGACATGACAAACCACCAAAATCTGGATATTGATTTCGGTATATGGAAACTATTTCCAAGGTCATATATAATTTTTTAATTTTGATTATTTCTATTTACTAATTTTTTGGAAGAAATATACTTATTATGTTCAATTTATATTGGATAACACCAATCTATATACTTATAAAATAATTAATATTATCTTTTCTCTCCCCTATGAAGTATGTGTCTGGGGAAAAAATCTTCCCACTACACCTATTAATGTTTATATTCCTGTGCCAACTCATAAACATTTGAATCCTTGACATTTTTAAATTCAATCTTGTTACCACTATCTCAAATTGGGATTTTCACTCTTCATATTTAATTATATTTATTCTCTTAGATGGTACAATTGTATAATTTTTGTAATTATACACTTCATATTTGTTAATAGTTATCTATGTTTCTCTATGAATTTTTTTGATGTATGAATTATTTCTAAAATTATCAGTAATAAATTGATAACATTAGAAAAAAATTTGTAACATAATGGAATTCTTTCATATTACAACTTATATAATTTCCAGTATTCATCACGGTTTTCTAATGGTCATGTGTTAGTGATATTACTAGAAAAAAAGTATAAAAATAAGTAATGGAGAACATTAAGTACTTACAAGACTCATCATTGATCCTTCTTTTACTAAATCATCACTCTAATAGATATAAGTTATTGAGACTTTATGTTTAACTCTAGTATATATTTTTAGTATTATGTAATGTCTGGTTATGATTTAATTTTCTCAAACTACATAACTCATATATTTCTATTTTTTATGCATATTCACTAATTTACTTTTACATTCCAATAATACCTTAAAGGGATATCATAAATAAATGAATTTACCTCTTGATTATAATTATACTAGAAAAAACATAAATTGTTGAACCAATTATATAAGATTTATTGAATCATCAAATTTTAACGAAAAGGGATTTGTTTTTCCTCAATGATAAAAAGTGTGTTTTTTAAATAACATAGAGTTTTAGTACTAAACTATATAAACATCGTGTTGTGTATATTCGTTAAAAAATTATTTTTATTTTAAAAAGAATTATATTTCCACAACAAGTTATAATTTGTGTTTGGTATTTTATATTCATTATTGATTAAAAATATAGGAGATTTATAATTAATAAAATCTAAATAATTAATTATTTATGATATATAATAATAATATTGATTTCAAACCTGAAATAATTTCTCAATGTGTATAAAACCAAACACTTGGAAAGATGTTTTGGTAATGCTAAATACAAAACCATTTTTTTCAAATATAAAAATGTATCCACTTGAAAATGTAATCTTATGATCATAAATAAATAATAATATATATATTTAGATAACATAGAGGTTCTTATTAATTCTAGTAGAATTTCAAATATTCTTTTGTTCTTTATTTGTATAAAAATATGTTAGTCAACTATTGTACATAATACAATGGAATTCAAATTGAAATAATAAATGAAATGATTAGTGTACCTAATGTAGATTCTTAAGATTGAGTTATAATTAGTTTTATGTAGTTCATCTTCTAATTGAATTTCATGCCATATTTTTAGAAAATATCATCCAATTTAATATTGTCCCTTTGAATCTTTTGTCTCCAAAATGGATTTTACAAAGACATTACTAAATTTATACATTTGATAGGATTTTAAAAATTATACATATCTTTCTTCTCTATAAGTTATAATGAATCAAATCCAATCCAACCCTTATCAACATTGAGAACTTTATTAAAAATACCTATACGAAGATTCTCCACATTATGAATTTTATAATTCATAATGAAAATTGTGAAACTAGTTTGTAAGGATGATAGTGTGCGATTAGTGTATAATTATATATCAATATAAAAGTTTGAATTTTCTAACCAATAAATAATACTCATCATCTTGAGAGTGTTATCACTAGATTGGTATATATCTTTATGTTTATAATTATGTAGATAATTTATAATCTCAATTATTTTTTCACCCTCATCCATCTTAATATTTATTTCAGATGGGAAAACATGGTGTATCAATCCATTTCCTAGTTTCGACAATTTAGATCAATGTACATAGATAATAACTTGATGCAATAAGAATATGAGTTATCATTTATGTGAAATCTGTAGGATTCCCTCTCACTCTTATTTTCTCCATGAGAAGGATGATCGGAAATAAGGGGCTCCAACACATATAGCATCCTATGATAGCATAATAAATTGTTAATGTAATTAGAAAACTCTATAATATTTTTACCAGATAAAATATTAACATTCTCTACGATATATCAAATTGAAATGTTTTCTTAACATGCCATTTTATATAAATAATGATATTATAATTTAGTACATTATCATAATGATCGTTTATGATTTTGTTAATGATTTAACTGTATTTCCAAATATTTTATAAAATATAAATATCCCTAATCATTGGGCTAAAAATATTTATTTTCTTCTATAGTTGAGTGGAAATGATTCATGTTGAATTCATCATAAACTATTAGCACTGAAGTACATGCCACAATATTAGTCGAGGATCCCTCAACCATTGAAAAGTGAATCCAAGCTCAAATGGCACCTAGAAAACATTTAAGGTTCTACTTCATAAAGACCTTCTGCGAAGACCTTAACCCCTCCACGAATGAGTGAGGCGTTGACAGAATGTCCCACGAGTCTGACTGCACTCCAAGACCATGCTAGGTGTTGATGATGCACTTCACAAGTTCAACAACACCATAACCATTCTAATAACCCAAATTTTATTCATGAATAACAACCCAAAATAAAAAAACATTTTATTCATAAATACCCAGATGATTCCAAAAAAATAAACGACTACTCAAAATTTAGACTTCTGAATTGATCCCAATTCGAGAAGAACATGTGCATAACCAATCCAATTGGAATGGATCATCAATTGTGTCCTAGAATTGAGAAACCCAATTTCATATGATTCAAAATAACTCTACCTAAGGTGGGATTACATTTGTAGATTCATAATCTCTTCATAGAGAAAGAAGTCCCTCTGATGTACACGTGGCTTTGTGTAGTGTTGAGCCTTTAAGAAGAACTTCTTTTTTGATCCAGGACATCATCTTGAAGGAGGGTAACAATGTTTTTTTAACTCATTCCATCATTAAGCCTCTGTCTTTCATGAAGCACTTAGGATTTGTGGAAAACGTCTCTATAATGCCCTATCAGTTATAAATATCCTCTAACGAGCTTCTACATGAGGCTTCCATTCTTATGAAACAACATCATGATTGTTTAGTGCCCAAGACCCCCATATACATCTAGTATCGGTCCAGCTACACATTAAGTCCTTATTTTACTTGTTCCAACCATTCACCTATCCCAATATATTCCATGTGAGGACCAATATTCCCATTTACTTATTTTATTTTTAGTATAGGTATGCTAATGCCTCTTGCCTCTCAGTATATGAAAGCTAACATGGACACCGTGATCAACCACTCTTTCAAACCATTCCTTCATGGAATTTCTAAATCAATCCCCCTATTAGGGGTTAATGATCTATGGTTATGTAATATCATGGAATAAAGAGTGATTCCCCCACATCCAAGATACATTATGTAAAAATTACAAGCACCAATACACTCATCACATGACATTAAACTATGGTCTCACACTATGCTGAAATCATAAGATGATCAGGGCATGAGTGTAATGGGATAGTCATTACACTTCCCACCCATACATGGAATGAGATCCTCCTCACATGGAATATTTTCCCCACAAGGAAGGACATACTCAATATATAAAATAGTATCCTCCTATAAATCCCTCTTAGAGAATGCTCCATGACATTCTAGATGGATGCATCACCCTTCCCCTCTACGTCTCCCTTGGATACTAATACATGTTATGAGATTGGTAATTCAATTTATCATCTCTATATCTCTCTCATCATTTAGGATTTCCCCCATAAAAAAAATAAGATTTAAAATCTCAACGTCTACTATTACCTATTTTTCCCACACTGATCTTGATTCACATGGTCTTAGAGGTTAGCATCGATCATGAAAACCACACCTTATATCCCCATCGAAAAACATCAGTGTGTATTCCATAGCAGACTAGGAAGCTTCCACATGAATGTGCCAACCATAAGCCCTATGGGATGCTTCTGTGCCTAACTCCCAACCACATCTTATATCCCAAATGGGATGATTCCGTGTGTAATCCACATCGAATCGATGATCTTCTATGTCTATGTTGCATCCACATTGTCAATTTTCATTGGCCTCCTTTTCATGTGTAAGAACTGATTCCACCGTCCACAATACGTGGACATTGATTCCCCACTAAATGTGAACATAGAAATCCTCCCTTAGGTTCAAGCCCAACACTTCATTGAAAAATACATCCACCTCATCCACTCCATCCACATCAATCCTGATTTTCCATGATCCACCACATCTTAATATCATCGTTCTACACATGAGGGAAGCTTTCATACTTAATCCCCACACCATAAAATTGAACTACATGTGTTTTTATATATGCCTTATAATAATGGTGTGATAGACGCCTCTCAGATGATAAATCCCTACCAACTGTTATCTTTAGTGCCCCATCCTAGGGGTGAAACTCCCTAATCCAGCTCTACCTGTGTTCAAATCAACTTCACAGTCTGAAACCAACCCTTTATAGGACACATCTTCTCGATCTTTCTCCATTGTGTGTCCTGATCCATCCATCAATAAACATTATGGGTGTTATACTATTGGTAAACACTACAATCATATATCTCCATGGGACATGAATGGTCTTATATAGTCTCTAGATGAAGTTAACCACATGGACTATCTCATAATTCTACCTTATGCTAAACATGGGAAGCCTGTGGTGAAAACCTTGGATGATATATTATTACATCATTAGCTAAGTCCTTCTAATCATGGGATGACATAGGTAAATTACATGGAAGATATGACATTGAAATTAGATACCTTGTGATTAAAATTGGAAGCCTTGGGTTCTGCGCATGAGATGCCTCTATGATATGACCCATTATGGGGTAGAATATAGGTGACTAATGTTCCTAACATCAAAAAAAGACACCAATTATTAATGTTACTACTATGTTGAATTATGGATGTTTCTTTTTCAAGGTCCATTAGAATATCTAGACTTAATCATCATAAATAAACATCATCCCCAAAGAGAAGGCTCTAGGAATAAGTTCAATGTACTTAACATAAATCTATGAGGGAGACACCGACTAGGTGATGATTTCTGAGGAATCCATGGAATGAGGCACTAACAACCCATCATACAATTTTGATCAAGAGAAGACATTTCTAATGAATATTATGAATTTATCTTTCCTTTATAATGGTCTAATGTAGGTAAATATAAATGGAAATCCAATTTCATGTCCAAATGAATGTGGGTGTGTTCCCCAATGAAAGAATCAGAATCAGAAATGATGTGATCGATGTGAAACTATTCTCCTAAAAAAAGTGTCTATTAGTATTTGAGACAAAAAAATTAACATGTCACTAAATCCAAATAAAATGTTCTAGGTTCCACCAATCAAATGAGGGGCCCAACAGGAAACTCGTTAGAAAATTGGGTAGACAAATGTTGGGAATTCTGAATTGTGACGAGGTCTGTGAGGATCTATCACTCATTCCAAAAAAATATTGGATAATAATGGGGAATTGGGAATTTAATTCCTTATATATATATTGATAGATAAATATTCCTTCTTTGTAATACATAAGATACATGAAATCAATGACACCACACCCACAGATGAAACAGGAGGATAAATATCAACATAGAAATAACGACTGACTTTCCCTTTTCTATGAAATCTAATGTGAATATGGCTAATGGGAATGCACACCCCATCTCACCATTAGAGATCATTCTGAGGAGGAAGTCAGAGGCTATAATAAAATGGTAAATGTAGGAGTGTTTCATTACCCTGAGGAACATGGCTCTATATGACTTGAAGGATTTTGTGCCTCACTTAAAAAACCACCCTATGGGCCGCACAGGGAGTCGTTGCTCCCCACTCCAATTGAAAATATTTTCAAGAGCGTCTCCCTAGAGAAATCATATAACTCTCTGCCCAACGACAATGAGGAAGGGGATGATAATGTCACCATGGGTGTGAATACTACCTGTGATCCACCTAGGAGTGCTCCCACTAGGAAACTGTAATGCCATCAATGAATGATATTTCAGGCAAAGAAATAGGCTGACTATTCCCTTACACATTTTTCGCGGATCCGCATACCCCAATGCTAATGTTGGGGACAAGATCAGGAAGATTACCAAAAGGGGGAATCATCTTCAACCACTCTAGTGGATCCTACCACCATAGACACATTCATCCTGATCATTGAATCTGCAGAGTAGGGATCCCCATTTCTCAATTGGGATCGAGACCCCAATAGCCTAATAGGCAATTTGGGATTGCTTTGTTAGCTACTGGTGTTTCTAGTAGATATTATGGGATGACTCGTGATGATGATATCTAGTATGGAGACCCTCCCTGTACCATCACCCACCAAAGAAGATGCAATTCTATTTCACACACATGATGTAGAGGTCCTCACCATGTTACCAACATCGATCAAAGTTGTCGTCCTCCTCTCTATATCGACATCCATTATGGATGTCCTCCATTATCATATGGCTCCCGACATAGTAGTCCTCCCCCTGTTGTAGAACATCAGAGAAAGGTGCTCCTCATTCCCTTCCTAGCATAAATATAGGAACTCCCTGCTGTAGCACCAACCAAAGTAGAGGTACTCCCCACTTCTTCGACGATCCGTACGAGAGACCTCCCCATGCTACCACCCCCGGACAACATGTAGGCCCTCCCTATGTAACAGCTATCCAGAGTGGAGGTCCCACCCACTCCATAAAGGTTCAACATCATGGCCCACCCCGTGTTTTGACCTGCTCATGCATAGGTCCTCCCCACTCCATTATCTATCAATGTGGAGTTCTTCCCCATGAATTTAGTATCCAATATAGAGGTCCTCTCCATTATCATGCATGTAAACATAGAGGTACCCACTATGTCTAGTTTTATCATTACAACGGCCCTCCCCACACATCATCCCACCAATACAGAGGCCATCCCCACTCACACAACTAACATAGGGGACCTACCCATGTTCCTGCTGACCAAAGAATAGGTGCTATCTTTATACCTACAATCGTAGTGGTGGTCTTCCCCAAAGTAACAAAAACCAATATAGAGGTCCTCCCCATATCCCAATTATCCATTGTGGATGTCCTCCCTGCCCCATAACCAACATGAACTAAGGCCGTACTCATGAAAATAAACCACCCAAACCCAAATAATCATCTAAAGGAAGAAGGTAAAATCTCCACCACTAATGAGAATTTTTACGAATAACCTAGTCAATTTCAATCACATTTTTTCATATATTCTAAAGAATATTAAAATTAAATGGTGTATCATTCATCCTAAATAGTTGTGTTATAGTCTGGGGAAGGATCTTGATAGGGTAAATTTGTCATTCCCGATGTTGAGGTATAAAAGATTACCAAATCCATTCATAGATACATGAATGAAAATAATGTTTTGGCCCCCTTCCAATGTAACATGGTGTAGTCATATCTAACCTCACCGGGTTATTTCTCTAACTCCACACGAGATGACGTAGAGTTTTTTTGGAATTTGACAGTTAAAAAGAATCTATTAGACCCACAGATGAGTGTCACTAAACTCAATAATGATTTAATAGTAAAAAACTTGTCCTATAGGGACGTAATGTTGTGACTTGTACTATATTAAAATGATGACCCAATGTGTAGTGATCTTTTAGATGATGGAGTGCTTCCCTACTAGACAATACACTACCTCACCAATCCACATCAGTAAGACCACCATCATCTCCACCAATACAAATCAATTTTTGGTCTAACCAAGAGCCATACCCCGCATTTAAATAGGGAAGACTATGGGACACCATAACTGATGTTCAATTATCAGCTGTATTTTTCCCATATGCAGCTCCCAAAATAGACATATATGAGTCCCTCATTGAGGAATTGGTCACATTATTTCATTAAACTGTCTGGGTGTTGTGTTTCTTACCCTATGACTGTTATTTATTCTACCCACAATGTTGGGATCATTTTGACAACATCCACTAGAGGTACGAGATTGTTAAGAAAGAATGACTCTTGGTAGCTCAGTATCCTGCATCATTAGGCTTCCACCAGACCCTCCAATAATGACGTGTCTAGATCATCAAAATGATCCATAGAATTATTTATGAGGCATCCCCAAATTTTCCGATATGAGGATGGAGGTATAACACATCACTTTATATTAGCCCTATTCCGCGACTTCTTGAATTACCAGTTGATATTGTGGATAAGCCTTGGGGTATTATTACGGTCAATATGGTTGCCCATAATATATCCATTCTTGATGAGGACACTGGTGTAAGGTCCAATAGAGAGAACCCACTTATTGAGGTAGTGTAGAATCATGAGGACCATTATATGGGTGATCACATGTGCCTATAAAGGCAAGAGCTCACCCTTGTGAAACCCTATACATCATTTCTCAGTGGTCATAATCTCTATAAGGAAAATGGTCCTCTTGAGACTTTTATCAAAATTATTATTCATATAATATGGATGATTATCCTGAAATTTCTTCTAGACATTATCATATCATAGATCATAATAAGATCATTGATGTGATCCATACTAACCAGTGCCCGGATTACGACAGTCCTCAGTAGGATCATGAACTTCATTCACTATGTATGTAGAGGAAGCCAAAGTCCTTACCTGTCTAGTTGCTCCCAATTGACCCCAGAGATCACACACAACCTAAAAAGGTAGCGAAAAATGTTTAGATAAAATGAAAATGGTATTAATTTTCGAATCTCCCGGAGTAGAATGATAATCCTACGTAGGATGTAGATAAAGTTTCTCCACAAGATTCTGCACAAGCTCTTCCATAGGTCACTAAAACTTTATATCAAACATTTGAGTCTTTCAACACATTGATGATTTTTTTACTCTACAATATAAGAACCCCTGGCAAGGAAATTTGATAACCCCTCTCACTTCTCAACTCGAATCCCTTGATACATGACAAGTGTAAATCCCACCTAATGGAATGCCATATCTGGAATGAGTGGATGATATGTGAGAACCCCCAGATTTTGAGAATCTAACCATTCCCCCTTCAACCGGATGAGTGACCCACAAAAGCATCTAGCCCACTTCATCTCAATGTGGGGGACAATGTTGTGAACTCCAATGAAAAATGAAGCTTCCATGATTTTATGTTTTGTTTTGATATCGAAAGGGCACATATACTTCTTGTACATCTAGTTACCCATTGGTTATATCACTAGTTTTCACCACCACTATAGGATGTTTCACTATCAGTTCAGTTCCACAAATATCGGGACAAGTATTTTTGTCCTCTATATGTGCAAGAATCAACCTGATGAATCTGTCACATAATTTTTTTCTAGTTTTAAGTAGATCTCTTATTCACTCGATATACTACTGAAACAGGAGTAGCTTCTTGATGTTGTGTGTGGGGAAGAAAAATTCTGAGCTTTTCCCTACCCTAACCACTCATAACTTCCTAGGGGGATTTATAAAAATTTATAATAAGGGAAAATGCTTTGGGGAATCCTCATAACATTCCATGTAGTCATGCCTATCTCCCCTCCCGACAGGTACATGAAGAACTCTGATGGAAGAGGCCACCAAATCAGTAAAGGTGTAGGACCTAGAGACGCTATAGTCATTATCGGCAGGGCCATTCCTAGCACAATATCATTGATTGATATAACCTTACCATGATCAGGATAAACTATTGAAAAATTTGAAGGCCCTGCCACACAAAGAATCGCTACCTACATGAGATAATGTGTCTCTAGCCCCCCGTTACGCTCCAACCACTCATCATGGGAAAGGATCCAGAGATCCTTTCCCTAATATGTTAAAGCAGACATATTAATTCAATGAATCAAGTGTTCTAGGATATTTCAATATTACCTTAAAACATGGGGCTCCAAGGTTTCTTAAGTGATTGATGCTTCATATAGTCTCTCTAACTAAACTCCTTGACCATTTACCCTACAAGAGAATCCTCATACATACCATTAAGAATGCTATGTTGTCAATGAATGGATTCAAGACAAAGTGGATAATAGTGTTTTCAAAGTATTCCATGTCACATGATAGGTGATATGTGTCTCTACCAGGCCCAAAAATGGCAACAATAGTGAGGGTCAATGAAAGTAGGATTCCAAATGTGGTCTCAGAATCCTGATGACTAGTTGGCACGTAGAGCAGTCGCTTGCGCCCATGGCATCAAATGCACCCATTTAAGCTAGACCGAACCTATATATGTCCTTGTGAATTATCTAGATTATTCTTATACCTCAATATCATATAATTATATGTCTCAAAATAGTAAGAGACAATGATGAAGGGGAAAACCTGGTCTCCCATTGGCACTAAAGCCACCCCACACACTCGGTGACATCATGCCTCCCTAGATGGGATCTCGTTTAGGGTCCACCCCACATCGGAAGGCTCTATTTAAGATGAATATGAATATTTATAAGTGAGTATAGTCAAGTTGGTCTTACCCTGAATAGTCCCAGATGATGAGGTACATTAAGAAATCCCCTCAAGTATCTGTCTTCGATACCATCAAAGATGATGACAGGAAAATTCAATCCACCAGAGCAATTGGGCTGGTATATTCAGTCATGCTAGACATGCTAGTCAAATGAGACATTATGTGTTAAACAGAGACCAATATGAATAGTTGTGTCATTTTGTACCATCAGGAACTCCGCCATATTTGACTATGGTATTCGACAAAGAAGAACACCCACGACCCCATCATGCATTGTCGTGTCCAGCTAAAGTCAGGACTTTGTTGGTAGATGATCATATATTAGTGGTGCTAGGATAGTGGTATAATGATTAGCAATACATTTCCATAACTATCCAAAATCCAGTGGTTCATAAAGATGTTCTAGTCATGCCTCCATCCAACATAGAAACCCCCTACGGGTAGAAATGTGCATCACGAAGAGAAGTATGATGTGTGGAAGTACCTTACTATCATTACAACAAACCCCTCGATTCCTAAGTCTCTCCCTATATCATAAGATATGTGTGAGTCCCTCATGTAATCCTTTAATAGCCACATCTATTTTGAAATAGAGGTAGAATACACATAGACATTATTTTCAACAGATATTGAGAAAAAAAATTCCAAGCCATCATAACATTATTTAGAAAAGATGAGAGATCCCTCATGTAGGGGAACATTATCCCGATGAACAACACATGTCAGTTCAGTAGTGTGTTTTTTCATAGTTTCATAGTGTACATAGGCTTCAGGATCAATCTTATACTGATTCAGATGCCCTCTAAGGTAGGACTGATTGAAAAATACTTTATTCCTTTTGACCGGAATATATAAGGTCCGGACATGACCGAACAAATGTTGTGTTGACGAATTTTGTTGATGAACCAATATGGTGGCATGGTTGAAATCACTGAATTCATGGATGTATCATAGGAAACCTTTTAAAATGACTTGATGGGGATCCCTTGGTTTCATCTTCGGGCATCATTCCTCTCCTTTTACCACCAATGCCTCATGTAATACATTAACATTTGAGTAAAAATACACCAAGGTGATGTGATTCCCTATAATCCCAATGAATCCCGCTATATGGATCTAGAATTTTAAAATTTAATCAAAAATCATGTTTAGACTAACGAGTTTGAGAAAACCACTATTTCATCCAAAAAATGTATTATCATGGATGATTCTTTACTATTCCCATTTCACCGTTTGGAGAACACGATTTCAGAAATGTGAAATTCCTTTATCATTTATGGGAGGAAAGGGAGTATAATCCCAAGGTAAAAGGAATGTAAAAATATTTCCTCATAATATTACAAAGGATTAGCCTAAGTGATACCAGAATAATATACCCCTATAAAGTACCATGATAAGTGACATATTCATACCATTGTAAGACATACTGGTTTGTTCTGCCGAGCCGGGTTTCACTGACAATAACTGACCCTCCAATATTTCATTGACATTAAACATGTACCACATGATTAAAGGATTGATAGGGTTGGAAGTAAAAACTCTATCATAATGGTATCGGTAGAAAATGAGTCTCCTAGAGAAGATTCTACATCCTCCCTAGAAGAAACTAACATTCTTATTGAACCAGTCATATTGGATGAACCATATTCTCCTTCTCGTTTTTCCACATCAGACGATGAAAAGTATTTGGTAGAAAATACCCTAACATTTGTAAAGGGATCATCTGCCATTGTCAATGAGCTAGTTAAGGTGAATCTTAGCAAATAGGAATACCAGAGGCCAAATTTTATAAGATCATCCATGCCTCCTGAGGAACAATGAAAATATATGGATTTCCAGAAGCATCAATGTGATGTATTTTCATAGTATTATAAAAAGATTCCTGGAATAGACCCACAGGTCGTCATCCACCATCTTGGTCTCCCAAAAATTCACTGTAGGTTCAAGAAGCCTCCTAAAAAACATAACCCCTATCATTGTGACATGATAGATGCCCAATTTGATAATATCCTTAAATAAAGATTCATCACTGATGTTTAGAAAGCCATGTGGCTAGCCAACATTTTCCAATTCATGAGAAGGAATGACCATATCATATTATTTATTAACATTTGAGAGTTCAACCTCCATTGTCAATGGACAATTTTACCCTTTAATTGACATAGTTGTTTATTGATGCCACCAACGGGTTCTAGGGCCACTTATTCATGAATGGATATTCCGAGTAAAAATAGATCTCGATGGTCCCTAATGATGATGATTCTACCACCTATAAAGAACGGAAATTACTGTGTATTATCCATTTATTCCCTTTGGGTAGAAGAATATAGGAGCCACATTTCAATGATTGATGTGTAAACTATTCAAACTGATCCTTAATAAATCAGTGGAATGCGTCATCGATGATGTTGAGGGTAAATAATGCCATAAACTGGGCCATCGTAGAGACCTTATAATATTTTCAACTTCCCCCACTCCCAAAAGCATATGATGAGGCCTTTTAATTATTCATTTAGGGTTACATATGGAAAGTTTCTCACGTTTATCATCAGATATAGAGGCATTGTGATTGACCCTATGAATATCAAGAAAATATTCTATATTCCTCCTCCAATCAACATCTAGGAAGATCGAGGTATTCATGGACACTTATACTACATACTATAATTCATTGTGAATCTCACTAGCATGTTTATTCCATTATCCAAGATCATGAAGAAACGTTCTATGTATTAGTTTTATGAAGAATGTTAGGACACCATTGAAAAAATCAAATAATATCTAATATATCCTCTTATTATGATTCCACCCATATTAGGGAAGCCTCTGGTTCACATTGTGATCTCCCTAAAATGATACCTAAGTTCCCTTATCAATAATTAGAACAATGAAGGGGGAAACGAAAATATATACTCTCTAAGTTTCATTCTCATGAAAATGATGTCCAAATAGTCACCAATCAAGAAGTGATATATCATGATGTTTATTTATGCATAGAAGCTGTGTCATTATCTATTGCCTCATGAGATACAGCTAGTGTACTGAGTGGATATACTAAAGTAAATCCCAAGTCACCCTTTCTTGATATGACCTCTAGAACACTAGGAAGTGATCCTTTAGCAGTTGACATAATATTTGTCCCACATAAGGCTATCAAGGTTCAAGCATTATAATACTTAATACCTGACCATTATGCTTCTGAATAATATCCTCTGTATTCCGATTTCCTAGATTAGGTGATCCATTCTATGAGACAAGCTATGACATGATGAAAAATTTATTTCAATGGAACCTCCCAAGGACCAATTGGTAAAAGGATTGATAATCCCATGTTCAATAGAGTAGGCATGGGGATCACCCCCATCAGAGCTACACATGACATTTCTCTCCACTCATTACTTATTTCAGAAGTCAACACCAATAATGATGTAGAGTATCAGGAAATCATTACGGGTGTTGAGTTGGATCTTGATATTTATGTTCACTAATTGAATATGAAGGCGGACTATGAGTTAATCATCGAAAAAATTGAGGGTCACTACATCATCATGAAGCTAGATATCATGACCCCACTATATAACAATATCTAGCTGATGTCCTATTTCTCTTCTCAACCAGAGGTGATTCATAACCCCTGGAAACAAAAACGGAAACCCAATATCCTATCCTTATTTTCCCCATCTCTTGCAGATCATGACTAGAATTACCTGCTCATTTATTGGTCACATCAAGGGGTCATTTTTCTTATCATCCCTTATATAGATTGTAGCATGCAGGTGAACAATCTAAAAACAAGTGGTTCCACATCGAGACATCCAAATCACTCTATGGTAGAGGAAATATTTAATTATAACAATCATTTCATCATGTATGTTCTGCAAGGGTCCCTCCCAATAGGTAGGATTGAGGATGAGAAAATTCATTCGTGTGCATCACAGTTTACACTCTAGATTTGGAACAACCTTGAGAATTATCTCTAATGACATGGTTTTGATAGAATTATCATGTGTTTCATTCAAGGAGATGATATCCCTCAGGTAATGTATGATGTTCATGCCAGATCCTACGGTGCTCATCAGGAAGGGTTGATAATCCCCCACCAAATTTGTAGGCAATGATACTTCTATGCCACCATGGTCTATGACTATACCGAGTTCCCCAAAATGTTCCATGTGAGTTATATCCATGCCAGCTTTGTGTATCAAACACCAAATTACCTTCATACTACCATGTATTCTTGGCCCTTTTTTTTGGGGGAATCGATGTCATGGGCCCAAATCATCTAGAATGAGCTCACCAATAAAAGATCATTCTGACCATGATCTATTCCATTTCCATTTGATAATAAAAACTTTCCATTAAGGAAGTAATTTCCCGACCAGTTATCGAAATCACGAGCTCCCACAGCATCTATCGATTTGGAGTACCTCACACCATTATCACCAACAATGGTTCCAACAATAGGGCGGCTGAGATGAAGAAGATTTATTCTAAGTGAAACATCTAATTCATCCACACATCCAACTACATTATTAAGGATAATGAAAAAATGGATTCATTCTACAAAACCCTCCACAATATTAATCAAATGGTGGTCCAAAATAGGAAGTGCTGGTGGAATAGGCTCCCCAATGCTCAATGATATTATTTGATGATGACTTGTGATTGCACCAAGATGAATCTATATTCCCTAGTGTAAAGAAAGAGTTAGTCATGCCCATCAGGATTCAATTTACATCAGTGTAAACAACTTTTTATGATCAATAAATGCAAAAAAAGGAATAAGTCCATATTGTATAATTAGTGGCCCTCAACGGGATTAGGTTCGATGAATTTCATTATCTAGAGAGGCGATAAAATAATATAGAAAAACAATTCAACAATAATTTTCAGAAATAATATAGATTGAAATTCAACAAGAATATACACCAAGATTCATGACATTAAACTATATAAGAGATTTCTTAAGAATGTGTTGTATAGTGGAATGTCTTATATTCCCTACATTCATGTGGGGTTTGGTTACTCCACCACCCTGCGAGTATTATTTGGATGAAAGATCCCTCTTTGGTCTGAACTCTATAAAATTATACTAAGAACTCATTTCCATGCATCTCAAAATAAAACTATATACATACCTTCGTGGAAGTTTGTGGTGTAGTGTTGATCCCATTTGTCCCTCATTTATGTCATGATTTCCATAAAACCTCACTCTACACATCCTCATGAAGCCCCTTATCATATGGTAAAATTATATGACCATATACTAAGATCACATGGTCTTTGTGAGGAGACCTTAAACTATTTACAGGTCATATAATTATTGAATTAATAAATTTTCATCTCATACGGTCCACCGTTCATGACATCAAAACTACATGGAGTCAATTCACTACCAACACAACTATAAACACCATTGCGTCAGTGTTCAAGTTTCTAGATGATAAAATGTGTAACAACCATCATCCTATATATATGATGATAAAATTAACAACAACTTAATGTTCTCACCTAAGAAGATGATTCCCACAACATTGGTCATATACCATTCCATAATTCAATAACTATTAACGGATTGACTCATGTCTACATATGATACATAGTGATGCCTATATTCTACATATTTTTCCACCCCCCACATAGAAATATGGAAAGAACAACAAAAATAACAACAAAAAATGCCTCTCCCCTCCTTGTCTATGGGGTAGATCTACATAGGGAGATTTTCATTTCAGAATTATGTTTGTTTTGATTCCCATCAACATGGGATATATATAGATGCACAACGATTTTGTAAGGGCCATATCGATAACTTGATCAAATATTCAACCCCTGGTATAACAATATTCCAAGAAACACAAATTAAAACTATATGTGTACCCCCTCCGGAATTTCTATGCAGTGTGTTAGCCTCTTTTTTCCTCACTCGTGTTGGGATTTTTGTTCCATCTCATTATACATTTCCTATTTAGAATGACCACATTATGATACAAATAATATATACATAAAATAATAGATAACACTCTCAACACACGATTTAATATTGTAATTATTCCATGAACCAATTCAAGATGCCTCATGATAACTATGGGATTACCTAGTTTCCATGCGAGAGGTAATTTCTCCCACCAGTGTTGTTATGATATCATTCTAAATTTCATAACTATGGGTGTCTATATTCCCATATTTATCAGATATCATGTGACACCAACACTATTATTCTATGTGTCCATCCACAATTCTGCCTACATAGTTTCCCATTGGCATCAACTATGGTCCATAATTATGAGAATAAACATTGTGCATTCCATATTATGGTGTCTATTTGGTATGTGACCCTCCTTGTATCCATTTAAATCGAGTTTTATCCATTTCATGCCTCATATATTCCCTTGGAGTGATCATTTTCATAGTCGTCCAAGCAACATGATTTTAATCTTTTTTCCGTAGTAAAACCATCATGACTTAAAATTATATTCCATCATAGTCCGAGTTCTATTGTATTAAACTAAGAGATTATTTTAAATTGAATATTTCTCAAACCTACCTATCACTTTCGACACAATATGACTGTAATCTTCTTGTAAATCCCTTTTTTTGAATCCCACTCTCTCATACGCTCATTACACAATAAGTGTATTTCCCGGTTGAGGTTCCCCTACACTTTAAATCAAGAAATACCCCTAATGATAATTATCTCATGAAATTTTGGCTCACCTCCCATCCTATTCCAACAACATAATGTTTTATTAATACAAATTGAATTTTTTTTTCAAATTTGGCCACAAGTTGTTCATGTATTCAACTCCCCCTTTATTAAATGGTGATGTTATAGTCCCCATGTTTCAAACATTGTAAACAAGCGATCCTTACTAAATAGATTCCCCTGATTCCATAACATAAAAATCTCAACGGACCTCATTTTCTATCTCCTGTATCATGGTGGAATTATACCATTTATATCACCCTTTATTTGTTATCCTACCTGTAAAGTAACCCCTTATCCCATTTTTGGTTATCCACATAAATCCTGGATCATTTGGACTTAGGAGATCTTGTAGGGTGTGTATCAACGTGGTTGAGACTCACATGACCCTAATTGTCTAAACTCTAAAAAATTATACTAATACCCTCACTAGTTAAGTGTGGCGTGGCACCAGTCTTCCTATGGATGTATTCACATTAGGGTTATTACTCAATTGTACCACATATTCCTATTTTGGAGAGCCTCCTTCCATGTATTCCAAATCACTAAAACCATTAATAATAATTCTATATCCCATCACAACATTAAACTACACATGAATGCTTTAATAATGTTTATTGTATAAGGGTACCCTTTAAACTCATTCTCACTGACAACCATATATTTATATATTCATGGTTGGAACTGAAGCCTCTTTTGGCTCATTCACATCGGTTTTATTTCCTATGATCCATAAAAATATACTAGAAATATACATTTCCATATTCCATAAAACATGACATTAAAAACAATTTAGAGTCCATACAGTACATCATCAATCAGTGTCCAATGTCCCAATCATATGACAACAATATTTGTACTATGTCTAGATCACATGACATTAAATTGTCCCAAAAATCATTCTCACCACTTGATGTTAAACTGCATGTTTATAATCCTCAATTTCGTTATGTAAAAATGAAAATTGTTTCAGACCCTTACCTAAGAGTGTCTTCCATGATGCTTGTCACCTATTGTGTTATTCAAATTTTATACTACCACTAAACATCGAATAAGATGCTCCCCTATATGATAGGTTTGAACTTCATTCAGACCATTATGTATACACCAACGTGTTATAATCAATGATGTCATAATTTCAAGAGTGTTGGGATCCATTTGAACATTCCATCAAACCATTGCCTTGATTCACGTGACCTTTTTTTGGATCCTCATCCTCTGGAACATATGAAAGTACCACTTAATTTTTTGGTCTCATTCTATTTTGGCTCAGCTACTATTTTTGGAAATCATCCCAAATAGAATATATTACATTTTGAGAATGGTTCATTACTTAGAACAGGGTCAGCAGTCGACTCTAATTTTTTTCAACATTCCTAGAAAACAATATGAGTTCTATGTTTGAAACATGTCTAGTAGATATCTTATATCGACATGCCACTCTAATTGTATTCAATGAATTGGGAATTGTGATTCACCTTCCCCATTCCCAATTCGTTGAGTCTAATCAAAAACCCCTAGTGTTATCCCATTCAGGCACTAGCACACTTTGTTGAAGCATGTTGGTTGTTCAATGATACCATTTCTCTAGACACAATATATCTATGATCAAACAATCTCGGTGGTTAGTCATCCATATAAAACTATTGACTATTAAATAATTATTTTAATCATTCATATAAAGTGATAAATCACATTTTAATACATTGTCTCTCTCTCTGAGCATGAACCACAAGAGCTTAGGGACTGGCCATTGGTTGTCGTGAAAAAATGAATGAATTATGATTATTAATCAATGTAAATAATTGTGTCCATGAACATAGGAAATTAAATTTTTAAAAGAATGATACTATGGGGAGAGTCATCCACATGTTATAGCCTCTTATGAGTCTTGAAAAATTACCCCTAATGATCTACTCTCTTGATCGAGTGCTTCAGCTCTGCCAGCCGTTGTTGTGTGGCATTCATGGTCTACTGTTGCTTCTTGATCTTTGTTTCCTCTTCATTAGCTACTAGATGAATCTCCTTTTATCTAATATGTTATTGGTCCCACTCAGCCAAATGATCAACCACATGTCTTATCTATAAAAAAATCTTCTCCTTGGGGTCATCAAGATGATCTTTCAATTAAATCATGAGTTCTGATTGAGTATCAATGAAGGAGGAGTGCCTAATAAATTGTTATTCAATTCACTGGATCTCATGAATGACGTCATATATCATTTGGATGTTTTTAGACTTCCCTTGATTCTAGGAAACATCAAAATGGCGGTTTACCTCCCACAAGTTTTTGGAATGAATTTTGTGGATCAGCGCATAAAGACATTCATAATCCTCTACTCTTGTGTACGGGTTGAAAAACTAGTGTAAAATAGTCGCCAAATGACTTACTAGTAAGAGATATGATTTTTTTTCAATGAAGGGAAGAAAACTCTTCCATTCCCCATACATGGTGATGTTATTATCTTTAGCCACATCAGGATTGGAGTCATCCAGCCCTTCTGGATCTATGGGTTCATACATAGAAAAGGTAGCAAGACGTTATGTAGTTGGATCCTCTTCTATCATACACTCACATGGACTAGTATCCAAGTAGTGATGTTGGCCTTCCTCTATTGATCACAAATTGATAATGTTTCCCCTGATTTCCCTGATTTCTAATCCAGTATTGGAATTACTCATAGACACAATCAATTGTTCACAAGGGACTATGGCCTCATCATTTTGTAAAAACAACTCTAGATGGACTGAAAACTCTGTCAGATGGGGAAGCTCGAGTGGACCAACCTCTTCTTGTGATGCCCCATACCTAGATTCCACTTAGATGGTCCCCAATATCATTTGGACACATTGCCTCCAGCGCATATCCCCAAACACCAGAGGATTCTAACATGCAGAAAGGGATTAGGGTGTTTTTAGGGGGAGACTATGCCCTCATTACCAGAGTGCATTGAAGGAGATAATATATCAAACCTAAGATAACTACCAGATGTAAAAAAAGAAAATATAACCCACAATATAAGAAGACATAAGGAATTACTATAATTGTTACAACTTAGATAATATATACAAATATATAACAACTTATGATAATATATTCCATGTCACTATAATGCTAGAAAATAGTAATACAAGTAGTATACAATCATGATATAATGAAGTAGATGAAAGAAACCAAAAACAGTAATAGTATCCAGAGCTCCATCTTGGGTATCTGCAATATGATCTACACTAAGCACTAGAAATCAAGTTTCCAATGCTACCCACATAGCTTTTTTATACACCTGGATACATTTAGTCATCTCGAGTACCAATGGAATCCCATATTGGGTGTGAGATAAATCACAGTTGGCCACCACCAAAGATTTCATCAGCTCTTGGATAGTATTTGAACATGTGTTTCCTCTGGAATTGGGGATGAAATCGTTGATTGAAGGTTCAAACATTACAATCGGTTTGTAACATGTTTTTTTGTAGAGCCGGAAGCATCCAATGATTCCATATCCATTTAGACCTACATTCCATAGGTAGGTGATAATTAGTTGTGGGTTGATGAGGCTTAGGAATTTGCATTGGTCGAGATGATAGGAGGTCAGACTCAACACACCTTTTTGATGGGAAATTATTGTCTACTCCGGGACTCTCTTTAAAGATTTATATTATGTTCGTGAATCCTTATTACATTAACAAGTATAAAATGGTGTTTCCTTTAGATCTGACAATCAGTGATTGATATGTAGAATATTTAGAGAATCTTTTATATGTATTCGAGGTTCTTCATCGATTGAGAATCATCTGTATTTGTTAGAGATTCTTAGTCAATGGTATCCTTAAATACATAAAAGACTCTTGGTCATTATGATAACCATACTGGTTTTAAAGCCACTTAGTGGGGCACATGAATTTTATTGTCTTTCAGAAGGAGATGGATTATTTCAGAGTTGGGATCGTACCTGGTGATGGGATACCTATCTATCCTTTGTTTTGGAACCAGAATTAGAACCCATGTAGTTAGAGTAATGGAGTATGAATTTTATACATGATTGATGGCTCAAAGAAAGATGTAATGATTACTTTTACACTCTACGCTCATGTGAGTCATGCTCGGTGTAAGATACAAGAGAGATTGGTGAAACCAGACAATTTTGCAATGAAAGATGCATGATGTGGGGATTATGTATGTATCACTGCCCAAAATAGATGAGTATTAAGATTTAATTCGGGGAATAAATCTAGGAACAAGTTCCATAAAGGTATATGTACTTCATAGAGATTTGGCTACTCTAAGATGGGGCTTACTCCACAGAAAGATGTCCAAATTAGGAGGGGACTCATGATTAGATTTTACTCCTGAGAAGGAAGCCCATATCAAAATTAAATTAAGACTGGTTAAGAGAAATTAAGACTGGGGCTTAATCCTGAGATGGAAGCGCATGTTTAAGGGACTTGGGGCTTACTCCTAAGGCGGATGCCCATATTTGTAGACATTTAGACTGGGGTTTATTCCTGAAGTGGAAACCCAGATTAAGAGAACCATGGATGGGGCTTACTCCTGGGGAGGATGCCCGTATTTGGGAACATTAAGACTAGGGCTTAATCCTGAGAAGGAAGCCCATGTTAATGGATTTATGATTGGGGCTTCTCCTAAAGAGGATGCCCAAATTAGGGGACTTGGGGTTTACTCTTGAAAAGGATGCCCAAATTATTGAGGACTTGTGGATTACTTCTAAGGAGGATGCCCAAATTAATGAGAATTTGGACCGGGGCTTACTCATGAAAAAGAGGCCCAAATTAAGGATTATCTCATCTTAAAGGATGAGGTTGAATGAATGAATTCTCTAAATTTATTGACATAAAGATGTGTAAATCACTAGGTTTTGAGAGATGTTCCACGAAATTCTTTTCAGATAAGGAAGCCAACAAGGAAATCATGCCGTAAATGGATTTGGAGAGAATTCTTGAGGCTTAATCCTAAAGAGGAGCGGTAGATAGTTGTAAGAGGGGTGAAATGTGAAGGAAGGGAACCGAAAAAGAGAGGGGCGCGCAAGTACTGCATGGGCGTGCAAGTCATAGTCGCGCAGTTGTACCTGCGCGACACATGGGTACTTGCGCGATAGCCAGTCCTTAGGGTAGAAATTCGGCGTGGCTTGGCCCAAACCCATAATACTACCCCTAGAGACTTCCAGAAGAGAGGTGCGCAAGTTATGTGGAAAGAGTAAGGCAGCGCACAAGTGTGGCCATTTCCCTAAATGGTTGGCCACCCAGGCGTGAAACTGTTGATGAGTTTCAACACTTAGGACTTCCTCCCCCTATTTAGATCATTTTTTCTAGGTATGAAATTTCATTAGAAGTGTTTGGAAGCTTTGAGAAGAGGCTACGGTGCCGGGAGCTCAAATCTGAGGTTCTGGAATTTTTTCGTCATTCAAATGGGTGGCCCACAGGGGTATTTATATGATAGAGAGACCCTGGGAGAAATTTCAAAGAGGGTGTGCAAGTCACCTACGCGACCATTAGGTGGCGCGCAAGTGTACTTGCGCGACTATGAGGTAACAAGCGTGACCCAAAGGGAAAAGAACCATTTTTCATGCCTTTTCCAATTTTTGATGTTTTCTTCAAAGGATGAATCAATTTATGCTAAGTCATTTTCCTTTTCATTCGTTTATACTCTGTGACGAAAAGGAGCATCCAGAAAAGTCCCACCTTAGAGTTGGATCCAAAAGAAATGAGAATGTGACACTGAGGAAATGAAAAAACCAAAGGAAAGGCGGTTCACAAGTGTTGAGAGTGCAAAGGGTGGCGCGCAGGTGTTGAGCGCGCCAGCTTTAGGCATGTAGGTGTTCAGCCTGGCCTATATATAGGCGGCCATTCTCATGAAAAGCACTGAATTTCAGGATTTCGAGCTCTCTCCGCGCATGTTTCCTTTGTCGCGCAAGTTGCTATTTTATCCATTATTTCTTCACTGTCGCGTTGCTGTCATGTTATTTGGACTTGCACGGTTATACTTGCGCACCAAAAACCTTCATGGCACATCATAATTGTGCGACACATCCATACTTGCGCACCAAGATTTCACTTGCGTGACTTAATGCCTTTGCCATTTTTTTCTAATTTTTTCCCAAATTTTATGAAAAATAATCCCATTTAAGAGTTAATTAATTCTACTTTTGTGCGGATTCAATGGATCCCAAGAGAATTGTAACGGCTGATGAACTAGGTAGCAAACAGATAAATGACATGATGAGCATCATTGGCCATGATTATTATACTATATGCAGCAGCACTCTCCCATATTTGGATAAGTATTTGAAGAAGTATCATCGTGACTACCCCAAGAGAATTTATCTGCCTTTGTATGGCTATGGTCATCTGCGAGAATTTTCCATTCCAGATGAAAACAACTATCTCCCAATTCCATGGTTTCAGAATTATACCAACTTTGCTTCAGAAAATATTTCATATGGAGGATTATTTCTATGTGCTAGCACAGTGGAGAAGGCCCATATGATGCATTATATCCCTTATACTATAGATCTGAAACCTCATAAGCCTGAGCTGAAACCACATTTTTATCCCTCAATCTTATGAAATTCTCAGATGGATCAATCCAAATGGGAGAAGAAGAGATGGGACTTCCGTCATTGAGGAGGTGTAAAGCCAACCTGGATGTGGGCATACTGGGTGAAACAAACTTTTTCAGAGTTTGTCGAGAATTTTAATGGGTTTTCGATATATGAAGCCGTCTGGGCTGGGAAAACACATGCTTATAGGCATGATAAATATGTGTCGGAGATACTCAGCCATTGGAGCCCAGAAACCAATTCTTTCCATCTTAATCATGGAGAAGATGGAATCGGTCTGTGGGATGTCCACAACATCTCAGGGGCTCCAATTTTGAGTGATATGTATGATGAATTCATTCCTCAGAAGGTGAATTTGAATGATTCGGAGAAGTCCCCGGCTTTGGATTGAGAATTATTGAAGGTTTTCCACAAGCTGAAGAGTTAGAGACCTCCTTGACTCATTCTGGAAAGGATATTCATTCAATGGAATGGATGAATGTATTTCTTATCGATAAGAAGAAGAAGGATCCAAAGGAGATAGAATTAAAGAAGAAGTGATCCAAGAAGAAGGGGACCAAGGAAAAGATGCCCCCTCGTCCTACCACTTTCCCCAAAACAGAGAAGAGGGGTGCTCCTGGCACATTCTGGCCGACCCTAGAGGCCGGGGAATTTGAGAAAAGGGGACATGAGTTGAATCAAAGGACACCAAAGTAGACTCATCTGGAAGACTTCTTGGCCTAATGGCTTAGCGTTTATCTTCTTCCACTCAGGGACTCGAAGGGAGGTGTCAGGCCAGGGACCTTCATTATTGCGACAAAGTTGGCCGAGGATAAAATGATTGTGTTGGATACCCCCATATTAGCAAAGATACACAGGATCTAACTCCATGTCTTAATGGTTATGTCTCCTATAAGAATAGTGGGACCATTCCATGTTATATGGTGATGTATCTCCACTCACATTAGGACGCATAATGTATAGAATGGAGTACAAATCCCCAAAAGTGATTTCAGGCCATCATTGTAGGAATTCTCTGGAATTTCTCCACTACCTCTTAGTGCCTATGACAAGAAGGTGAGGCTGAGCATGTATAATTAATTTAATTTCTTTCCATATGTAAATCCTCCTTCCGAGCGGTTTGTTGATGATGGAACAACCATCCTAGATTTGAGGGCATATATGTTGGCCTGCAGAGATGGTGTTCTGGTCGCCAGAATTGACAGAGAGATTATATGCAAGTCCTATGCTCTATATAGATTCGCACGTCATTTCAAGTGTTTTCATAAAACCACTGTATCTCCCCCCGTGCATGTCAGGTCAGAGCAACATCTGATGGTTTCTCGACAACTATGGTTGCTGACATCTAGAGAGAAGAATGGGTTAGCGTTTGATCGACCAGTTGAAAAGGCGGCATATAACATGACTACCTGGTATGTCGAGCACTGGATAACATCATATCCCAGAGGGGTGCTGAACCATCCAGTTTATCAGGTTGGGGAAGGCAGAGGACTGTAGAGAAAGAAACCCTTCCTCATGAAGGTGATGATTCCCCACCTGAATCTGATTCGCCAGATTCCTCATCTAGAACTGATTTATGGGATTCCCACGATAGGGATGATGAGGCACAACAAATGGAGAAGTAGCCTAGTGCCCTATATAGTCCTCCAGTTAGAATCAAAAGACCCACTCCATCATCACCTGGTGAGTTAGATCATTATGGAAATTTAATCACGATTACATTATATAGAAATAAGTCTTATTTTCATATTCTCTATCAATAGGTGATGGAGCTGGGAAGAAATTGAAGTCCAAGATTGTACGAAATCCCTCACAACCTTCAGGTACACATACTGAATATCTACGACCAGAGGATGTCCAGACATGGAAGAGTCTATATTGTGGTACTAAGACTGCCTTGCTGGATTTGTGCGAGGGTCTGCAACTCCCTGGAAAAGGGATTCTTATGGCTTCTATAGATATCCATTACAAGGATAACCCCAATGAAGTGTAGGATTACATCAGAGAGCTAGAAATTCTCATATGTGCCACTGACAATTCTATTCATATCACCATGCGGGTGAAGTAAATGATAGATCATGGTGCCGCATAGGGGACTGATGAGGAGTGGCATGATTACGTGGCCCCTGAAGATGTATGTTTTCTTTCCTTATTTTCCATCCAACTTGATTTAAGTTAAACCTTTGTTAATTAAGAAAACTATTTTCATAATCTTACTTCTTGCAAATAAAGGAACTTCTGAGGTTCCTTGGCCAAAATATAGCCTTGGTGGTACTGCCATTGGGGATGCTGCCGAATCTGCTCATGAATCGGGAGAGATATCTCTTGGCCAGCAGGCCATGAAGGAAGAGTTGGACATGGCCTTCCATTCTCAAATTTATGTTCCTGTAAGGGAGACTGACGATGCTCACAAAAAACCAAAGAAGCAAAGGAAAAGAAGGAGGAAGTCCACAGCTAAACACATCATTAGTAGCGGTAAGTATTTCGAGTAATCATGAGTATTAAACAATGAGAACAATTTCTCATTTTCCTTGGTATTTCAGGGGCTTCTTCAGTTTCCCCTATATGGGAAAGGAATGATCCTCCTTTGAGGACCACAGAGGGTACTGTGGAACAATTGCAAATTCAGGCTGACATGGTTGATTCTAGAGAAGAGTCACCATCTGCTCCCAGTATCCCTCCTGGTAGTATTAAATGAGGAGAAGAACCTACTTATGTTAAGTTAAAAATGATTCATAAAATGATTATTGATGCATCGTCTGACTTCCATTTTGTGATACTTCATGTTCAACCCGTTTATTAGAGATTTATGCGGCTATTGCAACCGATGCATCAATTTTATCTGAAGATCATGTCCACGGTCAGGGACCGAAGGATCAAGGTCGCCAAGAAGACACATCAAATGCTCCCACTGGTGAGACTAACCAGGATTCTGAGATGACATTACATGAAATGATGGAACTTGGCGCATATTTCGATGATTTTATAAATCATGTTAAATTACCATGTAATTTAGAATGTTACAGACATGAGTGTTATCCTTCATCCTATTAAAAATAACTTCTTATTACATGTCTAACCATGATCAGCTCAAATGTGATGTTCTATCTAAGCAATCTGCTGAACAAGCCATGCCTGAAGGGGGTACATAGAACCCTACTATTGTAGAGACATTAGCACAAGTGGAGCTGAACCTATTGGAGCTTCATCAAATTCATCCTGAAAATACTGTCGAAGCTAGGAAAGATGGGGAGGATCCTTCTCAGGTTATTGATCTACCTTTGGGTAAGGGAAACAATATTTAAAGCTGTACTTAATTTGAAAGACAATCAACTAACTTTTTTTATCCTTTGAAACTAACCAAATCATTAAATTGATTATGCGGGGCCATTAATTTCAGTGTCTAGATATAGAGGGGAGGCCCCAGCCTCTGCCCCAATGGGAATTGAATGTGAAGAAGCATAGGTCAGGGGGGAAGGAGAAGAACATGGCACTTCCTTATGTGAATTAATCCTAGATTACCATCCCCCTGTGATAGTGATGCTCAGTTGGATCCAGAAATACAGATGGCATTCCAATTTTCATGACGCTAGGCATAGAAATAAATAGGGAAGATCATATCTGAAGTTCCATTAGAAGAGCTATCATCAAAGATCCCTCGATTATCATCCATATTTTTCAGACTGGGACTTTGTGGTTTTGAATATCAGAAGATCCATGCCGTAGTGAAGAAAGTCATTGTAAGGAGGGAGTATGAGAAAAAGTGTCATGAAGATCTGACTAGAGTGAAGCTGTCAGCCAATATTTGTGAATTTTAGGCTATGGTCTCCCAAGATGAGGCTGACTATGGTTCCAAGATTAAGAAACTAAAGAATAAAATCAATGATAAAGTTGTCAAGCAGATGCACCTCTAGCAACAGTTAGATGCTGTTACTGGAGAACTTATCCAACTCAATAATTCATTGGAGGGAGCTCAAACAAGTTGTATGAAAGCCATCATAGATTCCATGAAATCACTCCATCAGGATGAAAAGAGTGATGTTGGTCGAGTTCATCAGATTCAAGTGGCTGTTGACAAATCTCGGGATGATGTACATCAAGTGAAGACTTATGTTGACAGTATTTTGCAATTTCTTAGAAAAGAGAAGAGACTTTAATCAGTGGATGTCCTTCTAATTCGTGTGCATCAAATGGAATGATCGCCTTCATTTTCAATCATCTGTGAATTCATTTTCCTTTGCTACCTGCTATAGATTTTTACTTAATCCAATGGGCCTAGTAAGCATAGTTTGATTTTTACTAGGATTATTATAAAATAAAAAACCCTAAAAGGTTTGAATCTTTTAATTGCTCAATATTACCTAAATCATACAAAATGAATGTTTAGTGAGCTAGAACTTGACTTTTATTCAGAGTTACCTTGTCTTTTGTGGGCAGTTTAAATTCATGCACGTCGGACATAAAAAGGATAATGTTTAAGGTCGAAATTGCTTTGACCAAAATGGATTAAAATTGACTCAATTCTTTGAAAATTTATCTGAAACATATTACCACACTAAAATATGAGGGAAAATATGTAAACTATGACTTAAGAATTTTTGAATATGAGGAATGAAATGAAAATGAGCTAAAAGGCATTAGAAGAATTAGTTCCCAATAATTAAGTTACCATTATTTAACAAACCCGTTATGGGGTTGAATTATACAGGTCCACCTAAGGGCATTGGCTACATAGTCAAATGATAACATCTTTTGGATAACAAGTTTGTTATGTAGACTATTTATGCAAGGACGCCTAAGGGAATGTGCTGCATTGTCAGGTAAAAGAACTCTCAGAAATTTACTTCTCTTCTTCTAAAAAGCCAGTGGAAGTTTATGGGGATTCAAATTTTCCAAATCATAGAGTTTGTTGTATGGAAAGAGGTACATGAATATGGAGAAGATATTTCCAAACAAGTTTGTCTATGAATTAGATGAATGTCAGTCTTACGAAGGTCTGACCCAAATGTAGGGAAGGGAAATATAAACCTTAGACTTCAATACTTTCATATCAGGAAAAAGAGTATGGGACATATATGTTAAGGATGTACATTTTTTTCGTATCCTTACATGTTTTTGTTAAGACAACTAAAGAAAAAAGAGGTTTTCTTTCTATGAATGAAGTTTCCACTATTTTGAAAAACCCGTTAGGGGGTTGAATTATGCAGGGCCTCCTTAGGGAATTAGCTTCATAGTCAAATAATAGCATCTTTTGGCTGACACGTCTGTTATGTAGACTATTTATGCAAGGCCGCCTAAGGGCATGTGCTACATGGTCAGGCAAAAGAACTCTTAGAAATTGGACATTTTGTGACCAGAAGTCAAGAAAAGGGTTATGAAGATCTAGATGTACTTATGTTCAGGATTATGACACATAAAAATGGGTATTTTCCAATGTATGTATAGATACAATGATCAATGCTAACCATAATAATGTTGTGGCTGGGTCCTGAATTGAAATATTGGACTTCAATACGCATCTCATAAGGATGGGAATCAAGCCATACATAGTTCTTGAAATACAGTTTAATGTCATGTGGGAATAAAGTATGAGGGATATTAGTTTAGGGTCATAGAGCTCGGACAATTATAATAAATACATAGAGTGTGTTTCCATGGGGACTTTTCAGCCAGGGGACTGAATGTGGAATTTGGGGTTAGGTTCAAAAGACATGGGGATGGATTCGAGGTACACTCAATCGTTCCTACTTATCCCATTATAATGGGAATCAACCCCACATAGTTCTAGAAATACTATCTGTACAAATTTTGTTCATACATTTGAAGGGTGAAAGGGGACATTAGTGAAATGATGGTTTAACCCAAGATAAAAGGTTCATGTATTTCCATGTATGCACAATGTTTTTTTTAAAATAACATGATTAAAAATAAATGCAAATAATTATTCCCTCTCATGTGAGAATATCAATGAATATTGTAGTTTATTGTCGTATAGGACAAAAGTGGTGTACAGTTTGATGTTGTAATGTAAGGAAGAAGGTGAACCAATATAAAGATATTGATTAAGGGAGTGGTTTCATTAATCAACATCGTATGAGATGAAGGTGAACCAATGTGATGTGATCAGTTTAGGGCTTGAACCTTGGTAGGTTTCCTATGTACCCGTCTTGGAAGGAAAGGATCAATGCTTGCGTAGTTTAATTAAATAATTAATTAGTGATCAAGTTTTTTTGGGGAAAATGACCTAAAAATGATGTTGGGACTTACGCGTGGTTAGCGGCCCAAAGATGGTGTTATGGTTGAAATTTACTCTAATCTCACATGAGTCATACTCGGTATAAAAAACAAGAGGTAACAACAACCTTAATGATTCACAGTTTAATGTCATGTAGGACATATAAAGGGACTATGCAGTTTAGAGTCTTGTAGTTAGGACTATTAGTGTTGTATAGTTTAGTGTCATGTAGCAGGGACAAAAATATAGTTTAACATCATTTAGGATGTATTAATGGATTTAAATAAAGTTTACCATCATTAAATTCGGATGATGGGGACAATAGAGTTTAATGTCATGTTGGACAAAAAGAGGACTGTGCAGTTTAATGTCATGTAGTAATGACAAAAGAGAACACATTTTAACATCATGTTGGATGTATTAGGGACTTTTTCACAGTTTAATGTCATGTTGGATGAAAAAAAATGATGATACAGCTTAGCGTCATGTTGGATGAAAGTGATAATAGCTAACGGTCATATGCATGGACGATTGTTTATGCAATTTAACATCTTGTTGGATGTAACGGACTTCTGTACAGTTTAGCGTCATGTAGTCTGGACGTCATAGTTTAACGTCATGTTGGACGTATGTGCCAATAGTTTAATGTCATATGCATTGACCTCAGATAGGGCAGTTTAATGTCATTCTGAACATAAGGGGCATGCAAATAGTTTAAGGACATATGCATGGACCGTTGATGGTGTATTTTGTGTTTATACAAAATAATTCTTCAGAATCTGGCATTGGTTGGAGTAGTGTTGAGTTCTCCATCCATTGAGACTAAATAATAAGCTCCATTGGAATATACATTATGTATTTAATAAGTTCCTTCCCACATTGGTTCAAGATTAGGAGGTTTCTTTCCTAGTATCATTGGAGTTATGATAACTAATACCAATTCTCCCTGAACAAATGAAGAAAGACAAACTTTTTTGTTGAATGCTCGGGCAATTCGATTTTGATAGACTTCCGAGTGGTGCAGAGTGCATAATATTTTCTCATCTAACTATTCCAATTCATTCAATCACTTTTGAGATTGTTCATATTTAGATTATTGATCACAAATGGATACTCTGAGCGAAGGTAATTGAACGTCAAAGGGCAAGACTACTTACATTCCATATACCAGTGAATATGGAGTTTACCGCGTTGTAGTGCTGGTGGTGGTCGGATACGCCCATAAATCATGAACGATTTTATTAGGGCATGACCTCTTATCTTTATCCACCATAATTTGTAGTATATTTGATAGAGTCTTGTCGAAGGCTTATATCCAGCCATTGGTCGCTGCCTGATACTGAGATGAATGATTGGATTTGATGTTGTATTCTTGATACAACTTCTTCACCTCGGATGAACATATGATGGTGCCATTGTCCATCAATATGGTATGAGGGACACTAATTCTGGTAATGATGTTTGAATTGATGAAGATTACAATTATTTTTAAACTATCTTCTTTGAGAGGTATTTCCTCCAGCCATTTGGAAAAGAAGTCTGTAGCAGTACGAATATACTTAAACTGCTTGACCATAGCTGAAGTGTAAGGTCCCACCACATCCATTCCCAATGTGGAAATGGCAATGAGTATTTAGCTAAATCAATTAACTATGGAGTTTGATGAATGAAGTTGTAATGTACTTAGAATGAATTAAACTTCTTTGTGAAATCAACACAATCTTGTATCATTAATGTCCAAAAGTATCCAAGCCTTCGAATCTGATCAGACAGTCAATGTCCTGATTGGTGGGCACCACAGACTCTAGTATGCACTTCTTTCATGACATCCATTGTCTCTTCACCATCAATGAATGTGAAGAAAACTCCATCAAAACCACATTTGTAGAGAATCTTCTCTAATTGATCTGGGCTATCATAAAGATTGAAATTGACCAAACGTCTCAAGACTTATTCTTTCCTAGCTCTATCAGGTGGAAGTGTTCCATTTTGAAGGTATTCCATGATAGGTGTCATCCATCCTATAGTATGACCATATGGTTCAGAGATGGAACTAATTTCATTTATTTCTTCTATTCTGGCTTGAACATAAGGTGAAATTGTATGACGGTGGGAAATACTGATGGTTTTCTTATCCCGAATTGGATTTTCCAGAGCTGTGGCTATATTAGCCAGTGTATCAGCTTCGACATTTTGTGATCTAGGAACATAAGAAAATGTCGGTTCCGAAGGAAACTCCACCATTAACTCTCTGACATAATCATACAAAGGGATTAGTTCTTCTTTTATGATGGCATAATCCCCATTGACTTGTTTGATTACGAGGTCTGAATCATCTTTCAGCTTTTAGTGATTCACTTGTTCTTGAAGTTCCAACTCCATGCCTGTGATGAGAGCTTGGTATTCTGCATCATTATTTGTACCGCCTCTTAACAATGAAAATGAATAAGGTAACGATGCATTTTCAATGGAATTGAGTACAACTCCAAACCCATCTTTGTTGAATTTATGATTTTCCATTTTCCTCCCTGTTGGACTTATGGAAGCACCATCGAAGTACATTTCCCATGTTTGAAGATTTTCTTGAATAGATAAGACTTCCTCATCAAGGAGTTCAATATCTAAATATGTGTCTTCCACTAAATGGTGTTCAGCAAGGAAATTATCCAGAGCTTGGACCTTTTTTCACTTTTGAGACACATATTGAATATAAAATCGTTGTAAGATAACGGCCCACCTTGCCAGATGTCCTGTAAGAATTGGATGACTAATGATGAATTTGAGCGGGTTATTGAGAGATACCAATTGGACCCCGTGATGTTTCTGGTAGTGTCTCAACTTTTGAACTTCAAAGATTAATGCTAGGAAGCACCTCTCAATATTTGAGTATTGGGTTTCTGATTCAAGCATTGTCCGACTGAGATAGTAGAGGTTTTTTTCATTCCCAGCATCATTCTTATAAGCAAGAAAGGCACCCAATGATCGCTCTAGAGTTGTAACATAGAGGATAAGTGGTCTTCTTTCAATAGGTGGCATTAAAACTGGTAGACTCAAGAGATACTACTTTAAAATATCGAATGATTCTTGACATTCTTCAGTCCACTTATATGTGACTCCCTTCATCATTAATTTGGTGGAGGGTAGACTTTTCCCTGCCAAACTGGCGATGAAACATCGACTATACGGTATGTGTACTTGAATTCCTCTCAATTATTTTAAATTTTGAGGATGTGACATACCAAGTATTGACATTGTCTTCTCAGGATCTACCACGATGGCATACGATGAAGCCGAGAAATTTTATTGAGGTTACCTCAAAAGCACATTTTAAGGGGTTCATCTTCAAATTATGTTGCCGAATTTTGTGGAATATGATTTCTAAATCATCCATGTGATTAGAACATTGTTTTGATTTAACCACCAAATCTTCCACATAACATTCAACAAACATTCCCAGAAAGGGTTTCAAGATACAATGCATGGCACACTGATATGTTGTGCCTGCATTCTTTATGACAAAGGGAAATAACCAATAGAAAAACACACCCTGAACGGATCTGAAGGCTATAGATTCTTAATCTTCTGGATCCATTCGGATTTGATTATATCCAGAATATCCATCCATGAAGGAAAGTGCTTCATAGCTAGCTATCACATCAATCAAGAGTTATGTAATCAGAATTGGAAAATCATCTGTAGGATAATTCCGATTAAGATCTCTGAAATCAATGAAAACTCTAATTTTCCCATTCTTCTTTTTCACTAGGACAATATTTGACAACCACATGGGATATTGAACTTCTTTGAAGATGTTAGATCCGATGATCTTATCCACATCAGCTTCATTTTTGGAAGAAAAGGTTGGGTGTGTTCTTCTAGCAGCTTGTTTGAATCCTCGATATTCTTTTGGCAAGCCCAAAACAATGAGTTGCAACATCTGGATCATGCCCTGGCATCCTTGTATACTTCCATGAAAATATATCTTGATTTTTCTTTAAAAAGGAAATATACATCTCTTGATCTTCAAGATTCATGGCCACACTAATTAAATTGGGGCGTGGATCTTCTTTTGTACCCAAATTTATTTCTCTATGTTCATCCACAGTGGTAGAGATACCCCCTTGAAATGCTGGAGGAGCATCTCGGAGATCTTAATTTTCTTCTTTAGCATGTGTTATTTCTTCTATTTATACTTTCATTGTAGATGATGAAGAAGAATTTCCATAATCATAAGAGATGTCAAAATTTTCACATCTTGAAGAAGAAGATTCCATTTCCGACCCGATTGATGAAGAAGGGTCTTATTTGGGTAACAATGAGGAGATGATGGATTTAGAATCGACAACATCGTTTACCTCTGACATTTCAATAAATTTCCCTTGCCTGATTGGAAATGTATAGACTTGTTGGAATTCAGTAGATGAAATGAAGAGATCTCCATTTGAGCTTTCATCATTGCTTGGTGGATCATCACTTTTTCCCATGTTGTCTGGCTTGATTGTCGTAAATGGCATTATAGAGGTTTCCATAAGAGTATTTTGATTTGGGTATATCCTGTCAATTTGATTGATAGGTAACACATAATATGTACTCACATCTGTAAATGGGTTTAGTATAATCTCTTCCAAACCATATGGAGCATTATCTTTGGTAATATCCCTTGTTTCGGATTTCTCTGTTCCCTTTATGTGATATAATTCTTCCTCAATGTATCGAGATTCACATGTCCTGAATGGGGATTTATCACCATAAAATGTCCCAATTTGATCATCCAAATAATATTTGAGACATTGATAGTATGACAAAGGGATAGTCGCATGTCGATGTACCCAGGGTCTTCCAATAATGATGTTGAAGGCTGAGTCTTGATCAACAACCATGAAATATGAATTGGATACAAGATCTTCATAGAGAGTTCTAAGTTTAATCTTGCCCAGTGGTTCTTGTTCATTTTTATCATATCCATTTAACATAAATGTAGAAGGAGAAAAATCAGATTCTATGAGGCCCAATCGACGAAGGGTACGAATGGGAATGATGTTGACTCCTGAACCATTATCAATGAAAACTATTCAGACATCTACACCATTGACCATGCCATATAAGTAAAAAGGTATAATATTTCCAGGAACGACATAATCTTCATCTTCATCAGCAAAATATATTACTACATGGAATTCTATAGAATTATTATCTACATGGTAGACTTCAGCTACAGCAATTTCAGTCTCAAACTCATGAGGACTCGAAAAATCCTCGATGAGTGCATCCTGAAGATTCTTCGATAAATTCAAGGAATCTAGAATTGATAACATGTCCAGTACATGGGCCAATAATTTCAATACATCATACTATTTATCCAAAGGTCTTATTTTTTCCAATAGGAACATGTGGTTTTACATTTACTATAGAAGTAGATTCTTTGGAAGTTGATGCATCTCGTACCGGGATAGGAATTGGTTACACTCCAGGCTTTGGAAGATTAGATTGATTAGGTCTATTTACTTGTGGAGAGGAAGAAGATGGAACCTTTAACCGATCTTCCATAATAATTGTGTTAGGGCTGTGTCTGACTTGTGTGGAAGAATTTTCTTTTTCTTGTTGACCTCGTTGAAGGGATCTGCCATGTGTTTCTGCCACATACACAGTTTTGGAAGGGGTACAATTAGAATTGTGTCCTCTGAATGATTCATGTCTTCCCCTATATCTTGAGCCTCTGTAACTTCCTTCGATTCCACTTTTTGATTCAGGGAATTCAGGATCATCAAAATCAAAACTGTGACTGGCATATGGATCTGTTAATTGAATCATATTAATAGAACTGAAGATCAATTCTTCATCTCATGAAGAATTTTCCTGATTAGCCTGTTTAGGCTACGCCGTTTAGTGAGGTGGTTCCCGTGAATTTGATGTAGGTGGCATGAAGTCTTCCAGAGACAATGACAACATAGGCTTTGACACATAGTCATCTTCTTCTAATTATTTTTCTTTCCTTGAATCATGCTGTTTCTTTGAGGATTTTCCCTCTAATGAAGAGGGTTTTGCTGTAGAATTCAATGTATAAGGCACAATTGGTTTCTTCAATTGCATTCACAAAATGGAATGAGTTAGGTTGATCATTTTTATGACCACCCAATCATCATATTTTTGTGCATTTTTGTTCTTTCCTTCTTGCCACTCGCCATCCTCCTTTGGATCTGTAGCAGTAAAACATGCTACCTTAGCTGAAGAACCATTCAATTTGACATGTCCCAAGTTGACCATTTTTTGCAAGAGGTACTTGAAAACAAAACACTCTTTAATTGTATGCCCCAAAATATGATGAAATGGGAAATAATTGGGACGGTCTTCATCTCCTTCCTTATTCGACCTCTTGGTCCTTGGAAATAGAACCAAATTATTTTCCAGAGCAGAATTGAAGTAACCAGGAACATGTTCATTTAGGAAAGAGTCTGTTTTTCTCTTGAGATCCTCAAATTGTTTCGGTATTTGATCTCTTTGATCGTCTTGAAGAAATGACTTCTGTCGTTGAGGCTCAGGAGGCGGAGACCTTCGAGATAATGAAGACCTTGAAGTAGAAGCAGGTACTGGTTCTGGTTTAATCATAACTGTAGCAGTCTCTGCTTTACCCATTCTCCTTCCTAGAGCTGATGGAATTACACGAGCTTTATCCTTATTCTTTATAAGAGAATATTCAATCTGTTGAGTGATTGAAGTAATGTATCGAATCCCTCCTGTGTATTTCACAGGAATCAATGGCGTGCGTAAATTGTCATGACTATTTTCCACACAGATTGGCAATAGTTCTTCTTGAGGGAGTGATATGATTAGGGAATATGTTAATCCCTTCCAGTGAGCAATGAAATCTGAATCCCTTTCATTATCTCTTTTCATACAATTTGTATGATAAAAAACTGTTGACTTTGGCAATGTTGAGCAGAACTAAAGAAGGAATTTTTTGGGAAGATCCTCCCATCCGGTAATTGACCAGGATTCGAAGCATGTGTACCAGACAAAATCTGGTCCTTTTAAGGTTTTCTCGAAGAATATGAGTTTCACTACTTCATTTTGTTCTAGATTTCCCATAATAAGATCACTACATGACACGTAATGCGTCAAATGCTGTTCAGGATCGCATGATCCATTGAAAATAGGGAATACCGTGTTCCCAAAACATGATAGGGGAGGGATTGAATCTACCCATTCAGGGTAATCTCTATTTTCTTGTTGAACCTGTGCATGCTTCCTTTCCATAGACTCTAACCAAGCTGTTAATGAATCGATGGTAGTTATTATCTTTTGAGAAACACCCAGTTGAACTTGGACTTGGGAAAGTGCCATAATTGGAGTCTGGATAGGTATGGTGGCTGGTACTGCAACTGATGGTAGCACCATCGATTTTGTTGCACATGACCAGTAGGATTAGACCGGTGAGGGTGTACTGATAGAGTAGGATATTCATGATCCATCTCAGTAACTGCAACAAATTCACTTGGCTGACTGACTCCATCACACGTAGGAGGAAGACAATTATGAAGTAGTTCTGCATTCAACCTCCATATTTCCTTCATTTCTTTCTCTTGTTGTGCAAATCATTGCTCTAGTGAGAGCGACTGGACTTCTCCAGGTGAAGGGTATGTAACCTGGTTCATTCCATTCCCCTTGATGGCTCCCTTTCGGATAGTGGGAAGTGGGTTATTTGAATGAACACCCAGATTCTGGGTAAACCTTTGACTTCGTTTATGAACACCCTCTTCGGTTGTGTATATGCAGACATCTTCTTCAGCATGAACCTCTTCATTTGAGTCCCCTGAGTGAGACTCATGTTCTGGAAGATCAGCAACAATGGCATTAATGAGTTTAATTGATGAATAACGCATCACATCCCTTCTATCAGCATTGTTGTGATATTTCCTTCTTCCATGTCATTGATGAGACATTTCTATTTTTTGATTCTACCCCTTAGGAACTTCTTGAAAAATCGTAATTTGGATGGATTCTCCTGATAATTTGGATCTTTGTTCCTCTAGAGGCTTCTTCCCCAATCGAGAGAAGACTGAATTTCTCTGAGTTAAGGATTGAAGATTTTAAAAAGACCCCAGTTCGGTGGATTGGGGTTGTTCCTATTGTCTTTTCTCAACTCCTCGAATCCTATTTGTTGATTCCCAGGGTTGAGTTAAAAGAGTCCCCAGTCTGGAAAGCTGGGGTGGCTCTTGACATGCTATATCTGAGACATTCATGATATCTCTCCTGATCTTGCAGACATTACTCCGAAAATTAGGTGGATGCATCAATCTGCATCAACTTTTATCACCCGGATCAATAGACCATTGGATGATTTTTGAAACTTCTTTCACTTGATGATGTGTTTTCTCCAATCGAGAGGCCTGTTCAATATTCTCATTTCCTTGATGCATGAGTAATTAAAAAAATTGTTCTCTGTATGCTAGATTTTTAGAGGAACAAGTTAAATCCTATTCTTGCGAAAGATTTTGATTACAAACAATACCCATTGATTGTGGCCGACCACGGATAATAACATTGCATGAGACCATTTTCGGTGGGCTTTGCTGACTGGAGAGCATAGTGATATATAGTGCTCCAAGAACACCCCATCCTCTGATATGAATACAAGATGGTGCATTGGAAATTAACTGGCGCGATTTTTGTAGTGAGCCAAGGCATGAACGTTGAAGGGCTCTATGCTGCTATTCAGCCTTCAGATATTGAGAGACTGGTAGAGATGCCAAATCAATCTGACGTTGTGACCCTTTTGTTATCATAACATGATTTTCATATTCATCAAAAGATAATACTTTATTTTTCAACTGAAAAAGTGATTTCCGTATGCTGAGATGAATATCATAAATTCCATCTTCAATAAACATCTTTGGAATGTCATACTGAGGGTCAGCCAGAGGCCAAAACATTACCAACACTTCACATTTCGCCAGTTGTTTACTCATGTTCAGCATTTCCTCTCTATAATTTAATGAAGATTCTTCTACTTGTTTAGACCAGAGTTGATGCTTTCTTGTTGGTTCATCAGATTCAACAAGACTGGTAGAGAATCCACTGATCAAATTATAAGATGCATGACCTATGGGTGGTTCGAAGAATGACTTACACCTCGGGCTATCTTCTAACTGAGAAAGTATTTCTCTTAATGATGGTAAAGCATCACACATGAGTGGATTTACTTTTGAATGTTCCTCATGATTGGAGGTATTTCTCGTCACTGCATTATCTTCTAAAGAATTTTCCAGAAAATGTGAATCACTACTATGGAGAGGACATTCACAACAAAATTCATCATCATTGGGAGGACCACCATGGTGGGTATTCGGAAAAGATGTTATATTTTGCTCCTTGATCTTCTGACCACACAGAGGGTTCTTGTGGCTCTCATCTGTAGATGAAACTTCAAGATTGACCATATTGTCTTGAAGCAAGCCTTTATGAAGAATTGTATGGTGCAGACCTTCAGAATTAATGTTCCCACTATAGGGAACTAAGAGAGTAGAATCATGAGTTGAAACAGATAGTTTTCTGAGTGCATCAAGAACTCCTGCATCGAGTAAGGACTTCTTACCAATTGGCCCTTGATTTCATCACGGTTCTGGGTGGGTCTTCTTCTTAGACGCCTTCTTACTCAATTTGGTAGGTGTATGTGCCTACTCAGGAGAAATGATCAGGTTAGGCTGATTATCTCTTCTCAAACCAGGTGCATGTGCCTGACTTTGTTGTCTGTATGATATGGGGGGGGACGCCCCACAACCCTATTAGACTGTAACATAGGTTTTTGTCTATTCTAGAGTGACCTATTGATGTGTCACTGTACTTGTAGGGATATATTTATGTGTCTTTCCCTGAGATACTGCTGAAAATGTTATAATATCTTGGCCGGAATCCAGAATATGAGAAGAGATTTGCTTCTTCTCTTTCACCATTGATAGAATATTCTTGGTGACTTCAGCTGTAGGAATGAGGATTTATGTACATTCTGTGCTTAGAGTAGGTGTGTGTTACTACTTTTGTCCTCCTTTTCCTATCAATGAATCCTGACAGTACTCATTTGTAGGGTCATAGAGTTGAGTCTGTCTCCTTTTTGTCGCTAGAGCATTCTGACTGACTTCCCTGAATGCTACCAAACGAGACGGTTGGTAGGCTAGATCAATAATTGCTGGTGTTTTATCCTGTTGATTGCACTTTGATGAACGTGGTTGATGAGATCCATCATATGTAGTCAGATGAGCCTTCTAAGTAGATGATGATTTATAAACATGTGTTTTCTCTTGTCTATAGTACTCCGCTGGAATTGTCTGGAGGGATTGGCATAATGCCGCCAGATGAGTCTACTGGATAGCTGAATTAAAACAGAAGGGTGTGTGTGCCCACATGTTGCTTTCCACCAAGTTAGGTTGGAAGACTTCTCTGGAGATGGAAGAGATGAGAACCTGCTCACTATTGATCGGATTTCGCCTCTGGCGGTTCGTCTTGCCTGCTTGGGTTCAAGGACCCTGAGCCGAATTCCTCGAAGCGATACCCTCATCATGTTGAGGGTGCACTGCCGAATGAGTCTGCTGGTGTATTCTGATGGGAGCCCTTGGAAAAAACTCTTATCTTCTTGAATTAAGGCCCTGAGGGACCTTCTCATTCACCTCCTCCGAATATGGGACTGATTGGTGATTGCGTTTCGGGGATAACGACCCAAAATAGTTGGAGACATTGGTTAGAACCACCTGCTTCTTGATCACTGGTCGTCACTGTCCAAATGACCAAGATGAATTATTGACATGAAGGGCTTGTCGAGCGGCCTCCAGAGTCAGAATAGTACCATTTTGATGGTACTCCTTAACCATCGCATTTGATACCCAGTGTTCAAGACATTGTGTAGGTGATGTCATCCTCATAGAGGATGACGATCCAGCATAAGTAGCAGCAGTGGAATTCGCAGCAGAGGTATTCACAGATGTGGACTTAAGGAAATCTATTCTCGTAATGCAGGATATCTTTGAAATAGAGTTCATGTTTGATATAACAGACATAATCATGATAAGTTCATCCACTACATCTTTTGGATAAGAAAATATGTTATTGATTGCTTTGCTGGCCCTCTCATTGAGTTTAAATAGGGGACTAACAAATAATAAAAGCATCATTTTATCTTGGTTAAGGATTCACGTCGGGTTCACCATTTTTTGTTTCCTCTGGAATTGGGGATGACCTCGTTGATTGACGGTTCAAACATTCCAATCAGTTTCTAATGGGTTTTTTCGTAAAAATAAAAACATCTAATTATTCCATATAAATTTGGACCTACTTTGTAGAGACCCGAATCTTGACGTACATGGAAATTACATTACTTTTGCGGAATACTTAATACATAAGAAAAATAGACACACAAGGACCATAATAGTTTAGTGTCTTTGGAAACTCGGAATATAATCTTCTAATCGTGGTGAAAGATCTTCAACATCTCCCATAAAGATCTTCTTTTTTTAAACCTAAATCCTTTCTTTTATATCCTGGGGAAAAGAAAACATAAAAGGGTGAGCTCAAATGCTCAGTAAGGGTAAACAAAAGAAATATCAATTACATCATATTCATAAGAACATATCTTTTGGAAATCTTAACCTGCAAAAGAGATCATAATTTCATAACATGGGATAAATCATAGTAGTGAAATGTAATACCAATAATCATAACTTAAAACATGTAATGTTGTGGCATACACACATAATCATATAGAATCATATCTTATTAGTCAGTACTCATTGCCAAGATATCTTAGTGGACAAAGTCCATTTCTGAACCGAGTCACCCTCGTTTCAGTCCTGTTTCACTGAACCGGTATAACCTAACGTTCTAGCCATGTCTATCTCATGAGATATAAAATCTTTACCCAATGCATTGGACGGGGATATAGGTCCCACCCATCTCATAATGAAACCATTCTTATGTGTGCCACATAAATCATAAATCATACATCATTGTATAACCCATGTAATAAAAATAGAATTCTTAAACATCATGACATCATAAAACAATTCATATAAGATAAATGAATTCATAAAAATAATTCCATCACAACATAGTCAAATCAATGTAATGATAGGGATAGAATCAGAAACCTATATTATCTTAGATGGAAAATAATTTTGATAAAACACTTGAACTCCATTCTTGAGGAAAATATCCTTTCTACTTCAAAAAAACTTTTCCTTTCTTAATATGTCATACAATTTTAAACTAAAAGGAGTTGATTAAAAATAAACTTGAAAAATTGTAAAGGAGGCTTCTTTGAAATAATGTTTTAAAAAACCATTCATGTCATATAAGTTAAAAAAACATTCTTCTCATACTTTTGTCAGAAAAGACAAAAAAGTATCTCGTACGAAAAACGACAAAAGATTCATTTCATATATTTTACAATAAACTCACCAAAGGGTAAAAATGGATTTAAACAATTGTAGGTGGATGGAAATAATATTACATATAGGGGAAACATGGATGTGGATGATAAAATAAACCCCCGTAAATTCCAAAGTATAAACAATCTCAGATAAAAATTAGATTGTGATATTTCCCTTACCTTATGTCTGAAATGCTTTGTACGTATCCGGACCTCCTGTATAATGATTTAAATAATGTCATTAACTTATTACAGAATCATATTCATTGTTATGATATCATATATGGTTCACTTATGACTTTATATTACCCGTTCTTTTGTAAATTCCATGTTAAAGAAGCGTTTTGGGTAAAATCGTTTCATTTATCGTAGGTGTTTGGACTTGTTGTTCTTGACATTATTATTAATTATATCATGATTTACTTACTTCCAGAATATAAAACATGATCTATATATCATATATATTCAGTATATATATATATATATAATAGATAGATAAATGAAATGAAACACATCGTTCATGGAGACGGTAGTCCGTACGTACGCATGAACGCTGTTTTCCTTTCATTATTATCTTGAATGGAAGAAAGTAGATGACATAAATATATACATAAATCCATTAGTTTCATAATTTCATATATTTCATTATTATTTCTTATATATACTTTATAATAATTCTTAAATGGTTATCAGGGAGAATGAATCTCATCGCATCTTGGAGACGGTAGTCTATACGTACGCACGAGCGATGATATCATTCTCATGATCGTGAACTTGTGTTGAAGTGTATGTATAATATTTCAGTATCAATATCAATTTATAATAATCATATATAGTTACTCATTACACCATTATACCCATCCAATTAAGGTGGTGGCGTAAAATAGATTACACCACGGCATGGAGACGGTATTCCATACGTACGCACGCGCGGTGATTTCCTTTTTCCGTAGGATGGATAGAAGGTTAATTAGAGTTTTTTCATATTTATAATAACATATCAGTATATATGAAATACGAATGTTATTACTTTATCATGAAAAAACTAAAGAAGAAGAAGTTGAAGAAGAAAGAAATTGAAAAAGATCGGTAATGGATATTACCTCTTTTTGACACGCCTTTTCTTAACCTCCACTTAAAGAACTAAGGATGGTCTTTGAAGAAGACCAGGACCTCTAGGATGATACTAGTGAAGTGGAGAAGAGATTTTGGCAGGGTTTGGCTGAGCTTGAATGCTCAAATTGGTGCGAGGAGGAGAGGGAGGAGGTGCCCTTTTATAAGGGAGGAGAGGGGCACCTCTGGGAAATCTCAAAATGGTTTATAATGGTTCCAAAGGGTCTTATTTCGAAGCTAAAGTGGGGATCGGTTGAAAGCCTCTCATCCAATAGGATTTATACAAGTTTAGGTTATTATTTTAACCTTATAAATTAGATTTAACTCTAAGTTAAATAATGTAACTTTTACCGTGTCTTTTTGTTTTTTTACACTATATGGTTAATAAACATACTATATCAAGCCAAAAGAACCCCAAGTTGTTTTTTATTAATATATATAACCTTATCTAAGTCATTTGGCAAATCCTTATATTTTTAGGAATAAAATAACAATTAATAATATAATATTAGTTATAAAAACTAATTTATGTCAATTTTGACACTATTTGGTACATGATTTTTATGAAATTTATAACAGAATGATAAGTTCAAACCAAGTTACTTTTATCAACAATAACATGTCATATTAACCTAGAAAATAAGTCATAAAAAGTCTCAAATTATATTTATTTGGGAATTTATAACATCAATTATGTTAATATTTTCTTAAAAAGGTAATTACTGCATCATCATTGTGTCATTAATAACTTAAATTATTTAATGTCTAAAAATTACAAAAAAAATATCATTATGTAGAAATCTTTTTATCTTACTAATGAATATTTATAGTCGAATTTATCTTATGTATAACCCTATATTAAAACTGATTTACTTATTAAACATTGATTTTAACTATTTTAATCCTTCTTTAAATAAATTAATAATAAATATCCTAATCTAATCCAAGTGGGCTTAAATAGTCATATTTTATTCCTAAGGTTGTTTTTGGTCGAATTACACTTATCCAATAGAATTAGGACATGTGTTTGGGTAATAATAATATCATTTTTACCCTTAATTACCCTATTTACTTTTAACCGTGGTAAAAAAGTCAAAAGTTACTATTCACCAAAAATTATTTTCATCTCATTGAACCACATTTTAGTCCTTGAAATTAACTGTGTCTCTCGAATTTTCTAAATTCTACTCAAAGAAGCGGTAAAATTAGGTTTTATGAAAAATTCAGTTTTTTTAACTACCACTTAGTGGTTTCACTATTCATCAAAAAATGAACGTTTCCAGAAAAATACAAAAAATTAGTCCTAAGATATATTTGATATTATGAATTCAAAAATGACGTCTATTTTACCATATTCAAAAAAATATCAGTTAAATTATTTAATTTAAAAATTAATTCCTGTCGTCAAAACAAATAGCGTGTTTTTAGAGATAATAACCATCAAAAGATTGACACTTGTTTATGTCTGGTTTAAATGTGAAATTACATCCAATGACCAACATTGTATTAAATTGTAAAAATATATTCTAAATATATTTTAAAACCACTCAAAATAATAATTTATCAATATTAATTATTTCTATTTAAAAATTTGTTTTTAATTAAAATTTAGTAATTTTCACTATTCATCAGAATATGAAATTTATCCGAAAAGTACCAAATTTTTACCCTAAGCTAATTTTAATATTCCAAATCCAAAAATGAAGTCCATTTTGAAAAATAAAATTTACAAAATTTCAAAAAGTGGTTATTACTATTCATAACGGCTAGTTTTAATAATATTTTAATAGCATATCGTTGTTTAGTGAAACTCGGTATTGTGTACTACACACGCTATCGAGGAAGGTCGTGATTGCGTGTAATGAAAGGAAAGTCAAGGATTCATGTTGTGCAAGCTCATTTTGGTGAAGCATACAACACAAGAAATTAATGAAATTAAAAAGAATATTTTTCATAAAATCTCGGGGTGTTACATTCTACCCCCCTTAAAATGAATTTCGCCCTTGAAATTCGTCGGGGTTATAAATGGTTTACTACTTGAATGTTTCTTTAATAGAAACCCACATCATAAAAAGGAATAACAAAACATTCTTTAAAAATAAAAGTATGAAATGTAACGGTTACCCAAATAAACTAATCACTGGGTTTCCACATAGGTGAAAATATGGATATGAAGAGAAATCTAACCATCATGTTCTGATAAAGAGTGGTAGAGAACATGGCTATGGAAAATCCAGCAATCACAAAGCCATAAATTTGTGACTATCTAAGGTACCATCTGATTCATCAGATATAAGAGCACTAGGACAACATTTTTGGTTTTCAAGATCATTTCCCTAAAGTTGATGAGTTAAAAGAAATACCTACATGATTTTGGTAGAATCTCACTGTTGTTCGTGAATTGATCAATTTCCACTTCATCCCTTAAAGAAATGAAGTTTAATTTGTTATTGTGTTAGCAGATCATGAGATAGAATGATGGGTCATTCCATCTGTTTCAAACAAAAGGTTAGAAAAAGTTATAAGTCCATCATATGGTTAGATTAAACGTATATTGTTCCAAAAATGAACTTATACTTAATATATCATACCGCTTAATAAAATAAAACTAGTTTCTACTAAACAGGGACTTGCTGTAGGCCAGTGGTAGGCGATAAAGGATAGTCTCACTTCGGTTGTGGGTTCGATTCCCACAGCCATGTCCGACGCGATGGGTTGTCGCCCGTCCTGCAGGTTGTCCTTTTTCTAATGCTATATTACTATAACATCCCATCAATAATATCGAAAAAAGTTCTATCCTAACTTATGTCCAACATAATCCATTCCAATCTTTAGGATTATCTAAAATACTTCGGTCCAAGATCATAGTATAAAGAAAATGATTAATTGAAATGTCATCAACCAACCATCATTTAACCCCCATTATCTTGTTGGTCACATTCCAATCATGTGAATACCGTAATCATGTATTCTCTTGAAAAATGAATACCCATTAAACCTTAGTGTAAACATGAATGCTGTTAAAAGTTAACTCTTTCCACATACCAAAATCCAAAAATTCTATATAGTCAAACCATGATATAACCTTCTCCTTATATCAGTCATGAGCTCATGAATATTATCAAACATTTAATTTTCTCCTTATCCCTTCATTATGCGCATATCATCTACTTTCCAAAAATATTGGTACCATTCATCACATTATTTCAAAACTTAAGCAAAGACAACAGTGTAACAATCCTTAGATGTCTCTTTATTCCATAGTACCATGAGATTACTTATACAACCTTACACTTGATAAACATGTAATCATTCCACTACATTCTTAAACCATTGACCGAGCTTCAACAATTATTTCATCTCACATATCATTTGTAGTCTCATCATCATCATCAACATAAATACTACCCATACGACCATACTGATTCTCTTCATGAGACTTTCCCTTAGGGAATTGGTTTGAATAATGCCCGTACATTCCACATTAAAAACATTTAACCATTGTTGATGTCTAGCAATACCATTATCCTCATCTCTGGTGTTAACTGAACCTTTTCCTTAGCACTTACTGGCTTTGTGTCCTTCTTTTCCACACCCAAAGAATCTTCCAGTTCCTTTGAAACATTCTCCTTAATGCCTCTTCCCACATGATTTACATAGTGGAAATTGAACTTTCTTTCCACTATGATCATCATGAAATTCCATCTTTCTCTTATTAGCCGAGTCAGGAAACTTACCAAATTTTACTTTGTTGATCATATTATGAGATTGATGATTCGACATAATAATGATTTTTGGACCTCCAAATCCCATTTCATTTGGTTTCTCATGAAGAATATCATTCCATTGTCCATTATATCCTCCATTATCGTGAATCATCTTGTTTCAATCTATTTTCTAAAACCCAAAAAGAATAGTGTGAGAGGCAAAAATCATGCTAGGGAAAACAACATAATAAAGGGGGAGTACCCTTAATATCTAACATCTTAGGTTAAATCCTAATATTGTTACCGTAGTTCTAGGACTATATCCTATACTTATACTTAACCTTAGGGACATCCCTAGACATACCTTAGAAATATATCTAGGGATCTCACTAAAATTTTCACATCATATTTTCCAAAGGTTGACTAAACCTTTCCTCTGATACCAACTGTAGAGACCCGAATCTTGACGTACATGGATATTACATTACTTTTGTGGAATACTTAATACATAAAAAAAATAGACACATAAGGACCGTAATAGTTTAGTGTCTTTGGAAACTCGGAATATAATCTTCTAATCATGGTGAAATATCTTCAACATATCCCATAAAGATCTTCTTTTTTTAAAACCTAACTCCTTTCTTTTATGTCCTGGGGAAAAGAAAACATAAAAGGGTGAGCTCAAATGCTCAGTAAGGGTAAACAAAAGAAATATCAACTACGTCATATTCATAAGAACATATCTTTTGGAAATCTTAACCTGCAAAAGAGATCATAATTTCATAACATGGAATAAATCATAGTAGTGAAATGTAATCCCAATATTCATAACATAAAACATGGAACTTTGTGGAATACACACATAATCATATAAAATCATATCTTATTAGTCAAGACTCATTTCCAAGACTATCTTAGTGGACAAAGTCCATTTCTAAACCGAGTCACCCTCGTTTCAGTCCTGTTTCACTGAACCGGTATAACCTACCGTTCCAGCCATGTCTATCTCACGAGATATAAAATCTTTACCCAATGCATTGGAGGGAGATATAGGTCCCACCCATCTCACAATTAAACCATTATTATGTGTGCCACAAAAATCATATATCATACATCATTGCATAACCCATGTAATAAAAATGGAATTCTTAAACATCGTGACATCATAAAACAATTCATATAAGATAATTGAATTCATAAAAATAATTCCATCACAACATAATAAAATCAATGAAATGATAGGGATATAATCAGAACCCTATAATATCTTAGATGGAAAATAATTTTGATAAAACACTTGAACTCCATTCATGAGGAAAATATCATTTCTACTTCAAAAACACTTTTCCTTTCATAACATGTCATACAATTTTAAACTAAAATGAGTTGATTAAAAATAAAAATGAAAACTTGTAAAGGAATCTTATTTTAAATAATGTTTTAAAAATCCATTTATGTCATATAAGTTAAAAAAACATTCTTCTCGTACTTTTGTCCGAAAAGTCAAAAAAGTACCTCGTACGAAAAACATCAAAAGATTCCATTCATATCATTTACTATAAACTCACCAAAGGGTAATAATGGAATTATAAAATTGTATGTGGATGGAAATAATATTACATATTTGGGAAACATGTATGTGGATGATAAAATACACCCCAGTAAATTCCAAAGTATAAACAATCTCGGATAAAAATGAGATTGTGATATTTCCCTTACCTTATGTCCGATATGCTTTGTACATATCCGAACCTCCTGTATAATGATTTAAATAATGTCATTAACTTATTAAATAATCATATTCATTTTTATGATATCATATATGGTTCACTTATGACTTTATATTACCCGTTCTCTTGTAAATTCCATGATAAAGAAGCGTTTTGGTTAAAATCGTTTCATTTATCGTAGGTGTTTGGACTTGTTGTTCTTGACATTATTATTACTTATATCATGATTTTATTACTTCAAGAATATAAAACATGATTTATATATCATATATATTCATTATATATATATATATAATAGATAGATAAATTAAATGAAACACACCGTTCATGGAGACGGTAGTCCGTACGTATGCATGAACGGTGTTTTCCTTTCCTTATTGTCTTGAATGGAAGTAAGTAGATGACATAGATATATAAATAAATCCAGTAGCTTTATAATGTCATATATTTCATTATTATTGCTTATATATACATTATAATAATTCTTAAATGGTTAACATGGAGAATGAATCTCATCGCGTCGTGGAGACGGTATTCCGTACGTATGCACGAGCAATGATATCATTTTCATGATCGTGAACTTGTGTTGAAGTGTATGTATAATATTTCAGTATCAATATAACTTTATAAAAATCATATATAGTTACTAATTACACCATTATACCCATCCAATTATGGTGGTGGCGGAAAATAGATTACACCACGGCGTGGAGACGGTATTCCGTACGTACGCACGTGCGGTGATTTCCTTTTTCCGTAGGATGAATAGAAGGTTAATTAGAGTTGTTTCATATTTATAATAACATATCATTATATAAGAAATACTGATGTTATTACTTTATCATGAAACAACTAAAGAAGAAGAAGTTGAAGAAGAAAGAAATTGAAAAAGATCGGTAAAGGATATTACCTCTTTTTGAAGCGCCTTTTCTTAACCTCCACTTAAAGAACTTAGGATGGTCTTTGAAGAAGACCAGGACCTCTAGGATGATACTAGGGAAGTGGAGAAGAGATTTTGGCAGGGGTTGGCCGAGCTTGAATGCTCAAATTGTTGTGAGGAGGGGAGGGAGGAGGTGCCCTTTTATAATGGAGGAGAGGGGCACCTTAGGAAAATCTCAAAATATTATTTTATATTAAGGTCAAATTCGGTTTATAATGGTTTCAAAGGGTCTTATTTCTAAGATAAAGTGGGGATGGGTCGAAAGCCTCTCATCCAATAGTATTTAGACATGTTTAGGTTATTATTTTAACCTTATCAATTAGATTTAACTCTTACCGTGTCTTTTTGTTTTCTAACACTATATGGTTAATAAACATACTATATCAAGCCAAACGAACCCATGTTGTTTATTATTAATATATATAACCTTATCTAAGTCATTTGGCCGAACATTAGATTTTTAGGAATAATATAACAATTAATAATATAAGATTTGTTTTAAAAACTAATTTATGTCAATTTTGACACTATTTGGTACATGATTTTTATGAAATTCATAACAGAATGATAAGATCGAAAAAAGTTACTTATATCAACAATAACATGTCATTATAACCTATAAAATTAATTTAAGTCATAAAAAGTCTCAAATTACATTTATTTGGGAATTTATAACATCAATTATGTTAATATTTTCTTAAAAAGGTAATTAATGCATCATCGTTGTGTCATAAATAAATTAAATTATATAATGTCTAAATATTAAAAATAAAATATCATTTTGTTGGATATCTTTTTAGATTTCTAATGAATATTTATAGTAGAATTTATCTTATGTATAACCCTATATTAAAAATGATTTACTTATTAAACATTGATTCTAACTATTTTAACCCTTCTTTAAATAAATTAATAATAAATGTTCTAATCTAATCCAAGTGGGCTTAAATGGTCATATTTTATTCCTAAGGTTGTTTTTGGTGGAATTAATCTTATCCAATAGAATTAGGACAAGTGTTAGGGTAATAATTATATCATTTTTACCCTTAATTACAATATTTACTTTTAACCGTGGTAAAAAAAAGTCAAAAGTTGCTATTCACCAAATATTATTTTCATCTCATTGAACCACATTTTAGTCCTTGATATTAACTGTGTCTCTCGGATTTTTGAAATTCCACTCACAGAAGCGGTAAAAATATGTTTTATGAAAAATTCAGTTTTTTTTAACTACCACTTAGTGGTTTCAATATTCATCAAAAAATGAACGTTTCCAGAAAAATACAAAAAATTAGGCCTAAGCTATATTTGATATTATGAATTCAAAAATGACGTCTATTTTACCAAATTCAAAACCTATCAGTTACATTAATTAATTTAAAACTTAATTCCCGTCGTCAAAACAAATAACGTGTTTTTGAGGGATAATAACTATCAAAAGATTGACACTTGTTTATGTCTGGTTTAAATGCGAAATTACATCCAATGACCAACATTGTATTAAATTGAAAAAATATATTCTAAATATACTTTAAAACCACTCAAATTAATAATTTATCACTATTAATTATTTCTATTAAAAAAGTTGTTTTTAATTAAAATTTAGTAATTTTCACTATTCATCAGAATATGAAAGTTATCCGAAAAGTACCAAAATGTCACCCTAAGCTAATTTTAATATTCCGAATCCAAAAATGAAGTCCATTTTGAAAAATAAAATTTACAAAATTTCAAAAATTGGTTATTAATATTCATAACGGCTATTTTTAATAATATTTTAATAGTATATCGTTGTTTAGTGAAACACGGTATTGCGTACTACACACGCTATCGAGGAAGGTCGTGATTGCGTATAATGCAAGGGAAGTCAAGGATGCGTGTTGTGCAAGATCATTTTGGTGAAGCATATAACACAAGACATTAATGAAATCAAAAAGAATATTTTTCATAAAATCTCGGGGTATTACATACTTTCCAAAGGTAGGTGCTCATTAGTTGTGGACTGATGAGGCTTAGGAATTTTCATTGGTCGAGAGGATGGGAGGTTGGACTCATCACACCTTTTTAGGGGAAATATTGTCTACTCTGGGACTGTCTTTAATGATTAATGTTATGTTCATGAATCCTTATTTCAATACCAAGTATAAAATGATCTTTCATTTAGATCTGACAATAAGTTTTTGATATGTAGGAAATTTAGAGAATATTTTATATGAATTATAGGTTATTCATAGATAGAGAATCATCTGTATTTGTTAGAGATTCTTCGTCAATGGTATCCTTTAGTACATAAACGCCTCTTGCTAATTATGATAACCATACTGGGTTTAAAGCCACTCAGTGGGGCACTTGATGTTTATTGTCATTCCGAAGGACATTGATTATTTCAGAGTTAGGATCATACCCGATGATGGGATACCTACATATCCTTTTTTTGGAAAAGGAATCAGAACCCACGTACTTCGATTAAGTGGGTATTATTTTAATTCATGATTTATGGCTCAATGAAAGATGTCATGATTACTTTTACACTCTAAGATCACGTGATTCATGCTCGGTGTGGGAAAAAAGAGGTTTTGGTGAAACCAGATATTTTTTCCATGATAGATGCAATGATTTGGGGCTTATGTATGTATGACTGCCCAAAATAGATGTGGATTAAGATTTAATTCATTGTTGATATCAAGGAACAAGTTCCTTAATGGTATATGTAAGTTATTGAGATTTTGGTACTCTAAATTGGGGCTTACTCCCGAGGAAGATTCCCAAATTAGGAGGGGACTCTTGATTGGGTTTTAATACTGAGAAGGAAGCCCAGATCAAATGTAAATTAAGACTGGTTAATAGAAATTAAGATTGGGGCTTACTCCTGATAAGGAAGCCCAGGTTTAAATGACTTTTGGCTTACTCTTAAGGAGGATGCCCATATTTGTAGACTTTTAGACTGGGGATTATTTCTGAAGAGGAAACCCAGATAAAGAGAACAATGCTTGGGGATTACTCCTGAGGTGGATGCCCATATTTGGGAACATTAAGATTGGGAATTACTTCTGAGAAGAAAGCCTAGGTTAAGGGAATTATGATTGGGGCTTACTACTAAGGAGGATGCCCAAGTTAGGGGACTTGGGGCTTACTCCGGAAAAGGAGGCCCAAATTAATGAGGACTTGGTGCATACTCCTAAGGATGAAGCCCAAATTAATGAGAATTTGGATTGGGGATTACTCCTGAAAACGAGGCCCAAATTAAGGATTCTCTCATATTAAATGATGAGGTTGAATGAATGAACTCTCTAACATTAGTGACATAAAGATGTGTAAATCACTTGGTATTGAGAGATGTTCCACGAAATTCCTTTAAGATGAGGAATCCAACAAGGAAATCATGCCATAAATGGATTTGGAGAGAATTTGGAAGGCTTAATCCTAAATAGGATAGGTGGATAGGTTTAAGAGGGGTGATATGAGCAGGAAGGGAACCCAAAAAGAGAGGGGCTCACAAGTACTATATGGGTGTACAATCCATGGTCGTGCAAGTGTACCTGTGCGACAAATGGGTACTTGCGCGACAGCCAATCGTTAGGGTAGAACTTGGGAGAGGCTTGGATCAAACCATTAATACTACCCTTAGAGACTTCCGGAAGAGAGGCTTGCAAGTTATGTGGAAGGAGTAAGGCGGCGCGCAAGTGTGTCCATTTCCCTTAAGGACTGGCCTCCCAGGCACGCAATTGTTGATGAGTTTCAACACTTAGGCCTTCCTCACCCTCATTAGATCTTCCATTCTAGGTAAGAAATTACCTTAGAAGTGTTCAGAAGCTTTAAGAAGAGACTAGGGCACCGGGAGCTCACATCTGAGGTTCTGGAATTTTTTGTCTTTCAAATGGGGGGCCCACAGGGGTATTTATAGGCTAGAGAGACCCTAGTAGAAATTTCAAAGAGGGCGTGCAAGTCACATGCATGACCATTAGGCGGCACACACGTGTACTTGCGCGACTATGAGGGAACTTGAGCAACCCAAAGGAAAATGAACCCTTGTTCATTCCTTTTTCAATGTTCAATGATTTCATCAAAGGGTGAATCGATTTATGCTAAGGCATTTCCCTTTTCATTCATTTAGACTCTGTGATGGAAAGGAGCATCAACAACATATAACAAGGTCGTAATTAATTAATTTTAGTTATTATAAATTAGTTTTGTGTGGCATATCCAGCACTGACACCACCTAATGGTATAAATAGTTTGGTACCAAGATATGGAATGGAAGCCTAAATTCAAATTTAAAATATAAGGGTTCAAAGTTAATAACCAAGAAAACATAGACTTATAGGGTTTCCAACTTAGTAGTAATTACAACCTAACTAGAGGGTATGAGTTTAATACAAGGAGCACCATTCATGGCATTCCATAGTAGTATGATCTAATAGAGTTTAAGGAAGAAATCCATGTTAAACAAGTATATGTAATGGCTATTCCCATGTATGTAACCAAGGAACCTCATTTCTATAGAAGTTGTGATGGATCCAAGGAGTGTATCTGATGAGTCATGTAATAGTTAACGAGGGATCCTATGGTGTCATACTAGGCATCCAATGGTAGATGAGGATCATGTTCTAATTTTTGTCTCAACAAAATAAACTATCATATATAAATCAAAATGATCTCATCAAGTCCCCATGATATTCCCTATGTAATATAAATACTAATTAGAGTTAGGTCCTTCATATAATGATGTTAAGGTTGATTGGTATTTATGAACCTTACATTTAAGTTATTTAATTATTCTGTCCATTTATTAATTATTCCACTAATATATAATAAGGTCAATCCATTACCTTTCATTTGTGTGACAATGAAAATTGACTGTGAAACCATTTCAGTAACTCACTTAATCTAGAATCATTTATCTTGGTTGAATTATCTACCTACCACTAGGAATTAATAGAGGGAAAAGGGCATAAAACCAACATTAATTAAACATAATAAGGATAAGTTATTTATATAAAACATACTTTCAATTTCATTTAACACTGATTTATCAATATTTCAGTACATATTTTTGACAGTTCAAGTGGGTATCAACATGGTACAAGATTTCCAACAATTTTATTTCCATTTAATACAAGGAGCCAAACGATTTGATTTAGATATCTCAAGCACCTCGTAATGGTGGATCAAAGGGTACAAACACAAACAACCCAAATATGGAACATCACCCTACATGTGGTAGTTTTTTTGGAATTACAACAAATAATGGTTTAAATATATAGAATGGGTCAATGAACATTGTAATAAGTACTATAAACATTACATTTAAATTCCACATACATTACCCCATGAAATCGGCTCGATAAAAAAATAATTTATTAAACTAATAAAATTGATGAAGGATTTATAAACAACATACCTTAGGCTAGTACGACTCTCCTCATCAAGTATCATCCCTTAGTTCATATTGGATTGGAGTAGATCTTAATAATGAATCATTGCCCTAAAATTGGTGCATGTGATCATGAATCTAAATAGATTCGTTGACATCTTGAAGAATGATTAAATATTAAAAATGAATCATGAAAATATCATGGTGGATTCATCTAGATGAACGATGAACTATTCAGACTATAGATGGACTATTGATCTCAAATCATAGTTTATGATTGAAATAGGCTTCAAAAGGAATATTTTAGATTGTCATTCAAAATGAAATGAAAAAGGAATAGAGGGGTGGGATTAAAACATGTCTTAATGAAAAAACCATCATTTCATAATATGTTTACAATTCACAAGGTATGGTCAAACCGAACCCCAAAAGTTCATGGTCAGCTGTTGGAAGGGGAAGAAACATAGTTAGGCATACGTATCAGTAGCTGTTGGAAGCGACATCCTAGATAAACATCCCACTGAGAAGAATTAGACTCTCACATCAGCCCCTATATCATATATGTTGGAACATAGACACTTATATGGATAATAATGATGTACTCTATATATATATATACCAATTTAGAGGTAGGTCTACTAAAAAATACAATCATCAAGATCCATTCCCTTATGATCATATAATTTTTTCTCTTCACTCTCTCAAGGGAAAAAGATGTAACTATTAAGGCTAAGGGGAATGACTGCTCATGACTATTGTGAAACCATATATACAGCTCCCAAAATAGGTCCATAAATTTCCATTCATCAAAGGATAACCATATGAATTTTCCCAATGATTTTCATCTCAATACAATAGTGTCTACATTTTCCATTCTAGGCATATAAGAATGATAAAATTCAAAGGGAAGAAGATATTCAACTCAAATTCCCTATCTGAGGTTCATTTCGTGCTATGTAAGGAAATATTTGAGGCTATGGTGGTCCATATACACCAAAAACATATCACCCATAAAATAGTCTCTCCACCAACATAAGGGATAGAATACTATTGCTAGTTCAAGGTTGTCCATTTGGTAATTTATCTCATGATGCCTCAACTATCAAGATCCATACACAAGAAATCTATCTTCATGCATCAACAATGCTCCTAGGACAATTCTTGATGAATAATAGATGATGGTATAACCATTTCTAGGCACTGGAAGAGTATCTATCCCTGCTGAGACAAACCTTAATTTCAGCTCATGAAAGTATTTCTCACAGTCCTCTAATCACAAGAACATAGAAACCTTATTTGAAAGACTAGTAAGTGGTGAAATGAGGAGTTATAAGTATTTTATGAAATTTATTTAATAACCAACTATCATCAACAAATGACTTATATAAAACACATTTTTGGGATACTGTTAGTAAACCACAACACTAACATTCTCTAGACAAACAACGACTCCTAATAATAAGATAATATGAACAACGAAGTGAGCTGTATTGATCCAAAATTGGAACTTAAAAAGAGTTACCTAAATGTGATGTTCTCTCAGGGTAATTAAAATGATCTCATGGTGGTTATTATGGTTGATATTAGTGAGAGAGTACACCAAGATATCATCCATAAATACTAGGGAAAAGGAACCTAGATAGATGTGAAAACCCTGTTAATCAGATCCATGAAAATGGATTGAATCTTCGTGATACTGAGCGACAAATCAAGGTACTCATACAGACAATACCTACTACAAAAATCTCTTTCAGGTGTGTTTAATGGCCTGACTCACACCTGATGACAGCCTAATCTCAATTTGATCATAAAGAAGAACCTAGATCCACAGAGCTGGTCAAATACATCTTCTATAAGTATTAGTGGAAATCTATTATTTACTGTAATCTTGTTCAACTATATATTATCCAAACATAGTTGAAGGTTCCCATCCCAAGTCTCTGAAAAATCAAGCGTGAACCCCAATAGGAAGTAATGGGCTATATGAAACCCTTGGACTACAGATCCCCTATTTTATGTTTGTGCTCCTAGATGTCATTAGGTGCCATCCTCTATGAAGGAATGGATACTAGAGATACTCCTGGAATGAGATAAATTTTAAACTCTACCTATGTATTATGAGATAATCTAGAAATGTATTTGGGAAAGACATCATAGAAATGATATTCTAATGTACGAAATTCATGCTGAAAGAACCCTAGATCGTATATGAAGATATTTTTAATATGGATAGTTACACAACCAATTTCATGATTCTATGGTTGATATATACTAGATAGGACATCAAAATCACCTTTATGTTGATAAATACACCATTGTGGTTATGTAAATGATACCCTTTTGTGATAGAAATATAAAATGGCGTGATACAAACCAACCAATACATCCTAATAATGAAATCGAAGCACTTCATCTCAAGAACCAAGAGGTCCCAAATGAGAGGGTAATTTCCTATCTCATGTGGGTAGTCCCCACATTGGGGCATGGATCTTCTTTTGTACCCATAATTATTTCTCTAAGTTCATCCACGGTGGTAGAGATACCCTCATCAAATGCAGGAGGAGCATCATGGAGATCTTAATCTTCTTCTTCAGCATGTCTTATTTCTTCTGTTTCTACTTTCATAGTGGATGATGAAGAAGAATTTCCATAATCAGAAGAGATGTCAAAATTTGCACATCTTGAAGAAGAAGCTTCCATTTTCGACCCGATTGATGAAGAAGGGTCTTCTTTGGGTAACAAAGAGGAGATGATGGATTTAGAATCGACATCATCGTTTACCTCTGACATTGCTATAACCTTCCCTGGACTGATTGGAAAATTATAGACTTGTTAGATTTCAGTAGATGAAATGAAGAGATCTCCATTTGAGCTTTCATCATTGCTTAGTGGATCATGACCTTTTCCCATGTTTGTCTGGCTTGATTGCCGGAAATGACATTATGGAGGATTCCATAAGAGTATTTTGATTTGGGTATATCCTGTCAATTTGACGGATAGGTAACAGATAATATGTACTCACATGTGTAAATAGGTTTACTGGAATGTCTTCCAAACCATATGGAGCATTAACTTTGGTAATCTCCGTTTTTTCGGATTTCCCTTTTCCCTTTATGTGATATAATTCTGCCTCAATGTATTGAGATTCACATGTCCTGAATGGGGATTTATCACCATAAAATGTCCAAATTTGACCATCCAAACAATATTTGAGACATTGATAGTATGACGAAGGGATAGTCGCATGCCGATGTAGCCAGGTTCTTCCAAGAAAGATGTTGAAGGCTGAGTCTTAATCAACAACCATGAAATATGAATTGGATACAAGATCTCCATACAGAGTTCTATGTTTAATCTCGCCCAATGGTTCTTCTTCATTTGAATCATATCTGTGTAACATCAATGTAGAAGGAGATGAATCAGATTCTGTGAGGACCAATCGATGAAGGGTACAAATGGGAATGATGTTGACTCCTGAACCATTATCAATGAAAACTCTTCAGACGTCTACATCATTGACCATTCCATATAAGTAAAATGGTATAATATTTCCATGCACGACATAATCTTCATCTTCATCAGCAAAATATATTAGTACATGGAATTATGAAGAATTATTTTCTACATGGTAGACATCAGCTACAACAATTTCAGTCTAAAACTCTTGAGGACTCGACAAAGCCTCAATGAGTTCATCCTGAAGATCCTTCAATAAATTCCAGGAATCTAGAATTGATAAAATGGCTAGTACTTGGGCCACGTGTTTCAATACATCATACTTTTTATCCAAAGGACTGCATTTTACAATAGGAACTTGTGGTTTTACAGGTACCATAGATGTAGATGCTTTGGAAGTTGATGTATCTTGTACCGGGATAAGAATTGGTTACCCTCCAGTCTTTGTAAGATTAGATTGATTAGTTATATTTACTTGCAGAGACGAAGAAGATGGAACCATTAACCGATCTTCCAGAATAATTGTTATAGGGATGAGTCTGACTTGTGTGGAAGAACTTTCTTATTCTTGTTGAGCTTGTTGAAGGGCTCTTCCATGAGTTTCTACCACATAGACAGTTCTAGCGGGGGTAGAATTAGAATAGTGGCCTCTGAATTATTCATGTATTCCCCTGTATCCTGAGCCTTTGTAACTTACTTTTATTCCTATTTTTAATTCAGGGAATTCGGGATCATCATAATCAGAACTGTGATTGGCATATGGATATGTTAATTGAATCATATTAATAGAACCGAAGATCAATTCTTCATATGATGAAGAATCTGCCTGATTAGCCTATTTAGGCTATGCTGTTTAGTGGGGTGGTGCCCATGTATTTTATGTAGATGGCATGAAGTCTTCCAGGGTCAATGACAACATAGGCTTTGACACATACTCATCTTCTTCTAATTATTTTTCTTTCCTTGAATAATGCCGTTTCTTAGAGGATTTTCCCTCTGATGAAGAGGGTTTTGCTGCAGGATTCATTATAGAAGGAATAATTGTTTTCTTCAATTGCATTCGCAAAATGGCATGAGTTCGGTTGATCATTTTTATGACCATCCAATCATCATATTTTTGTGCATTTTTTTCTTGACTTCTTGCCACTCACCCTCCTCCTCTTGATCTTTAGCAGTAAAACATGCTACCTGAGCTGAAGAACCTTTCAATTTTACTTGTCCCAAGTTGACCATGTTTTGCAGGAGGTCCTTGAAAACAAAATAATATTGAATTGGATTCCCCAAAATCTGATGAAATGGGAAATAATTGGGATGGTCTTCATCTCCTTCCTTATTCGACCTCTTTGGCCTTGGCAATTGAACAAAATTATTTTCCAGAGCCGAATTGAAGTAACCAGGAACTTGATCATTTCGGAAAGAGTGTGTTTTTCTATTCATATCCTCAAATTGTTTCGGTATTTGATCTCTGTGATCATCTTGAAGAAGCAGCCTCTGTTGTTGAGGCTCAGGAGGCGGAGCCCTTCGAGATAATGAAGGCCTTGAAGTAGAAGCAAGTACAGGTGCATGTTTAAGCATAACTACAGTAGTCTCTGCTTTACCCATTCTCATTCCTAGAGCTGATGGTATTACACGAGCTTTATCCTTAATTTTTATAAGAGAATATTCAATCTATTGAGTGATTGAAGTAAGGTCTCGAATACCTCCTGTGAATTTCACAGGGATCAATGGCGTGCGTAAATCTTCATGAAGATTTGCCACACAGATTGGCAACAGTTCTTCTTGGGGGAGTGCTATGATTATGGAATATGTTATTCCCTTCCAGTGAGCAATGAAATCTGAAACCCTTTCATTATCTCTTTTCTTACAATTTGTATTATCAAAAACTGTTGACTTTGGAAATATTGAGCTAAACATAAGAAGGAATTTTTTGCGAAGATCCTCCCATCTGGTAATTGACCGGGATTCCAAGCCTGTGTACCAGACAAAATCTGGTCCTTGCAAGGTTCGCTCGAAGAATCTGAGTTTCACTGCTTCATTTTGTTCAGAGTTTCCATAATAGGATCACAAAAAGACACGTAATGCGTCAAATGTTGTTCAGGATCGCCTGATCCATTGAAAATTGGGAACACATGGTTCCCAAAACATGATGTGGGAGGGATTGAATCTACCCATTCATGGTAAGCTCTTTTTTCTTGTTGAACTTCCGCACGCTTCCCTTCCATAGTCTCTAACCGAGCTATTGATGACTCAATGGTAGTTATTAACTTTTTAGAAACCCCCGGTTGAACTTGGACTTGTGAAGGTGCCATAATTGGAGTCTGGATAGTTATGGTGGCTGGTACTGCAACTGATGGTAGCAACATCGATTCTTGTTGCACTTGACCAGTAGGATTAGACCTGTGAGAGTGTACTGATAGAGGAGGATATTCTTGATCCATCTCAGTAACTGCAACAAATTCACTTGGCTGACTGACTCCAACACACTTAAGAGGAAGAAAATTATGATGTAGTTTGGCATTAAACCTCCTCAATTCCTTCATTTCTTCCTCTTGTTGTGAAAATATTTATTCTAGTGAGACCGATTGGCCTTATCCATATGAAGGGTATGTAACCTGGTTCATTCCATTCCCCTTGATGGATCCCTTTTGGATAGGGGGAAGTGGGTTATTTGAAGGAACACCCAGATTCTGGGTAATCCTTTGACTTCGTTTACGCACACCCTCTTCAGTTGGGTCTATGCATAGATCTTCATTAGCAGGAACCTCTTCATTTGAGTCCCCTGATTGAGCCCCATGTTCTGGAAGAGAAGAAACAATGGAATTAATGACTTTAATTGATGAATAACGCATCACATCTCATCTATCAGCAATGCTGTGATATTTCCTTCTTCCATGTCATCGATGAGAAATTTCCATTTTTTGATTCTATCCCTCAGGAACTTCTTGACAAAATGTAATTTGTAGGGATTCTCCTGATAATTTGGCTCTTCGTTCCTCTAGAGGCTTCTTCCCCAATCGAGAGAAGACTGAATTTCTCTGAGGTAGGCATTGAAGATTTTAAAAAGTCCACAGTCTGGTGGAATGGGTTTGTTCCTGTTGTCTTTGCTCAACTCCTTGAATCCTATTTGTTGATTCCCAGGGTTGAGTTAAAAGAGTCCCTAGTCTGGAAAGCGGGGGTTGCTCTTAACATGCTATATCTGAGACTTTCTTGATATCTCTCATGATCTTGCAGAACTTAGTCCGAAAATTAGCTGGATGAATCTACTTACATACACTTTTATCACCCATCTCAAAAGACCGTTGGATGATTTTTGAAACTTCTTTCACATGGTGATGTGTTTTCTACAAATTTGAGGTATGTTCAATATTCTCGTTTTCTTGATACAGGAGTAATTAAACAAATTGTTCTCTATATGCATGTTTTTAGAGGAAATAGTTGAAGCCTATTCTTGGGAAATCATTTGATTACAATCAATACCCATTGACTATGGCCGACCAAGGACAATAACATTGCATGACACCATTTTCTGCTGGCTTTGATGACTAGAGAGAATAGTGAAATATAGTGATCCAATAACACCCCATCCTCTGACATGAATAGAAGATGGTGCATTGGAAATTAACTGGCCAATTTTTGTAGTGAGCCAAGGCATGAACGTTGAAGGGCTCTTTGCTGCTATTCAGCCTTCAGATATTGAGAGACTGGTAGAGATTCCAAATCAATCTGACATTGTAACCCTTCTATTATCGTAACATGATTTTCATATTTATCATAAGATAATATTTTATTTTTCAACTGACAAAGATTTTTCCGTATGTGGAGATGAATATAATATATTCCATCTTCCATCATCATCTTTGGAATGTCATAATGAGAGTCAGCCAGAAGCCAAAACATGACCAGCACTTCACATTTCTCCAGTTTTTTATTAATGTTCATCATTTCCTCTTTATAATTTAATGAAGATTCTTCTACTTTTTTAGACCAGAGTTGGTGCTTTCTTGTTGCTTCATCAGATTCAACAAGACTGTTAGAGAATCCACTGATAAAATTAGAAGATGCATGACCTAGGGGTGGTTTGGAGAATGACCTACACCCCGGGCTATCTTCTGACTGAGAAAGTATTTCACTTGGTGATGGTAAAGCAACACACATGAACGGCTTTACTTTTGAATGTGCCTCATGATTGGAGGGATTTCTCGTCACTACATTATGTTATGAAGAATTTTCCAGACAATGCGAATCACTAATATGGAGAGGATATTCACAGAAAAATTCATCATCATTGGGAGAACCACCATGGTGGGTAATAGGAAAAGATGTAATATTTTGCTCCTTGATCTTCTGACCACACAGAGGGTTCGGATGGCTCTCATCTGTAGATGAAAATTCAAGATCGACCAAATTGTCATGAATAAAGGCTTTACGAAGAAGTCTCTGGTGCATACCTTCAAAATTAATGTTCCCACTATTGGGAACTGAGAGAGTAGAATCATGAGTTGAAACAAATTGTTGTCTGAGTGCATCAAGAACTCCCGCATCGAGTAACGCCTTGTTACCGATTGGCCCTTGATTTCTTCACTGTTCTGGGCAGGCCTTCTTCTTAGATGCCTTCTTACTCAATTTGGTAGGTGTATGTGCCTGCTTAGGAGAAATGATCAGGTTAGGCTGATTAACTCTGCTCAAACTAGGTGTATGTTCCTGACTTGGTTGTCCATATGATATGGGGGAGTACGGCCCACAACCCTATTGGACTGTAACTTAGGTTTGTGTTTGTTCTGGAGTGACCTGTTGATGTATCACTCTACTGGTAGGGATAGATTTATGTGTCTTTCCCTATGATGCTGCTGATGCTGTTATAATATCTTGGCAGACATCTAGAATATTAGAAGGGATTTTCTTCTTCTCTTTCACCATTGATAAAATATTCTTGGTGACTTCAGCTACTGGAACAAGGATTTACGTCCATTCTATGCTTAGAGTAAGTTTGTGTTCCTGATTCTGTCCTCCTTTTCCTATCAATGAATCTGGATAGTACACATGTGTGCGGGCATAAAGTTGAGTCTGTCTCCTGTTTGTCGCTAGAGCATTCTGAATGACTTCTCCGAATGCTACCAAACGAGACGGTTGGTAGGCTAGATCAATACTAGCTGGTGTTTTTTCCTGCTGATTGCACTTCAACGAACGTGGTTGACGAGCTCCATTATAGGTTGTCAGACGAGCCTGCTGACTAGATGATGATTTATAAGCAGGTGTTTGTTCCTGTCTATAGTACTCCGCCGGAATTGTCTGAGGGGATTGGCGTAATGCTTCTAGATGAGTCTGCTGGACATCTGAATTAAAACAGAATGGTGTGTTTGCCCACACGTTTCTTTCCACCCAGTTAGGTTGGTGGACTACTCTGGAGATGGCAGAGATGAGAACCTGCTCACTATTGATCGGATTTCGCCTCTGGCGGTTCTTCTTGCCTGCTTGGGTTTAAGGAATCTGAGCCAAATGCCTAGAAGCGATACCCTCATCATGTTGAGGGTGCACTGCCGCATGAGTCTGGTGGTGATTGTTGATGGGAGCCCTCGAAAAAAACTCATATCTCCTTGAATTAAGGCCCTGAGGTACCTGCTCATTTGCCTCCTCAGAATATGAGAGTGATTGGTGATTGTGTTTCGGGGATAACGACCCAAAACAGTTGGAGACAGTGGTTAGCACCACCTGCTTCTTGATCATTGGGCGTCGCTGTCCGAATGACCAAGATGAATTATTGACATGAAGAGTATGTCGAGCAGCCTCCAGGGTCAGAATAGTACTGTTTTGATGGTACTCCTTAACCATCACATTTGATACTCAGTGTTGAAGACATTGAGTAGGTGATGTCATCCTCATAGAGGATGACGATGTAATATAATTAGCAGCAGCAGCATTGACAATAGAAATATTCACAGATGTGGACTTAATAAAATCCATTCTCGTAATGCATAAGATCTTTGGAATAGAGTTCATGTTTGATATAACAGACATAATCATGATAAGATCTGTCACTACATCTTTTGGATGAGAAAATATGTTATTGATTACATTGCTGGCCCTCTCATTGAGTTTAAATATGGGCCTAACAAATAAGAAAAGCATCATTTTATCTTGGTTAAGGATTCACGTCGGGATCACCATTTTTAGTTTCCTATGGAATTGGGATGACCACATTGATTGACGATTCAAACATTCTAATCAGTATTTAATGGGTTTGTTCGTAAAACTAAAAACATCTAATGATTACATATCAATTTGAACATACTTTCCAAAGGTAGGTTGTAATTAGTTGTGGACTGATGAGGCTTAGGAATTTGCATTGGTCGAGAGGATGGGAGGTCGGACTCATTACACCTTTTTAAGAGAATTATTGTGTACTCCGGGACTATATTTATAGATTAAAGTTATGTTCGTTAATCCTTATTACAATACCATGTATAAAATGAGCTTTCCTTTAGATATGGAAATCCGTGTTTGACATGTAGGAAATTTAGAGAATCTTTTATATGAATTCTAGGTTATTCGTCGATAGAAAATCATCGGTATTTGTTAGAGATTCCTAGTCAATGGTATCCTTCAGTACATTAAATCCTCTTGGTCATTATGATAACCATTCTGGGTTTAAATCCACTCAGTGGGGAACTTGAAGTTTATTGTCATTTAGAAGGACATGGATTATTTCAGAGATGGGATTGAACCCGATGATGGGATACCTACATATCCTTTGTTTTGGAAAAGGAATCAGAACCCACGTACTTCGAGTAAGGGAGTATTATTTTTATGCATGATTGATGGCTCAATGAAAGATGTCATGATTACTTTTACACTCTAAGATCACGTGAGTCATGCTCGGTGTGAGAAAAAAGAGGTTTTGGTGAAACCAGATAATTGTGCCATGAAAGATGCAATGATGTTGGGATTTTTCCTGAGAAGGAAGCCCATTTTTAAATTACTTGGGGCTTACTCCTAAGGAGGATGAACATATTTGTAAACTTTTAGACTGGGGATTATTCCATAAGAGGAAACCCAGGTAAAGAGAACAATGGTTGGGGATTACTCTTAAGGAGGATGCCCATATTTGGGAACATTAAGACTGGGGATTAATCCTGAGAAGGAATCCCAGGTTAAGGGAATTATGATTGGTGCTTACTCCTAAGGAGGATGCCCAAATTAGGAGACTTGGGGATTACTCCTGAAAAGGAGGCCCAAATTAATGGGGACTTGGGGATTACTCCTAAGGATGATGCCCAAATTAATGAGAATTTGGACTGGGGCTTACTCTTGAAAATGAGGCCCAAATTAAGGATTCTCTCATCTTAAAGGATGAGGTTGAATGAATGAACTCTCTAAAATTAGTGACATATAGATGTGTAAATCACTTGGTTTTGAGTGATGTTCCTAAAAATTACTTTAATATAAGGAATCCAACAAGTAAATCATGCCATAAATGGATTTGGAGAGAATTCGGAAGGCTTAATCCTAAATAGGAAAGGTGGGTAGGTGTAAGAGGTGTGATATGAGCAGGAAGGGAACCCAAAAAGAGAGGGGCACACAAGTACTATGTGGGCATGCAAGTCATGGTCGTGCAAGTGTTCCTTCGCAACACATGTGTACTTGTGCAACATCCAATCCTTAGGGTAGAACATTGGAGGGGCTTGGCTCAAACCCTTAATACTACACCTAGAGTCTTCCGGAAGAGAGGCATGCAAGTTATGTGGAAGGAGTAAGGCAGCGCGCAAGTGTGTCCATTTCCCTTAAGGGCTGGCCACCCAGGCGTGCAATTGTTGATGAGTTTCAACACTTAGGCCTTCCTCACCCTCTTTAGATCTTCCGTTCTAGGTAAAAATTTACCTTAGAAGTGTTTAGAGGCTTTAAGAAGTGACTAGGGAACCGAGAGCTCACCTCTGAGGTTCTGGAATTTTTCTTCCTTCATATGGGGGGCCCACCGGGGTTTTTTTAGGCTAGAGAGACCCTGAGAGAAATTTCAAAGAGGGCATGCAAGTCACCTATGAGACCATTAGGCGGAACTCACGTGTACTTGCGTGACTAGGAGGGAACATGAGAAACCCAAAGGGAAAAGAACCCTTTTCCATGCCTTTGTCAATTTTCAATGTTTTCTTCAAAGGATGAGTCAATTTATGCTAAGGCATTTCCCTTTTCATTAAATTAGACTCTGTGACGGAAAGGAGCATCAACAACATATAACAAGTTCATAATTAATTAATTTTAGTTATTAAAAATTAGTTTTGTGTGGCATATCCAGCACTGACACCACCTAATGGTATAAATAGTATGGTACCATGATATGGCATGGAAGCCTAAATTCAAATTTAAAATATAAGGGTTCCAAGGAAATAACCAAGAAAACATAGACTTAAAGGGTTTCCAACTTAGTATTAACTACAACCTAACAAGAGGGTAAGAGTGTAATACAAGGGGAAACATTCATGGAATTCCATAGTAGTATGATCTAGTAGAGTTTAAGGAAGACATCCAAGTTAACCTAGGATAAGTAATGGCTAGGCCCAAGGTTGTAATCAAGGAACCTCATTTATATAGAATTTTTTATGGATCCAAGGAGTGTATCTGATTAATCATGTAATAATTAACGAGGGATCCTGTGGTGTCATACTGGGCATCCAATTCTATATGAGGATCATGTTCTAATTTGTGTCTCAACAAAATAAATGATCATATATAAATCAAAATGATTTCCTCAATTACCCATGAAAATCCCTCTGTAATATAAACGCTAATTAGAGTTAGGTCCTTCATATAATGTAGTTAAGGTTGATTTGTATTTATGAACCTTACATTTAATTTATTTAATTATACTGTACATTTAATACTTATTCCACTAATATATAATAAGGTCAATCTAATACCTTTCATTTGTGTGACAATGAAAATTGTCTGTGAAACAATTTTAGTAACTCACTTAATCTAGAATCATTTATCTTGGTTCAATTATCTACCTACCACTTGGAATGTATAGATGGACTAGGGCATAAAACCAACATTAATTAAACATAATAAGGATATGTCATTTATATAAATCATACATTCAATTTCATTTAACACTGATTTATCAATATTTAAGTACATATTTTTGAAATTTCAAGTGGGTATCAACATTGTACAAGATTTCCCAAAATTTTATTTCCATTTAATACAAGGAGCCTTACCATTAGATTTAGAAAGCTCAAGCACATCGTAATGGTGGATCAAAGTGGTCAAACACAAACAACCCAAATATGGATCATCACCCTACATGTGGTAGTTTTTTTGGTATTACCACAAATAATGGTTTAAATATATAGAATGAGTCAATGAACATTGTAATAAGTACTAAAAACATGACATTTAAATTCCATAGACATTTTCCCATGAAATCGGCTCAATAACAAAATAATTTATTAAACTAATAAAATTGATGAATGATTTATAAACAACATACCCTAGGCTAGTACGACTATCCTCATCATGTATCATCCATTAGTTTAGATTAGATTAGAGTAGATATTAATAATGGACCATTTCCCTAAAATTAGTGCATGTGGTCATGAATCTAAATAGAGTCGTTGGCAGTTAGAAGAATAATTAAATATTAAAAATGAATCATGAAAATTTCGTGGTGGATTCAACTAGATGAACGATGAACTATTCAGACTATAGATGGTCTATTGATCTCAAATCATAGTTTATTCTTGAAAAAGTCTTCAAAAAAGAATATTTTATATTTTCATTCACAATGAAATGAAAAAGGAATAGAGGGGTGGGATTAAAAAATGTCTTAATGAAAAAACCATCATTTCATAATATGTTTACAATTCAAAAGGTATGGTCAAACCGAACCCCAAAAGTTCATGGTCAGCTGTTGGAAGGGGAAGACACACAGTTTGGCATACGTATGAGCGGTTGTTGGAAGCGACATCCTAGATAAACATCCCACTGAGAAGAATTAGACTCTCACATCAGCCCCTATATCATATATGTTGGAACATAGACACTTATATGGATAAGAATGATGCACTCTCTATATATATACCAATTCATAGGTAGGTCTACTACAAAAATACAATCATGAAGATCCATTCCCTCAGGATCATATAATTTTTTATCTTCACCCTCTCAAGGGAAAAAGACGTAACTATTAAGTCTAAGGGGAATGACTGGTCGTGACTATCGTGAAACCCTATATAAAGATCCAAAAATTGGTCCATAAATTTCCATTCATCATTGGATTACCATATGAATTTTCCAAATAAATTTCATCTCAATACAACAGTGTCTACATTTTCCATTCTAGTCATATGAGAATGATCAAAATCAAAGGGAAGAAGTTATTCAACTCATATTCTCTATCTGAGGTTCATGTCATGCTATGTAAGGATATATTTGAGGCTTTGGTGGTCAAATATACACCAAAAATTTATCACCCATAAAATAGTTTCTCCACCAACATAAGGGATAGAATACTATTGCTAGTTCAAGGTTTTCCATTTGGTAATTTATCTCATGATGCCTCAACTGTAAAGAACCATACACAAGAAATCCATCTTCACGCGTCAACAATGCTCCTAGGAAAATTCTTGATGCATAATAGATGATGGTATTACCATTTCTAGGCACTGGAAGAGTATCTATCCTTGTAGAGGCAAACCTTCATTTCAGATCCTGAAAGTATTTCTCACACACCTCAAAACACAAGAACTTAGAAACCTTATTTTAAAAACTAGTAAGTGGTGAAATGTGGAGTTATAAGTATTTCATGAAATTCATGTAATAACCAGCTATCATCAAGAAATGACTTATATAAAACACATTTTTGGGATATTGCTAGTAAACCACAACACTAACCTTCTCTAGGCCAACAATGACACCTAATAATAAGATAATATGAACCACGAAGTGAGCTGTATCGATCCAAAATTGGAACTTAACATGATTTACCTAAATGTGATGTTCTCTTAGGGTAATTAGAATGATCTCATGGTGGTTATTATGGTTGATATGAGTGAGAGAGTACACCAATATGTCATCCATAAATACTAGGGAAAAGGAACCTAGATGGATGTGAAAACCCTATTAATCAGATCCATGAAAATTGATGGAATCTTCATGATACTGAGCGACAAATAAATGTACTCATACAGACAATACCTACTACAAAAATCACTTTAAGGTGTGTTTAATGGCCCGAATCACACCTGATGACAGCCTAATCTCAATTTGATCATAATGAAGAACCTAGATCCTTAGAGCTGGTCAAATACATCTTCTATAAGTATTATTGGAAATCTCTTATTTACTGTAATCTTTTTCAACTATATATTATCCAATCATAGTTGAAGTTTCCCATTCAAATTCTTGAAAAAATCATGCGTGAACCCCAATAGAAAGTAGAGGGATGTACGAAACCCTTGGACTATAGATCCACTATTTTCTGTTTGTGCTCCTAGATGTCATTAGGTGCCATCCTCTATGAAGGAATGGATACTAGAGATACTCTTGGAATGAGATAAATTTTAAACTCTACCTATGTATTATGAGATAATCTTGAAATGTATTTGGGAATGACATCCTCGAAATGATATTCTAATGTACGGAATTCATGCTGAATGAACCCTAGATCGTATATGAAGAAATTTTCAATATGGATAGTTACTCAACCAATTTCATGATTCTATGGTTGATATCTACTAGATAGGATATCAAACTCACCCTTATGTTGATAAATACACCATTGTGGTTATGTAAATGATACCCTTTTGTGATAGAAATCTAAAATGGCGTGATATTAAACCAACCAATCAAACCTAATAATGAAACCGAATCCCTTCATCTCAAGAACCAAGAGGTCCCAAATAAGAGGGTAATTTCCTACCTCAAGTGGGTAGTCCCCAAATGTTCTTATTCCCTAGAACAATACTCTTAATGGTGTATCTAGGGTCATTAAACAATGTAATACTTTATTTACAATTTGAGACTATCGTTAAAAGTGAATGAGATGATAGAGTGTGAAGTAAATGTATCAAATAAATAAGATACTAAAATAGAGGATTCTAGAGTAGTACCTCATACAGTAGATGGTCTTATAGCCTGATCCTCAGGTATCAGCTATATTTTATGAAACAAACATAATTCTCTTCCTTTTTAAACTATTGGAAAACCATGAATAGACTGCTCTGATTGTGCTACTGGATATCAGGATTCTGGCTACTAGGGCCTCAACCTCCTCCCCAGCCAGTCTTGTTGATGCTATGAAAAATCCTTGCCTGATGTGGTGTAAATGAATCAATCCCTAATGGTAGAGATGGTTCATAACATCTTCCAATATAAGATGATGTAAATTCCTAATATAATCTCTTAATATTCCCCATATAGCCACAAGTCCAATACTCTCGAGGGTATCTAGAACAATAAGGCTTCATATTTCCCTGTCCTCCACACTAGTGACACAATATAGAGCTACCATTATGGGTACCCTAGCTTCCACTTCCATAAAGAGAAACCTAAAGGGATCGTTTCATGTATCTTTAATTACTAATGAACTGATGAGGAACATGTCCTCTATCTCTATTACTATCACCATCCCTCGGGTTTCACTTAGTTGTAAGATGTTGATTAACTATTTTAGAAAAGACGGTTGGTGAAAGGAATTCACATGAGTACTGATGGAATAAATGATCCACTCATTGATGTGTCTAGCTTGAAAAATATAATCACTGACTAGAAGTGGGGAGATGATATTTAACTAAGTGAAATGTGATCAATATTCTATAAGTGATAAAAAAACATGGTCGATATGTATGAATTATATGGCTCAATCATCTCCCAGAATCCTAGGAAAGAACTAATCATTGAAAGATGTCTGAAATTCCAACCATTCCATGACCTAAAGGAAACCGAGTTTAGTAACTCCATCACAACAATGTAGGGATGAATCACATATCTTGTATGTAGAAATTTTGACCATCCACTCTGGAGGAATATCCATAATCTCAAGGATAGTCTAGGTGGCCTCTATCCAAGACATATAAGCTTGTGGAACTACATCCCATGAGATCATAAGAGGATATTGATGTTGGTACTCACGGTTCAGATCAACCATCGTAGGTGAAAAACATGGTGCACCATGCATGGACTACATCAGATGTATGAATCAATTTTGAACTTGAGAGGTAGTTCTCAGATAAGGGACAATATATAGTACCTCATGTTTGTCTTCTGGATGTATGAATAGAGGCTCAGTGCCCATCATGTCTATAGTATGGTCAACTCCACCCTTCCATCACACAACCTGAGGACGTCGTGGATCATTTGTGTACAAATTCCTAGTACAAACCTCAAAAAAAGACTTTAGTATATTGATTTCCACACTAGAATAATCTAAAAATATGAGTAGTTTATAACCCACGAAATTCTACCCCAACTACACATTTAAGAGGTAACGTATCTGAAAATTCTCAAGTATTAGATACATGGGTTCTAGCAGATGAAGTGTCAATAGCACCATTCCTCATCATTTATTAGAAACCATTTCATTTACTATTTAATTTCTAGGTTTTCTCCTTTACCAATCATAAACATGACAAGGAGGTATATGGATATTTAAACATTTCATTTTAGAAGTAATGTTTCAATATTATATTTCTGATTCTTATTTTTATATATCATGTTTCCTTTTAAATGAGTTGTTGTTCCTAATGAATCAATTACCATACTCATTATGATGGTTATTAACACCCATTTGACATTAATCAAATGGATCAACTCAATATATTACCAATCCAAACTCTCAAGGGCCCATAAAACCTCATGAAATGAAACCAATAACCACTAAAACACTACCAATTAAAAGAACATACATACTATAACCACCATAGCATCACTCAATAATCATTTACACAGAGATCAATGCAAATATGTAAAATTCTCTTATATCGCATGGAAATATACATGACATACTATTTCTAGGTTCCTATAATGATTCGTGTATCATTTTTCCATTCCCTCATATCATCAAAACAGGGATGAAATAAAGTCTTAATTGGAATAAAAATCAACAGCAACACATTATAATCTCATCAACTAATTGTGAAAGGATATAAAATTTAATAGAAAAATAATTAAAAACAATTTCAATTCAATAAAAATCAGCATTTACCCCATACATGGGTTCACAACACCCACGAATGAATTATATCCTTGTTCACTAGAATTATGAATATAAAATATTTTCTCCTAATAGTAATGTACTATTGGAACCCCATTGATTCAACTTTTTGATGTCCTATAATAAGATTCAACGTAGAAGAGCCCCGAGCCCGGTTGGACACTTGGCCTCACACACATCTCTTGAAACGTTAGAGGCGGCCAACTAACAGCGAGGGACTAGGGTATTTTAATTTGGATTGAATTCCCTCATTACTAGATATAGAAATAGTGGATAACATATGAAATAAGATATATGTAGCATAATAAATAAAAGTAAAAAAAATACACTTTAGAAGCAGAAAAAATGTATTTCAACAAATTAAACCACTGTGATAACTGATATAAAACATACAATGACTAAGAATTATATATGTAATGTTACTATAAATATAAAAAAATGTATACAATTAGCAAAAAAAAATACTATAAAAAATTATATAAATGAGTCCAAAAACTATCCCAGAATCCCGAGCTCCAGCTCAGTCATTTTCTACCAGCTCTATCCGAAGCATAAGAAATCAAGTGTTCAAAGACTCCCACTTAACTTTTTCAACACCCATATACATGCATTCTTCCCAGGTGCTACTGGAATCACGAATAGGGTTTGAGATAAATCTCATAAGTCAACCCCAAATGATGGGTGTAATATTATGTCCTTGTAGTATAAACTAAAAGTGTGAATGTAAGCATTTATACAAGTAATAATGTATTGTAATTTAAATACCCAAGCACCAAAATCATCCCTAACATAGTGTTTGAACTTGTTACTAGTTTTTTAATTAATTATGTTCTATTCATATAATTATTTCATGTGATGCACATCTGACAGGAAAATCACCTAGTGATATAAATATTATGGTCTAATGATATTATAAGGACACCTAAAATGGTATTTATAGAAAAAGCATTCCAAGGTAATAACAAAGGAAACCGAGACCTCTAGGGTTTCCAACTCTGTAGTAACTAAATCATATTTAAAGTGTAAGAGTTTAATCTAATGATAATTTTCCAAGGAATTTCAAAATTATATGATTAAATAGAGCACAATGAATACATCCAAGGTAAAATGATATAGGATATGGAAATGACATATGATGTATCCAAGGCCCTCATGTCTATAGATTCTATACTAGATCCAAGGAGATTATCCATGGAATCTTGTAATAATAAATGAGGGATGATATGGTTTCATACCTGGAATCCAATTAATGATGAAGATTATGTTTCAAGGGGGGTCTCAACAAAGGCAACCAACATCCTTGAATTAGATCTGCATCATCAATTACGCTTGGAATTCACTTGATATTTAGAAATCTAGCTCTTTTCAATCCCTTCCTATAATTATGTCAAGGTACATATGTAATTAGTAAGATTATATTTAATTTATTTATTTTATCATTCCATTTAATACTCATTCCATTTAATATATCATTATGTTTGAACCATTTCATATCATTATTATGACAAGGGCAATTGAACATAAGAAAATTTTATTAATTCATTTAAGTCATAATCATTTATCTTGGTTCAATAAACTACATTACACCATGAGTTGAATGGGGTGTTATGACATACAACCAAAGTTAATTACATTTATGTAGGAAAATTCATTTATATAAAACATACATTAAATCTCAATTAACATTGGTTTATCAGGACTTAACCATGGATCATATATGGGACAACTGTGGAACAACACAATACTACCCATTAAATAATTCAATGAAATTTAATATAAAATGGATTATAATTATTTTTTCAATCTCAGTCACATACGAATTGGGGCTCAAAGGTGTCAAAACACTAAAAACTCAAATATGGGACATCACCCAACATGGGGAGGTAAGAGATGTGGACATAACCAACAATAATTATTTACATATGTGTAAATTGTGAATGAACACAGTCATAATGACTAAGAGAAATACACATAAATTCAATAAATGATGAATTATGAAATACTAATGACAGTCTGAAACATTATAAAATGATGGATGTTGAGGAACGAGTTGTATACCACCAAATAAAGGATCATATGACTCTCCTCATCCTGTATTTTCCATAAGTTCAACCAAAATTGGAGTATATATGAATAAAATATCAATTACCTAAAATAGGGGCATATAATCCTGCATCTAAATAGATTATTTGATATAAAGTTGAACAATGAAAGATTAAAAGGTAAGAGAGAATATACATGCATGGTTCCAACGAGATTAATGTTGATCGATTTAGACAATGAATTTTTGATTGATATCAAATCCTAGATTAGGCTTCAAAAAGGTGTCCAAAAAAATATTTTAGGGTCTTATGCCTAATGGAATGAAATGGTAAGACATGGGATGGATTGAAATAGGACTTATGGGAAAACCTATCATTTCACCCAAAATTTACCCTTTTCAAGGTTAGGCAAAATGTTTTGTCAAAACCGTGAGGCAAATGTACAAGAGAAGCTGTATGATGTGGAATATGCATGGTGAGGTTGCACAATTAGGGAAACCCTGTTCCAATAATGTAAAATGCCTCTACTATTTTTCTCTAACATTTTTCCTGGTCAAACATCCCAAGTCTCATAGTTATGGGAAATTGGGAGCCCTATTATAGCTCACTATCCTACCTTGCATAGTTTAAATTAACAATATGACATGCTTTTTCTCTCAAAATCATTGTTTTTGGCTATGATCTAGCTCCATACACCACCAATACCTTCACTATCCCATTAAGAATCCATATTTGGTCCATAAAATCAATCAAGACAAAATGTTAAATGATCCATTCCAGAGTTAATAGAATACTTCTTACACTTATTATAGCCAAGCGCATAGTACCACCAGAACTGTTGTAGAAAAAAGAACATTTCAATTAGTCTAATTAGAATATGATAAATATGAATCATTGAAGAAAAGAGAGTTACAAGATATTATAAATGATAAATCATGTTCCTAGTCCACCGCCATTATGATTCAATGGAATAACTGTTCATATAAGACATAGATCTCTAGAGATTCAAGGGTGGTTTCCCTGACCTCATCAACATCGGTCATCCCACCATCCAGTTAAATTGTGGTATCAATCTTTTGAGCTTTCTCTACCATCCCCATTGGTGCATGATCATCCATTCCAGTAGGGGTATGTTTTTTGAGATTCTCTTTAATGGAACAAATTTCAATTAGAGGATATAGATAATAATAGAGTAATGGTGCTGTAGGGGATGGTGAGTTAGAGAATACCTTTATGAGTTTAGTTAGTTATACTATGGAGGATGTGATCTTTCAACTATTTAGTCAGATTCCTTCATGACATTATTCTACCCAATATTCATCTGACTCCTCATCCAGATGATAATGTGCATCCTTCTACATCGCTGATAGTTGCAGATGATATTTATTGTCTAGAAGATCCCTCACCAATCCCACCAATAGATGCACAACACCCTTGGAGTGAATAAGGTCAACCATATCCATCACATTTACATACCCTTATTGTCAAGAGAAAAGGAATTCAGACATGATGTGACCAAACATGGAAAGATTCATTTCATATCTATCGATGTGATTCTATATCACATGACCAATTTGGGACTGTATGTGATCATCCTAGTTGTCCCAATCCTCATGGAAAACAGAATCATTGTAGATGTTCACATAGTGTAACTGCTTCCCAGGATCCTTGATGAACTTCTTAAATAACACCATGAAAGACTTCCCTTCCTCCCGGGTCCACCTTCCTATGAGAATTGGTTCTCATGATATTTCATCTCCTTCTTACTCTCTTGTCTCTGATGGACGTTGAGCCATTGGTTCTACTGCTAATTCCCAGCCTATCAGGCCAACTCTACCACCACAATAAACTCCATTTGTCCCCCAGCCATGGAATGCACTGGAGGGATCACCCCATCACTAATCTTGATATTCTATTATCTTACTGTTACCCATGATAGGTGACCTCTAGGATCTCCACAAATTCATAGGATAGATCATACATGGTGGTGGATGACAATAGTTCATTCAACATCCTTCTATCAAATCATTTGAACCTGGCCCTATATGCAACATCACTGAAGGATATCACTTGTGATTCACCCTAGATCATGCAATTGTGGTAAACCTTTATAGGCACATGAACATATTTGTAAAGTAGTGAGGTATATAAATCTCGAACACTAGATCGCAGTCAACCCTTTCCACCAGCACCAAACATCAGAATTCAGGGAGATATGATCACTGCACCATATTCCCTATGCCACCATAAGTCAAAACCCATTCAGATGAGGAAATGTGTAAAAATAAAGTAACCATCGGGCCTAACCTAGTTCATCACATCTGTCAGACCCAACATAAAAGGGAAACATCCATCAATGTTTAGATTTACCAAATAGAAGTTTGTATTAGGAGGGGAAATTATGTTTGGATATTCATAACCACCCATGTGTGAAACCACATAGATATAATGGAAGTGTAACATACCACACATTCATAGAGCCATTTTACCCTCGCTAATGTACCAAATAACATTTTATAAATTAACCATCATTGGGATTCATAGGTCTCTGTGCATCCCTACTTGCAACACTGCCACCATTACAAAGGTTATCCTCTGCATCCCCATGTGTGTGTCCCTCACTGGGGGAATCCATCCATAGATGGGCTCTATGAATAATCATACCAAACTAACTATGGGTTGAGGATATGTATTTTTGTTGTACCCCCCAAAGTCAATTATTTTTCTTCTGAGATCCTAAGTAGTATCCCTCCTTACCCCTTTGTCCCACCTGGGTCATGTAAGCTGCCTCGTCTTCAATTTCCTTGCTTCGTGCTCAACCTCAGTATGATCTATGATCATGATGTTAAAAAAATTGATCCACATCTTAATGTGGACATGGATCATACCAAGATTCCCGTAATTGGTTCCCTACACCATATCCCATTGTTCCATCTCTAGAGTTGACTCCTCCTCCTAATCTTTTCACACATTCTCTCTAGGGAGAAATTAATCATATGTCACCACCATAATGGAATTTATAGTGATCTTATGGAGGTCCCAAATGCTAATACTGACCTACCCATGATGTAGGTGGACTGTGTTTATCCCTAGTGAACACCTACTCAAAAGGTCAAACATGATATCATTTGGCTAGTATACATGGAAAAAAGAATCAAATCATGTAACATAGAGTCCTAACTACCTCATCTCTTCCCCAAATTTGGCACATGAAATTCACTTCCTATAAACCAATGACAATTCATCAATGAATTTGATTCCTTGGCACTAATACTAGCTATCATTCCACCATTTCTATGGTTTCTCCAATAACACATTGGTTATTTTTTGGCACTTTGTTAGCGATACCTCATCCTACATATTTCCCCCAATTTACATTGTGACTGTGTTTATAGAGTTTGATGACCATGATGGGTGAATGATACTTCTGAATTTGGACTGAAACTTCCTGATCCTACTGGTATTTTCTAGGTATGACTCTCAACCAGTATGCATGTTCATCTCTTCTTTCTGATGGGATGAAGATGTTGTCTATTGAAAAGAGGCCATAAAGTGGATACCTCTGGCACAAAGGACAATATATTTGATCCTCCAACAATTGTAAAAAAATAATTCATTGTACGATTGGTTTCAGACAGAGTCTCAAAGAATGAGGATTTTTACTATTTCATCCATTCTATAAAAATCCACAAACACATAATCTGTAGATTTGGAATCATCCATTGATCTGAGAGTTAGATTTTTTCCAAGAATTGTTTTTGGAGGTAATTTTTTATGTTGGTTTACATATTATAGTTTTCAGAGGTCTAATTTAAAGGAATTCCATCCCAAATGATGGGGTTTTTGATGTTTGGTTCTCTATGAAACATTCATAGTGAAATATAACTAATGCACAGTTCATAGAATATGCGTTTCTAGAGAAAATATGATTGAGGATTTGAGATTTGTGAAATAAGAGCATTGTATATTTTCTTCACATGAACTGAAGGTGCCTTGGAAGGACCCCACAAATGGTATTTATAATAATATAATGTCTCATGCTTCGCAATTTCCATATCACCGGAAATATACACTAGAAAAATTTAAAAAATATGCACCATGAATGGTCATCCTAAATGGGGGAAGAGTTTCCAAATATTGGGCGATTCTCCCTCAGAATATGACCCTCAATTTTCCATTAACTACGATTCTAAGGAGGCGTCAATTTATGGTGATGAAATAGGTTCACATGATTTGTCGAGGAGGCCACTTCTATATGAATGTGAATACATTCTCAAATAACACAAGGAAAATGCTTAAGGGAATGATTCATGAAGTCTTTTCATGAAGAACTCTTCCCCTCATTGAATGCATGAGGCCTTGATGGAATGCCCAACACAACCAATAGTTCTCCATGACCTTGATAAGTGTTGATTCTACACATCAAAAGTTACACACACTGCTTCCATTCTCAATGGTGATTTTTTCTTCTACAATTTCTTCCCAAGATCATGAAAAAAATTCCTATAAATACCCAACTCATTCCATCTAAAAAAAAATACCCAACCACTGACCTTTTAATTTAACATTATATGTGTAGAACCTAATCACCACAAAACCAACCTAAATAGATCATCCATGGTATCCTAGAAGCATGAAATCCCATATCATAAGTTCCTAAATACCTTTATTTATGTTCTATATTCTTTTCATGGAGGCATATTCCATTCGCAGAGGAAACATACCCTATGAAGCTCTTTAGGCTTCGTGATGAATTAAGACTTCATGAAGAACTCCTTTCCTGAGATGGGACATCATCCTAAGGTAGAGTAACCATGTTTCGCGAATCCCATTCCATCACAATGCATGTGTCATCCACATGTAAAATGAGATTTTTACCACCTCTCTATGAGGCCCTATCATTGCGAAGACCCTAATCTATGTTTTTCCATACTACCTCCATTTTGTTGACGCCTCTTCATGAACGTTCAGTTCCCAAGGCCACAACATCCTTCCACGATCAGTCCAGCTCCAACTAAGGTTCCTATGTTACCAGTTCCACACACTCCAAGGACTTACCCCACTTTATGAATATCTAGAGAATCTCATCTAACTTTTTCTACATATCATAGTTATGTTAATTCCTATTTATTCTAATCATAGTCATGGTAATTTAGACCTCATGATCTTCCACTGATACACACCAATATAGCATCGCATTGATGAAGCCATCCTAGCATCAAGGTTGAATGAGAAATAGTTATGTAATCCCAAGGGGTGAGTTGTGTTTCTCTCATATCCGAGATGCATTACGTAAAACAAACTATCACTAATTTACTCTACAATGATTATTTTACTATAGTATCAAACTTCATGGAAAAAAAGATGATACATGCATGATGGATGTCATACGGTATTTACCCCAACTACCATGACCCAGAATAATATCCTCAACACATGTAATATGATCCTCCCTACATGTAATGAAATCTAAAACACATGAATTATATGCTCCTACACATCCCTCCTACAGTATGTTTGTATAGACCCGACCCTAGTTGACCAGAGATGATGCCTAATATTATTACATTTGAATATAAACAAGGAATACAAGTATTGAAGGACAGAATAGTTTAGTAGAATTGGAAACAAGATACATACATATGTTCATAAATTACAACATGAAATGAAAATCAATATATAAATTAATTCGACAACATCCATAACACCATGGTTATTTCTATACGTCCGTCATAATAAAAACCTCTATGTCTTGGGAAAATGAATCATCTGAAATGGGTGGGCTCAAATACTAAATAAGGGAAACAAATATATCATATTTTATCATAAACATATACATTATCCTTGTTGAATAACTAAAAAACACTACTTAAACAAAAAAACAGGAACACATTTTTGCATGAATATGATCTTGAAAAATAATTCCATAATCATGTGTATTATACTAGTTGAATATCCACATGAACCATCATTACTATTTTCATAATGAGGGAATGCATAATTGAGGACATAATAACCATACTACAAATGAATCGTTCCAAGACCATATATAATCATTTATCAAGGCCTTGTGTCAAGACCGTAGTTTGTATTAAGAGGCCTACCGATGCACTGAAGGGATATAGAGGGCCCCACCCAACACTAACTATGTCCAATTTATTCCTCATATGAAAGGGGATAAATATAAACAACATATACATTCATATTGACACTAATATATGAAATGTAAATAACTTTCCCCGAACATTAAGCATAAACACTTACCATTCAGAGTAAATTGGTGAATGGTTTTAAGATAGCACATCCAGAGAAAAAATTATAAAAAAAACATTAAATTAAGTATGCTATATTCTATAATAAAATATTAATACCAACAATAAAAAAGAATCAACAGGAGTGATGGATTATATGGAGATACTCTTATAAAATCCCCAAGTAACTCTTGAGATAAATTCTCTTTTTCTTAAAAAGAATAGTTCTTTTAGAAAATTATGTGTATAAAACCAGAAGATAAGTACGATAGTATTTAAATAATATAATTATATATTTTATAAATATAATGGTTTCCAAAAAAATATTATAGAGTTCCCTTGAAATTAGTTTGGAATTTTAGAAACACCCTTTTATCAGGCTTGTATTAGTGGAAGAATTTTTCAAAGATCCTTTAAAAAAATATAACTCCCCAGAAATAAAATTAGTATTCTGCTTTATATTCATATAAATTTCATTTTCAAATAATATATTAGGAGTAAAAATTAATAAATATTAATTTAATTGAGGTATTTATAGAATAATAGAAACCTGAATGAAAATGGAGGTTTGGGGAGAAAACCCTTACTAAAAATATGAATGTTTCTCTCTTGACCTTATGATACTAAAATATGAAATTAGACTCATTAATAACTTAATTAATAATCTATTATACATTTATATAGTTTATAATAGTTTTTTGGGTGAAAATATGTTCATTATTGATATGTTATAATATTGAATTCCATTGTTCTGGAGTGTTCATTTTCTTGTTTTTTACAATATCTTCACTTGTTATTAAGTAATGGGGTTCATGTGGAATGGATGTAAATATGTATACATTAATTTAAAAATTATTTATTAAAATCCATAGTTTTTAATGGCCATTTATATAATTTGGTTATATGTAATGAGTATGAATCATTAGATGAAAAATTAATGACAATTACATAGATTATTTTAGCGGTATTTTGATTTTTAGGAACTAGTTTGTTCATATTTATTAATATTATGAATATATACTGGTGAATGAAAATTTATTTGGATCCAATACATATCATATAGTCTAATTAAACCATAAAAATGGTTTTATGGAATATAAATAAGGACAAATTGATAAACTGATCTTCATCATCCATGAAAGTTTTAAATTAGAACCTCACATATGATGATTTCATTTATAAAAGAGAGAAGGATTAAGAATATTTATAATGGATATTAAATTAAAATGTTTTAACTAAAATATATTGATGATAATAGATTTATAATGATCAATTGGACAAAAGGTGTTAGTATATAACAAGAAAATAAGATAAATTGAAATGAAACTATTTGAAAGATAAATATGCATTACCTCTTGAAATAATGTCCTTCAGATCCTTCTTAAGGGTAGGGGTTTTGGTCTTTTGTATATACCTGGAGATCCTAGATGTGTGTTGTGACTAATGAATGGAATTTGATATGATATTATACAACTAAAAATTCATGATAGGAGTCATGATAAGAGGGAGTGAGGGGGAGGGGGTTATATTAGAGGACAAGAGTGAATTTTAAATATTTTATCCATTATTTTAATAATTTTATCAAGGTACCCAATAGTGTTGATTCATGTGATCCACAATATAAATAGGTGCATGTCATTTAAAACCTAGTCTGATTACAATAGCCTTACATCACTTATGAACCAATAAATCATGTATTTAGAATTTATCATAACTTATCGTATTTTAATATTCTTCCAAAATTCATGCATTTTAGAAAAATAACAAAAATTTACCCCAATCATTTTTTACATATATATTTAAAAAATTAAATCCATATTTTGAAAATAATTTTATAATTATTTTTTATTTTATTTTTCTATAAAATTGTAATTTATTTCAAAAAAGCATCTTTAAAAATGTAAATCGTTTGATAACACCTTGAGAAATTAATCAAGGTACCATCAATCTATCTTATAACTATAAGACAATAAATAAAAATTTATGAATACGTTTTGGGAAAATACATATCCATTTTATATTATTAAATTAATCAAATAATTGTAATTAAATTGTTTATGACATACAAAATTACCAATACTCATACTATGATCGTTTTTTCACTTATAAGATGTATAAATTGTATTTATACACTCATGGGAGAAGTTTCTATTTTTGGAAAGTTTACTATTAATTACTATTCATAATGGTATTTTAGTATTCATAAGGGTATTCTATGCCTCATCAAAAACAATGTTTGACTTATCAGACTCGAAATATCCTACTGAATTCAACTGTGTATGTCATCATTTTAAAATTCATATAAAAAAGGTGGTAACATTAAGTTTACTATATTGGTTATAAAATACTCATGTTTTTTAGAGACATAGTGTTTCATGAAATCAATATGAAATTTATTTTCAAAATATTTGGTTGTTACATTGTCCACTCCTAAAAAAAATCATCCTATAAATTATTTCAATGTTACCTCACAAAAAGATTTGGGTAGTTCTACATCATATGTTCCTAATGGTTCCATGTTGCCTCTTTGATTTTATGATTTTACCTAAGAATATTTACCGGTGGAGTTGTTCAAGCCTTCAACACTTGTTCTTTAGAGTCCAAAATTTGGATAGTCTCTTCACAATAAGAAAGGATAGGTTCCAATTCTGTACATTCAGATGCGAGGATAGGAATTAAGTCTGGCATGTACATTCTCAACAACAACACATGGAAAACATTGTGTACATTAGACAGGCTATGTGGCATAGCCAAGTGATATACAACAACTCCAATTCTCAATATAATTTCAAAATGTCTTATGTACCAAGGACTCAGTTTCCCGTTCTTTCGAAATCATATAACACCCTTCCATGCAGATACTTTTAAGAAAGCACGATCTCTTACATGAAACTAAAAACCCTTCCATCCAACATCAGCCTATATTTTTATTCTTCTTTGATCTTATTTTATTTGACCTTGAATAGTCATTACCTTCATTGTTGTATCCTTCACAAGCTCTGAGCCCACTAGCATCCTTTCACAAACCTTAACCCAACATATTAGTGTACACCATCTCTTTTCATACAATTCTTCATATGGTGCCATTTTAATACTGTAATGGAATCTATTATTGTAGGAAAACTCCACCAATGGTAAATACAGATCCCAAAAACCATGAATGTAAAGAGAGCGTCTTTCACCATGTCTTCTAATGTTTGGATTGAAACTTTCAAATTTCCCATCTGTTTGAGGATGATAGTAAGTAATCAATTAAAGATCAATATCCATTTATTTATGAATACGTTTCATTTATTTTGATGTAAAACGTGTATTTCAATCATACACTATAGAAAGTAGTTCTCCATGTTGTATTACATCTTCATTGATATATATCCGTGCATGTGTAAAACAATCCCTTATAGAGAGTAAATGTTCATTTTTGTATGTCAATCAACAATTACCCATATTTCATAATTATTTCTTATAGCTTTGGGTAATACAGTGACAAAATACATGGTGATGTCATCCCATTTCCATGTATGAATAGGTAGAGGTTTCATGTCTACTCTAGGACATTTTTGTTCAGCCTTCACTTGTTGAAAGACTAAACATCCTGATACATAATCATCAATTTCTCTATTAATGTTGTCCCAAAAAATTTTTCCTTTAAATATCTATAAATTTTAGTACTACTAGGGCTTATAAAGAAATTTGAGCTTTGACCATCATCCAATAACTCCCTTTTCAGTTCAGGTATATAGGGAACACATAAGCTTTTCCCAAATTTCTGAATTCCATCAACACTCATGAAGTCAAAGAAATTCCAATCTTTCAAAACATTAATTTTATTTTGGATATTTTTATCATCAGACTGTGAATATTTAATTCATTCCAATAAATATGTTTTGGAAACCGTTTAAAAAAGTAGTGATTTTCACCTACTTTGAAAATCACCATATCCATCCTCAGTTGATCCAGGCACAAAGGTTCCTTTTCAATCCAAATATTTTTTGAGAACTCTAGGATCCTTATTTCTCAATGAATCAAATACCTTATTTTACATTCATTGGTGGTATTGTATGGTAAAATCATAATCCATGAGTTGTTTGACTGATTACCATTTCCTCATGTAGAGTTCGTTTTATGATAATATATAATTCATACACTTGTGATCCTTATATATCATACATCCTTTACTATAAAAACAGTGTCTCCATATTTTTAGAGGAAATATTATAGTGGTAACTCAATATCATTATTAGGATTGTTTTGTTCATGAATTATTTACTACCATGATGCATAGAAAATAACTCTATCATTCTACATAATGACACAACCAAGTCATTTCATCAATGCATCACTATAGATCACAAACCCATAATTCTCCAATGGTTGTGTTAAGATCATATCATTCACTAATATCCTCTTAAATTTATCGAAACATTCCTCACATTATTTTGTCTATACCAACATATCTCCATTACGTGTAATCTTCGACATTGGGCTAGCCAAACAGGAAAAGTTATGAACAAAACGCCGATAATAACCTACTGAACCATGAAATCTACATACCTCAGTTATGTTCATTGGAGTTGGTCATTCCTGAATAGCCTTTGCCTTCACAGGTTAAAAAATATTCCATCCATAGAGACAATGAGGCCGATAATATAAACTAATAGAATCCAAAAGTCACACATGCTAAACATATCATATAATTCATTTCTTCTAAGAGTCTTAATTATAGAGCGCACACGATATTCATGATTTTCATATCTTTTGGATTATACCATGATATCATTAATAAATACCACTTAAATTTAATCTAAATATTCCTTGAAATCTCTATGAATTAGATCTATAATATCAGAGGGTGCATTGCCCAGTCCAAAAGGCATTATTGTACACTCAGAATGTCCACACATGGTTCGAAATGCTATTTTTTGAATGTCGTCCTTCCTCCCAAGAAAATGATGATATACATATAAAAGTTCAATCTTAAAACAATATTGTCCTCCATGATTTTGACCAATTAATCTTCAATTAGATGTATGGAGTACTTGTTCTTTATTGTTATATCATTGATCTCCCAGTAGTCAATGAAAAACCTTGTAGATCTATCTTTCTTCTTAACTAAAAGAACAGGGGATCCCAATGAATAAAAAATTTAAGAATAAATACATAATCTCTCAATTACTCATGTTGTTTCTTTAGTTACACTAATTACCCCACATTCATTCTATATGGGGTATTTTATATGGGCCTTGAACCAGGAATTCAGTCAACAAAAAACTAAATTTCCGGCACTATAGGATGTTTAGGTAAATCCTATGGTAAAACAAAATAAAATTACTGGACAATATGTTCATCCTCTATTTGAACATTATTTTCCTCAACCATATTTATTGCATTCCCGTCCTCCCCACTAATTGAATTTAGTAATGTTATTGGGGGGGTCAAGATGGGAATCTTATGATGATTTTTCTTCCCTAAATATAAAGGATTCCACATCATCCTAATAAACTGTATCCTCCTTCTTCTATCAATAAAATATCTCAACATGGTTCAAAATAATATCCATACCACATATTATATGAAATACAATCATGTGAATTAAAATAAAATCAGCAGATAAGGAACGATTATATTCTATAATGGGGATTTTTCCAAACAAATCAGGAACCTCTATTTGGCTATGGTGGCAGAGATTTTACATGTGATCTGGTTTGTCCGTAATAATTTTATTCACAATAACTGTTCTTTCAATCTCAATTCAGGTAAAATATGTTTTCTTACTGCCATCAAGGATGCCACCTTGCTTCAGAAGGATCATTGTGACAATTCTGTTGGTGATTTCGAGATCCTTCGCCGACTTCGGATTATGGGGTCCAATAGAAAACCTTGACGTACCTTTGAGGTCTTCTGGCAAGCCCCGTTTCCAGTTTGGATCAATGTAAATGTTGACGGAGCTTCTAGGGGTAAACCGGGACCGGCAGGATGCGGCGCCATTTTCAGAGACTTTATTGGCATATGCCTTGGCTACTTCTTCAGCGTATGCGGTACGACATCGTCCTTGGAAGCTGAAATGTTGGGCGTCATACATGCTATGGATTATGAAAAGAAAAAATGATGGAACAAGATCTGGATTGAATGCGACTCTACCACTGTGGGCCAAGCTATTTGGAAAGGGGTGGTGCACCTCTCATGGCCACTTACCTCTAGATGGATGAAATGCCTTACCTTGCTTGCGGATCTCTCCTACATTGCTACACATGTGTTCCGTGAATCAAACATGGTTGCGGATAGTCTAGCCAATATATGAGTCAATCATGACATTACCTGGTTGGATGTTTTGTCTGACGACTCGATTCCTCATTATGAGAAAGATTGTAATAAGTCTCCCTCTTTCAGATTGTTTTAGCCTCCTTTCGTTCTTTCATTAAAAAATTTCACTTGGGTCTTTGACCGAGGCTCCACTTTTCAAATAAAAAAATATTCTATAATGGGGGTTTCCTCACACAACATTGTCTCAATGATATTTCCCTGAGGATTTTTGACTGAAAACTCCCCTATTAAATCAAATTGTAAATATATAATTATCATGGAATACATAGAAGATAAAAAAGAATGTGATGATCCAGAATCAACTAAATAATTGGATGTGTTTGGGAAAACAATTAATGTACATGGAACCACATCATTATAAACTACATCCTCTGCAGTTGTGACCACATAAACATGGCCTTATTTGTGGAATTCTTCCCTGATGTTAGGAAATTCATGTTCATAATGCCCCATCTCCCTAATATTGTAACATTGATCATTGGAAGATTCTATTATTCCCATAAAATCTCGATATATGTGGAATTTTTATCAGAACATGTAATAGACTACCATCCCATTAAGAAAGTGCAATGGTGTTTCTTCCCACAATTATTACAGGATGGAAGTTTCACTCTTCTCTTCTTCCCCATTTCCTTATTTCCTTTTCTATAGTTTTGGCATCCTTCTTCTTCTCCTTTTATCATTTAATGTCATAAGCCATAGAATGTTTATTTTCCATCTTGATATCACATTGGACTATTAATTATATAATGGAAACATTGGGAGGCTAGTTCCCTTTAGATTAATGGTTTTAAACTATACAAGTATCTATCAATTTTTCTTCTTGGATTACCTATATAGTATGCAACATGACTTTAAACAATTGTAATATTGGATTCTTAGTTGGAAACATTTTCAACCCCCATCTACATATGATTCAAGATTTTCCTCTCCATATACACTTGTTGTTCATGAGGGAATTATTTTTCTAGTAAGAGTTCCGTAAAATCGCTCCATTACGTATGTTATATTTCTTCCTCGTCATTTTTTTTATATTAATGATCACCATTGATATGCATCTCTTAATAGACGATAAACTTCCATAAAAACCTTCTCTCTTTTTTTATATCCCAAGGAGAGAAATTTCTTCTATAATGAACATATCCACCTCTCAGATACAAATGGGATTTTAGTCCCATTGAATGATAGAGGCTATTATCATATAAAGTGATCTAATATAGATCCCCCACACTTGGGATCCGAATGATCCATATGGGTAATGTTATTATTAGTAACCTGAGTTAGTTATCCCAGTATATGTATAAGTGTCTCATAACTAGTCATAGAACCCATGACAACATTAATATATTGCATTGGAAGGAAATACATACTTGGGACATGCACGTTCATTCAGTTTCCATTCATTACATTAGGTTTCAATTTAAAAAAATGGCATACACTAGATTAGGTTATAAATAATAATTTATAATCTCAATGTATAAAAATACTTAGAATAAATTGAAATTCATTACATAGATAATATAATAATCAAAAACATGGATTCTATGAAGAAAAATTTACATTTAAATAAATCATATTGTCTTGTAAATAAAATGAGAATTATATTATTCATATCCCTCCGGAGTGTCAACAAGGTGAGCAGTAAGGCCTGTTGATGTGTACCATGATACCCTGGGTCAAGGATGAAACTCTTGGTCCGTGTTTTCACTTTTAGGTAAATTTGTTACAGAACCACATCCACTTGTATTATCAAGACATTGATATATTTTATAAAAATATCCACATAATCTATTCTGTAACAAAATAACATGAAATTCTTGTATTTTTATCTTCAAATTCTATTTGAGGGACTTTTCCCTAATTTATGTTTTCTAAATCTAGTATCAATGTTTTCTAATAAACATTCTCTAATACTAACCGAAAGGACCCAACCCCAATTTCCGCTTGCTAGTGCCTTAATTTATAATATTGGAATATAAAAAATGAATTTGCATCACGAGTGACTGTGTTGTTTAATAGAATCAGAAACTAGATATATACATTTTTCATCAATTAAAACCTGAAAAGAATAACAAAATAGAAATTCCTTCAACAACATCCATAAATCCTATGTTATTTCTGAATTTCATTCATAATAAAAATATTCTGGCTATGAGAAAATGAAATATAATGAACGGGTGACCTCAAAATCTTAGTTAGGATAAGTAATATAGTGTAAGATATCGTAAACATAGACATTATGCATGTTGCATTAGTAATAAAACATGTCTTTAACAAAAATCATGAACACATTATTGAAGGAATAAGAGATGAATATATAATTCGATAATCATGTGTATTCTACTAGTTTAATAACCACATGAACCAACAATACTATTTTCATAATAAGGGAATGCAAAAGGTGGGACATCATAATCATACTTTCAAGGTCTCATTCCAATACAATAATTATTCATTTTGGCATGGCCTTGTTCCAAGACTGTAGTTTGACTCATGAGACCTACCAATTCACCAAGGGCCTATAGAGGGCCCCACCCAGCACTTATTTTTCCAATTTATTCCAAATATTAATTGTAATAAACATACACAACATATACATTAATATTGAAACTAATATGTGTAATGTAAATAACTTTCCCCTAACATTTGCATAGACACTAACCATTCTGAGTAAATTGGTGAATGTTATTATGATAGAACATACAATGTAAAAATAATCATAAAAATTTAAATTAAATATATTATATTTTACCATAAAATATTAATCCCATTAATACATAATATCTAACAAGAGTGTCAAAATAAATGAAGATACACTTATGAAATCATCGAGAAATTCTTGGGATAAATACTCTTTTACATTAAAAAGAATAGTTCATTTGGGATAATATTTGTATTAAATAAGAAGAATAATGTAGTATTTTAAGAATAAAATTAGATATTTTATAAATATAATCGGTTCCAAAAATAGGTTACAGAGTTCCCTTGAAAATAGGTTAGAATATGAAAAAATCCATTGTATATGGCTTGTATTATAGGAAGAATTTTTGAAAGATCTTTTTAAAACATATAACTCCCCAAAAATGAAAGTGGGATTATGGTTTTAACACATATATTGAAAATTATAATATAATATGATTGGATTAAATATTAATAAATAATAATTTAAATTATGTAATTGGAGAATAAGAGTAACCAAAATGAAAATGGAGGTTCGGGTAGAAAACCCTTACCTTAAATTCAAATGTTCCACTCTTGACCTTATGGTTCTGAAATATGAAATTAGACTCATTAATAACATAATTAAAATGATATTAGACATTTATTTATTTATCATAATTTTTTAGTTCAATTATATGCTTATTGATAAATTATAATATTGAATTTTGTCATTTCAAAGTGTTTGTTTTCTTGATTTTCAGAATCAGTTCACTTGTTTTTGAGAAATGGAATTCATGTGGAATGGATTTAAATCTCAAGAAATTAATTTTCACATTATTTATAAATATCCATTGGTGTTAATGTTCAGTTATATAATTTTGTTACATGGAGTGCGGATGAATCATTAAATGAAATATTAATGACAATATCTTAGATTTTTTAGAGGTATTTTGATTATTTGGATCTAGTGTGGTCATACGATTTAATATTATATACATAAAATAGTTCATGAATATTAAATAGGTTATAATGCATATATTATAGTATGGTTCAACAATAAAAATTCTTTCATGTCCAATAATAAAGGAGTAATGGAAAAACTATACTTCGTCGTCCACGATGGTTGTAAATTAGAACCTCACAGTCGATGATTTCATTAATAAAAGATATAGATATTAAGAATATTTATTATGGATATTAAATTTACACAGTATAATTCTACTATATAGATGATATAGGGGTTATAAGGATCAATTGGACAAAGGAGGTTTTTATAGAATAAGAAAAAACGATATATTGAAATGAAACTAAATGAAAAAGATATATGATTTAACTCTTGCAATAACCTCCTTGAGACCATACTTAAGAGAAGGGGTTTTGGTATTTTTGAAATACCAATAGCTAATAGATGTGGTAAGTGACTATGTAAGGGTATTTGTGTAGATCGTAAACAAGGAACAAGTCATGAGAGAATTGAAGATAAGAGGGGGTGAGTGGGAGAGGATATAGTGGATGAGAGGAATGGATTTTGAATATTTTATGCATTATTTTTTTATTCCATAAATAACACCAATAGTGATTATTAATGTGTCCCATAATAGTAATAAGTTCTTTTGAGTTAGAACCTAGTGGGCTTACATCATCCTTACAACACTAATGACCCAACAAATCATGTATTTACCATTTATTGTAATGTATCATATATTATTATTCACAAAAATAAAATTATTTTAGAGAAATCCCAAAAACATACCCCACCGATTTTTCACTTATAGAATTAAAAAATTAAATCCATTTTTTGAAATTATTTTTCTATATAATTTAATTCTAATTTTTAATTACTATCATTATTTATTCCAAAAACAACATTAAAACTATATCTCATTTTATAACAAGTTGAAAATTTAATCATGGTCCCATAAAATTATCTTATAACTATAAGAAAATAATGTATCATTGTATGAATAATTTTTTTGAAATTGAATTTCAATTTTAAATTATTAAATTAATCATGAAATTTTAATTAAAATATTCATTACAAACAAGAATAACAATACTCATAATATGATCATTAATCAATTATAATTTTTCTAATTATTATTTATACACTTATAGGTGATGTTAATATTGTTCCGGATGAATTAATTGTTATTACTATTCATAAGGATTTGTTACTATTCATAAGTGTATATTACTATTCATCAATAACTAAATTTGTCTTATCATACTGTAAGTATCCTACTAAATTATACCATGCTTGTCATTTATTGAAATTCAAATCATAGACGTGGAAAAATCTTGTTTACTACCTAGGTTATAAAAAGTGGTATTACTTAGAGACTAAATGTTTCCAAAATTTAAGATTATATTTATTTAAAAAATCATGGGATGTTATAATGCTTTTAGAATTTTTTATAGGATGAATCAGTCTTCCCCTCCTCACCTCCCATGGATTTCAAAATAAGTAAGGATATGTGTAATTCAATTACATCTCTCACTGTATTCATTTGGGGTTCGACAAATGTAAGCCATGGGACAATGTATGCTATGAGTTATTCAGTTCTATTTCTACAACTTGTTTCTCACACAGAGAATGAATCACAGGGGCTTAGAGGCTAACACTGATCATGAAAAACACATCATATCTCCACAATGGGTAGCTTCCATGAGTAATCCCCAGCCAACTGTGCAGCTTTCGTACCTATTCCCCAATCATATTATCCATGGTCCTCTTCAATGGGTAAGTCCATTCTACATCGTATCTACCGAATATGAATCTTTCATGTGTAATCACCATCTAATAGGTCAACTTCCATGCATAATCCCCAATAACATGCTACATTTCTATGGGCCTCCTCCTTAGTTTTTTACCTCAATTTCCCATTCTAAAATAAATAGTATTCTATTCCAAAATAAATGAGATATTTAGGTAGCCTTATTGAAGATTAATCTGAACACTATACCCAAAAATCCATCCTCCTCATCCAATCCAACCATTTCTATCCTAATTTTCCTAGGGATTCTACTTCTTGGTAAGATCATGCCACCAAAAAGGAAGATTACATGTGTAATCCCCACACAGTCTTTTTAACTGCATATAGTTTTAACCCTTCCATGAATGATTGTTATCTATGGTTCGTCTCAATGGTTCAATCCCACCAAACGGTAATCCCTGGATCCCCTTTCTAAGGGTTTCACCTCCCTAATCCAACTACAGTAGTTTCTAGATCTAGAATTATAGTTTTAAAACATCCCTTTGGGAGGCATGCCTCCTAGTCTCTACTCCCTAGATTGTCCAAGTCTATCCATCGATAAAAGATCCAATTGATCTATCATAGGGAAATACATCATTGATCAACCTCTGTAGGGTATTCTGATCCGTATCATTCAATATGTGCAAGTAGTAAAAGTAATGACCACTCTTTTACTACAACCTAATGATAAATAATGGATTCTTGAGTTGGAATCCTAGGACGATATTTTCATATATCATCTTCTAACTCATGATAAACATGGGATGCATATGGTGAAATCATTGGAAGATATTCCCTTTGTACTAGATACCCCATGATCAACATGGGACACCTTGGTTTTGTCACCTATGATGACTCCATGAGATGACCCTTAGTGGGAATAATATAGGTGACCAATGGTCCTAGAGGATAGAAATTCCAATTATTACCAAAAAGATTACTCTCTATAATGAATGGTGTTTCCATATCAAGAACCTTCAGAATGTCCAAATAGAATAAGTGTAATTAATTGGCATTAACAAATAGGTGGAAAAAAGAATGAGTTCCACAAGCATGTTTTAAATCTACTATTATGACTCATACTAGGAAATCAGGTCCACAGAGAAATCCATGTAATAATTAACTAACATTTCATCACCCGTTATTGATCAAGGATAATACATAACCAATTAAAGTGATGAATTCCACCAACAATTTAATGAAAAAATATAGGGAAATTAAATTGAGAGACCAGTGTCAGGTTAAAACGAATATAGAGTCATTCCCCAAAGAATGATTTAGAAACATAAACCATCCTATGGTAAAATTAATAACTCAAAGGTCTTGAGGTAGTCTCTATAGTCCAACTAAATTAACTTAATATTAATTTATCTATTGATTATATTCTACAATCCTAATATCATAAACCGAAATTTCATAAAAACTTTCTAGAAAATTGTAATAACATGGTTATGTTCATAGTCTATGTATACCATTGTTTGTGTGTGGGGGGGGGGATGGAAAATGAAGTACCCAAGTGGAATATTTACGAGGGTATAGTGAGGATGTGGGATTTATTTCAATAATATGAGATGTTTGAATAGTTATTGTGTTTTAAAGGTGATGATTGTTGAACTATTCTTATTTTAAAATAATGTTACCAATTTCATTAAGAGAATCAATGTATTTTATTTCTATTAAATAATATCCTTTGATAATTATTATCAATTATCAGTAGAAAATATAAATATATATGTTTTCAGTGTATAAATTTTTGGAGGAAGCACCAAATTTCGGATAGAGGAAGGATGAAGATAAATTTAATCATTTTTTTCTTTAAATAGTTTTTTTCTACGTACATTTATTGGGACATTATTAAAAATATGGTAACTTTCCATGATGAGGACCCAAATGAATCCAATATAAATATGCGAGGTGGCATCAACAACTAAGTAGATAAAACTCATGGGATTTAGTGGGGGATAGTTATAGCTAATATAGGATATAACAGAGGACTACTTGGGAAGGCATGTTGGGTATTCTATTCACATAAAAAGTGTGTAATGTGATTTTTATGGGGACATGAAAGTGAGGAAAACCCCATATATGTGTGTGTTGTGTTTGGTTATAGACACCAATACTAGAAAAAAAAATTTAGAAGAAGTGGCAAGGAATACTAATCACTGCGAGAAAAAGAACATTTTCATTGTTAGATAAAATCATGATGGTCACTATCAATCCATAATTTAAAAAATTAATAGAATAATAACCACTTAATGAGATCCATCCAAGAGATTTGATCGATGCCAACACTTTATCTGTTACATGGGATCTCACCCAAATATTTCACATGCATTGTAGTTCATGTCCACAACTCTAATGATTGAACATGAGGTCTCCATTTTCACTATGAGGATATAATTTTTAGTTAAGGATGTAATGAACATCCATGCATGTAATCTATGACATTCATAGAAAAATCTATTTGAATACAACTACTAAAAAATGATGATGATATGAATATAAAAAATGTCGTTCATGTAGGAAGAAGTTCGAGCATTAAAAAATAGGATTATGTGATGAAATCTTTCTTGTGATTCTGGTATCATGGATGGAGGTTTCATCATGTAATAATGTACCGCATGTTTTTCAACATCAAATTATTTTATTTTACAAATTATTTGGTAATATTAATATCATTCATTTCATGAAATAAATTATGATTGATTATTATTTCATTAAAATTGGAGGAATATGTTAGTGAAGGATAAAAAAGAGGCAGTGATCCTTTCCTATAAAAGGGGGATGAGTCAAAGCATAAGAGTTTTTGTTTCCCCTTGAGAAAGAAAATTATTTTTCTTGAAAAAATAGAGCATATGTGAAACTCTTGTTTCACATAGTGGATATGTGTGATCCCTACATAGATATTTGGATGAAATCACTATCCCATGTACAATGCATGTGATTTTTACATTTAGTCTTACATTATAGAGTTTGATGTGATCCATGAAGAAAGCCATAATTCATGAAGAATAAACCCCATTTGATTACGATCATTACATGGATGAAGAAGAAGTTTTGTGTGCCAATTTTCAGTAGTGTGAAGAACATGTTACACTTATAGTTCTTTCAATTACTTATAGAAGGAAGATGTTATTATGTAATCTATTGGTACATGAATAATAGTTAGAAAATAAAATCAAACAAGTTATTTATGTGAATAAGAATACGTATTGTTATGTAATATAATTTTAATGAATGAATTTGAAGACATGCTATGTGAAACATATACATGAAATATTCAAACATGAATAAAATGAATTTTGTATTTATGAATCCCATATAGAACTATATTCTTGTATGAGTTTTCATATTATAAAATTTTTAGGTATTTTTAATAACTGATCTACACTTAATTGAGTTATGCATGTGATAAGAGATATGAATTTGAAGAGAAACATTATATAAAGCATAGTTGTGTGTGAATTGTGAATTATATATCATGGAATATATATTTCTATGTTTTGGGATATTGATACTAGAAATTCCGTATACTAGAAATATCAATGAGTATAACAATTTGATAATTTATAACAATGGAATGTGTAAAAAGATGACTATACTAATATTAAATTAGACCAGTTTGTTAAACTATAAAGAAGAACATGCCCAAATGATCACTACATCAGAAGTATATTGATGTTTAATACCTATTCAAAATATTATGGTAATACCATTGATGAATCTATAAGAATATAGTCTAAAAATCAGATCTTCTTAAATGATATAACTACTAGAGGGAGTTTGTTTAATGAACATTGGTTGAATTCATGTTTAAAGTTATCACCAAGAGATTTCATATTAGGATTTTTTAGAGAATGCATATATATGTAATTATTTTTCTTTACTAGTATATAATATGTCTATCGAATCGTCAAAAACATAGAAATAATATATTCACCCACATTAGGGTGGAACATTGTCATAATATGGTGTACTGTATTTCATTTACATTATATCATGCATGCAGTATAATTGTGTTTTTAAAGGGAATATCTATTCATACTAATAATTTTATAGATTAAAATTTAAATGGGGGTAAAAATTAAAGAAATGGCATCTATAAAATAAGTGTACACTAATTAACCAACCCTCTCAATGTATCATCATGATTAACTAGGGACTTCAAAAGTGTGGTATTATTTTATGAATCTATATTCTTAAACTGAACCTCTTAGACTTGATAGTGTCTTTATCCACGCAATATAATCTCACTATCTCACCTAATTTGCAGTATTAATTTGAAATATATTAGCATAATGTATTTACAAGGTTCATCTAGAAAGAATGACCAATTTATATTTTGGTTATATTCCCTAATATCTAATCACAATTATATTCACATGTTAATACAAATATATTTTGACAAAAACACCAACTATATTACACCAAAAATTAATTATACACACTAGTAAAAAACACTTTTAATAATTGGTTAAACACCATAATTAATAGCTCATCCAATTTTGATCCAGTGATAGAATGATCTCACTCTTCAAAAGAGGTGTTGCATTTCCACATTGGGGGGATCTATTTCCAAATGATTATAAAGATCCCATTTTCTCGTTTATATATTTTTCAATATTTTCATTGAAAACCTGGAACACTTATATTAGGTTCAAAACAACCTCAATTGTTTTAGTGAATTATATCTTCTCATCAGAAAAATAGACTTTCCTAAAGGTATTCTTATTTTATAAATGATTTGGCATCAAAATCTTTCTCAATCAACCTAATTGTGTAGTATTGAGGCACATAAATTTATTCTTCAATAATAATTGTGTCAAACTACACAATTTATTCATTCTCTTCTGAATATATATTTTCTTTTCTACATGAATATCATTTCCAGGATTTCAGATGCATGATAATTTCCTATAAACCTAGTCTTAAATTTCCTATAAACCTTTTCATAGAACCATATGTAGCCTTAATTTATCTTAAATTACACTTATGTGGCTTATAAAGACCATGAGATTACCTTTATGCATGTGAAGTACCATGAGAAAATCATTTACATATGAATTATATAAAATTTATGAATCTCATTTAATGCAATATTATCATTATGAATTTCATGAACATAATGTAACCATTATTCTAGTATTGAACCAGCATTACACATTTTGTAACTACCTTTAAATATGTATTAAAACCCAAGAGTTACCTTTACAAAAGTCCACTACTAAACCTTATATTGTTATAAATTCTCATACACAACTATTTTGTTTTTTCAGGTTACCTTTTAATGATATTACATACTACATTTACACAGGTAGTTCATATCATGGTATTAAATTTTGTACCTAGTAAAATTCAGAGGTTACCTTTACCTATGTATAAAATATTTATCAAAATTATCTTTAGGTTTCTTAATCAATATCGTGGCCTTTCTTCTTCCATATATTATTGTAAATAGTATTTCATCACCCATCAGTACATTTATTTTACATAAATATCACCTCATAAATAATCACAATTTATATTTCCACTTTTTATTGAACCTCTCCAAAAGGTTTCTTTAAGACATCATCTTCAATTATCAATTTTTTAATATACTAATTAAGTATCCGCATAACACCCCATCCCATATTAACCTCAATACAAACATTATTTTATAAAATATATGACTTATCCAATGGGAAGAAAAATATAACCATATAGATTTGTTGTTAATAAATAAAAAAATTTAGTCATCATTATCTTTAAACAACATTCTCTTCCCATACTTATTAAAAATAAAATCAACAGTTTTATATAGGGTTTTCAAAATTCATATTATTTTATTAAACAATTCACATCCATCTCACTCATCTCACTTTTCACATTTGAATAATAGCCTTTAACCTCTTGAGAGAAAGATGAAACCACGTGGATATTTTCGTAAACATACATAATATAATGAACTCTATTTCTATATGGGGTAACCAAATGTAGAATATAAGATATATATAAACAAGTTCTTCAATTTTTTCTATAAAATTACCTTCATGTGATACCATATGTATAACTCATTTTAGGAGATGTTCATATATATTCATTATGAAATATATTTGATCTTACACACATCCAAAAAAACACATAAAAAATTTCAGGTGAAAAGTATAAAACTACCATGTCTCTCATATTTACATCATCCCCCACACCCATCATAAAATTGTTTTATATAAAACAAAGTAAGGGATTATTAGTGTGATTGGAATACATATTTTTATTTTCACTACATTCTAGAATTCCAAGTCATAGAAATTTGGATATCATCACCAAATTTTTTATCTCATAATGGTATGAACATATTTAATTAAACTAATGGAAACTATGAATACCCTGAAGAAAATATTATATTATATTTTAAAATGACATCCTCAGACAAATCCTTCAATTACCTCCACGTTATCTCATAGAAAAATGGAATTACAAGGAGAATATTTATTATTTTAGAAGAAATATTTAAGATAAAAGTTCTCTCACATTTTTCTACATATCTTTTATTGAAATAACTTTAATTATTTTCTTATAAATATTATTAATAATATTTTTACTCATATTCTCTTGAACTTATTTCTCATGTAAGGTAGTTTTCTTTTTCAAATTCATAAGTAAAGGAAAAATTATTTACTGGTTCATCCATGGATAACTTCATCACTTTTTCTAGTGTAGGATGAATATTCAATCATTTATTAATTTCTTGTACAACCTACCCAAATAATTCAAAACTATTATCCTTGATTTTTTGTCACCATTTTTAGATGAAACATAATGTATGTATGTTATTTCTTTTATCAACAAATTATGTTTTGGTGGAATAGATTTTGAGTTAATCTGGTCACATTTTTCTTTCCTAGTGTTTCTCTGGTTTTATCATCTAAATTCCCACTTGGTTCTTACATCCTACTTATAAACTAAAAATTATACCAAGAAGTGATATTATTGTGACTATATCAACATCAACAATAGTGGAATCCTTGAAAATATCATTTTCTAGGATGAATATAGTTTTTTATAGAATTATATTGATTTTGTTCTAATGAAATATGATCCTTATTTTTTCCTTCAGAAATGAGGTTTACATTTTAATTTTTCCCTTCGTTTGACATTGAATGTTGCATCTCATTTTTCTTATTCCAAAAAAACATATATTTTGTTTTCTGATGTCTACAATAATTGAAATAACAATTTGTTTAGAAATACACACAGTATGGATTTAACTTGTTCCCTAGAAAATTTAACTTTATAAATTTTAGAAGAGTAAATATTAAACACCACTAACATCTTGATTTCTTCCCTACAATTATTCAACTTATTTTAAAAAAAATAAACATGAATTATTTCTTGGAAAACTACTATTCATTAGAAGTAATTTTTACTCAAGATATATTACTATATTTTCATTCTTAGATAGTGTTATTTTATACAGCTTGATCTCTTTAATATAATCTAATTTACTCTTAATACATTTTTATCACCTACATTTTTTATCTATTCTAATTCCTAATATCATTTATAAGTTGTTTGTTTCTATCAAGAAAAACATCAAAATATTCAATAAGAATCCATTTCTGATTAGTTCATTCATTACCATTATCATTAATGATTGTTAAATATTACAATTTAAAAAACAATCAGATAAATTAACCACATCTTCTAAAGAGTTAATTTATTAATAATACTCTTTCTTATCATTTCATATCATATTCATCATTATAACACCAGAATTATTCTTCTTATTTGTATACTTTTTTTATTTTGGGGTCTCTCAACATTTTCATCAGAGTTAAATTCAATGACCTTTTGATTTTTATTATTATTTGAAAAATGTATAATGAAATTATAATTATAGAACTTTAGTGATTTTTTTAATCTTCCTTTTGGTTTTTTCTTTTTTGAATCATTTTTATATTAGATAAATAATAACATTTAGATATCCATTATATTTATCATTTGAATTTTGGTATTCTTAAACCTCATACATTTTAAATTTCTTTCTTTTTCTCATAGAATCCAATTTTATAGAATCATTTTATTTCTTCATGAATGATAGTACCATTATAATATATTACATTACAAGAATATTGTGAATTTTAGTAAGTGAACAGTATTACATATCATCTAAAATATATACATTGGAATAAAATTTATCCTATAAATTTATCACATAAATTTTTATTATGGTATAATTATCTATATTATCACCATATCCTATAATATTTATGACAATATCATTCATCCCAGTGAAATTTTTATCTATATTATCATCATAATATATTTTAATCCTTTCAAATATACGCATAAAAACATTAATCTTATCTTCCATGAATTTGATATTTTGTTCACAGACACTCAATGTTTTATCCCAAATTTCATTAGTAGTTTGAAGAACAATAACATTTTGTATTAGAAATCTGATAGTTACATAAAAATATATTTATTTGGGTTACATATATGACCATATTCCACTAGTATAGGTAATAAGATAACCGTCAATAATGTGTCAAGAAACTATTGGGGTAGTATCTGAAACTTCTAGGTTAAGCGAATAGAGATAGAATGACACATTATTCCTCCAAATATTGTAGTTCAAGCCAACCATGTTATGTAATCCTAAAATATTAGTTTATTTTGATCTATGTATTCTAATTTTATTTATTTTCATCTATAATGTGGAACTTTATTCTGACACTACTTGAAGATCCCTCTCCAAAAAGACCACTATGGGGGGACTAATATAAAATATGTTTTAACATTGCTACAACTGAACATTTTTAGTGAAAAAACTATTTTGAATACTAAATCATGATTATAAGTCCTTGTATTTTGTTAGTGGTGGAAAGCCATTGATAAATGTTTCATTTATTAGCGCTACTGATGGGCCAAATAAAGGGGGTCCTTTATCACTACTGAAAAGTGCTAATAAAGGAAACCTTCATCAATAATAAAAAAGTTCAAAAAATGTCCCTTAATTAGATATTTTTAGCATTAATAAAGGACACCTTTAACTTCCCATTCAATATGATTACTTATGATACCCTTTATGAGTGCTTTTAAAACCACTGATAAAGTAGAATTCTATAGGGTGTTGACAAATTTATAGAACAATACAGTATATGAAAAAAAGAAAAAAATTGTTCTAAATATATACTTTTTATGAAATGTAGTGTATATAGAATATTTTATAAATTTTAGAAATTGGTTCTAAAAATTACATGAGTAATAAAATTTATCACAGACATTAAAAAACATCAATGTTCCTTTTTCATTATGGCCAACCCCCACTCATAATATTGCATAAAAAATACCCCAGACTAAAAAAATTAATCCAAATATATAAGAAATCAAGTCATATGTTCATATTACTATAATGGAACAAATTAAACAAAATGATTCAATTTTAAATAAAATTTTGAGTCATACCGGAACAACTTGTGTCAGAATGAGTTGTAGTTAATTTTGGCATGTCACACCATTTCTGGTACATCTTCAAGAATAATCTCTAATAAAATTAGGTAAATAAGGAATAGATAAATATGATAAGGTAATTTATTAAGTGACTATAGATAAAATGACAAGAAAAAAACATCAGCACATTTTCACAATTTTGGTGATGTGGTGTTCAATTTAAGATAAAATGGAACTTATATATTGATAAAATGCAGATCGGGTCATAATGATCACATCGTGTGTCAGAATGACATGTGGTAAAATTATTTATGTATCAAATTACGAATGGATAATTTTTAAAAATTTTTAATACATCCCAAATTAGTAATCGTGGTATTTAGTATGCCACATATCTCTTTTACAAAAAATTTATCTTATAATAGAAACACACAATCTTAGTAATACCATTCACATCGTGTGTTATTTTGATGTGGTAATAATTCATATATATATATATATATATAACATAAATTATGAATCACTGAATTAAATTATCTCGATAATAAGAGCCCATTTTCTCATTTTTCAATGATTGACTCACATCTTGAAATAAAAGGTTAAATTTAAACTAATAACTAAAATTTTGAGTCATACCAAGAACATAATGTATCATATAAATGTGTGGATGATTATTACATGTCAAAAATGACTTTTGGAAAATTTTACCAAACTATAAAAATTATCCAAATGCACTTTCATAGTTTTTGGTATGTCATTAATCTTTTATACTAAAATTAATGACAATTTCAAAAAAATGCTCACCCTTGTAGTCATACCAGTCACACATTTCTCATATTGGGTTAAGGGTAATTACTAATTGTCAAAAATGACTTATGGATCATTTTTATAATATAAAAACCAATTAAAATTCATTTTATGGGTTTTAAATATGACACTTGTATTTTTTTACTAGAAGGTCTTTTAAAACTAGAAACTCACATTTTGGTCATTTTGGTCACATTGTGGGTCGTTTTAATCCGATACTAATTCCTACACATTAAAAAACGACTTATGAATAATTATAACAAATTATCTGGATAATTTGATGATTTTTTAATTGTTTTTAGTGAGTGATATATGTTTTCAACTAAAATGTCTATTTTAAACTCGTAACAGACACTATGAGTAATACCACTAACAACATGCATCTGATTGATGATCAAATGAATATTACATTTCCAAAATTACTTTTTTTTATCATTTTTAAAAATTAAAAAAATATACAAGATTCATTTGATCGGTTTTTAGTAGGTCACATGTCTTTTTTACTAAAATTAATGTAAATTTTAAGTAAAAAGACACAATTAAAGTCATACCAGTCCCACCATCCTTTTGATTTAGGTGTTTATAATTCCTATAAATTAAAATATACTTATGGATTGAATTACTAATGTATCATAATAATACTAATATGTTTTCATGATTTTGAGTATGTCACTAATAATTTTTAACAACATTATTGTAAATTTTAAATAAAAAAGAACATGGAGTCATAAAGGAAAAATCATGAATCAGATTGAGGTGAGGATAATTTATACATGTCATAAATGACATATGGATAATTTTACTAAAGTATCAAAAAAATATGAAATCTTTTTTTTAGTTTTGTGTATATCAATATTATATTTTACTTAAATAAATTTTAATTTAAAATAAAAGATTCATTTAGAGTCATACCGATCATACCGTGTGTTCGATTTAGATGATGTTGATTTATAAAAATAAAAAATGATGTAAATATCATTATCCAATGGTATCAAGACAATACTAATGCATTTTTTTTGGTTTTGAGTATATCACTTGTCTTTTTTAGTAAAATTTCATATCATATTGGAAACATGCACTTTGATTTATACTAGTCAAATCGTGAGCCGATTTAAAGGAGACTGATTCCTATATGTAACGAATGAATTATTTTACAATGTTCGTAAATTGTAAAGATAGATCAAGTTAGTTTTCTAGGTTTTAGTGATTGACAAACTTTATGAACTAAAATGTCATTTTAAACTGATAACGAAAACATTGAGTTAAATCAACCATACCATGCATTGGATTGAGGTGTGACACATTCCTCACCATCAAAAATGACTAATAGATATTTTTATTAATGTATAAAAATAATCATAACGTTTTTATCAATTTTTAGTATTTCACTTTCCTTTTTTACTAAAGTTAAAATCAATTTCAAATAAAAAGACATTGTAAAAGTCATATGGGGAAGACAGTGTATCAGATTGTGGTTTGACTGATTCAAACACATCAAAAATGGATATTCTATCATTTTAAATATTTATTAAAACAATCTCAATGAGTATTCTCAATTTTTATTATGTCACATGACTTTTTTTAATAAAAAATTGTAGATTTTAAATAAAAAGTCACTCTTAGAGTCATACTAAGAACACCATGTATCGAATTGAGGTGAGGTCGATTTAAACACAACAGAAAATGACTTTGTATAATTTTTTTGAAGTATCAATATAATAATAATGTGTTTTCTTTGTTATGAGTATGTCATCTGTCTTTTTTCTAATATTAATGTTAATTTTAAATTAAGAGACACACATTGAGTCATATTGTTACCATTGTGTGTAATATTTAGAGGTGACTGATTATAAAAATTAAAAATGTCATTTGGATTATTTTTTAATGTTTCAAAAAAATAAAAATGTGTTATCTCTGCTTTTATAATGTTGCTTATTTTATTAAAATTATTATGAATTTTAAATAAAATACAGACATAGAGTCATACTGGTAACACCATTCATCAGATTGTGGTGCAAATAATTCCTAATATACCCCCAATGAATTATGGTTAATTTACCTAAATTATAAATATAGTTAATATTAATTTTCCCTTTTGTTGTATGTCACCTGTTTTTTCTTCTAAAATGTCATTTTAAAATTAAGACATGCACTTTGATTCATACTATTCATTTAGTGTGTATGTTGTATATGAGACTTATTCTGACACATCATAAATTTATTATGAATATGTTTCTGAAATTATCATGATAATTCATGTATGTTCACTTAGTTTTCAGTGAGTTACATGCTTTTTGAACTAAAATGTCAATTTTAATCTAATAATGGACAGTTTTGGTCAAATAGGCAACAACATGTGTTGAATTGAGGTGAGGCTCGTTTCTACACATCAAAAATGATTCATTGATCATTTTACTAATGTTTCAAAATAATATTAATTATTGTACTCAGTTTTGAGTACGCTAGTTGACTTTTTATAAAAACTAATTTTGATTTAAAATAAGTCACACTTGGGGTCATATTTTCCATAAAATGTATCATATATAGGGGTCGTTGATTCTAATACATAAAAAATGACATATAAACAATATGAATAATTAATAAAAACAATTATAATGTGTTTGATTAGTTTTTATTATGTCACAAGATTTTTTTACAGAATTATCATTTTGAATAGAAAACACCCACATTGAGTCTTACTGGACACATCGTGAGTCAGTATGACTCGAGTATAATTCCTACATGTTAGAAATGTAATAGGAATCATTTTTTTATAAATTATTGTGATAATAGAAGATTTTATACTTGGTTTTATGAGTGACACACTTCTTAACTAAAATTTAAATTTCAATCTAATAATGGACACTTTGATTAATACCACGAACATCATGCATCACATTGATTTGACGACGATACCTATATGTCCAAATTCTCTTAAAGATCATTTAAAAAAATTATAAAAAATTATGAATGAATATTCATGGTTTTGAATATGTCACTTATTTTTTTCTAAAATTAATATCAATAGTAAATAAAAAGCCACCCATGGAGCCATACCAGAGACACTGTTTATCAGATTGAGGTGATGAAAATTCCTACACATCACAAATGAAATATAAATCGTTTTCATAAATTATAAAATAATTATGTATGTGATTTATCTTATTTGAGTATGATAACTATATTTTTTTTCTAAAACTAATGTCACTTTTAAATAAAAGGAAACACTTGAAGTCATACCATAAACATCAAGATTATTATTGAGGTGTATGTAATTCCTACTAGTCATGAATGACTTCTGGATTATTTCCATAAATTATTATGACAATATGAATGTGTTTTCCTAGTTTTGTGTATTTTTTTATAATTTTAACTAAAATGAAAATTATAAACCAAAATATATATTTTGAGTCTTATTGAGAACATCGTGCATTGTATTGAGGTTCAAATTCTTGAGTATATGTGGGTGTTTTTCATTCAATTAGTAGCAATAAGATAGAAAAGAAAGAACATATTCCATATTTTCTTTTTTAATATAGACTATTGAAATCAATACACAACTTCGCAAAAGATCTACACAAAACTAAATATTTATTAGATAAAATTAATATGGAAATTAACATAAAAATATTAGATAAAATTCTGGAAAATTTAAATATATAAGATCTAGTAATTCAAATTTTAGAAATTTCTATATACATTCATGACCCATTTCCTTGTTTCCATTATCTTAGTTGCAGCTATGAAGTGTGATCTCTAACCATCTTGAGAATAATTGAGAAAAATAATAAACCTATATTAGAAAACAATTCTTATGTTAGAAATAATATAAATAAATAAATTTAACATAAATATGAAATAGTACATTAATAAAATGTCATTTTTAAAATGAAACCACACTATTTGAGTCATACCAAGTATGTTATGTGTCACAATGAGGTATGGTTGATTCCAACATATCATAAATTATTGAGGGATCCTGGTGTTAAGGTATTCAAAAAAATTTAATGTTTTTTAATTGGTTTTGTGTATGTCACTTTTCTATTTTAATAAAATGTCCTTTTTAAACTCAATCCAAAAAAGTTGAGTAATAAATGTTACACTGTGCATCTAATTGATGTCTAGTCAATTAATATACATAAAAAATGATTTATGTATCTTGTCACGACCCGTCCTCAGGGCCCGTGCCGTAACTACCCCATGCCCGCCTTCCATTGGCCAGGGGCAGGCGACTAGAAGCAAGGCATAAATCTCGGAAAAAGGGAAGGCATTGCCTTTGTAAAGTAAACCACAAACACCACAGAGAAAGAATGAAGAAGTAAACACTAAGTAAAAACTGAGTACAAAAGTAAGTGCGGAAAGTATGTGGGCTAGTATACAAGCCCAAACTGAAATTAAAGTAAAATTGGAAGGGAAAACATCAACTGAAAAGTAAAGCCGCAACGCCGAGCTGTCCACTAGAAATCCCACCTGAAGGTTGGGTACAGATAGCATCCACTGCTCATTGGGTCTAGCCGACCGCTCTGAGTACGTCCCGCCCAGTGGTCCACCTCCAGGTACCATCCTACTCCGCAAGCCTCATCCACGATCAGTGTTGTTCGTTGTCTGCATCCAACACAACGTACTGCGGGCATAGCCCGTGCAGGGATGAGTATAAGCTACTCGCTAGGGACCCCGAGACCCCCGATGGTCTCCCAGAATCCACAAAGGATAATCCAAAAATGAATTATACAATCTCAAAGTAATATTTGACACTGCTTAGGTATATTCCCATACATATACCTAAGTCATCAATTCTCATTCGGCTCCAACATCCGAGCCCAAGTACTACCCAGTCCACAGAGGAAAGCAAAATGTAAATCCACACAGGATAGCACAACACAATCCAAAAAGGAAAGAAAAACAGGATTCAGCTCACACAGGTATACTTCTTCATATGATGATAATGATGACCAGATATTGTCACTGATTCATCTAAGCTGTCAGACCCACAAAGGATCGATAGGTACTAACCCACGCAATGACCCACAAAGGATCTGACCCACAAAGGATCGATAGGTAACTAACCCCCGCAATGTCCCACAAAGGTTCTGACCCACAAAGGATCGATAGGTAACTAACCCCCGCAATGACCCACACAGGATCGGACCCACACAGGATCGATAGATAACTAACCCCCACAATGACCCACAAAGGATCTGACCCCACAAAGGATCGATAGGTAACTAAACCTCGTAATGACCCACACAGGATCGGACCCACATAGGATCTGTAGGCGCTGGCCCACACAGGACCGCTGAGCGCTGACCCACACAGGATCGGACCCACACAGGATCGGTAGCACTGACCCACATAGGATCCCTGAGTGCTGTAGTCGTCGCCGTCGAATCCACTTAGGATCTCTGCACAGTCATCGTCGAAGTCGCAGCCAGCTCTAGGGTTCCCGCACACAACAAACTCGTTCGGGAGGGTCCGCTCCACTAGCCGAGAGGCCGATACATCAACTGAAACATTGTCCAGAGTTGATGTTTCCCAAATTTCCGTATCGTCAACAGGAACTCAATGTCCCAGACGGCGCGTCAATCAGACGCCGGGCCTGAGAGTTATTGGCTTTTTCGTTCCAGGGGCCCTGTTGGTTTTTAAGGCAAAACCAACCCGACCATACTCCACCTGCGTCCAAACCTCGGGCGGAGTAAGACAAAAGATCCGTCTCACTTAGAGGAATTCAACAAAGTCGACGGCATGTCAATCGGACGTCCGAAGCTCATGATATGAGCGTTTCTGCTCCGAGGGTCTAGTTGGTTTCGTGTACGAACCAACCCGGCCGAACCCAATGTATTCCGAGACATTGAGTGTGATATACCGAAACGTCTATCTCAATCCATGGATCGCATTGACACTGACCGCGCGTCCTTCGGAGGCCCGTAGCTCATCCTATGAGAAAAATACCAAAAGGACCGGAAACGGGGGGTCTGGGCCAGGACCGACCGGGCCGGGGCGCGACCCGGCAGGCCGGGTCTGTCCGGGCCCAGACCCCCCGTTTCCGGGCGTTTTTGATCTTTTTCTCATAGAATAGGCTATGGGCCTCCGAACGACCCGCTGTCAGTGGCAATACGATCCTTGGACCGATAAAGTCGTTTTGGTATATCACACTCAAGGTCTCGGAATACTTTGGGTTCGGCCGAGTTGGTTCGTACACGAAACCAACCAGGCCCCCAGAGCGGAAACGCTCATATCTTGAGCTTCGGACGTCCAATTGACGTGCTGTAAACTTTTTTTAATTCCTCTAAGTGATAGGGATATTTTGGATTAATCTGCCCAAGGTTTGGACGCAGGTGGAGTACGGTCGGGTTGGTTTTTCGTTAAACACCAATTGGGCCCCTAGAACGAAAAAGCCAATAACTCTCAGACCGGGCATCCGATTGACGCGCCTTCTGCGACATTGAGTTCCTGTTGATGATATGAAACTTTTGGATACATCAACTCTGGACTATGTGTAATTTGATGTATCAGCCTTTCGGCTCATGGAGCGGACCATCCCGAACGAGCTTACTGTGTGCGGGAACACTAGAGCTGGCTACGACTTCGACGATGACTGTGCAGAGATCCTCAGTGGATTCGACGACGATGACTACAGCACTCAGCGATCCTCTGTGGGTTAGTGCTACCGATCCTGTGTGGGTCTGATCCTATGTGGGTCAGTGCTCAGCAGTCCTGTGTGGGCCAGCGCCTACAGATCATGTGTGGGTCCGATCCTGTGTGGGTCATTGCGGGGGATAGTTACCTATCGATCCTTTGTGGGTCAGATCCTTTGTGGGTCATTGTGGAGGTTAGTTACCTATCGATCCTATGTGGGTCTGATCCTATGTGGGTCATTGCAGGGGTTAGTTACCTATCGATCCTTTGTGGGTCAGATCCTTGGTGGGTCATTGCGGGGGTTAGTTACTTATCGATCCTTTGTGGGTCATTGCGGGGGTTAGTACCTATCAATCCATGGTGGGTCCAACGGCTTAGATGAATTAGTGGAAATATCTGGTCATCATTATCATCATATGAAGAAGTATACATGTGTGAGCTGAATGCTGTTTTTCATTCCTTTGATGATTGTGTTGTGCTATCCTGTGTGGATTTACGTTTTTCTTTCTTGTTTGGACTGGGTTGTACTTGGGCTCGGATGTTGGAGCCGAACGAGAATTGATGACTTAGGTATATGTATGGGCATATACCTAAGCAGTGTCAGATGTTACTTCATGATTGTATCTTTCCTTTGTGGATTATCCTCTGTGGATTCTGGGAGACCATCGGGGGTCTCGGGGTCCCTACTGAGTAGCTTATTCTCACCCCTACACGGGCTATGCCCGAACTACATTGTGTTCGTTGTAGACGACAGACATCTCTGATTGTGGTTGAGGCTTACAGAGAAGGACAGTACCTGGAGGTGGACCACTGGGCGGGACGTACTCGGAGTGGTCGGCTGGACCTGAGGAGCAGTAGAGGTTATCTGTACCCACCCTTCCGGTGGGATTTCTAGTGGACAGCTCGGCATTGCGGCTTTACTTTTCAGTTGCTGTTTTCCCTTCGAGTTGTACTTTACTTTCAGTTTGGGCTTGTATACTGGCCCACTTACTTTCCGCACTTACTGTTGTACTCAGATATTAATTAGTGTTTACTTTTGCATGCTTTCTCTGTGGTGTTTGTGGTTTACTTTACAAAGGCAATGCCTACACTTTTTCCGAGATTTATGCCTTGGTGCTAGTCGCCAACCCCTGGCCTATGGAAGGCGGCCTTGGGGTAGTCACGGCATGGGCCCTGAGGATGGGTCATGACAAATTGGTATCAGAGGAGTTCGGTTCTACCACATAACATGGGACTCTGATATTTTTCTATGTGAAGCAATAGTGTTTAGCGTATTAGGTGTGGTTATTAGTCTAGGGAGTCCAGTGTTGGTGCGGCGGCCGACGTATCCGTACACCAGGACCCTGACTTCTAATTTCCGACTTAATGCACGAAAACATTAATTGCCTGTGTGTTTCTTGTTTTCATTGTGATTACTTTGTGTCAGCTCAGCAGGTATACTGTTCTGACCATGGGGCACATGTTTCTTTTCAGGATGGCCCCATGACGGCAGCCAGCTAGGGTTCCGAGAGTTGTACGTGATGACAGCCCACCGAGCGACGAGGCCTCGGTACATGGCCCTTTGACAGCTGAGGCACCAGCTGTACCTTTACCCACCGAGCCACCGATGCTTCCAGCCCCAACCGTTGATGATGCACGTCGCCTTACTGCACTGCATGAGTTCCAGCGCCAACGACCGCCCATGTTCCGCGGGTAGACGGACCCCCAGGCAGCCGAGGACTGGATGGAGGCAGTTGTACAAGTTTTCCGGTTAGTGAGAACACCAGCAGACCTCATGGTGATCCTCGCAGCGAGCCTACTGCACGCGGCAGTGGGCCAATGGTGGAGCTTGATTATCTAGGTGCACGATGAAGCATCGCTTCTCTGGACGGATTTTGAGGGCCTCTTCCGCTAAGAGTTCATCCCGGCCACCCTCCGTTTGGTGCGCATCTAGGAGCTTCTTCAGCTGCGGCATGGCAGCTTGACGGTCACCCAGTACTCGATGAGATTTACCGATCTCTCTTGATCCTCGACTGACATAGTACGAGACCCATTGTTCCGGGCCCATACCTTTGACCAGGGATTGAGACACGATATCAGGGAATCACTGATCTCCCTCACCATCCCGACCCAGGAAGGAGTAATGGAGCAAGCCCTTTTGATCGAGAGCTTCCTTGTTGAGACTTCATCAGCAGCAAGACCTACTGCGGGGCGGCACGTGGCAGAGTCTTCTGTAGCAGGAAGTCGACAGATGACTCAGGGGTCCAGGCAGACCAGACCCTCACGCAGACGACCTCAAGACAATGGCTCAGCAGTTCGGGGTACACAGCGTGGAGCCAGTCTTTCGAGAGTCAGACAATGCTACACATGCTGCGGGAAGGGCCACATGGCTCGTGACTGCCTGACCCACCATGCTGAGGAGCAGCAGACAGTTGAGGGGCCACCCAGGCAGAGGCAGAGGGTTGATCGTGGTGGTCCGCAGGGAGGAGGAGGACGAGGCAGAGGAGCTGGCCGTGCAGCAGGTGGTGGGCGACGCTTTGAGGCTCTACCACCACCACCACCAGGAGGTCCACCCCGACCACAGGGAGCTGGCAGTCATAGATAGGCACAACTCCAGGCAGCAGAGGCCTACGACCACGGCGTGCTCGAGATGATTCGAGGTACGATATGTGTCTATTCCACCCTTGCTGCAGTTCTTATAGACAAATGAGCAAGTCACTCTTTCATAGCTGCTGCCCTTATTCAGAGCTCAGAGATTTCGACAGAGCCGTTGGCTCGATCCTTACGGCTAGAGACTCCTATGGGAGCATACTCAATGATTACTCGCTCATGCCGGCAGTGTGAGCTTACTCTAGGTGGCGAGAGCTTCGGCTGGGATCTTCTTGTAGCAGCGTCGAGGCCTTACAACGTCTTCTTGGGCATGGATTGGTTATCTACATTCCATGCACAGATTGACTATATTAGGCGCACGGTGCGATGTGTACGCACCGACGGGAGCAGCTTCACCTTCACCAGTCAGAAGGGACCCTTTGTATCACAAGATGGACTTCCGCAGAGGAGGGTACAACCCATCAATCATCAGCTGGCTAGCCTCATCCTAAGAGCAGTTGATGTGCGGAGTCCTAGTTTTCCTGCAGTGGTGGATCAGTATGCAGACGTATTTCCCGACGACGTTCCAGGGCAACCTCCTCGCAGATAGGTAGAATTTTATATTGACCTGTACCCCGGGACAGCCCCGATATCGTCTCCAACATATCATACGTCCCCCGCTGAGCTTCGAGAGCTATGAGTATAGTTGGAAGACTTGCAGGGCAAGGGGTTCATCCGACGCATTGTTTCACCCTGGGCTTCCCCGATTTTGTTCGCCCAGAAGGCGGACAAGAGCATGCGACTTTGTGTCGACTATCGTCGCCTGAACCAGGTGACAGTGAGGAACAAGTATCCGCTACCGAGGATTGATGACCTCTTCGATCAGCTCAAGGGAGCACAGTGGTTCTCAAAGATAGACATCAGGTCTGGCTATCATCAGCTCAGAGTTCGAGACGAGGACATGCAGAAGACGGCCTTCAGATGTCGGTATGGCCACAATGAGTTTTTGGTTATACCATTTGGCGTAACCAATGCTCCCACAGTGTTCATGGCCATCATGAACATGATCTTTAATCCATACATTGATCGATTTGTTATGGTCTTCATCGACGGCATTTTGATTTACTCGACGACTGAGGTGGTGCACGCCTGCCACTTGCGTGTTGTACTGGACACACTCTGAGAGAACCAGCTTTATGGAACGCTCTCGAAGTGTCATTTCTGTATACGTGAGGTCCACTTCTTGGGACAAGTCATCTTTGATGAGGTAGTTACAGTGGATCCTTCGAAGGTCGAGGCAGTGCTAGCTTGGGAGCCACCCAGGAGCGTGACAGAGGTGCAGAGTTTATTGGGACTAGCTGGATACTATCAGAGATTTGTGAGAGACTTCTCCAGAGTTGCGACACCACTCTCAGCATTGAAGAAGAAGGGGAAACCCTTTGTGTTGTCAGACAGATGTCAGCATAGCTTCCAGTAGCCGAGATAGAGATTTACCAGCGCACCTATCTTGAGGTTGCCTGAGGAGGGAGTAGGGTACGTAGTCTACTGTGATGCATCAGGGACCGGACTCGGATGTGTCCTGATGCAGGATCGGGCAGTGATCACCTATGGATCACGTCAGTTGAGGCCGCATGAGTAGAACTACGCTACCCATGACCTGGATTTAGCAGCAGTGGTCTTCGCTCTGAAGACATGGTGAAACTATCTAATGGGCGAGCACTTTATAGTCTTTTCTAACCATCATAGTCTCAGGTACATCTTCTCTCAGAAGGACCTGAACATGAGACAATGACAATAGCTCGAGTTCCCCCAGGACCATGACTTTGAGATAGTCTATACTCCTGGGAAGGGGAACGTGGTAGCCAATGCTCTCAGCCGAAGGACGGGAATTTAGCTACTTGAGGAGGCGACAGAGCAGCTAGCCACTTTGCGGATATACATTGTGGATAGGGATGGAGTAGCCTTCCTTCAGTCTCTCACAGTCACCCCTCCACTACTACAGTGGTACAGAGAGGCACAACATGGGGCGCTGACTGTGAGATGTGGCGTGCATAGATATCCTCAGGACATGCACCTGATGGCTTCTCCTTTGTACCAGAGAACAACATCCTTTTCAGAGGGCGTACCTTGGTACCAGTTTCTTTACGGGAGGAAGTGCTGAGAGAGTTTCACAGTTCTCCCTTAGCAGTACATCTTGGAGTGGCGAAGATGTACCAGGATCTCAGACGATAGCACTGGTGGCCAGGCATGAAGAAGGCCGTGGCAGAGTTCGTCTCACGATGCCTCACCTGCCAGCAGGTGAAGGCAGAGCATCAGGTACCAGCAGTCTTGGTACAGCCCTTGGAGGTCCCGGAGTGGAAGTGGGACGAGATATCTATGGACTTCGTGACTGGACTTCCACGCACTTCCAGAGGTCATGACCCCATCTGGGTGATTGTCGACCGACTCACCAAGTCGGCTCACTTCTTACCCATCAGAGAGCAGGGCTCAGTGGAGAGCTTTGGATGTCTCTATGTTCAGGAGATTGTAAGGCTTCACGGTGTACCATCATCTATCGTCTCTGATCGAGATGCTCACTTTACTTCCCGGCTTTGGAAGAGATTGTAGGAGGCGTTCGGGACGCAGCTACGTCTGACCACCGCCTTTCACCCTCAAACGGATGGTCAGATGGAGAGGACCATTCAGACTCTCGAGGACATGCTCCGCGCATGTGTCCTCGACTTTGGTCACAGCTGGGAGGACCACCTACCCTTGGTGGAGTTTGCGTACAACAACAGCTACCACTCCACCATCAGGATGGCACCGTACGAGGCATTGTATGACAGACCTTGCATATCTCCATTGTGCTAGATAGACCCTAGGGAGTCAGCACTTGTGGGACCAGAGATGGTCCGATCCACGACAGAGAAGTTCCAGGTCATCCAGGAGCGGATGAGGACAGCTCAGAGTCGGCAGAAGTTTTATGCTGACAGGAGGCAGAGGCTATTAGAGTTCGAGGATGATGACCACATCTTCTTGTGTGTCTCACCTCGACATGGATTATGGAGATTTGGCCATGGAAGAAAGTTTTCTCCATGCTTCATCAGACCATTCCAGGTCCTCAGAAGGATTTGCGAGGTGGCTTATCACCTGGCTCTACCACCTCAGTTGCATCGGTTGCACGACCTCTTCCACGTATCCCAGCTGAGGAGATACGTCCATGACCTGACACACATCATTGACCATGGGGAGCTAGACGTTGATGATGGGGAGACTTTTTGGAGGTCCCGGTGGAGATTGAGGATCGATAGGATCGGGTCCTACGTGGACGGTTGATTCCTCTTGTGCGCGTCAGATGGCAGCACGAGAACCTTCAGGAGAGCACTTGGGAGCGGGAGGCTCAGATGCGTGATCAGTACCCACTTTTTTCTTAATTTTACGGGTCATTACATATCTCTATTCAATATTTTATAAAAATAAAATCTCATTTTCTCATTTTGATCTATTTTTACACGTGTTTAAAATGAAAATAGAGCATTTATATTGAAAATGAATTCTTCATGGAATATCAACCACATCGAGTCTGTGATTGATGTGAATTAAATTTATACATATGAAAAATTCATTATGGATCATTTTAATATTGTAAGAAAACAATCTGAGATTTTTTTTTGGTATTGACTATTGTATTTGTGTTTTAAATTTAAATTACACTTTTTTTTATTAAAAAGAATTTCTTTGAGTCATACCTATCACATCGAGTGTCGGGATGATTTGTTGAAGATTACTACATGGGAAAATTTAATTATGGATCATTTTCATAATGATTGAAAACAATACATGCTCTTTTTTATGGTATCGACTATTTGAAATTTGTTTTAAACAAATGAGACACATATTTATTAAAAAATAGTTCTTTGAGTCATACTGAACACATCATGTGTCATATAGACATGTATTATTTCTATACATAAAAAATTTCTTATAGATAATTTCCCTAATGTTTAAAAATATTCCAATCACATTATCTCTATTTTGAGTATTTGATGTTTGTTTTGAAATAATGTGTAAATTTAACTAAATAAGTATCATATAAATATTTATAGAAATTAAAACAAAAACTATTATAAAATGATGAAAAAGTTAACTAAATAAGTTGAATGATGTCATCTGTTTATTATAAATGTTTACATTTTATCACCATGGATTATTCCCATTCATTTATAATCAAATCTATTACCTCTATTATGATTATCCATGAGAAAAAGAACAATGATAATATATATGTGTTATGAAATTACTTCTTCACACCCAAAATATATTTCATAGGTCGTTGCTCGTATTAGATCACAAACATATCATGTAATCGCTTAAATATTATGTCGACAAACATTCTGACACCATGTATGATGCCCACTCATCTCTAAACAAATTTATATCATCTTTTGAGTATTAAGGTTGTCAATAATCTTGGTAGTTTTGAGAAAACATAGACAAAAAAATTAATTCGAATTTTTTTTAATGAAATTATAATTAAATTCAGAAATTACCTATTCGGGGATGATGGTATTTTCATGATTTATGACCTATCTAAAAAAATTTCAAACACAACAACCAAAATCGTTGTTATTATATTGCTTTAGAAAATGCAAAAAATTGACCCAAACAACTGAATTATTTTGAAATATGTTATGATAGTTAAATATTTCTATATACACAATAATATATTCCCATTTGAAGGAATATATTGGTATTTTAATATTTAGTCCCCAACATTATGCCATAATTTTTCCTAAATTAAGTAACAGACATGTCATAAAACATCTCATTTAAATAATGTAAGAAACATATAAATTGAATTATATCATAAAAATGCTGAGTTTAGTATTTTAAAAATTTACAGTACACAACAAGCATGGTTAGTTTTTTGTTATGAAATGATTAGATCCAGATGATAAATATTTGGGGTATCTCGTTTGGGTGTGATCGATAACAAGTGCTTCCAAAAAATAAGATCAAATAAATAATGAAAAAATAAAAATATATTTTATGTGATTAGATTAAATATTATTACACATATATTATATACATAAATATGATTTTGACATTTTGTTTCTAAATTTCATCATTTAACTCCTCATTTTTCTTATCCATTTATTTATTCTTTAAAATATGATTCTTATATAGAAATGACCCTAGGGTTATTAAATAGAAATTGTTCATCACATAGAATTCCCTTAATATAGAAGTATTATAAACTCCAGTAGAAAATATGAACAATTGTTAACATTAATTAACATATTATATCATTATTTTGGAATGAAATATTATGAAAAATAACCTTATGTATTCATTCACAATTGAAAATCCTTATCATTCAATATTAGAATCATATTTATTGTCTTGAGACCAACTACGTATGTAATGAATGTTCTAAATATTTATGCTTCAAATGGAATATAATACATATATAAATTCTTAAATGCATTCTATTCATGATGTTGTAATGATAATATATGTTTCATTGTAATGGGAATAGATAAGGTACTCATGAAATATAATTTTGATTTCATTGTGTATTTACTATATTTTATTCATCTGAACTTCTATTTCAATATTGTTTTATCCTTTTGTGATACCATTCCTCACTTTAGACATTTTACCATCAGTTTTTATTTTTTTTTAATTTGACTTTTTTTAAGAACATACATCATGTATCATTATATGATTTTATGACCATGATAAGAAAATTATAATAGCATCATTGACCATTGAAATATTCAATATATCATGTTCTACATGAAAATCAGTGGTTACCTCTTGAGTTTCCTCAATCCTCAATCCTCACTCTCATGTGATATTTCTGTATTATATTATTATGTTGATTTTCTTCTAGGATATTACAAAATATACTCATCACAACAGGGTGTTGTGTGGGTGTTGAGAGATATAAATAAGGTATAACTTCAGTCTACAATATTATTATAATATAAATTTATAATAAGTTTTATTATTCACATATAGGATAATGAGTAATGAAAAAATTGATTAGATCTGGTAATCTATACAATTGAGGGAAATGACTGGCCTCAAATTCAGTAAGTTAAATTGGTTTTTTATGTTCCAATATTTGTTCAAACATCAGTTTCATTTGATCCCTTCTTAAATTTTGGTCTATGAAACAAGTCCAGACAATATATATTTCAAATAATATATATTTTTCTTTTATCCATTCATCATATTATATGTCAAATTTTAGGGTTTTTTTGATCTCAATATATGTTTATGGATAAACTCCAAAACCTACAGCTGTAATGAGACCCTATTGTTCCAACCGCTTCAAGGATATTGAAAGTATTTTTTCATCATGTAAGATCACTTCCAATTATTGTTTCTAAAATGTATAAAAAAATATAAACATAAATAGATATTTTTGAGTAATAATGTTATAAATCATAATTAATTACAGTTTTTTCATACCTATACATGTCTCCAATATTTTTTTTGTATTTATCAACTATTTTACCCTCCTTATTTACGTGATCCTCCTTGAATATCACATGAAATAGGACAAAAGTTTCTTTATATTTTGATTCATAAATCTTCATATAAAAAATGAACATTTATTATTTCATATCAAATAAAACATTTATTGTTGACATAAAATACAAAAAAATCCTCTCTAGTGAAGTGTACCCTATCATAAAAAAACATTAACCTTATAATTGTATACACTTTTTATAGGTTTTAAGGGATTTGTATCCTATATCGAGAATCCAAATCCTCTATTTTTAGTTACCTCTAACATACACGACCGTTTCTACATTTTTATCACTATGAATTTATAGTAATTTCTCAATTTATGGGTCATCCTCAATGGAATTTTTATATGAAACTATAGTTATTCTGGGAACCATAAAAAAATCATTCATTTGTTATTTGGTATATCTGAGTTATAAAATATAGGCACCGAATGTGATTCCATTATGAAAGGAATGAAATTTCCCTTTCCAAATTAAAATTCACCTTCACTATGCCGAGTTCGTCAACTTTCACAGTACTCCTATTATCAACCCATTCAAAACATAAAACTGGCATGTGGATTATTTTATAATCATACTCAGATATCTTTTTGATAATGCTGAAATATGACATATTAAAATAAATTTCATTTCTATTTTTGGAAACGGATATATGTTTCAATTCTGCAAAAAAATTAACACAAAATTTTTCATTGTAATGTTTTCATCATGTTCTTTTATATAGAACTTATAACCATTAATTAAAAAACTAGTGTCATATCAAATTGTGGAATTTTTTATCAGATATAGCCATCGAATTCATTTAAAAATTGAATTGGGGTTTTTAGATAACTACTTACTAATATGATCTTAGATACATCCTATAAACTGCTGATTTATTGAATTCGATATCCATAGTTCATACCATGATTGATTTAATTCCATTAGAATTTATTCGGAGGATTCATTGTACGGATAAACATTTTCAGTAGTATTAAATTGTAATTGAACTCTTTATATAACTTGGTAATGGTAATTGTAACAACATTTATTCTACAAATCCCTTCACGCTTAAGGAATATTCTATGAAAAGTATTTTGAAGACTAATTAAATCGGCATCTAATTGGTAATTGGTTTAGATTTCAATATTTTCTATAAAAATATATTTCATTATACAAAACAACATTCAAGATGAAATTTATTCTTTACATAACCTTTTAGAATCAACATATACCATTCAATGTGGTATGTCCATATGTACTGGATATGACCAAATAGATGAACCTATATAACTAAGTGGACCATGAGGTGGACCATTATATCAAAGAATGATGATGGGAAGAACATCTATAATTCACATAATATGACTAAAAAGTCCATATTCATGATTTTAAACATTACCAGGTCTGTAATTTTACTAAATATAGATTTGAATAAGAACTAGATTTTGGTTATCATTTGTTGTACATTTTTAGGAAGAATTCAATGTAAAGCAATGTGAATCAAGTATTTCATAAAAATATAACATTGGTGTTATTTTAGTCCTCATAACTTCATATTAGTCATTGACCCAAAATTATTGATATGTTATGAATATCCCTATATAGGAATATCTAACCTTTTACCCTTAACTAGTGAAAACTCATCCCGTATCCCCATGTAAATCATGAATAACCTAGCCTTGATTCTTTCATTAGTTTATTTCTAGAACATTTAGTCACATTCTAACAACTATATCATATATTTTTTAATACATGAAAATACTCAACAAAATTCCCAATGTAAAAAAAAAATCATATGAAGAAATTCAGATAAAATTGATAATTTTCCCACCTAATTTCAAAAGTTTATTCAAAAATTGATTTTTTAAAAATAGATTCAATATAATTTAATTTATCGAATATTTTCTTTCCCATTAAAGGAGAGGGTGTAGTACCTTGTTTGGTATTCCCAGCAAATAATTTAATATAGGATTGGTATTTTTTAAACAAGGTAAAAATATATGTTGTTCTAAAAGAAAAATTGTTGATTTATGATTCAAATGGGCTGATTGTGTGCATACACCACAAATTTGACCCCCAACATTCCTTTAATGATATAGCATGGAAATTTTCCTCAAGCGGGAAAGTCATTTATCACCACACATAACATGGCCCTCAATGTGAATTCTTCACTTCATTGAGAATAATACATTGAAACACCTATATCCGACATCAATTTTTGATATTTTATCAATAGAGAAAAAAGATACATATATATAATTACCAATTTTTTTTGGTTTACATATAATAAAAGGATACATAATGTTTTTACCCTTCAAGACTAACCATGGAATTATGTAAAAATTTACTAACATGATGGGGCCATGTATAATGATTAATACACTATACACCAAAAGGATTTATTTCATATGTATATAATTCGAGATGGATGTTTATTGGATCATTTCAAAATTAAGGATACTCGTAACCTATTTTATCCCCCTGAGGGGAGTCTACCAGATGACATAGATTATTATATTTAATTATTTAATCTATATGCCACATCAATAAACTCTCTATTTCCAAACAACCATATAGTTTAATATATCTTGTTATGATAAGAATATACTATATAGATGTCGGGGTACATGAATCATCTTTATTTTTTCTATCTACAACTCACATAGTGAATTTTATGAGTGATTGATGGTCCTTGAGAAAAAATTAAACTATTTAGAAAAACATGTATTTTTTTTGAAATCATAGTCCTCAAATATATCATTCTTTTCGTATATCATTTTCAACAATGAATTCAATTTTCTCTTGGTGGTAAATAATTCAGGATACAAAGTAGTTATTTATTGCTGGTGTGAGTCCATTCCCAGTGATATTTCAAATTATATAACTTCAATATAGTAGAAAATATCATGTATTTAATAAATTTTTTATATAATTGTATCATAGAAAAACTTTTTATCCTCTCGAACAACCTTGTAAAATTACACAAGTCATATTAAATTTTCATTGTCAGTTCTTCCATGTGATCTTCATCATTATTGACATGGGTATTCATATAAAATGATAAATAAACCACTAGATCATTTAAATCGGTGTCCACATTCAATTTTTCGTTGTGTTTAGTCCAAAATTTATGGTTGTGATCAATTACATGAAAAAAATATTGTTCTTCCAACTCTTTCGAACAAATGATTGTTGAATAAAAACAATGTAATAAAGGAAAAAATTATTTGAGAAGGGTCTTATGCATACTCTATTGAAAACATGATGAACCCCTTAACTATATATTCATAATACTTTTTCATATGATTAACATGAATAAATTTTTGATTCATATCTGTCTTATAAGGTTCATAAAATATTAATTTCATATATTATATTTATAAATACACATAAAATAATCATAATTAAAGGTGAATGTTTTAGATTATTATTTTAAGTGGATCCCAAAATTAGTATTGTACCGAGTATGGGACTACTACTGCTCATAGTAGTTCAAGAAACATAGGGTCATGTCTAGAAGAGATGGGGGATGAGTCTCTAGCAAAGAAACACAATAATAACTATTTGAGAGATGAAAATGTTGATTAAACCATTTGAATCCCTAAATATAAATTTTCACAGACTGGGAGTTGGTGAAGTACCAAATAAAATTTCATAGTATGTTGCCTATAGATGAAATGTTTTTTAGGAACACACTGGTTTAATAGATGATTTTATCATTCAATATATGTTCACAAATACCTTTCCGTTTTATACCCCATTCCCAATTCCCAATGGTTTGATATATATGTTCACCTTGTCCAAAGTATACATGACCAACTATACTTTGAATATAATTTTTTTAACAAAGACTACAATATGATATCCTAGTAGAAATAGATGCATGCTTTCCTAGTCCAACATACCTCTGAAAATATGAAGAGGCTCTTATTTTGTATAAACATAAAAAAATATCAAGATATTGGAAGTGATTCATCATTTTTGTCCTTTGTTGTAAGAGTGATTGTATCCTTATAACTCCCAATGATTTATGTATTTACATTCCCTTTAATAAATAATTTTATGGGTAGATTTTATCACACACAACACTATACTAAAAAATTTATAATATACTATATTATAGTGAAAGGTAATCATTAATGTATTATTTTTATTAAATGATAAATATAATTGTAAAAATTTCAATAAGACTAATACTGCAGGAAATAAAATATATATTATTAATTTTTTATAAAAACATTTATTTTAATTCGATATATATATATATATATATTCATTTGAAAGAATAATTTTATTTGTTCTGATACCAAGGAATTGATGTAATTTAATAATGATGATTAATAACTTTTCAATCATATACATGGGATTTTCCCACTATCTATCTTATCTATAAACTCACAATGGTCCCATAATCTCTAGCTGGGTACAAACCTACATTCCAATGGTTAGCGATCATCTGGATAATCAGGCCCAACATCTCTTGGGGACTCAATTTGGGCAAGAGAATGGGATTTTGGCATGATCACAAATTTTTGGGTAGAATTATTTCCTACAACCAGACTCTCTTATTGATTTTAGATATGTTTATGAATCTCTTCATAAGCCCTATATGAAACCAGTTAACTAAAAATATGATTATAGGATAATTCTATTTCATGTGATAAAGATTATTGTCTCTTTAGTCCATCTCTATGTATTTAATGTTCTCAACAATTTTCTAGTAATGGGAGGATTCTTATATATGTTTAAGACATATTAATATGTACTTAGTAATGTGATTCCATATATGGAGGTAGTTAATATTACGATGAGGGTATGGAGCCATAATGAGTCATCCTATGTATCCTGGTTATTTTATGAATAAAACCCACAAAATTCATTAGACCCATGTAATTTATTTAATGTCGAAATGGATTATGAGGGTGCTCTGGGACACTGAATATCCATGATCAAAATCAAGAGGGGCATCTTACGTATCTCGAGTATAATAAGAATATGATTTTTCATAGCTCATTTGTTTAAGGCTTATATATTGAGGTTTCCCCTATCATTATAGAGACATATGGTGCCGATGATATGATTATTTCAATTCCCTAAGCACGCATGAAAAATGATCAGTGTGAGAAATAACGGATTGTAAATGATTATATCATTGATCATGATGTGTTAATTATTTTTTGGGACTGTAGGAGGAATATTTATTATGGAACATGGGTCTCAAAGAGAAATCTTATGTATCATAGTTATTATAGAATTAGAGGCATCATAGTTCAATTTGTTTGTTAGTACAATGATTGATGGGATATGATGATCATATCTTGGGAATAATCAGAAACTGATGGATGAGATTTCAGAGTTTTAATAGGAATTACACTGATATGGGTGTTTATATAAACTCATACCTTAAGAAGGTTTCCTATGTATCATTGTTATTTTAGGAATTAATTTAATTGATGTTTAGTTTATACTAGGTCTTACACATTGAGGATTCCCTAATTCATTTTGGATATATATAATAGATATTCATGATCATTGAAACTCCATAATCCCACATGAGGCAGGATCATTTTGAGAAATAAGGGATAACAAATGAATCATTTCATTGCTTTGAATTATGGACTTGGATTATGGGATTACGATTGTTGAAATTTTTTTTACTCAACCCATGGGAGAGGTGTCTTACACATCCAGAAAATCGGAGTAATAAGAGTCTTCCTAGATCCTATTATATTGGCATTTACACTATAATGTTTCCATTTTGATTAGGGCATGCACACAGAGGAAATACATTGTTATCATGTCTTGGGATGCCCTTTTGATCTGTCTTGTTTTACTTAAGGGTGTTGCATGACATAGATAAATTGTTCGAAAATCCATTGCATGACTCAGAAGACTTTTCAAGGGGATTGTTGCATGACACAGCTCATGTGCCTTGGTGTCATTCATGAATGTCAGCATGAAAAATATTGGGGGTGTCACAAGAGTCAATGTGACATTTTTCTAATGATGTTTCATATTTGGATAATATCCCAGGATGGCATCATAAGATGAAGCTGACTTGTCTGGAGGGCATCACGAGTCTCAGTGATTTTCTTAGATGGTGTCACAAGTGTTGGATTGCCATACCCATATGCAAAAGTGATACTTGACTAATTCGAGAGAATATCATTATATGAGTCAGGTGATGTATGTAAAGGACATCCCAAATCATCCACTGATAGACACAAAAATGATTTTGATATTAATTTAGAATCCCATAGTATCATTTTCTTTGAGTCTTTATGGATCTACAAGGCATGCAATATGTTCTTAAAATGTCTTCATAAAGATCCTTCGTATGTTCTATGAATGATCACATAAATTACTTTATTCATGGAACAAGACAACTCTGGATTCTCTCCAATATATTATGTTTTTAAAGATTGGTTGTTCAAATAATCAGTTTCTCAAAGAAGTACATATAAATTTAGAATCGAATCATCTAGATTTTGAGCCTCCAACCTACATGAATGTAGTGATTTTTTGTGATGGGGTAGATAATTTATAGGATTCTCCAACCTGGTGGTTTAATGCATTGTTTAGAGTATGTAGCATTAGTAAAAGATAGATTTGATAAAGAGGTATGGGGCTATGTGTCTTTGAGAGTCTCTTTCATGGACCGCTCAGAGGGTCTTGCCTTATTTTTAGTAATTGTGAGTCCATGTCATCAAATTCACTATTATTGGATTATTTCCCATTAATGGAGACTAATTTCATCATGTGGATGTGTCTAATGACTTCCTTTTTGACAAGTTGAAATGTACAAGGGTCTTATCCTTATCCAAGTTCCTATTTAAATACATGCATGAGATGATTGTTGACTTTTCATGGGCTTTCAAGAGAGAAAGATGATTTTTCCAGGGGTCTCGCCGGATCATGGTATGGATTTTCTTAATGCTTCCCAAGCATTTTATGACCATGAGTACCTCCCACCTCTTCCATATTTTATTTCCATTTTGTTATTTGACAAAGATTGGTATTCATGTGAGGGAAGCTGAGTAATGTCAAGGATAGTTACTCTATTTTGGGTGATGAATTGCATGACTGATCTGGGTCATGGAGAGGTTCATGAGCACTTTATAAAGAAATTGTTTATTTTCTCATCATTGGCGATTGGGAAGAGCAGCATTGCTATGGAATACCCAGTGACTTCTATGATGAAAGGCCGACAAGACTGAGGGCTCTGTCAAGATGATTCAGACATTTCTATAAGGGCTCACAGTACCTTGCGGGATGTCTAGGGACATAGTGCATGTCTTTAATTGACTATGAGCATCTCTCACCTTATCCACGTTTTCTATATTGTCTTATAATAAAAAATTTTGGGTTCTTATGAGTTTTATTTGATATTAGAATGAAAATTTATCTTTCAAAATAGTGATTCATTTCTTGATCTTTACGACTACTACGGGTATCCACATTGGGTTGTTTTTCATCTTATTATCAAATTATTTCAGATGATTTTTTTGGAACATGCCAACAACAATTGACATTTAGACTATAGAGATCATTATATTTTCACCATGCTACCACTGGATATCTGGAGTGCCTTTATAAGAGCATGATGGTTTCTTGAAGTGGTTTTGTGGGATTTTCCACTAGTTAAGTACAACATGTGGAGTTATTTCATAACATTTTAATTGTTACACAATCATGAGTCCTTTAGTGGAAAATTTACTTCATATGTCTCGACTCCTTTTCTGAGATTGGGAAGGTAATACAACAATTAAAGTATTTCATAGTTTGTGATGTTTATAATTCTTATCTGTTAGGTGTCATTAATCGGTATCCCATGTTATGTTTGGTCTACTAGGAGTCATTTTTAATTCCATGAAATTTCCTATGTATAGGAAGGGGTGGAGAGTAGTTAATTTCAACAAACTCCCCTTAGTGCTATCACCCTTTCTTTTATTGTGTACCGTATATACAAGACCAAGATACAAACCCTGATAATGATCGTTGTTCCCATGTTTTCACATCAGTTCAGTTTTTTCAGAGCTCTTTTTAGAGACTATATTTCACTAAGGCACTCGTTTAACCCAAAGAAAAACTATAGTTCGTTAATTCTTCAGAGTTTTGTTATGTGTGCTATTATAATCTTAATGAAATAATGAGGGTTGTTTAATCTTTTGGACACTTATGACATGAGTGATCATGTTTAGGTCACACAATCATGAGTCCTCAAGGTGGTCCTGAGGCTCTCATGATGCACTATGAGGTATATTCTTCCTATAATCCCTCTAGAGACCAATCAATCCACAAAAAACATATGTGGTTTTCAAATAATATTTCTAGTTAAGCAATGTGCATTATGTCACTGAAAAATTCAATCCTCTATTTTTTATAGGATTCCACACTCTCATTGTCTGAAATTTTCCACAAACATATTTTCAGATGGATTTTGGTAATCAAGATGGTTCCTCACCTACAGTCAATCAAAGGTTCAAGATCTCTATAAATCATAATAATGATCCACACTACTATCTATATACTTCTTATAAGATTCTAGATGATATTCTCCAAACTAGCCTTTGGGACTACCCTTTGCCTCATTGACTCCCTCTATATGTGTTTGGTTTAGCAGATAATGTTACTATTCCCACATTTGATTTTATTCTGCCATCCCACTCGGTGTCTGGTTCTATTAACTGCATTTAGACAATAACTACTATGGACTATCAGGTAGTTTCACTACAATACTAGGGTTATTCTTATCTATTGGACCGCTCACATCTAGGTTTGGATAGATGTAACTTCACTCAATAATATATCACTAAAATTTATTCATGTTTGCATTACTAGTCTCTAGGAAATTACAATGGTTAATGTTATTGAAAAATGAATTTCTTTCCTTGAAGAAACATTTTTGACTAGTGGGTGTGGCCCTTCTGGGTCAGAAAAAGCATCATAGAGTTTTCTAATGACATATAAAAGGTTAGCCTTCATGAATCCATATATAAAACTCAATTTATCATTTTGAAGCTACACAAATATTTTTGAGAGATGATTATACATTGGTTCCCCAATACTAATACATTTCTCTTATCCATCTATGATGTTAGAATCACCTAATGGGACATGTATCAGTTGGGTGGAATTCTTCTTGTTGGGGAAATGTATGATGAATTTCTCCCCATGATGGATGTCTCTGATGAAAGTCAACAGACAACTGTTTGGGCAAGGGAAATTTTTATTATTATAAGGGATAAATTTCAGAATGATCTATTGATTTGATTGCATGTATATTTTAGGGATTAGATTCGTATCTTCTATTGTAGCAGTGGATTTAGGCCAGCTACTATCATCCCTCATAGGTGCCCCTCTAATAAAGTCCATGACCATGATGGATTGTTTTGAGACATATTGGAAGTTGGGGATTACCACCTATGGAGATATCAGGTAGTCTAGGAGATTTAATCAGCCCTTAGTTTGGTAGGCTTCCTAGCTATGTACCTGAATGGATGGATTTTTCTGACTGGGGACACATATTAATGATTTCGTGATAGCTCGCTAATAATGGTTTCATGACTTGTATAAGGGAGACAACATACCCTAGAAATACCCATCTATGGGAACCTCTACCATATGTTCAACTATATTCAATATGGAAACACTAATTATTGGATTTGTGGTCCTCTCCCATTTTAATTTGGCTAGATAGGGGAGCACATCCATTGTTATAAATATTATAATGCTTCTAGGATCCGGAACATTGTTTCCCATCCTAGAATACTGTATAACATTATGGTTGAGGATATGTCTGTATTCTCTGTTGTGGTCAAAGTTGAATAGTGTTAGCCTCATTATTTTGACTTCTCTAGTTTTTGTGCACCGGGTTGTTTGAATTTTAACAATGGAAGTCATTCTCATGATGAAGTATCTTTTATGGTCTACATTGGTGAAGGGGTCCACAAGCTATGGTGGATGAGCGGGCATCTATGATCACTACACAACGTATTAATTTTATGATCTGTTTTTTGATGTTTAGAGAGTCGCAACCACACCTTTGTTCAGTGTCCAATGGGTACATCACACTAGAGTCATTTTTCAATATTTTAAGATAATTCCGTCTTATGATTTTGGATCCGAGAAAACATTTCCACCTTCCAGGGCTTCCACTCTCCTTTCCCAATATTTTTCACAATCCAGAATAACAGATTATCCCAATGGTGTGTTATGTCAGCTAGTTTGTAATGTGGAACGTCCTATTACATCACCAACACCATTATATATATCATAAATGGTATTCATCGAAGTCATAGGCGAGGCATCAAGGAAGTGAATTTTTTTGGATGATGACCACTCAGATGGTGAAACATATTCTTTTGAGGAATTTGATCATTTAACAAAGGCTCTGGATGATGTGCCTATTGAGATAATATCACATGAGGTTTACTCTCCTATTTCTACAATGATATTACTGAATGTTTATCCTTATGGTGTGTTTACCAAATTATCTATAGAGGCTCAGTCACTTCATAAATTGATTTGTAAGGGAATTACAACATTTATTACTAATCCCCCATTGGAAAAATTCTAAAACTAAGTGGAACATAATTATAAGGTATTTCATTGTTTAGTGGTAGATGACATCAATCAAAAACCTTTTAATAAAATTATGCATCTAATCATCATGGATCTAAGATACATGGTCATGAATGAAAATTATCTACAAAATTTGGTGACTGAGGCTTCCCTTCCTAAGAATATGATGGAGGCGGTAGAGGCATTAGAGTGTGATAGCCTTATTTTGTATGAACTACAAGAACAAAAGGATGATTGGACTATGCAGTTATAGAGGTATGAGGAGATTATTGCTCATCAAAATTAAAACCATTCATCATTTCCAAACTCGTTGTCCACTTCTCAGAGGAGGGTTGAAGAGTTGACTACTCTGGTTGAAGCACTTCACCTTGGGGAAGAAGTCGAATAAGTGATGAGATAAGCACTCCAATTCTCAATTGATGCCTCTCACTGGACCCTTGTCAATATTACGAGTGCTTCTAACTATCTTTTTTGTGAGTCTACTTTTGTGCTTCCCATTTCATGGAAAATGACTTATAGGTACTTTGAAATAAGGTGATTACACCATTATTATGTTACAATAAATGAATTAGTTGTCTAGACTTTCTACAATATTATTTTGTTTACTTCCCCTCATGATGTGTATGATATCCTTCTGCTCTGTCATTTTTAAAATTTCCATCGATTCTGATCTCTTACATTATATTGAATGATCATGAATTCCTAGAATTGAATGTTTAAATTCTATCAAATTCCCTCTATGATATGCCCATGAATTCTCATCATCAATATATTTTTAATTCCTAATCTTCTAGAGATATCTTGAAATCACATGATTTGTAAAGGGATAGTAGGAATATGAGATATATATTGAAGGGTGAGTGATTTCTCTATTTTTTACGTCGATAGGCTTCATTAGAACAACTCAATAATGTCAAGACCATGTAGTGGGCCTCAAAAAATTTTACATGATTATTCACTATTGTTCTATTGTTTAGTGATTTTTTCTAGAACCAACTATATTTTTAGTTTATGGTATTTTAATTTCGACTTACTATCACTTTAGCTTAATCACTTTAATAGTGTACCTGTTATCACTTTAGTTTATGGTATTTTATCTCAGACCAGATAACGATTTGGTGTATGGTATTTTATCTTGGATTTAAAATCTCATTATTTTAGGGTCTTTTAGCTTGTTTTTTAGGTCTTTATTTTAGGTTCTATTATATTAAACCATTTATCACCTTATTTTAGGGTATTTTAGCATGAGACTTTTATTTAGTTAGTTTAAGGTCTTTTATTTGGGACATTATGTGGCATTAGATTAGGTTTTTTTAGTTTAGACCTTATGTTTCATTAGTTTTGGTTAATTTAGATTGGACCTAATGTATGATCAAGGGATATGGTGAATATATGCTAGGAATGACCAAAAATTCTCTAAGCTGTTGGGTACTTCCATGGTGTTTTTAAAGTACATGAGGATAAAAATTATATTTTTACATATTGATGAAATTGGTTGACTGCCATATGCACATATGGTGGATCCATAGGCAAGAATTCATAGTCAATAAAAGTTTCAATTGATGTCAGGTATCTTTTCTTGGGGATATGACATATTTATTATAACAATATTGCTGATTGAAAAAAATTGGGATACTAGGCCCACCTGAATTTTTGTATAGTGGGTGATATAAATAAAAACCCAAAATCATGGGTATGGGAACATGGGATAGGTTAGACATGCTGGGGATGACCCATAACACTCTAAGGTTATGAGTTATTCCATGAAGTTTTGAGGGACCACACAGATTAAATCTATTTTCCGAAGAGGAGGATGTGACTTCAATAGGAAGGTGAGGATCCCTATACATTGGTATCATGAAAAAGAAATTATGATCTCCACTTCTTTATTAGGGTCATGAAAGATTGGTGAAGACTAAATATTCAAGGTGATGTTTTTGGATATGAGGGAAAATATTTCCCTAAAGGGTTCTGGCACTATAGAGAAGTTTAGCTCTTAATGTGAGTCTTGATATCTACTCCTAGTGGTCTCGAAGCATGAGTCATGGAAAATAAAATGGTCATGAATGGAGTGACACACTTCAGCCTTTATAATGGGTTCAAAACATAGTGATTTAATGTTGAGGGTGTAAAATCTACTTGGATAGTTTGGTACAGAGATTATAAATCATGTATTGATGTGATCAAATCTGGAGAATGGAATGGGAAAGTTATATTGGGAGAAGTTTAGACACACTAAGGTGTTGACTGCTACCATAGCAGTGTTATGGCTTAGAAGGATTGTAATTTTCTTTTTTTCATATTGATGCATTGGGATGACGACCATAGGAACATATGCATGAGAGATATGAATGCATGAATCATCAGGAAAAGGGTCACATGAAGCCAAATAATATTTCCATGGGACATTAAAGGTTTATGGTGATCTAAGACACCCAAATCATGATGATTGATTTGTAGAAATTGTAATACCAGATAATTTTTTGAACACACTAATGGTTGTGTCATAGCTTAACGAATATATTCTCACAACAAGGATATTTGAAAACAATTTCCCTAACATTTTTATTTTGCATTTGGTCTAGTGATAATAGATTTGATTTTACATGGGAGATGAAGTTGACCTCTGATCTACATGCATTATAATTTTATACCCTAATTTTTCCTAAAATATGATGTCGAAGTGTTTAGCGGGTAGTGAAATGAATTTTTCTTAGGTTTCACTTGGTGGGTTTTCATCCTGAGAAGTTTTGTATATCGTTCATTATTATTTAAAGGCCTTCCGATTCAGACCATAATGGGATAGATATTTAGATCATACAACTTTGACCATAGCACATGTATTTTAAGGTTATGGCTCTGATTTACCTAATATAGGGAATTTTACACAATAGGAAAATAAATTTCCATGTGGTCAATAAGACTCTAACATATTTCTATGATGAGATAGAGATGCTGTAAAAAATTTCATGAGTATTATCCCTAAGGTGTAATGATATGTGCCAGTTATACCATGAGTGGTTCAGACACATTGTGTTGTTGAGTGAATCAATAGTAGTGTCAAGTCTCAAAATTATTGGAATGTACTTTTTACAATATGAGACATTTGGTTGTTTCCAATATTCAATTATTCCAAAAAAATAGGCCCACTATAATTTTCAATAAAATGGTCGATTGAAGCCCGATTTCATTTAAAAGGGCCATGGAGGTTTAATGAAGACCTGAGGAACTCGATACATGATGTGTGGTATATGGAATTGATGTTATCTTGAATGAATATGGAAGAACCCCCTAATATGGTTGATCGAGGTTAGTATCTTGTTGTCCTTTTATAGGGAAATTAAAAATGGGATATGGACTTCATTGTTTATTCCATTTAGTGGGGATGTTTTTTTTGTTCTGTTTTACATATTGCGGAAATAAAATATCCATGGAGTTTATCATCATGGAGTGATAACATATTTAGTGTGGTTTATTGTTATGTGTTAATTATGTACATCCATGTAGTTTAATGTAATGTGATAAGTAATTAAATTCATTCAATTTAATTTTTTGCAATAAGGGTGCACATCCATCCAGTTTAATGTCATGTTGTAAGCACGTACTTCCATGCAGTTTCGAGTCATGTGGTAAGGATGTAATAATCGACATGGAAGAGTGGTAATTTTTTGGCTGAGAACAAATATAGAGACTTGGTCATCCCTATATATCTTCTAATGATGATAATCATTCCACAAATACATCCAGATGATATTTCCAATGCATGTCTGGCCCATACACAAAGAGAGAAGCATTTTTATATTTGTTCATTATTACTGCTCATAGAGTTGGAGGTTCAAGAATTACTATGTATCATGTGAGGAGAAGAATCTCGCCACACAAATTTTCGTAACGATAAATAATCTACCCTGGTCTAACCCATCTGTAGAGATGGGAATCATTTCCATTAAACATTAGATTGGGGACTAGGATTGATGATCCAGGTGACACTATATATCTAATGAGGATTCGATTTAAGCCAAAGATAGTTTTTGATCTTCCATTTAGTTAAATGTCACGTGGTGTGGAAAATGGTGGAATGGTGATAATAATTGGAATTATTTTAGCTAGGACTGGGAAGGGATGTTTTAACATCCCTACGAATATCATTAAAAGTGAGAATCATGTTGTACATAGTTTTGAAAATTCCATATAGTTTAAAATAATGTGGTGAATACAAAGGTGAGCCATCATGATTTGATGGGGTAAATGTGGATGTCGTTGGGAGTGGAATTCTGGGAGTTACTATGTTTCTCATGAGAATTAAAATCATGCCACACATAGTTCTTGGAGAACCATGATGTTTAACGTCATGAAACAAGGACATTGATTGTGACTTTTAACTTCAGGCGGAGAGGACTAATTGAATTCCTTTTATGGTTTTTCATTCAAGTCAATAATTGACCTATTTTGTACCATTATTCCTTTTTATGATGTTAAGTGTAACACCCCAAGATTTTACAAAAAATAGTCTTTTTAATTTAATTAATGTCTTGTGTTGTACGCTACACCAAAATGAGCTTGCACAACACGCATATCTGACTTGGCTTGCATTACACGCAAGCGCGACCTTCCACGATAGTGTGTGTTGTACGAAATACTGAGTTTCGCTAAACAAGGATATTCTATTAAAATATTATTAAAACTAGCCGTTATGAATAGTAATAACCACTTTTTCAAATTTTGTAATTTTTTTTTTCAAAATGGACTTCATTTTTGGATTTGGAATATCAAAATTAGCTTAGGGTGTAATTTTGGTACTTTTCGGATAACATTCATATTCTGATGAATAGTGAAAATTACTAAATTTTAATTAAAAACAACATTTTTAATCGAAATAATTAACAGTGATAAATTATAATTTTGAGTGTTTTTAAAGTATTTTTAGATTATATTTTTACAATTTAATACAATGTTGTTCATTGGATGTAATTTCACATTTAAACTAGACATAAACAACTGTCAATCTTTTGATAGTTATTATCTCTTAAAAACACGCTATTTGTTTTGACAATGGGAATTAATTTTTAAATTAGTTAATGTAACTGATATGTTTTGAATTTGGTAAAAAAAACATCATTTTTGAATTCATAATATCAAATATAGCTTTGGCTTAATTTTTTGTATTTTTCTGGAAACTTTCATTTTTTGATGAATAGTGAAACCACTATGTGGTAGTTAAAAAACTAATTTTTTTCATAAAACATAATTTTACAGCTTCTGTGTGTGGAATTTCAAAATTCCGAGAGACATGGTTGATGTCAGAAAGTAAAATGTGGTTCAATGAGATGAAAATAATATTTGGTGAATAGTAACTTTTTACTTTTATTTACCACAGTTAAAAGTAAATAGAGTAGTTAAGGGTAAAAATGATATTATTATTACCCTAAAAAATGCCCAAATTCTATTGGATAAGTGAAATTCGACCAAAAACTACCTTAGGAATAAAATATGACCATTTAGGCCCCCTTGGATTAGATTTGGACATTTATTATCAATTTATTTAAAGAAGGGTTATAATAGGTAAAATCAAAGTTTAATAACTAAATAATTTTTAATATAGGGTTATACATAAGATAAATCCGACTATAAATATTCATCAGAAATATAATAATATTTCCTATATAATGGTATTTTATTTGTAATTTTTAAACTTAAAATAATTTAATTTTTTTATGATACAATGATGATGCAGTAATTGTCTTATTAATGAAATATTGACATAATTGATGTTATAAATACCCAAATAAATGTAATTTGAGACATTTTATGAATTACAATAATGATATATGTTAATATGGCATGTTAGTATTGATTTAATTAAATTTTTCGAACTAATCATTCTATTATGATTTTCACAAAAAATCAATTACAAAAGAGTGTCAAAATTTACATAAAATAGTTTTTTAAAAAATACTATATTATTAATTGTTATTTTATTCCTAAAAATATAAGGATAGGCCAAATGACTTAGATATGGTTATATATATTAATAATAAACAACTTGGGGTTCGTTTGACTTGATATAGTAAGTTTATTAACCTTATAGTGTAAGAAAACATGAGGACACGGTCAAAGTTAAATTATCTAACCTAAAGTTAAATCTAAATGATAAGGTTAAAATTGATACATAAAATTCTCTAAATTCTATTGTATGAGAGGATTTAGACCCATACCCACCTTAGATTCGAAATATATCAATTTGGAGCTATTAAAAATCGAATTTGACTTTATAATAAAATAATATTTTTTGTTATTCCAAAGGTGCCCCTCTCCTCCATTATAAAAGGGCACCTCCTCCCTCTCTTCCTCACACCACTTTGAACCATCAATCTCGGCCAAAACTGCCAATATCTCCTCTACACTTCCATAGAAACATCCTAGAGGTCCTGGTCCTCTTCAAAGACCAATTTTAGTGCCCTAAGAGAAGGTCTCAGAGAGGCTCTTCAAAGAATAGGTAATGCCCGTTACCGATTCGTTCATCTTTATTTCTTATTCTTCTTTATTTATTTCATTATGAAGTAATAACATCATTATAACTAATATAGTGATATGTTATTATAAGTATTAAACAACCCTATTTCACCATATATCAATCCTACGGAAAACGAAATCACCACGCGTGCGTACATACGGAATACCGTCTCCACGCCGTGGTGTAATCTGTTTTCCACCACCACCTTACTTGGATGGGTATAATGGTGTAAATAATAACTATATATGATTATTGTAAAGTGATATTGATTCTGAAAGAGTATACATACACTCCAATACAATTCCACGCTCATGGGAACGATATCATCGCTCGTGCATACGTACAGAATACTGTGTCTACGATGTGATGCGACTCGTTATACATGATCTTCATTACATAATGATTATATAAATGAATTTAGTGAATGAATATGATATATATTACACTAATACCATTATGGAAATGAGGCATATATAACCTAAAAAGAAAAAACAAGAATTTATTCGACAAAACGTGAATAAGAACAAAAAGTAATAAACACCCAAATAACAAGTAGTAATGAAATATTACTAATAAGAAGCTAATAATATGACCATATATGATATCATAAAAATAAGTATGATTCTGGAATAAGTCAAGAACATTATTTAAATCATTATAAAGGAGGTTCGGACACTTACGAAGCAAATCGGTCCTAAGGTAATGGAAAATCTCACAATCTCATTTTTATCCGAGATTGTTTATACTTTGGTATTTACTAGGGTGTATTTTATCATCCACATCCATGTTTCATCAATATGTAATTTTTATATCCTTATACAATATTTTATATCAAAATTTACCCTTTGGTGAGTTTTTAGTAAAAGATATGAAAGGAATCTTTTGTCGTTTTTCGTATGAGGTACTTTTTGACTTTTCCGACAAAAGTACGGGAAAAATGTTTTTTTAACTTATACGGCATGAATGTATTTTTAAAACATTATTTCCAAGAAGATTACTTTACAAGTTTTCATGTTTATTTTTAATCAACTTCTTTTAGTTTAAAATTGTATGACATGTTAAGAAAGGAAAATGTTTTTGATGTAGAAAGGATATTTTCCTCAAGAATGGAGTTCAAGTGTTTTATCAAAATTATTTTCCATCTAAGATAATATAGGGTTCTGTTTCTAACCCTATTATTACATTGATTTGATTATGTTGTGATTGAATTAATTTTATGAATTCCTTTATCTTATATGAATTGTTTTATGATGTCATGTTGTTTAAGAATCCCATTTTTTTTACATGGGTTATGCAATGATGTATGATTTATGATTTTGTGGAACACATATGAATGGTATCATTATGAGATGGGTGGGACCTATATATCCCTCCAATGCATTGGGTAAAGATTTTATATCTCATGAGAAAGACATGGTTGGCACGGTGGGTTAAACCGGTTTAGTGAAATATGACTGAAACGAGGAATGAACTCGGTTTAAAAATGGACTTTGTCCACTAAGATAGTCTTGGAAATGAGTCTTGACTAATAAGAAATGATTCTTTATGATTATGTGTGTATGCCACAAATCATGAAGTTTTATGTTATGATTATTGTGATTACATTTCACTAACATGATTTATCCCATGTTATGAAATTATGATCTCTTTTGTAGGGTAAGATTTCCAATTTGTTATGTTCTTATGAATATGATGTGATTGATATTTCTTTTGTTTACCCTTACTGAGCATTTGAGCTCACCCTTTTATGTTTTCTTTTCCCCATGATATAAAGAAAGGTTTTATGTATGAAAAAAAAGGGATGATCTTTATGGGAGATGTTGAAGATCTTTCGCCACGATTAGAAGATTATATTCCGAGTTTCCAATGACAATAAACTATTACGGTCCTTGTGTGTGTGTTTTTGTTATGTACTAAGTATTCCGGAAAAATAATGTAATGTCCATGTACGCCATGATTAGGGTCTCTACAGTTGGTATCAGAGGAAAGGTTTAGTCAACCTTTGGAAACTAGGATGCGAGAACTTTAGTGAGATCCCTAGAGATATTTCTAAGGTATGTCTCGGGATTTCCCTAAGGTTAAGTATACGTTATAGTCCTAGAATTGCGCTAAACATCTTAGAATTAATCCTAAGATGTTAGATATTGATGGTAATCCCCCTTTATTGTGTTTTTTTCCCTAGCGTGTTTTTTGCCTCTAAAACTATTCTTTTTGGGTATTAGACGATGGCTAGAACCCGAAGGAACTGTGTTGATCAATGTAATGGACAATGCAATGATTTTCCTCCTGAACAAACAAATGTTAGGGGAGATGGAGTGAAAAATATTATTTCTATACTTACACAAGCTATGAATCATTCTGGACATCCAAATGAGTAGAGAAGGGAACAATATTCTATTGAGTCCTTCCTGAGGCAACGCCCACCATCTTTCAGTGGGTCTTCCGATCCAGTTGTTGCTGAACAATGGATCAGTACCACTGAGAAGATATTTTCTGTTCAAAAATGTTCTAAACATGATAAAGCCATTTTAGCAGTATATCGTTTGGAAGGGGATACTGATCAATGGTGGAATCTTATCAAGAATACGAGGCCAAGAGATGAAATTGAGTCCATGGAATGGGACGAATTCTAGAACTTATTTTTCAATAAGTACTTCCCTCATATTATTCGAACAAAGATGGACAAGGAGTGTCTCGAACTAATGAAAATGGATTATGAATCTGTTGGTACATACTAACCTAATTTTTCAAGGCTTTCAAGGTATGCATATGGCTTTATCATCAAACCTGAATGTAAAATTATCGATTCTTCAGTGGCTTAAAACCAAATCTTCGAAGGGCATTAGCTATAAGAGACTTCAGTAGCTATGAAGAAATTGTGCATTGTGCTATAAAGGTAGAAATGGAAGTTGGTGTTATATATCCATCTCATGGTTTTGACAAGAAACGAAAGATGGAGTTCAAGGAGAAATCTCAGAATAATGGTGAAAATAAGATGAATGTTTCCTTATGCTCAATGTGAGGGAAGAAACATGGTTGAGATTGTCTTAAAGGGACTAGAAAACGTTTTAAGTGTGGAAATGAAGGTCATCTAACAGCTTAGTGTCAAAATAATGGAAAAAGGGTTTCTAATGGTGTGAATAAAGAAAAGTCTACAAAGAATGCACCAACAACACTTCAATGCTTCAAGTGCAATGAAATGGGGCATTATGCTAATCAATTCCCTAATCCAAGGGTTAATGATGATCAACATGAGCAACCACTTAAGGAAAATGACAAAGGGATGTCACATGCGATCACTATTGGCGATGTTGAATATGACAACGATGTGGTGGAATGATTAAGTGTTTATGTAATGGGATTGAAAAATAATGTTGGATATAGTATCGTGGAATATTGGAATATTTATGTATTGATCTATTGTGGTTTTCAATAATTTTATGGTAATGGTAACCATGGGAAGTGATTGAGATATTTTTGGTAAGTAGATGATATGCGCATAATGAAGGGATAAGAAGGTAATGAGATTATTGATTGTATTCATGAGCTCATGATTGATATAAGGACTAAGTGATATCATGGTTTGAGTATAAAGAATTTTGGGGATTTTGGTTTGTGAAAAGTGTTAGCTTTTAACTGCATTCATGTTTTCACTAAGGTAAAATGGGTATTCATTCTTCAAGAGAATACATGATTAAGGTATTCAGATGTTTGTAATTTTACCAACAAGATATATCTTATGATATATGGGGGATAAATTATGGAATTCACGTGATTGTTATGTGACATTTCAAGTAATCATTTTCTTTATACTATAAGCTTGGACCAAATTATTTTAGATAAGCCTAAATATTGGAATGGATTATGTTGGAAATAAGTTAGTATTGTTTAAGGATAGAACTTTTTTCGATATTATTGATGGGATGTTATAGTAATATAGCTTTACAAAAAGGAAAACCTACAGGATGGGCGACGACCCATCGCGTCGGACAAGGCTGTGGGAATCGAACCCACAACCGAAGTGCGACTGGCCTTTATCGCCTACCAATGGCCTACAGGAAGTCCCTGGTTAGTAGAAACTAGTTTTATTTTATTACGTGGTATGATATATGAAGTATAGGTTCATTATTGGAATCGTATACGATTAACCTCACCATAGATGGACTTATGTATATTTGATAACTTTTGATAACCTTTTGATTGAAATATATGGAATGACCCATCATTCTATCACATGATCTGTTAACACTTCACGAATAACAAAATCAACTTTATTTCTTTAAGAGATGAAGTGGAAATTGTTCAAAGCACGGACAACAGTTAGATTGTACCAAAGTAAAGTAAGTATTTATTCTAATTCAAATTCATCAACTTAAGGGAAATGATCTTCAAAACCAAAAATGTTGTCCTAGTGCCCTTATATCCGATGAATCAGATGGTACCATAGATCATCACAAATCTATGGATTTGTGATTACTGGCTTTTTCATAGCCATTTTCTCTACCACTCTCTATCTGAACATGATGGTTAGATTTCTCTTCCATATCCATATTTTCACCTATGTGGAAACCCAGTGATCAGTTTATTTGGGTAATTGTTATGTTTCATACTTCTATTTTTAAAGATTGGTTTTTGTATTACTTTTTATGTTGTGGGTTTATATTAAAGAAACTTTCAAGTAGTAACCCATTTATAACCCCGACGAATTTCGTGGGCGAAATTCATTTTAAGGGGGGTAGAATGTAACACCCCAAGATTTTATGAAAAATATTCTTTTTAATTTCATTAATATCTTGTGTTGTATACTAAACCAAAAAGAGCATTCACAACGCGCATCCCTGACTTGGCTTGCATTACACGCAATTGTGACCTTCCATGATAGCGTGCGTTGTATGCAATACCGAGTTTCTCTAAACAACGATATTCTATTAAAATATTATTAAAACTTTCCGTTATGAATAGTAATAACCACTTTTTGATATTTTGCAATTTGTTTTTCAAAATGGACTTCATTTTTGGATTCGGAATATCGAAATTAGCTTAAGGTGAAATTTTGGTACTTTTCGGATAACTTTCATATTCTGATGAATAGTGAAAATTACTAAATTTTATTTAAAAAAAACTTTTTTAATCAAAATAATTAATAGTGATAAATTATTAATTTGAGTGGTTTTGAAGTATATTTAGAATATATTATTACAATTTAATACAATTTTGTTCATTGGATGTAATTTCACATTTAAACCAGACATAAACAAGTGTCAATCTTTTGATAGTTATTATCTCTTAAAAACACGCTATTTGTTTTGACGACGGGAATTAATTTTTAGATTAGTTAATGTAACTGATATGTTTTGAATTTGGAAATAATTAACATCATTTTTGAATTCATAATATAAAATATAACTTAGGCCGAATTTTTGGTATTTTTCTGGAAACTTTCATTTTTTTGATGAATAGTGAAACCATTAAGTGGTAGTAAAAAAAAACTGAATTTTTTCTTAAAAATTAATTTTACCACTTATGTGAGTGAAATTTCAAAAATCCGAGAGACACAGTTGATGTCAGTAAGTAAAATGTGGTTCAATGAGAATAAAATAATTTTCGGTGAATAGTAACTTTTTACTTTTATTTACCACGGTTAAAAGTAAATAGGGTAATTAAGGGTAAAAATGATATTATTATTACCCTAAAACATGTCCTAATTCTATTGAATAAGTATAATTCGACCAAAAACATCCTTATGAATAAAATATGACCATTTAGGCCCACTTGGATTAGATTAAGACATTTATTATCAATTTATTTAAAGAAGGGTTAAAATAGTTAAAATCAAAGTTTAATAACTAAAGAATTTTTAATATAGTGTTATACATTAGATAAATTAGACTATATATATTAATTAGAAAGATCAAAAAATTTCCAACATAATGGTATTTTAGTTTTAATTTTTAGACTTAAAATAATTTAATTTATTTATGATAAAATGATGATGCAGTAATTATCTTATTAATGAAATATTGACATAATTGATGTTATAAATACCCAAATAAATGTAATTTAAGACTTTTTATGAATTAAAATAATTTTATATGTTAATATGACATGTTAGTATTTATTTAATTAAAATTTTCTAACTAATCATTCTGTTATGATTTTCACAAAAATCAATTACCAAATAGTGTCAGAATTGACATAAAATAGTTTTTAAAACAAATACTATATTATCAATTGATATTTTATTCCTAAAAATCTATTTTTCGGTCAAATGAATTAGATAATGTTATATATATTAATAATAAACAACTTGGGGTTCGTTTGGCTTGATATTGTAAGTTTATTAACCTTATAGTGTAAGACAACAAGAAGACACGGTAAAAGTTAAATTATCTAACTTAAAGATAAATATAAATGATAAGGTTACAAATGATACCTAAACATGTCTAAATTATATTTTATGAGAGTATTTAGACCCATACCTACCTTTGCTTCTAAATATATCAATTTGGAGCTATTAAAACCGAATATGACTTTATAATAAAATAATTTTTTTGGTTATTCCAAAGGTGCCCCTCTCCTCCCTTATAAAAGGGCACCTCCTCCCTCTCTTACTCACACCACATTGAGCCTTCATGCTAGTCCAAACCCTGCCAATATCTCCTCTCCACTTCCCTAGAGACATCCTAGAGGTCCTGGTCTTCTTCAAAGACCAATTTTAGTGCCCTAAGAGGAGGTCTCAAAGAGGCACTTCAAAGAAGAGGTAATGCCTGTTACCGATTATTTCATCTTTATTTCTTCTTCCACTTCTTCTTCATTAGTTGTTTCATTATGAAGAAATAACATCAGTATCACTAATATACTGATATGTTATTATATGTATGAAACAACCCTATTTCACCATCTATCCATCCTACGGAAAATGAAATCACCATGCGTGCGTACGTATGGAATACCGTCTCCACGCCGTGGTGTAATCTGTTTTCCACCACCACCTTACTTGGATCGGTATAATGGTGTAAAGAATAACTATATATGATTATTGTAATGTGATATTGATTCTGAAATAGTATACATACACTCCAATACAATTCCACGATCATGGGAACGATATCATCGCTCGTGCGTACGTACGGAATACCGTCTCCACGATGTGATGCGACTCGTTATACATGATCTTTATTGAATAATGATTATATAGATGAATTGAGTGAATGAATATGATATATATTACACTAATAACATTCTGGAAATGGGGTATCTATAACCTAAAAAGAAAAAATAAGAATTTATTCGACAAAACGCGCATTAGAACAAAAAGTAATAAACACCCTAATAACAAGTAGTAATGATATATTACTAATAAGAAACTAATAATATGACCATATATGATTTCATAAAAATAAGTATGATTCATGAATAAGTCAATAACATTATTTAAATCATTATACAGGAGGTTCGGACACTTACGAATCATATCGAACCTAAGGTAAGGGAAAATATCACAATCTCATTTTTATCCGAGATTGTTTATACTTTGGTATTTAATGGGGTGTATTTTATCATCCACATCCATGATTCCTCAATATGTAATTTTTATATCCTTATACAATAGTTTATATCCAATTTTACCCTTCAGTGAGTTTTTAGTATATGATATGAAAGGAATCTTTAATAGTTTTTTGTACGAGGTACTTTTTGACATTTCTGACAAAAGTACGTGAATAATGATTTGTTTAACTTATACGGAATGAAGGGATTTTTAAAACATTATTTCCATGAAGCTTAATTTATATGTTTTCAAAATTATTTTTAATCAACTTCTTTTAGTTTAAAATTGTATGACGTGTTAAGAAATGAAAATGTTTTTGAAGTAGAAAGGATATTTTCCTCAAGAATGGAGTTCAAGTGTTTTATCAAAATTATTTTCCATCTAAGATAATATAGGGTTCTGTTTATATCCCTATTATTAAATTGATTTTATTATGTTGTGATGGAATTATTTTTATGAATTCCATTATCTTATATGAATTGTTTTATGATGTCATGTTGTTTAGGAATCCCATTTTTATTACATGGGTTATGAAATGATTTATGATTTATGATTTTGTGGCACACATATGAATGGTATCATTATGAGATGGGTGGGACCTATATCTCCATCCAATGCATTGGGTAAAGATTTTATATCTCATGAGATAGACATGGATGGAATGGTGGGTTAAACCAGTTCAGTGAAACAGGACTGAAATGAGGAATGAACTCGGTTCAGAAATGGAATTTGTCTACAAAGATAGTATTGGCAGTGAGTCTTGACTAATAAGAAATGATTATTTATGATTATGTGTGTATGCCACAACGCTTCATGTTTAATGTTATGATTATTGCGATTACATTTTACTACCATGATTTATCCCATGTTATGAAATTATGATCTCTTTTGCAGGGTAAGATATCCAAATTGTTATGTTCTTATGAATATGATGTGATTGATATTTATTTTTTTTACCCTTACTGAGTATTTGAGCTCACCCTTTTATTTTTCATTTTCCCCAGGATATAAAGAAAGGTTTTAGGTAAGAAAAAAGGGGATGATTTTTATGGGAGATGTTGAAGATATTTCACCATGATTAGAAGATTATATTCCGAGTTTCCAAAGACACTACACTGTTACGGTCCTTGTGTGTGTGTTTTTGTTATGCAATAAGTATTCTACAAAAGTAATGTAATGTCCATGTACGTCAAGCATAGGGTCTCTACATTAAGTCCCTACTATAATTCCTAATCTCTTGTGACTTATGTTCGGTTTGATAAACTAGGAAAGGAATGGGTTTCTCCATTATATAGAGACATAAGGGGAATCGAAAAGAGAATTATGTATCATGTAGTGGTTGGACCAAGATATTGGATCAAGGTGTTCCTAACTATCTCATTAGATTTTAGAATCATTCTATATGTAGTTCTAGAAGGACTGTTCAGTTTAAATTCATACAATAAAGATGTATGTTTCATTGACATGAATAATGATGGACATCACAGATCCATGAAGTTTTACATCATGAGGAAAGGATATTAGAAATGTAGTATAACATAATTCATTATGTATGAAATATGACACTAAGTTTAATTTCTTATAGCCATGATCAAATAGGCCATGTAATTTAACATCTAGTGTCCATGATGAAAGATGTCACATAGTTTAATGTCCAGTTTCGAAGAGGAAGGCTACCACATAGTATAACATCATGCTTATATGATGAAACGATATAGATTATTGTCATGTAGTTTGGATGATAGGTGGGACTTACACCAATGTGGACTCCCTTGCTGACATCATATGATAATTATTTCTGTGAAATATTTCAGTGGTTGGTGGTGTGACATGATCGACATCCATAGTCACCAATGAGTTTGAACCATTGTGATAGATCTTATATATGATGTAAGGCCCCTCCCATTTTCTTTTCAATATTGGGAGATTCTTTCTTCGTATCATTGGAGTTATCAAAGACATCACCAGTTCTTTTGGAAGGGATTAATGGAGGGGAAATTTTTTTAAATCCCAGTTATATCATAATTTGATGAATATCTATATTGTGTAGTGTGAAAAACCTATCCTCTTATAACCATTCCAACTCATCAGAATACTTTTTTTTATTTTTCTACATATGAGTGCTTTTTAGAAATGGTTATTCATTTTGAGGGTATTTGAACGTATATGGGTATCACTGCCTTGGTCTTTTACACCAATGGGTATGGCGTTTCCTATGTAGTTGTATGTGTGGTGCTATGATATGCCCAAAAAGCATGGAGTTGTTTATTCAAACAAGACCTATTATCTGTATTCACCATTCTGTATTTTATATTTGATAGAGTCTTATGGAATGTCTCTATCTATCCATTTTTTTACTACCTGATAATGAGATGAGTTATTGGACTTAATATAGTACTCCTGGTACAATTTCTTCAACATTGTGGAACAGAAGTTGATGTTGTTTTTCATTAATACAGTGTGAGAGAATTTGAACCTGCTGATGATATGAGACTTCATGAATTTTATGATATTCTTTGTCCCTAATTCCATGTGGGGTATTTCCTCTACGCATTCAGAAAATAATTTACTAGAAATAATGATGAACTTGAACTTCTTAGCAGTGGCAAGGGGATATTTTGCCACAACATCCATCCCCCAAAGGTCAAATTAGAATGAATATTTAGCTGTTTATAGAAATTTTAGTGGATTTTAGATGATGTGTTCATGAATATGAACACATGAAATTTCATGGAGAGTTCCACATTTTCCATTATTATGGTTTTTCTAGTAATAGCCCAACAATTGGATTTTTAGGGATAACCTAATTCAAAATTGATGGGAACCAAAAAATATTGCATGGACATCATTGATGAAGGTAGAAACCTCTCCTTATTCTATGCATTGGAAAATATTTCCATCTAAAATTCATTTTTAGAGTGCTTTTTTAATGTTTAGACCATCCTATATAGTGATGTTCGCTACTTGGTGATGAATTTTTTCCATTCTAGAATGATCTGTTGGGGGAGTCCCATTTCGGAGATAACCAACTATAGGATTTATCCATCCATGGGTGATCATTGATTCATAATGCTCTGGGTGAGTTCTAACCTGATTGATTTGTTCCATATCACACATGACGATCAATGAGGCCATTTTATGATGTGTAATACGAAACGTTGTTTCCTCCAAAACAAGTTTAACTCAGATGACAATAACATTTTCTAGTGTGTCATCATGGAAATTATGTGAATGGGAACAGAATATAATTTTTGATCAACATGGAACTCCTCCTTCTGTCCCTTGACATATCCAGTGAGGTGGAATAGTTCTTCTTTTTTAATGGAATATTCTCCATTGATCTATTTATCACTAGTTTTGAGTACCCAATGATATTCAAGTGGGCTATGTGAAAATATAATTCCTGTTCCAATATAGTAGTGATGGATTGATAATCTAAATAATTATTTTTGTACCCTTCACACAATGAGAAAGTGTAGGAAAAAACTGCCTTGCCTCGAGAGATATGTAAAATCCATAGACCAACCTAATTGAGCATTAAGATTTCCAATCCTGTTCTAACAGGGCTCTAAGAGGCTCCATCAAAGTAAAAATCCAATTTTCAGGGAGAATAATTGATTTATAAGACATCATCATATTGGAGCTCAGTGTACCCAAATGTATTTTCATGGGGTAGGATGTGCTGTGAGGAACTCTACCTGGGATTGCTTCTACTCTGACTTCTATTATATGAACTGAATGTCATATTTATATAGAACCACCACCCATCATGCCAGATGTCCAGTCAACATTGATAAGACAAGTATGTACTTGATAGAGTCAATACGAGAGAATAGGATAACTTCGTGCTGCTACATGTAATACAGAATCTTTTTCACTACAAAGATGATTGCAAGGAAATTATTTTCAACATCATAATATTGGGTTTTGGTACCTATAATCATCTGGATAAGGTTGTAGATTCTATTTTCTCTTCCCTCATCATTCTTATACACATGGTGGGAGCCTAATGAAAATTCAATGATGTCCACATAAAAGCTGAGTGACCTCTATTCCACTGGAGGCCTCAAAATCGGTGGGTGATGTGGGTACACTTTGTTACATTTGAAGGATTTTTGAGATTCATCATCCCATTGGTAGGTGACTACCTTCTTCATTAGCCTCGTAAAGGGGAGATTATTTCCAGCTATAAGGGATACGAATCACCAAATCTATGAATGTGACATTGGAATCCCCTCATTTATTTGATATTTCATGGAGGTTACATAATTAAAATATCATTAGTTTTCTCCAGGTCAACATCAATGTCGTGGTGACATACCGCATTTCCCATGAACATGGATTATGTTATCCCATAATCACACATCAATATATTCATCTTTAGGGTACACTATTGTATCTTTTCCAAGATTTTTTTGCGGTTTGTAAAGTGATCACATCGTTGTTGGGATTTAACAGTCATCTCATCGACATAACATTCGACTATCATTCCCAATAATATTTTAATGATATGATTCATGGAATTTTTATATGTGGTGCCATCCTTTTTTTAATCCATATGGAATGACCTGGTAGAATTGATTCCCATGGGGAACTCTAATGGTGGTGCAGATTTCATCTTTAGAGACATCTTGATCTGGTTGTACATCGAGTACCCATCCTTGAGGGAAAGGGATTGGAAGAAAATAGTTTCATTGATAATGAGTTATGTGATCAACATTGGGAAATATTGTTTTGAGAAATATATATTACGATCTCCAATGTCAATGGAAACCCTAATCTTATGATTCTTCTTCTAGATGGGGAAAATTTTGGAAAAAATTATTGGGAATTGCGCTTCTCAAATGATGTTAGATTTGATCAACTTTTCAACTTCCACCTATACATCTGTGGCATGAGAGGGTTGCATCATCCTATATACATGTCTGAATCCCCAATTCGCATCAGGTAGTATGAGATGTTGTGTAGCCACATCTGCATCCAGTCTAGGTATTTTAGTATAGTTCCAGGAAAACACATATCAGTACTACTTTATAAATAAAATGTACATCACATTATCTATGAGGGGCATGGAGAAACATATTAGACTAGTCTGTGGGTATTAATCAATACCTATATTTATATTCATGATCTCTTCTATGGTATTGGACACACCAACCATAAATGTAGAAGTGGAGTTTTGGAGATCATTTTCATCCCCTTCCATTTCCGAGTCCCCGAAGACATTTTCCAGTGAGGAAGGTAAACAAGGGGAGTCTCTCTAAGTATAATGGTGAGGGAGGCTATTGTAAAATAAATCATAATCCCCTTTTTATATGAGTCATTTTAGAGAGATGATATATATGACCATTGTTTACATTTTCTCTAAGGACATGAGAGATTTGGGAATCTGGGATTAGATATACTACTTCAATCATGTTTACGGGGGGCACATAGTAACCATAGAGCATGCTCTAGGGATTCAATGGGGTGGTATATATGACATTGGGAGAGGTAGCCTATATATCATCATTCACCTTCGGTTTCTTTCTTCCCTTCCTATAGAAATTCTGTTCATCATATGTGGATAAGTATGTCTCAATGGGGGTGTTGTCTCCATTTACTATTTTCACATTTCCAATGATGGGTTACTTCAGACATTGATGGAATAGTGATGGTAATTTCAAGTAGTTATGGATCATGGACCTTCCGAGTAGGACATTATATGTGGCTTAATACTAGATAACCATGAACTTGATATCAAATTTGAGTTCCCCATTTGTCCTTTGAGATTTATTTTCCCCATAGGTCTTTCCTCATGATTATCAAATTCTTGAATGGTTATGTTCATATGGGATAATTCCCATTCGATATATCCCTGAAATTTTAGTTTTCATATAGGGATGAGATTGATCTCATATCCATTATAAATCAGTACCATTTACGCATTGTTATTATTGAGTTTTCCCAAAAAATTTAAGGGTCAGATGTTCCCTTGTATGGACTATTCAAGATCATGACTAGGGAATGAGATGGAGTCCTGATGTCCTAAGGAAATGGTATACCCTATGTAAACCATTGTTGAAATGAATTCATTTTTGAATTACCGTTTGATCGGGAGGGATTCAAAAATATCCTCCCCGTGTTATTTTAAATGTTGGAGATCATTGAGGATTTAGAGATTTTATGGGACTATAGCAAGCTAGTTTAGAAAGTCATACTTTTGTGCAAGTGGTATATGCTTTCTAATGTGGGGATGCACTTGGGAATCCAATTCAGGATCTAGAGAATATGAGGAATATGGACTGGTGTTTTTTCATATGTTGAGGTAGTATCTAGTACCCATGGTGTAGGTCATGCAGACCTTGCCCATTTCCTAGATTGAATAGATTTAACCCCCACTAATTGATTATACAATAAAATTAGATACACGTAGATTATGGTGGCTTCTAAGGAACCTCTATATCTCTAATGAGAAAAATATAGAACATTCCAATGAGTCTCAGCAACATATATGTCTTCCATGGGGATATTACATGAATATTGAGTCTATCCTTGTTTTTGTTGTTCCTTTTATCCTTGTCTTTGACACATGTAACCTCTCATTACCCCCATTATATATATTCTAAAACCATATATTTGGCCATATTCATTAATGGGATAAGGGTTCTACCAAGTGTATCATGATTAAAAAAATATATGATATCTTAATCTGTGTAGTATTCCATTTAGTAGGGTGGGTCCAATGATATAGATATTTTAGGGGAGAAATTTGGATGCGTTAGGGATTGATTTGGAGTATAATATAACTCTTACTCATCTATTTCTTCTTATATCTCATATTCATGCACAAAATTGATAGTAATATCTTATGCCTCATTTATGGGTGGTGGAGCTATCACTAGTTTTTATAATTTTTCCTTCAGAGTTGGGTGAGCTCGATAAGTTGTTTTCTAACTCATCCAGTTATCAATCAATTGTTCATTCCTCAACAAAACATTCCTCCAACCATCATATTCTTCTAACCTAATGATGGTTATACAATCTACCTAATATATAAATTTTTATAGTGTCACCTATCCATATTCTACCATGCCTTGAAGGAATTCATTAAAGATGAAATAGTTCTAGATTTTATGACCCAACCTTCTATGAAAAGTGAAGCAGTCGGGATGGAAGGTGAGGTTGAATTCATCAAGCCTTCTAGGTTGTGTAATCATCAGTAGGTTATTATTGATCGATACTATGAAATAAACAGGGACTTGTTCTTTATGTAAGGATTATACTATGTTCATCAATTCCTCAAATCCTGGGAGACCTTAATTTCTTTATACTTCTGGATGAGGGTGATTCTTGGGTTTCCATTACTCGATAGTTGGTGACAGACGGTTTGAAGCCTGCCTAGGTGCATGGATGGGAATCACTGTGGTCATTAGATAGAAATCTATATATTTTACTCTTCTTTGATTTTTTACCTATGTTATGGGAATTATTAGAGAATTGGATTGGGTTTTCCAGATAGCATCTTCAAGATGTTGGGGCATTTTAGTCAGCTCTCGAAACCATCCTGAATATTTCATGTGTATTAGGGGATTCAACATATTATCCATGATAATTTTAGAAAAGAGTTCCAAAATATACTCCTTCAAGAGGAGGGTATTCAGTGAATAGGCTAAACCTTTCTACCTTTCTAGGAAGTCATACACCCTCTCATTCTCGCATTGATTGTGGTTCTTCTTGTTGACAATCATCATTTTCCTCAATGTTGAGATGGAATGAAAATGGAACTAATGTATTGGTATTCCAATCCAATAACAGATCCTTCTAGAAGACTTATATACCAAACAAAGGCTATGCTGATCATTCTTTTCAAGACACCTCAGTTTTGTTGCCTCTTGTTAATCTCAATGTCCTATCATCGACCCATATAAAGATACGATGTATGTGAGATGTTGTTCAGGATCGCCTACATAATCCAAGGTTGAAAGGGTTGGGTTCAAAAAAACATTTGGATTTGAGGTATCATCCAACCATTCATGATATGTATTCCATTCATGAAACTCGGGTTGACACCCCCCTTCCATGGATACTATTTGAATATCTTATGATTTAATGATGTTATGTAATAGTGGGGGCACTACTTTTTGAGCCACCTCCCATCCACATGGAGTAGGTGGGGGATGATGAGGTGGTCCCACATTCATTTCTCATTGATTCCGAATTATTCCTATAACTAAATAATTACCCAGATGAGGGATATGATATCTTCATAAAAGAGGGATGTCATGATGATTTTTCACATCCTTATTTATGTGCACTGGTTCACTAGATCGTGATAAAATATGATTATTAGATACTACTCATGCTCATAGATCAGATATGGGGGGGGGGAGAATAATAATCTTTGGTTGGAGATGATACCTAGAATGAATATTTCTCTTGAGTAGATCCTCATTTAGTTTCTAGATATCTCATATTTCACAATCTTATTGTTAGAAGTACTATTCCAAAGATATAAAAAAAGATATACTCACAACTTTTTCTTTTTTATTTGCTAACATTAAATTTGGGAGGAGGAAAATCATTCTTCTATAGAGCCAAATATTGAATCCTTATTTTTTCTCTGTGTGGGAAACGTCATTTGTTTTTTCTAATCACCGTCTTCTTGGTGTTGATTTTTTATGTAAAATCATTCTCGCATTGTGTCTTGATAAATGACACCCAGGTTGTTAGTGAAGATATTTATAGAAGCATAATAGGAAATATTTTATTCTCAATTCCATTCTACAAAATAATATGATTCTGTATCACTTCCATCAAAGTCGTTATTCAGACCCTTTTCCTATTTGGACCATTTTTCTAACAACTGCAATGGAGACTGTCTTCTATTTACATATGCACCTCTCATCTCAGCCTATGAACAATGACATGGAAGGAGATTCTAGTCATAATATTGAGCGATCCCTATCCAACATAGGATTTTATTATGGTAGGAGGCATAGGTGTGACGTCGACCATTTATTTCATCCTCCAAACATTTTGAAGACTGATTCACAATAGGGTGGACATGAAAATGAAAATACACGAAGACCTATCGGGTGGGGTTATTTGGGGCCACCATTGGCATTGAAATTTTCTTTTAAGATACAATGACTCCAATTAGAGACATGATGATTCCATTTATGGGAATGATGATATAAATACCCTTATACCAATGTGTTGGAGGTGATGTAGAATCACCACAGATGTCTCTCGTTTCCTCTTAGGGGATAGTGAGCCTAATGATGATGATTGAGATATAAATTCCACCATCCCAATAGGATGGGTTTCATCTGTAGCTGTTGAACGTATATCCTAAATAATTTTGGTTATTAGTGATATGAGGGGTGAAGATAGTGGTATATATCTCCTATACCAGGGACCAAGTCGTCTTCTAGATGGATTTTATGGTGTCTACTACTATGGTTCATTTGATTTGTTATATCTATGCTCATTTGTGAGCTGAGTGATATGGATAACTGTGGTGGGAATTATTCCCTATGAGAGGTTGTCTAGGTGATGACAACTTCAGTCTCTATGTTTGGAATGTCCTCCTATTATCTATGGAGAGCTAGTTTGAAATACTCTTAGTTATACTCTCTCCCCATACATGATGTCTGGGCACCATTGAATCTGGTAAATTATATTTTAGTGACCAACTATACCAAGAATTACATGGTCACCTGATTTCTCGAGAGGTTATAAGATTTTAGTATTCCTTATATGCGGGTTCTACTATTCCAGGGTTGGTAATGTGTATCACTCTATATTGTCCCCATACATGAATATGGATGCATGATGTGTATTTTGAGATCAACTATTTAAGATTTGTGATGCAATGGCAGTAAGTGTGATGCATATTTTTATGATTCTTTTCCTAATTTGGATCTGAGGCCAGAGAGATAGAATCTTTGTCAAGAGGAAAATAGTGTATCTAGATTGTCTAAAGGTGATACTGATATCCTAGAAAAGGTAGATATAGGTCCTTCAATTGTTGATGATTGTCCAACATTTTTTTGGTGAATTTAAGGAATGAAATAATTTTCAAGATCATTTGGGACTTTATTTATTCAATTAGAAAGGCTACAAACATGATATGGATGTATAATATGGTTAACTATCTCGATATGTCAATGTCTACCACATCCTCATCTCATGTACATGCCTAAATCTGGTCATAAGTTTGAAGATGGATGTGATGGTCATATGCTAATGAGAATGGAGTGTTTTTGGAAGTTGATGGGGAACTGTATATTGTTGACCCCATTGTTTTGAGCACCACTATATATGAAATCATAGAAATTTGGTTCACATCTGTATATGGAGGTGTCTGGAAAAAGAGAGTATTGGATTTCCCATGGGAGATATTGTTTTGGAGAAGTTGACCATTGTGCATGTCAGGAGCAGAGTCGGTGTGATCCATCTCCCCACAACAAAGAGGAGGAATATTGTGGAGGTCTATGTCTTCTTGTTTTTCATTAATAGAATAGACATCAAACCACTTGGTGTTGATAATGTGTCTAGAAAAAACTCAATGACAGTAGCGTTGACAAGATTATGAATATGCGCCATATTCTACATCATGATCGGAATATGTCGACATGCATTCTATGATTTTTTTGGGACATGATCCTTTTATGTGACAGTTTTCAGAACATTTATATATCCATTTGGTGTAATGGGAGTATGATCCCATAACTAAGAAGCTATTAGAGTATTCCAATATTCTCTCAAATTATAGATAGTTATATGAGTCTATCCTGAAGCATGTGCCACTCACACATGGTTTCCATCAGTCGTGATAGGAGTATGAGCCTAAACATTAGCCTTTGGAATATGTTGCCAGTCTTTCATTATTGGAGAATGAGCCTTCCCTAAGGAATGATCCACTATTACCTAGTAAGCCCGGATTGGAAAAGGAATATGAGCCTTGTAAAAATATGTATTCCCTTCCAGAATATAATGAAAGACCTCCAGAATGGTAGAAGGATATGAGGAACCTCTTATATTGCCTTTGAATTATTCTTGTTCATTCATTCTTCAGTGAAAGATGGAATATTCAGCATGCTTCACGGATCTTCTGAAATATGCATTGCAGTTCCACTGAAAGGAAAATATCTTATCCTATGTCTTGTTACATTCCCTCTTGGTCATTCTAAGCTAGAATGAGGATATATTCTAGATATTGGGCCTTTTTATTATGTCTTTGGACTTATTTGATTTGAATATGAGCCTATCCTAAGGCATTCTACAATCTAATATGGTGAGACCCATCCAAAATAGGGATATGAGCCCAATCTGTGTCCTTCAAAAATTTCCACTAGAATTATTTTATAGGAATGTGCCCCTATTCCAAGGTGTGTTCCTCTATCACCCGATGATCCATGGTTGGAATGATATCATGATGCTGATACGATGCCCCACCCTTTATCAAAATATGATGATAATATTTCTGGGTGTGACGAAGAATGTGTTCGTGATTTGGTACAACCACTTGTTCATGATGATAAGAGTGTTTAGTTTTCATGGCTATGATGAAAAAAGTATGATCGTGTCCCTTTATCTACAATATTGTCAGAGTATGTCTAAATATCTCTTCATATGTTTTAAAATATATAGTAATTTTAGAAAAGATTTAATGAATATAAGCTTACACATTTTCTATCTCCATTATATGTTGGAATGAATGTTTGATTGAATCGGTGATATGCACCCACTTCTTCTATCCTGGAACCATCAGAGTATTCCAATGGAATTTATCTATGGTTGTAAGGATATGTGCCTCCACCATTCTTTCTTAAGGAATATTCCTTAATACTTGTTCTGAGCTAGTAGAGGTATAAGATTGCTTGTTGATTCCTACCAGAGTATGCTGAAATGCATCATCATCTAGAATGGGAATATGTTCCCTATCCTAGGTATCTAAGGCCTTACTCCATTGAATAGTCTTAATTGTAGATCATTCATGTTCATCAGAGGTGGATGTGTGTTAGATGGTACCCTCATCAGGTGACTGATGGTTACTAGTGGGATGATGATAGTGACAGTGGTTGGCATGTGCCATCCTCAGTGGAAACTCAACTGAAAGGGAGCCATATTAAGATTCCAATCCCACCTTAATCAGATATGGAAAATTATAGTTATCATGATTTGGGGATATGATTTCGACGTATTTGGTTATTACGATGAGGGATACTGTCTTAGCAACAACTTTTTCTGGGCGAAATGATTTCAATGGTTGTTGTTCTTTGAGAAAATTACAGGTGGCTTCCCTTGTTTTGATTATACCATGTCGGTGGTACTTTCAGAAAATAATATTTTCCAAATACTATTAGAGATGCCAAGTATGTGAGATTTCATTCTGTACCACAAGGGTTTCACCATCAAATGATTTACAGGATTGATTGCAAGATGATTAAGGCGTTGCCTTAGTTTGGGATGTTCTAGATGAGAGAAGTTTCTACAATCATGCAGAAAAGATGGAACACAGTTAAAAATTAGTTCTATATGATGTCCAAAAACACTCTCAATCATATATGCATGGTTAACTCAATTGTCATGTATTCCCATTCATTCTATTCTACTCATGAGGGCATGTCAGCTAGAGGATAAATATACAATAATCCTACATTATTCTAGACTTACGACTTAATTTTTATTGGTATTTAAAAAAAATAGTATAAGAGATTCATGTTAGGCATTTCATTGATATTTTAATTTGTGCAGTAATCAAAATGACTCAACAGACTATAACCCAATCATTTTTTACAATATATTATCATGTCAGGTTCAACATTTTTTTCGTATGGGTATTTCACGGCAAGGAATGGGTTTCCCATGATGGTTTGGTTGAGAGGGGAGTTTTAAGTACTTTCTCAATCATATTCATGGAATTTTCCATATTTCCATTTCCCTATAAACTCTCAAAGGCTCCCTCATCTATATCTTTGTATATACATTCTTTCCAATGGCTGGAATTCATCTAGGTTTTTAAGACCAACAACTCCTGGGGACTCACATTTTTTGAGAGGAAGGGAGGTTGGCCTCATCACACCAATTTTGGGGAGTTATAAACTACTATGGGATGCTATAATATATTTAATATGGGTTCATGAATCTCTTCCTAATCCTGATATGGGGAATGTTTCCCTAACAAAATGATAATAGGTTATTTATATTTCACGTGTAGAATATTGGAGTGTCTTTAGAGAATCCATATGTATGTATCAAAGGTTCTCCATAATTTTTCATGTAATGAGACGCTTCTTATATTTACCTAATCCCTATAACTATGTACTTCGAAATGTGATGTCATATAGGGAGGTAGTTAATTTTATGAGGAGGGGATTGAGCCATTATGGGACATCATATGTTTCATGGTTGATAAAGGAAACAAAACACATATAGTTTATTAGAAGGATTCATTTTTACATCTTGATGAAAGGACATATGAGGGTTCAATCAGGCATCAAATATAAAATCTTGAATCCTAGAGAGAATTCATATGTATCGAAAAAAGTTTGGGAATCAGAGATTTCATAAATCATTTGTTTAGGTCTTATATATTGAGGTAACCCATGTCACTATAGAGACTCATGTTGTAGATGATATGATCATTACAATTTTCTAGGATCACACGAGCCATGATCACTGTGAGGAACATGGGTTAGAAATCTTGCATTTCATTCCTCTTGATGTGGATCTTATGTGATGAGACTATCCCATGATGTTTTATTATCGAACTCGGGTCTCAGGGATATGTCCTATATATCATTTTTATTGAAGGGATAAATGTCAAAATAGTTTAGATTTTTTCTTATTCCACTGATGGGGAGATAATATGATCATATCCTGGGACTAATTAGGTCCTTATGGATGAGTTATCTGTTTCATAAATGGACTTACACTAAAAGGAATGTTTATTTGAACATGGTCCTTAGGAAGAATTCCTATATATACTTGTTATTACAATAATCAATGTAACCACACTTTGGTTTATTTTGGGGCTTACACACTAAGGCATCCTTATACCATTTTGGAGTTTTATAATATAGATATCATGATCATTGTAACTCCCTAATCCCACATGTGGCTTGCTCATTGTAATATAAAAGGGAGAAGAAATGTTCAATTTCGTTGCATTGAATAAAGGATATAGATACCACTATTTTCCTGGATGATTCATATGAATCTTGAACCTCGAGAGAGGTGTCATGTGAATAATGAATATGGATGAAATTAGAGACATCATAGTTCCCTTTATATTAGTTATTACACTCTGAGGTTTTTGTTTTGACCAAGGCTTACAAATAGAGGATGAACAATGTTATCGTGTGCTAGGATGCCTTTTGATCAGGGAAATATTTCTAGAGGGTGTCACATGACCTAACTGACTTATATTGGAATCAATCATTGGATTTGGATGACTCGTCCATGGGAGTGTTTCATGAACCAGATGATATTCCTTGGTGTCATCCTCAAGGGATGGCTTGACACATATGGGGGTGTCATAATAGTCAGTGCAACATGGTTCGATGTATGTTTCATATCTTCTACAACATGGCTTGAATAATGTTCCCTAGCTCCATCGCGGGTCATTGGATGAGTCATGATAAGCACATAATGGCTGATGAGTATGGGATTATATTAATTCTTCTACATTGGATCCTGGTTCTAACACCTATATTACAAAGGCCTTAGGTTTGTTCAGTGTCAGTTCCTTTGAGTCTTGTGTGATCTGGATGATGTGCGGTATGTTCTTTGCATGTTTTTTAGAGATCCTAAAAGTGATCTATGAATGATTATGTGAATAACATTAACCCTTGAACATGACTACTCTGGATCCTCACTGATATATTACCTAATGGGAGGTTGGATGGTCACATGATCGGTTCCTCCAAGAAGACTGTATAGATCGAGAGTCGAATCGTCCAGAGTCTGTGCCTCTATCCTACTTGATAGTGTTCTATTTTTCATGCTAGGGAGTGGAATTTATCGACATCGCCACCTTCATTGTTTGGTGCTTTGTACGGTGTACCAAGCACATGTAAAAGATATAGTCGGTGAAGGGTTCAGGCACCACATGACTTTGCAAGACTCTACCATGGACCACTCAGAGTGTGTCATTTAATTTTTTGCAACCGTGAGTCCCAATCATCAATACCTCTATTATTGGATTATTATATACTAATGGGTACTCGTTTGATCAGGTGGATGCATCGATGGACCTAGGTGTTTTCATGATGAAATTTAAAAGGGCCTTCTCAAGATCTAAGTGCATGTTGAAAGGATCCTGTGAGATTCATAGTGTCTTCCATGGGAATTCTATGAGACATGGATGATTTGTATGGGGGTTGTGAGAGAACACCATGTGCACATTCATAGCACATAACAAGATTATTATTGAATGCGAGTACCTCTCACCACCTCACACATTTATAAAACATGTTTTATGTGAAAAAGGATGGGATTACTATGATTTTTCATGAGTAATGTCAAACAAAATTAATGAATTCTTGGATGATGTGTAATGTGATCGATAGTGGTCTTGTGGAGGTGTGTGATCAATTCATAGAAAAATATGTTCCATTTCCCTAGAGTTTCAGTGGGGATGCATGGAATTACTAGGACATATTGAAGGAATTTTTTGTGGGGATCCTAAAAAGCAAACAGTGTTTTGAGAGATGAGCCAAACATGTCACCATGGATTTTTTGTGCCTTGAGGGTTGTAGGGGGATGCAACCCATGTTTTTCAGGAATCAAAAGAACCTCTTTCCTAATCCCCGTTATCTCCTTTGTTCTATCCAACAATTCATAAGGGGTCCCAAGTGTTTTCTTAGATATTATCAATGAAATTTTTCCTTTCCAATTTCGATGAATCACATAATATATACCACAGCTATGAGAGGCCACCATTTGATATTTTCATCTTATTTTAGAAGGATTTTGGATGGTTTGTTATGGACATGCCATTGAAAATCCATATGTAATGGGGAGATCATTAGTTTGTCACCACATTACCATTGGTTGTTTAGAGGTCCCCCCTTAAGAGAATAATGGTTCTTTGAAATGGTTTTGTGGGATTTTCCATAGGGTATGTGCTATTCATGGATTCTTTTCATGACCTCTAAATGGTCACATGATCAAGAGTCCATTAGAGGATTATGTGCTCCGCAAGTCTTAGCACATTTATTTTGACTAGGAATGTTATACCCATATTCAGGTATTTATTCCTTTGTGATTTTATTGATGCTTATTTGGTGTGCATCACCAGATATACATGATCACATTGGCTCGATTATAAATTTACCACTATCCTTTTAATAGAAAAATTATTTCACCAATATTACAATTTTCCTTCCTTGTAGAAAAGATGCATTTTTTCATAGTCCCACATATTTTAGAAAATATTAATAGGATCCTAATTGGTATAAAAAGGAACACAATACAATGTTATTGGGAGTGATTCATGATTTAGGAAACATGTCTTGGAGTACTCATAACCTTATAACACCGTAGGATTTAATCTATGTATATTGATATTAATAAATATTTCGTATGTAAAATGTAATCACACACAACAAAAAACTAAAAAAATATACCATATTATTGTGAAAGGTATATATTAATAAATTATGATTATAAAATGTTAAACATAATTATAAAAATTACTATAAGATTAATATATAAATTAACTAAAAAGATATGATATTTATTTTTTATAAAAAAATATTATAATTTGATAAATGTATATATATTAATTTAAAATTTATTTTTAATTTGACTTGACAAAATGGAATAAATTGAATTTAATGAGGATGAGTAATAATGTGGTGTGTATATTACAACAAAAAAGTTAGCCACCATTTTAATGTTTTAATATATTACTTCAAAAAAATAAAATTAATATTATTTAAATTATGATTCCAATAATATGTAATATTTCAATATATTAAAACCTAGTCACCACTATAGAGGTTTAAATGGTTAATAAGGTGTTAAATTAAGTGAAAAGGCCATAAATATAACAAAAAATTATCTCTAATTGATTATATAAGTGGTTCTTATACCTAAGATATCCTATAATCAAAATATTCCTAATTTCTATCATGTTTCCAAGAATATATATTCCTGTTTTACAAAAAGAAACATATATTTACAAACTTTCCACTTCTATGATATAAATTCATTTTCTAGGCCCCTTTTTTAAATCTACTAATCATTTTTAACACCAAAATCATTTTTTAAAAATGTTTTCTCAATTATATTTTTAAATTAATCAATTTACAAAACCATATAAAACAGTCAAAATAAATTACATTACCACATATTAATTTAAAATCAAAAATAAATTCACAAAATAACTTTTAAACTTCATATGGTTTCCTTTTAAAATTTTAAAACCCCATTGTCAAATCCAGTTTTTTAAATTACACATGAAAATAAAACAATTTTATTTCAAAACAATTAATGGTATACAGACTAGGATTTCAATAAAATCTGTTAGTATCAAATGATAAAATTTAAATTTATATTAAAAAACTATTAAAAATAAATTAAATATTTAAAATATTTTACGTGGAAATATGTTCAATTTTAAAATTTTAAAACATTACAACTTCACATTGAAATCACTTCATGAATTTCAAGACACTGGATTCGATTTAGTTCCATTAAAGTGAAAACGTTGTTTTTTTCTATTCAAAACATTCATTAATAAATAAAACCATATTTTTTCACAACTAAAATTTGAATCATGCATGAGAATAATAATTATATGTATTCCACACCCAATATAAATAGAAGTATGATAATTAAACATTTTATAATTATGGAATGAATAAATAATTTATCATATGAAAAGAGTAAATTAACAATTTAAATATTATAACCTGGTAAAGTGTTCCCCATTTAACTATTATAAATTCTCAGGGATCCCCACACTCTATGTGACTATGGCTACCTAGTGTGGACATTAACCTCGAGCTACATGCCTAGGTGGTTGGATTCTACTCCTACAATTGTCATCCTACCTCACCTATTTTTAGAAAATGTTTTCATTATTGATTTTATTTTTATATAATGTTAAACAATCTTAACATGATTTTATTAGACTAATCACCTAAATATAGAGGGTCCCTTGGGATTCATAAAAAAATTATTCGAGGGACTATTCTATTATCAAAATCCATCTTCATAATATATCAACCATGAAGCAATAAATCCAGTATTTCACATTCCATACAATTTATTCTAGAATCAAAATCAAGAATGTTGTATAAATTTTTTTCATATTGAAACATATTTTCAAAAATTTCATGATTCATTATATTTAAAACAATTAAAAACATCATTTGAGAATAAGAAATAATTAATTATTATTAGAGCATGTTTTTTAGGAATCACCTAGAATACCTCATTAAAAGCATCATAATTTAAGACAAATACAAATAAGTTCCAAACATGCCTTTTGGATACCTATCACAAAGACTCTAATGTCTTGCAACTTCATTTCTTAATTTATACCTTGTCACAAATGGGGTTAAACATTTTTTAACCACAACTTTCATTTAAAACTCATCCTAAAACATTTTCGTAATGCTTGGAATTTGATGTATCACTTGGGATTTCTTGAAAATTATTTATGAAAACACTTTTCTAGCCTAATAAATTATTTTAAATTAAAAATAAAATTTTATTGGATAATCATTTAATTTTAAAAGTGATTAAATTAAATCCATATTCAAACCATTAATTAATGATAGGAAACACCATTTATATCTATGAAAACTATGTAAAATCCAAATTTATTACTATAAAGTCATTGAGTAAAATTAATAATATTTTAAAATAATTAAAACCCCAATATTGGAAATAAAAAATCAATGGTTCTAATATTAAAGATTCAACCATTTGGAAAAACATCATATACCAAGAAAAATGAGGAAAAATTCAAGAATAGTGATAAGGGGACCACAATTAAAGAAAACATTCCCTAGAAATCAACTTTGATACAAAAATCAGAAACCAAAACCAGCTAGAGAACATCGTAGTGTATTCACTATGGGGTAGAGGGTGAAAATGAGAGGGAAAAAAGAAATAAAAGGAAGATGAGAAGAAGATAGAATCATGATTATCAAAATTTGATCCTGAATCACAAAATAAGGTTGAAGACCATTGTTGGAGGAATATGTGGTTCTAGGGATAAAATTTATATGGATAGAACCCAAAAAAATTCATGGGGATCATTCGTTAAGAAAAAATTCCTAAAGGTATTATTGAAGCATTTTTGAGCTGTTTGTGTTTGTTGAAAAAGAATGTTTTTTGGTTGACAAAGAGGGTTTATATTGTGAGATGTCGAGTTATAGAGATAATTTTGAGAACCCATGTTGATAAGGAACCATGGAAAAGGAATGGTCGATCCCTTGGCGGTACGAAAAGAAGATATATAAGGTGGCACACAATATTGAAGGTGGATTGGAAACATGCACACAAGGCCTGCATGAGGATCAGAATTATGAAAAATGGAAAAGCTATAATGTTCTCGAATGATTTGGAAATTTCTACGAAAGATAATGTTGCGTGAAAGAAAATAATGCCATCATAGTGACATCAAATGTGGTTTTCCACGCACGAAGAGGATCTTGCACAACAGGTCAAATATTATGTATAGGGGTTGTCGACGTCTATAAATAAAAGGTGACCCCCCTTATTCAAACTATATCATCATTTAGAGAGAATATGATATCTGGATCACATAATAATTTCATGAAAAGGGAATTTTGTGACATATGTGGTGTTTCACGCAGTAACACCCAAATCTTCCACGGTATGTTTCCCTTTAAATAATGCAATTACGTGCATTGTATGCAACTTCGAGATTCTAACACACCACAACCAATCAACATAGCCATTATGAATAGTAATACCTACTTTTTGAAATTTAATAAATTTGATCTTTTGAAATAGACTTTAGTTTTGGATTCGTAATATCGAAATTAGCTTAGGGTGAAATTTTGGTACATTTTGGATAACTTTCATATTTTGATGAATAGTGAAAATTACAAATTTTTAATTCAAAACAACATTTTAATCAAAATAATTAATAGTGATAAATTATTAATTTGAGTGGTTTTAAAGTATATTTAGAATATATTTTTACCATTTAATACAATGTTGGTCATTGTATGAGATTTCACATTTAAACCAGACATAAACAAGTGTCAATCTTTTGTTAGTTATTATCTCTTAAAAACATGCTATTTGTTTTGACGCCAGGGGATTAATTATTAAATTAATTAATGAAACTGATATGATTTTAATTTGGTAAAATAGACATCATTTTTGAATTCATAATATCAAATACAGCTTAGGCCTAATTTTTGGTATTTTTCTGGAAAATTTCATTTTTTGATGAATAGTGAAACCACTAAGTGGTAGTTAAAAAACTGAATTTTTCATAAAACATAATTTTACCGCTTCTGTGAGTGGAATTTCAAAAATCCGAGAGACATGGTTAATATCAAGGAGTAAAATGTGGCTCATTGAGAATAAAATAATTTTTGGTAAATAGTAACTTTTTACTTTTATTTACCATAGTTAAAAGTAAATAGGGTGATTAAAGGTAAAAATGATATTAATATTACCCTAAAACATGTCCTAATTCTATTGAACAAGTGTATCTCGACCAAGAACAACCTTATGAATAAAAAATTATCATTTAGGTCCACTTGGATTAGATTAGGACATTTATTATTATTTAATTCCAAGAAGAGTTAAAAGAGTTAAAATCAACGTTTATTTATTAAAACATTTTCTAATATAGGGTTACTAATATGATAAATTCGATTATAAATATTCATTAGAAATATAAAAAGATTTAATACATAATGATATTTTATTTATAATTTTTAGACGTTAAATAATTTAATTTATTTATGACACAATGATGATGCAGTAATTCCCAAAATAGTGAAAAATTAAAATAATTGATATTATAAATAACAAAATAAATATAATTGGAGACTTTTGTTGAGTTAAACTAATTTTCTAGGTTAATATGACATATTAGGATTGATTTAATTAACATTGTTCTAAGTAATAATTCTGTTATGAGTTTTACAAAAATCAATTATTGAATAGTGTCAAAATTGACATAAAATTGTTTTTAAAACAAATATTATATTATTAATTGATATTAAACTCTTGAAAATCTAAGGTTCGTCCAGGAGGCTTATATCATGATAGGTGTATCATTAATGGACCACTTGGGGGTCTCGTTGATTTATATATAAATTTATTAACCATATAATATAAAAATACAAAGAGACGTTGTAAAGGTGAAACTAATTAACTAAGAGTTAATACTTAATGATAAGGTTAATTTAATCCCCCAAACCTGTCTAAATTCTATTGTTTGAGTGTTTTTAGACCTATCTCCACCTTAAACGTTGAATAATCCACTTTTGAGCCATTAGAAACCGAATATCAATTTATTATAAAATAATATTTCTAGCTTTTCCAAAGGTTCCCCTCACCCCTCTTATAAAAGGGAACTCCCCCTTCTCAATACTTCACACCTTCAAATCCTTTTGGTTCGGCCAAGCCATGCCCAAATACTCTCTCAACTTCCCTCACTACATCCTAGAGGCCTTAGTTTGATCAGAAAGCCAACCTAGGGAGCCCTTTTGATCAAATCAAAATGAAGAACCCAAAGAAGAGGAAATGTTTTTACCACCCTTTTTCAAATTCTTTTCTTTTTCAACTTCTTCTTTATTTGTTATTCCCATTCCAAAATAATGAATCCAGTATATCATATATACTATAATATTATTTTAAATATGGTACAGCCATATTCAGTATTCTATCCATCCTTTTAATGACTTGTCACCACACGTGTGTACGTACAGCTTACCGTCTCCATGTCGTGGTGTAATTTTCATTCAATAAATTATTTTGTGGATGGATATAATAATGATGTGTAATTCATGTAAATAATAAATATAACATGATTATTATTCTTTATATATGATATACCATCAAATTATATATTATTTTAACATGAAAAAAATGATATTGTCGCTCGTGTGTAGGTACGGACTATCGTCTCCACGAAAGCGATGAGATTCATTCTCCATCGTATCCATTCAAGTATAATTATCATTTGATGATTTAAAAATAATGTTTAAGGACTTGATATAATTCTGGATATGAATAAGATAAAATATATCCATAACAAACACATATTACGTAACAATAAATGTAACGGAAAATGAGTAAGTTAACACTGGAAATGGCAATAATTTTAAGATATTAATGTTAAAAGATCATATATGATATCATATTAATTTAAATGATTAATGTTTAATTAAATAACAATTATTTCACCATTATACAGGATTTTAACCTACCGTCGACCAAGGAAAATGTACAATGTAAGGGGTTTCTTATCTCACTCTTAATTTCGTGAGAATTCCATTGTTCACCACTTATTTATTGCATGTGGTATATGTGTGCTTCCCATGATTGTATTCATTGTGTAATATAATTTAATTTATGGTTATTTACATCATCATTGTATGATTTTTCTTTCATGGGTGTATGTTTCATAAGTTACCTAATCGATAAGGGAATTTGAAATATCAATTTCCATTTATTCGGCTTTATGCAAACTTCATTGATTATTTTACTCCGAGATTATGTGTGGAATCACTATTAATTTTCTTATGTCATTATTTCCACTCCCCTTTTATGTGGATATACTTTTGATACACATATTCACTCCATTAATAATTTCTCAAGTCATCGATATGAATTTGATAAGAGTAATTTTAACTCATTCTCCATTTGTTGAGTTAAACATCCAATTCATTGGTGTAGTTTTTACAAGATTATGTGTGAATGTACTTTGATTGTTTTACATGTAATATCCAATCATATTTAGTGTATTTATATTTTTCACACATAAATATGTCTTTGATTTATCCTTAACCTAAGGATACATCCTTTGTGAGAGATTCTATCTCAATATACTTTCCATTAAGACTTCTTTGTTATTATACACCAAATAACTTTTATGTGGTTCATATAATTTACTTTGACATTGTATATCATGAATCCCTTTATTCTCATGATAATACAATTTTCTTATTACCTCAATTATTTGTATTCAAGTTTCTCTCTTTTGGTTAGAAACCCTAACTAAAATACCATTTTTAAATTTTTTAAAGAATTCTTATTCTAAATCTTGCTCATTAATGTCCATGTTTTAAAAAAATGGTATTAAGGATTTATTTATATGGACATTAAAGTTTTAAAATTAAAACTCCTTTTAAAAGTTTGAAAGTGGTATGAGACACTTTGATTTAATAATATATTTTTAAATAGCTTCTTGAAAAATAGTGTGACTTTTAATAGTTTTCAAGAAAAGGGGGATATTTCTCTCAAATAGTTTTGATGGTTATTTTCATCTATGTCAATATCATTAATTATTATCAATTGAGGTTAATATGATACAATACAATCTTCCATATTGTATCGAATGAGTTATGTTTGACTGTGGATGTGCTATTTTTATACCATTCATGGTTTTTGGTTAAAGTATTGACATTTCGTATGCTAGTTTTAATACGAATGTTTATGTTATGTTTAAAACTGTTCATATAAGGAATGCATTGGACTTAGTAAGTGATGTGCGGAGCCCGCTACAGCTCCTCAATGCATCGGTATGACTCATTAGAAAAACTGGTTTCTTGGCACAAGGCCTTGACAAAATCTTATTTGTAGTCTTGGCACGAGGCCTTGGCAATGTGGTTATGATAGTCTGACATTATGCATTCCATCATTATGAAAGTGGTTATTGATATTGCATTTGATATTTTTATTAGTAGAATATCCATGTGAATATGTAGGTGGCATTATTTAGTTATATTTTTTCCATGCTATGTTGAAGTTCATGTTTAAAAGGATTTTGTTTTAGTTATACATTGCCTTAAATGTTTATTCCTATTTATGAATTTTTCCGCTATATTGTTATCCTTACTGGGCATTTGAGCTCACCCATTTTCTATGTTTTATTTTTCCCAGGATGTGAAGAAGTAATTTTATGAATGACCTGCAGGGATAGTATGAGGGGATAAGAGTGTGGACTATGGAGACTATATTGTTTTAGTTTTCATTCTATGATGTAATGTAAACCTTATGAATATATCTAGTGTTTCCAAGGATAGTAAACCAATCGGTATTTCGATATTTGATCTTTTTTGTGATCATGCCAATGTTATGTAATTATGTATAGACTCTGGGTAACTGGGGTCGGGGCGTTACAGTTGGTAGCAGAGGAAGTTTTGTACAAAACTTGGAAGCTAGATTTAGATAAACTTTGATTAGAGCACGTAGTCCTAAGATGAACTTATATGAATAGTATAAAAGAAATTCCTATAATTTTGGTATTGTATATATTTTGTGGGTTTTCTGAGCAATACATCCATGTCTGGATACAAGAAGATAGAGGTGGCTCTGGTATAGATGTACCTAGGGTTAAAACCTGAAAACACCGCTTTGAGTGAGACTCGAACAGGAACTGGTGCACGACAACGGGCCTTGCTGCACTCTTGGTTACGACAATCCCTGGCAATTTGCTTTGGTAAATTCACAAGATTAGTATGAACCATTTTTATGGGAATACAAAAAATTGCCCCTAAGAATATATTTCGGCAAATATATAGTGGATAAGCTAGATATTAACATAGGGTACCCCAAGTTAGGATATATTGTTCAATTACAAGATTATCCTATTATGTCTATTTTTTCACATTTTTAGTAGATAAGTATTCAAAAACCCTATTTGTATTTTATTTTTGTCAGTTGAAACATGGAGGGAGCAAGATCACGAACAAATCTTCTCTCCCTTCCTGATGAACTACTTACAATTACTATCCAGAAGTCATGCGCAGATGATGTTGAAACTTTTTCAAATGTACAAGTTACAAGAAAACAACTTTCTGAGGCATCCAATACCTCTAGCATTGTAGGATTCTTTCAAGGATCAAGTAACAACTATGGGATAATATTGCGCTCTCAACATTCTTACCACGCTAAGCGTGGGAAGTACCATTAGGGTATTTTCAAATTATTCACTTTATCTCAAAATTACAATGCACTAAATGATTTTCTAGATGTTGCAGAAGATGGAGACCTTCGAGCATCCTATATGTATCAAATTAAATATTTATGTCTTTTTGGATATACGGAAACTGATTTACCAAAACCTTATTTTGAAATATTTGAAGATGAATCAGTAAGAATTTTTCTAAAAAAACATGTTAAAGACGATGTCTCAAAATTATATATAAGAAATACCAATTGTTTTATGATCCATCGATGCTTCCATCGATATAATCCAAGACGGATGAGGAGTTTTTGGGTAAAGGAAGTAGATGATTTTGAAAAATTCCTGAGGTTCCATTGTGACACATGAAGGCATTCTACCAGAACGCAATTCCACCTAGTCTCTCTAGAGTTCATGTTGTGTTCCACATATCTCTAGTGACAAAATACATGCCTGACCCAACGAATGTACTCACCTGTGAAGAATTAGAACTGGAACCCAATCTATCTTATTATGGAGAGCCTATCAAAATTCTTCATACCAAAGATCATGTGTTGAGAAACTGGATGACTCGTCTGGTAAAAGTTCTATGGAGACATTATAAGATGGATGCGGCAATGAGGGAACCGGAGGAACTTATGATGAAGAACCTATGTGGAAATAAATGGATGGTGAAATGTTTAAAAGTGTTAGTGCTCTTTATTGATGGGATTTCTTTGGAATAATTTTCTCTTGTATGTGTATGCCTGCAATTTATCATGTGAAAATGATATTTGAGGAATAATTATCTTTTCTATTTCGGATATAGTTATAAATAATGATTTGGTCTTATATGGTCATTGGGTTGAGGAAATTACAAGTTATTATAATTTGGGATGAAAATGCAAGGTATGAGATAAGATTTGTGGTTAAATTATGTTATGGTTATTTATAAGAATTTTTCTCATTTTGGTAATGTTATAAAATATAGTTTTTGAAAAAGGACAACACACAGACTGTGTGACAACCCGTCACATCAGACATAGATGTGGGAATCGAACCCACAACCAAAGTGCTATTGGGATTTATCGCCTACCACTGGACTACGTGAAGTCCCTGGTTAGTGTGACTATTATTATTAGTTAAATGATTTTATTGATCATTAATAATATGATTTGGGATCTTATGTCTCATCAAATGAATACCCTTAGTATAGGAAAATGATTTGGTAATTAAGTGATAAATGTTATTTTGGAAGTTGTTCGCTTTGTTGTATGGAAAATAGAATAGTATGGGATTTCATTTGAGGAGTAATGGTGGATTTTTTATCTATGTTTTTATTGTGGATTTATAGTGATTTGGGTTTTTTATGGAAATGATTAGGTTAATTAATTCTAAGAATGTGACTTTAATAGTAATTAATGTCATTTGGAGATACAATTTAACATAGAATACTACACTCTTATATGTTTTGAGTTTCAAAATTAGTTTGGATTATATTGAAGTATTTTAAGGACAATTGATTATTGAATGATCTTTATTTCACTTTGGGTTATTGATGGTTTAATTTTAGAAATTAAGATTACTGTTTTTTTCTCTAATGGAATATCCATTTGGGGGGTCATCAGATATTATTCTAACCATTTTGGTTTTGATTAATCTCTAAAGACTAGGTAAATATATAGTTTATCCTACATGGATCATGTATTTATATTGAATTTTATTCTAGCTCTTCCATTGTGAAAAAGTCTTCACAAATACTCATTATTAAAAAAAATGAGTTAGTGGTAAAAAGTTATTAAAGAATGAAACTCTACTTAAAAAATAAATATATCTCATTATGATCATAGTAAATATCATAATTGAATTCATTACCCTTATGTAAGGTAACTTGAAACAAAAAAAAAATTGTCCATTTACTTTTCCTACTGGGAGACTAAGGATCGTTTGTCCCAACACAAGTTTGTGATTTTCTTATTGGTAACTTTCTCCTGATCATGTTTCCTATCCCTCTCCATCAGAACAGAACACTTAGTTTATCATCCATATCCATGTTTTCCTACATGTAATCCTCGTATGGGTTATCTTGGGTGACCTTTATATCTCTCTTCCTTTCTTTTAAAGTGATAGTTTTATTGACTCTTTTTTCTGATGAGGGACATTCCATTATATTCTCAGGCCCAATTTTAACAAAATTGCGAGGAAAAAATTTATTGAAGGAGTGGATAATGTAACACCCCAAGCTTCCACGGTACATTTCCCTTTGAATAATGTAATGACGTGCATTGCACGCAACTTCGAGATTCTAACACACCACAACCAATCAAACTGGCCATTATGAATAGTAATACGTACTTTATGAAATTTAACAAATTTTTTTTCTAAATGGACTTCTTTTTTGGATTCGTAATATCGAAATTCGCATAGGGTGAAATTTTTGTACTTTTCGGATAACTTTCATATTTTGATGAATAGTGAAAATTATAAATTTTAATTAAAAACATCTTTTTTAGTCGAAATAATAAATAGTGATACATTATTAATTTGAGTGGTTTTAAAGTATATTTAGAATAAATTTTTCCATTTAATACAATGTTGGTCATTGTATGAGATTTCACATTTAAACCAAACATAAATAAGTGTCAATATTTTGATAGCTTTTATCTCTTAAAAACATGCTATTTGTTTTGACGACGGGAATTATTTTTTAAATTAATTAATGCAACTGATATGTTTTTAATTTGGTATAATAGATATCATTTTTGAATTCATAATATCAAATATATCTTAGGGATAATTTTTGGTATTTTTCTGGAAACTTTCATTTTTTGATGAAAAGTCAAACCACTGAGTGGTAGTTAAAAAACTGAATTTTTCATGAAACATAATTTTACCACTTCTGTGAGTGGAATTTCTAAAATACAAGAGACACGGTTAATATCAAGGAGTAAAATTTGGTTCATTGAGATGAAACTAATTTTTGGTGAATAGTAACTTTTTACTTTTATTTACCATGGTTAAAAGTAAATAGGATAATTAATGGTAAAAATGATATTAATATTACCCTAATAAATGTACTAATTCTATTGGACAAGTTTATCTCGACCACAAAAAACCTTAGGAATAAAATATTATCATTTAGGTCCACTTGGATGAGATTTGAACATTTATTATTATTTAATTCAAAGAAGAGTTAAAAGAGTTAAAATAAATGTTTATTTACTAATAGATTTTTAATATTGGGATACAAATAAGATAAATTCGATTATAAATATTCATTATAAAGATAAAAAGATTTTCTAAAGAATGATATTTTTTTTTATAATTTTTAGACATTATATAATTTAATTTATTTATGACACAATGATGATGTATTAATTACCATAATAGTGAAAAATTAAAATAATTGATATTATAAATCCCCAAATAAATATAAATGGATACTTTTATTGAATTATATAATTTTTAAGGTTAATAGGAAATATTAGGATTAATTTAATTCACTTTTTTCTAAGTAATAATTCTTTTATAAGTTTTAAAAAAATCAGTTATTGAATAGTGTCAAAATTGACCAAAAAGAGTTTTTAAATCAAATATTATATTATTAATTGATATTAAATTCCTAAAAATCTATTGTTCGGCCAAAAGACTTATATCATGATATTTGTATCATTAATGGACCACTTGGGGGTCTCTTGGTTGTATATAGTATGTTTATTAACCATATAATATAAAAATACAAAGAGACATTGTAAAAGTGAAACAAATTAACTAAGAGTTAATACTTAATGATAAGGTTAATATAATACCCCAAACCTGTCTAAATTCTATTGGTTGAGTGGTTTTCGACATATTACCACCTTAAACTTTAAATAATCCACTTTGGAGGCATTAGAAACTGAATATAAATTTATTATAAAATAATATTTCTAGCCTTTCCAAAGGTGCCCCTCATCCCTATTATAAAAGGGCACTCCCCCTTCTAATTAATTCACACCTTAAAATACTTTTGGTTCAGAAAAACCCTGCCCAGATACTCTCTCAACTTTCCTCACTACAACCTTCAGGCCTTAGTTTGATCATAAAGCCATCCTACGGAGCCCTTTTGATCAAATCAAAATGAAGAACCTGAATAAGAGGTAATGTTTTTACCACCCTTTTTCAAATTCTTTTCTTCATCAACATCTTCTTTCTTTGTTATTCCCATTCTAAAATAATTAATACAGTATCTCCTATATAATATAATATTATTATATATATTGTACAACCTTATTCAGTATTCTATCCATCCTTTGAATGACATGTCACCATACGTGCGTACGTACCGCTTACCGTCTCCACGTCGTGGTGTAATTGTCATTCAATAAATTATTATGTGGATGGGTATAATAATGATGTGTAATTCATGTAAATAATAAATATAACATGATAATTATTCTTTATATGTGATATACCATCCAATTATATATTATTTTACCTTCAAAAGAATGATATTGTCGCTCGTGTGTACGTACGGACTACCGTCTCCACGAAAGCGATGAGATTCATTATCCATCATATCCATTCAAGTATAATTATCATTTGATGATTCAAAAATAATGTTTAATGACCTGATATAATTATGGATATGAATATTATACAATCTATCCATAAAAAACACGGCTTACGTGACATATAATATAAAGGAAAACGAGTAAGTTAACACCCGAAATGACGATAATACTAAGATATCAATGTTAAAAGATCATATATGATATCATATTAATTTAAATTATTACTGTATAATTCAATAAAAATTATTTCAAAATTATACAGGAGGTTATCCTACCGTCGACCAAGGAAAAAGTACAAAGTAAGGGGTTTCTTATCTAACTCTAAATTTTGTGAGAATTCCATCGTTCACCACTTATTTATTGCATGTGGTGTATATGTACTGCCATTGATTGTATTCATTGTGTAATATACATTAATTTATGGGTATTTACATCATCATTTTATGATCCTTTTTTCATGGGTTTATGTTTCATAAGTTACCTAATTGATAAGGGAATTTGAAATTTCAATTTCCATTTATTCGGCTTTACGCAAACTTCATTGATTATTTTACTCCAAGATTATGTGTGGAATCACTATTCATTTTCTCATGTCATAATTTCCACTCCCCTTTTATATGGATATAAATTTGATACACATAATCACTCCATTTATAATTTCTCAAGTCGTTGATATGAATTTGATAAGAGTAATTTTAACTCATTCTTCATTTGTTGAGTTAAACATCCAATTCATTGGTGTTGTTTTTACAAGATTATGTGTGAATGTCCTTTGATTGTTTTACATGTAATATACAATCATATTTAGTGTATTTATATTTTTCACACATAACTATGTCATTGATTTATCATTAACCTAATGATACGGCATTTGTGAGACATTTCATCTCAATTTACTTTCCAATGAGACTTTTTTTTGGTTATACACCAAATCACTTTTATGTGGTGTATATAATGAACTTTGACATAGTATATCATGAATCCATTTATTCTCATGATATTATAATGTTTTGGTTACCTCAATTATTTTTATTCAAATGTCTCTATTTTGGTTAGAAACTCTAACTAAAATACAAATTTTAAATGTTTTAAAGACTTATTCTTCTAAATATTTCTCATTCATGTCCATGTTTTAAAAAAATGGTTTTAAGGATTTATTTATATGAACATTAATGTTTTAAAATTAAAACTTCTTTTAAAAGTTTCATAGTGGTATGGGACACTTTTATTCAAAAATGTATTTTTAAACGGCTTCTTGACAAATAGTGTTACTTTTAAATGTTTTCAAGAAAAGGGGATATTTCTCTCAAATAGTTTTGATGGTTATTTTCATCTATGTCAATATCATTAATTATTATCATTTGAGGTTAAAATCACACAACACAATATTCCATATTGTGTCGAATGAGTTATGTTTGACTGTAGATGTGCTATTTTTATACCATTCATGGTTTTCTATTAAAGTATTGGCATTTCGTATACTAGTTTTAATACGAATGTTTTTGTTATGTTTAAACCTATTCATATGAGGAATGCATTGGACTTAGTAAGTGACGGGTGGAGCCCGCTATAGCTCCTCGATGCATCGGTAGGTCTCATGAGACAAACTAGTGTCTTGGCACAGGGCCTTGACAAAATCTTATTTGTAGTCTTGGCACAAGGCCTTGGATATGTGGTTATGATAGTATGGAAGTATGCATTCCATCATTATGAAAGTGGTTATTGATATTGCATGTGATATTTCGATTAGTAGAATATCCATTTGAATAAGTAAATGGAATTATTTCATTTTATTTTTTCAATGCTATGTTGAAGTTCAAGTTTAAAAGGCTTTTGTTTTAGTTATACATTGGCTTAAATATTTATTCTTATTTATGAAAGTTTCTGCTACATTATTATCCTTACTGGGAATTTGAGCTCCCCCCTTTTCTATGTTTTATTTTTCCCAGGATGTGAAGATGTAATTTTATGAATGACCTACAGAGATAGTATGATGGTATAAGAGTGTGGACTATGGAGACTATATTTTTGTAGTTTTCATTCTATGATGTAATGGAATACATATGAATATATGTAGTGTTTCAAATGCTACTAAACCAATCGATCCTTCGAGATTTGATCTTTCTTGTGATCATGCCAATGTTATGTAATAATGCACCAACTTTGGGTAACTGGGGTCGGGGCGTTACACACACATGGTATTGAAGTTGCGAGTAAAAATTGAGTTGATCATAAGATTGAAGTTGCAAAGAAGGGATTTTCATTAATGAATTTGAATCTTGCATTAAATTAATTAATGTTTCATGCAAGACACTGTAAGTGTTGGGTGGAAGATTTTGATTTTCCCAATAGTACAGTTGTAAAATGGTATTCATCAGTGAGTGATAGTGGGACATCAATATAACATCTAAAAATAGTGTAAGATGAATTAATTTGAGATAATGAAGGTACCTACAAGTCTATAAATTGTGAGTGGATATTTGGAAGAAACATTGAGAACAATTTAGTTGAAAGAGTCGTGTGCTTTAAAATTTTGATTGTTTGTAAACCAGGAGGGGAAGTGATTCCACTACAATCTTTGTAAACAGAAATTCACTTTTAGTGGATTTGAAACATAAACATATTTGCATTGTATGCTTCTTCGATGCAACCCAATGTGGGTGAACCATGTAAAAGTTTCATTGTCTCGTGCATTCATTAATTTATGTTTATACTTTTCTATGAGAAAGATTGAGAAGTGAGTTATATTTTACAATGATACAAGATCAAAAGGGTCATTTGTTTTTACTTTCATACCCTTATTCACCCCCTCTCAGGGTAGTTTACCGAGTATACCTATCATCAATGAACTCCAAGGGTGAGTTTTTGATCATATGAGATTCTGAAATCTGGAACCCAAACAATCTAGAAAAGAGAGATGAGGAGAATAAATTGCATACCTTAGATTCAATGCATGATTCATCATAGAAAAAGTTGAGGAGGTTCATAGATAGTAGTTGACATCCACAAAAGCCTTAGAATCCTTACAGAAATCAGTGTGGTTTTGGTTCTTCTGAAGATATCAGGGTTGATTTTTTCCTCTATTCCAAAAAACAAAAATAATGATACCATTTATCAGTGCTAAAATAATAAACATTGAGAAAAGATATCTTTATTAGCACTTCTTCAGAGATGATAAAGACATAACTTTATCCGTGCTGAAAAAGAACTAATAAAATCATCCTTTATTAGATCTATAACATTAGCATTGATAAAGGATATATAGTTATAATTATAAATAAAATTGTTTTTAAATATATTTGTAAATATTTTTATATGACTATATATTTATTTATGTCATTATATATATATTATATATATATATACCTATTATATTAAGTATACACATTATTTAAATATACATTATAATTTTATAGTTATTTAAATATATAATTATTTAATTATATAAATATAAATAAATTTTAAAAAAACAAATTTATATTTTTATAATAATAAATACGTAATTTTGTAAATATAGTAAATATTTATTTATAAATAAATATACATTTAAATACATTTATGATGAATTATTTATATTTATAGTTATATTTATATAATTAAATATATTCAATAAATATGTATAAATGATAATATAAAAATAGTAACTATATTCATTAATTAAATATATTTACTATGATATTACAATTATAAATATATTCATATCATTATAAATAATTATATATATATATATATATATTCCATAAATAAATATAAATATATATATTAATATCAATATAAATATACTAAATATATAAATTTATTAAATATACCTAAAAAATTATATTTAAATATATATATATATATATTTATTTACATTTATATAAAGGGTTGTTTCTAAAAAATAATATTAGTATATTTTTATAATTATATATCATTATATAATTATATACATATATAAAAAATATATATAAATATAAATATAAATAGAAATAGAAATATAAGTATAATTAAAATTATAGTAAATATATTCATTATTTAAATAAATTTTTAAAAATATAATTATTTGGTTACAAATATATAATATTAAAAATATAAAAAAACCTTTATAAATATTTTTATTTACAAATACTAATTTACAAATAGATTTTTAACAATATTGATGAATATATAATCTTAAAATTCTAGCATGTTAAATTTTTTTGAAAATAAATAATTAAAAATGAGTACACATTAAAATTATTGAAAAATGGATAAGTATTATTAATTTAAAATAAATTGTTTAAAAAATATGGATATATATTTAAACAAATATGATTACATATTTAAAATATAGAAATTTTATAAATAAATATAAATAAATAAATAATTGAATTTTTTTAATTCATAAAAAAATTTAAAATAAATATTAAGAATGAATAAATAATACGAAACTAAAAAAAGAATAAATATTAATAAATAAAATTTAGTGCTTAATCAATTAATATGTTAAATGTATAATGCGGCTAAATAAATTCTAAAATGAAAATGAAAATTTCAAATAATTACATTGATATTAAGTTTATGTGCTTCTATAAATGATTTAATTAATTATGTTTGTAATTTTTTCTGTGCATGGTACATAAAAATTAATTGATTATGTATATGTATGTGTGAAATAAATGTAACACAACTTTGATATTTTTCATCTAGAAAAATAAAACGATATTAAATTAATGACCATTACTCGATAAAATTAGTCAATATTTTTAAGAAATATTAATTTTTTATCATAAATCATTCTTTACTATATGACTTATTTAATATAAATATAAATATTTTAAAATAGATAAATCATATTTTCGAAATATAAATATAAATATAAATATATTTGTATATATTTATATATTAAACTTATTAATCAATAATTTGTTATAAAAATATTAATAATTAATAATCCATTATTTTGTTTTTAATTGTTACTTTTTATTAGGTTTCTATATTAATATTTAATATAATTTTTTATTAAAATTTATAATTAATATATATATATATATATAACTGACTCATGATGATTAATAATTGTTTCATTAATAATTTTTTAATAGTTTTCAAATTTATTCATTTTACGTTTTTTGTATAATAAATAAAATTTATTTCATTTTTAATTATACTGTTTAATAAATTTAATTTATTCACTCTATATATATAATGTTTATAAAATTTATTAATATTTATAATCTATATATATGTAGATTAAATTTGTTCATTTTTATAAATAATTACATAATAATTAAAATTAATATAATATTTTTAAGTTTAACTATTTTTTATTTGTATTTTTTTAATTATATAATATTAAATAGCTATATTAAATATCTAATATTTATTAATATATATAATTTATTTATATGTATATTATTTATTAATTTTTATCAATAATCATTTAACTATTTTTTTAATTTACTATCCCACTCAATTCCTATTTTTTTAGTACAAACAAATAAAAAATACTGTTGTTAAAAATAATTTCAAAAATAAAATAATAAAAAAATGAATAAATTTTAAAAAGTATTATATTTTTAATTAAATAATTTTCAATAAAATATATATATATATATATATATATATATATTAAATTTATTAATAATTTTCTAATTAATTTTTTTATAATTTTTTAAATTTATTCATTTTTAATTCTAATTTGTTTAATTATTTCAATTTTTTTATTTTTATCACATGTAATTTTTTATTGGTTTGTATAATTTTTTTTGAATGGACCGGGTTGGGCATGGTCAAGTAAGGGCCAAATATAAATGTAAGGACCCACCAATTTGCATTGGCTTGAGGGCTCAGTGATTTATTACTAGGCCTTAAGAGACATATCCAATACGCTAAAGGCTAGCAATAAATGGCGAAGGGTTTCAAATACAAGTTGGGGGTTGATTTACCCTTTAAGAAATAACCCATAAACCAACGAAGCATAACCAACCATTCATTATATTATGCATTAACAATTGAAAGACAAATAAACACATCATTGATATCAAACTACATCAATGTACACAACAAAAAAAGAACAAACTAATCATCATTGTACACAACTGATGAACAACTAAAGACTCTCAAAAGACACTACAACTCAATGCTCCACAACTTCCAAGCTCTACAACATCTCCCAAGCATCACCAAAAGACACTAGTAACAATATGCATTACCTTTACATGTTATCCGGAATACGACATCTGTAAAAGCACCAAAGTTCCAAAGCATGGGTGAGTATAAAACTGAGTCGGCATTCCCCATTGACTTCCCCACTCACGCCATAAGGTTAGAAGATTTAGCCACATTTATATAAAAACAGTTTATATAAAAGATCTTCTCAAAAGTAGTTTATAACTAAATATAAACATGTTTCCAAAACCATTCATAACCAAAGGCATTCCAAGAGTAATTGAAACCAATTTTCTAGCATGTTATTTTCCTAGAAAAATAACCAAACAAGATTTAGAACCATTTCACAATCATTCCCTTTTGGGATACCCAAAAATTCCACCAACCCATGCCACCAACCATGCATGATACCTAAAAGAGGGGAGAAGTCGTAACCCTTATCCATCCCAACCATGATGGGGGAGACTTATTACCATTATTCAACCCAAATGCACATGAATTCTTACGGGGGAGAGCCCTAACCCTTATCCATCCCAACACTGATGGGGGAGACCCCTAACCCTTATCTATCCTGAATGCAATATGAATGTTTCCTGGGGGAGAGCTCTAACCCTTATAAATCCAAACAATGATGGGGGAGACCCCTAACCCCTATCCGTCCCACTTTCCCATGAACACATACAACCATCATGTCAAAAACCATGTGTGTTCAACCTATTGAAACCATTTCAGTTCTTAACCACTTAAATTCCAAACCATTTCAATAAAAATCTCTTTATAGTGAAAACCAAATCCATCAATCTCATTTCAATCTCAAACCATTTCAATAAAACACCATTATTATTGAAAACCCATTTTTCATCAAACCATTTTCAATTTCAGCAATCATAATTTCAAAAAGACATTTTAAATTCAAGAATCCAAATCACTTTTCAAAACAATTCACCAAGTTTCCACAATTTCATAGAAACCATAAATCATCACTAAAGAAGATTTATTCCATGATTTTCACAGTAAAATCCATTCAAATAAACCAAATTGAGACAACGAAAATCATTTATATCAAGAGGAGTTGAGACTGAAGAATCCTACCTTTAGGGTTCCGGTGAAAACGACCCATAAGACATTATTCTTCAAACCCGAAGAACGCACCATCGAATCCTCTATATATTCACTTCTCTAACATCCAGAATCCTTAAAATTAGAACCCAAGGCAACCAAAACCCTAGATCTAAAAAAAATAAGTGTAGATCTAGATATCCTATAGAGAGGGAGATGTAGATCTAGAAAAAATCACAAACAACCACCAGAGAAGTCTTAATCGATAAGAACATCTTTCAAAAAACCACAAAAATACTAATATTTACATCTAAAACACATGGGAGAGCCCTTCCAACCCTTGAGAACAAAAAATCCCAAGTGTGGCTCGTGTGGGAGAGGATATGGAGAGCATTTAGGAAAGCATGATGGAGACCAAATTTAAGAACCCTACATTAAAGTGGTCGCACGGTTAACCTGCACGGTTTGACAAACCATGCGCTAAACATGCGCATGCTATTGACTGGAGAGCATGAGACTTCAAGGTTGCCTCACATAGGTTGGAAAACAATGTGCAAGACATGCAGAGCCTACTGTCTCCACCAACACGAATTCTTGGAGAACCCGCATGGTTTCCACTAATCGTGCTCAAACCGTGCTCCCTATGAATAGCCTCCAAACTCATTCAAAACCATTCCAAACTCTCGCAACCACTTCCAAAGTAATCCCATTCAATTTAATAACACTAAAATGCATAAAAAGGACACATAACTCAAACATTTTGTACTGCATTCTCCCCACCAGTGGTCTTTCCGTCCTTGGAAAGTAGTGAACCCAACCTTGCCGAAAGATATCGGTCCATTGCTTGACCTACTCTTTCTACTGATCCCAAGTCTCCTCTAGAATCTGACCATATTGACACAAAACACAAACTAAACCGATGCTTTTACCATGCCAGAATATCTCTTTCCTCTTCATAACCCGCACTGGCACATGCACCAACGAAGCATCCAGTTCTAGCTCAACATGATCTCGTCGAATCACATGGTCACAATCCATATGATATTGTTTCAACTGCGACAAATGAAACACATTTTTCACCACATTGAACCTAGGTGGAAATTCCATGCAATGAGACACCCATCTATCCCACTCAAGATTCTCCGAAGGTTAAATATACCTCATAGATAACATTCCATTCTTCCTAAACTGATGAAGTCCCAACCATTGAGAGATCCTCAAATGAAACATGATCACTCACCTCGAACAACAACGGATGTCGACGATGATCCACATACAATTTCTAACGACTTTGAGCCATCTCTATTCTCTTCCTGGTAAAATTGATCTTTTATATAGTCTCCTAAAAAAGGCTTGGTCCGAACATCGAGGACTCACCTGTTTCCACTCAACATAGTGGAGAACGACACGACCTCTTATACAGCCCTTCAAACAGAGCCATCTGTATTGATGCCTGATAACTATTATTGTACGGTAACTCAACCAACGAAAAGTGCTACTCCCTCGAGCTACCAAAATACATCACACAAGCCCGCAACATATCCTCCAATGTTTGTATCGTCCTCTTGGATTGACAATATGTTTGAGGGTGACACGCCATGCTCATATACAACTATATCTCATTGGCATGCTGTAAGGATTTACAAAAACTAGATATAAACCTTAGATCTATATCTGATTCAATCAAAACAATAACACCATGCCTCTTTACTACCTCCCAGATATAGATTTTTGATAGTTCATCCACAATATGATATTCATGAATCGAAATGAATTGGGCCGACTTCATTAGCTGATCCACTATCACCCAATTGGCATCGTGCTTTCTAAAAATTCTTGGGATACCTATGAAAAAATCCATCACTATTTGCACCCACTTCCAAAGAAGGATTAGTAAAGACTGTAACATTTTCTCTGGCCTTGGATTCTCTGCCTTTACGTGATGACCTTTCTAGAATCTCGAAACAAACTCAGCCACACTTCTTTTTATACCAGCCCCCAAGAACTATCCTTTCATTCCTTTATACATTTTCTGAATTCTAGGATGAACATCCTGCCTGGATTGATGATACCACCTAAGAAGATCCTCTAGACAAGAAATTTTTAAAACCATACAATTACAAAAACACAAAAATAAATCTTCATTTAGTTGCAAACCCTCAATTGTCTCCCCACCGTTGAGTTTCGTCCTTGTCGTCACCGACTCTGAATCAGATATCTGCGCCTCTTTTACCAGTGCAACCAGGTCAAGAATTAACAACACCTGAAAAAATACCGCTATATCTTCTTGGTCCCCACATTCCAACCTCATGTCACCTATAACAGACATAAACTACCATTAGTCTGATGCATGTTTCCCCACCTGAGCATATGGTTTTTTACTTAATGCATTGTCAACCTAATTTCCCTTACCCGATTTGTACATGAAGTCAAAATCAAATATATGGTGATATTATATCCATCTCCTTTTCATCAATATCAAATCCCTTTATGATAAAATGTTCTGGAAGCTCTTATGTTCTGTATGTACCATGAATTTCTCACCAAAGAGATAATGACACCACCCTTTCAAAGCACGGACCACTAATACCAATTTGAAATCATGTGTTTGATAGTTATTCTCATGAATACTCAACCAACGTGATCCATACAAAACCACATGATTCCCTTTCATGAGAACACACCCCAACCCTGATCTCGATGCATCTTAATACACCACGTAACCTTCTCCTAATTCTAAAAAAACCATGATTTGTGCTGATGTAATGCGACACATTAGATTTTGGAAACACTACTGACACTGTTCATTCCACTAGAATGGAACATTATTTCTTGTCAATGTTATCATTGGTGAAGCCAAATGTGAAATTTGATATATGTTCTTTATCATAACATGGTTATGTCTACGATAATCAAAAGAGAGACTCATGGTTCCATCCACCTTTTTCACAAACAACAGCGGTGCTATCCACAGGGACATGCTAGGCCTGATAAACTCTTTTTTTCTATCACTTCCAACTGGACATTAAATTCTCACAATTCAGCTGGTGACATCCGATAAGACGGATGTGAGATATGACTATTCCTCAGGCGGAGAGCAATCATAACTCCACTTCTCTTATGGGAGGTAACCCAAGGAATTATTCGGGAAAAAATCCATGAGCCGATCCACCATTGCTGAAAGAGAATTCTAATCAACACCCTTTACCAATTCCAACGACAACAACACCAATAAATATGATAATGTTCCCACTTCTTGTTCTAAAAAACCCATTTCACCATGCCTTTCATGCATCACGCCTCTATAGAGATTTCTAATGCCATCGTGTGTCGTTAAATCCATTTTCACGCATTATAGTTGATGTGGGCCTTAAACGACAAAAACCAATCCATTCCAAGGAATACAACATCCCCATCCATCTCATGTATAGATAAAATCCCTAATAGATCAAACTCATCCACAATGATACAATATGATCTACATAAGAAGGTTGGACACTCTCTTCGACCTAGAGAATTTTGATGTTTCAAAACTGAAGGCATAATCTCTACCATTAAACCCATCAACTCAACCACATGTGTAGAAATAAAAATTGTGAAGTAACCATAACAAATAGTAGTTGAATTTAGGTATATTTAATAAGAATAGTGCTTCGCACCGTGGATTGTCATGACTGATCATCCACTAGAACCTGCTCAGCTCCGAACAATGCCTTGGTTTCCACACACTTCTCTTTATTTCTCCATTGTCAGATTATGTGTCAAACTTTTAGCCTTCGAATAAGTGACCCTTCTTGTCATGAACCCAAAATTATAGTTCCTAATATTCCCCATTGGTACCACCATGTTTCTTCCACTCGATGCTCCCAACAGATCCTGTTCATCCATCGATGCTTGATTCACCATATCCGTGTAATCATCTATACACAACACCACTATTAATGAATAGATTTTTTCCATAACCCTTCTTCAATGATACTTTCCTTAAATGATGTTCTACCCACCACCTCAGGTGAAAACTGCACTATGTTCATAAACATAGTGGCTTACTTCATCACTGAAATTTTCTCTTTCTTCAGACTGAATAAATCAGTTGTGCACTGAATTCTGAATATATGTGGGTAGAATTGTTTATTAAACAATTCATTATAAACTTTCCCATGGAATTCCCTAGTATGTTCCTGCTGGGACTACCAACTCCCACCACTGAATAATTATCCTCTAGCTAATACATTTCTAGTTTTACTTTCAGCTCTACCAGTGTCCCCAAGAATTAGTAAATTCTGTTCATTCTGGACAGCCACGTCTCTACCCTTTCTAGGTCTGAATCACCCCAAAAGACGGTTGGATCATACTTTTGTAAATGATCCGAATAATCAAGATACTTTGTCTCTTCCCCTCTATTAACACTTCCCACATCATGGAAATTTTTCACTATGCTCTGGACTAACCATTGGTTCACCTAGGGCTCGTTATAACCATGTTCTCATTCGCCACTTCTTGTTGGTCTCTACAACACATACCTGGTATCTCTAAATAGGACAACCAACCCTGAGTCTCACTTTCATACACATAAAGAATTCCCATTTCAAATCTCATTAGACAAGACTATCACAATGATGATTTCCACCTTTCCACATTTGTCATTTTCTAAACAGACAACGAACTCCATCAATACCACTTTCTAGTAAATGTTGGCATAGCATTTCAAATTCTCTCACATCAACTACCACAACATTGTATTTCCAAAAACAACCCTTTTCCATGTTCAACCATTTTTTGAAAACATTCAACATACTTTTTGAAAATCAACTCATTTTCAAAATACACCAAATACCTTGTTTTCAAAGTCTTTCACTTGAAAACAATTTCTGCATTTTTCAAAAATTGGAACCTTGCACAAAATCATTACTCATTCATCATAATGAGATGTGAAATCTTAGTGGGAATTCATTACTCTACAATTCATGTCATTGTCCTCTCATTGGATAAACCCATGACAATGAGATTTCCATCATTCTAGAAGTGTTTCAAAAACACTTATGTACCCAACACCCCGTTAACATGAATTTCAGTATAAACAGGATAACTACGTCCTTTTATGTTATACATTTCTAGTTCCAACAATCCTACTCTAGTCTAAGATATTGACCCAAGGAATAGACAAGAATACATTATAACTCCAAGGCCAAGAACATCGATGAATACTTTTTAGGCAAGGACCAAACAAGCTGATACCATTTGTAATGACCTACCAATTCTCATTGGCTTGAGAGCTCAATGAGTCATTACTAGGCCTTATGCGACATCCCCAAGATGCCAAAGGCTGGCAATAAATGCCGAAGGTATTCAAATACAAGTTGGGGTACGATTTTCCTTATGAAATACCCCATAAACCAACCATGAATAACCAAACATTCACTATATGATGCATGATCAAATGAAAGGCCAATAAACACATCATTTATATCAAACTACATCAAAGTACACAACACAAGAAGACCAAACTAAGCATAAAAGTACACAATGGATGAAAAACTCAAGACACTCAAAAGAGAAAACAACTCCATGCTCCACATGCTCCATGCTCCACAACATCTCCCATGTATCACCACAAGCCACTAGAAATATGATTTTTTACCTTTAGCTGTTTCCCAGAATACGACATCTCCAAAAGAACCTACATGCCAAATCAGGGGTGAGTATAAAACTCATTACGTTTTCCCCAATGACTTCCCTACTCATGCCACTAGGATAAAAGAGTAGGCCACATTTACATAAAAACTGTTTATATAAAACAACTTCTCAAAAATAGTTTATAACTAAATTTAATAAATTATTCAAAACCATTCATAACCAACGATATTCCAAGAGCAATTGAAACAAATTTTCCATTATGTTATTTTTATAGAACAATAACCGAACAATCTTTAGAACCATTTCACAAACAATATTTTTTGGCATACCCAACCATTCCACAAACCCATGCAACCAACCATGCATGCTACCTAGAAGAGGGGAGAAGCCTTATCCCTGATCCATCCCAACCATGATGGGGGATACTTTGTACCCACATCCAAACCAAATGAACATGAATAATTGACGAGGGAGAGCCCTAACCCTTATCTATCCCAACACTGATGGGGGAGACCCCTAAACCATATACGTATTGAATGCAATATGAATGTTTGAAGGGGGAGAGCCATAACCCTTATCTATCCACACACTGATGGAGGAGACCCCTAACTCTTATCTGTCCCACATTCTCATGAACAGACACAACCATCATGTAGAAAACAAAGTGTGTTCAACCAATTCAAACCATTTCAGTGGTTAACCATTTCAATTCCAAACCATTTCAATAAAACTCCATTTTTATTGAAAACCAAATCCATCAACGTCATTTCAATCTAAACCCATTTCAATAAAACAACCTTTTTATTGAAAACCAATTTTTCATCTATCCCTTTAAAATTTCATCAATCATAATATAAAATCAACATTTTAAATTCTAGTATCGTAATCACTTCGAACAATAATTCACCATTATTCTACAATTTCATCAAAACCATAAATCATCACTAGTTAAGATTTATTACATGCTTTTCAAAATCAAATCCATTCAAATAAACCAATTTGATACAATGCCAATAAATTCTAGTAGGAGGAGTTGAGAGTGAATCCTCCTACCTTTAGGGTTCCGGTGAAAATGTCCCACAAGACATTACTCTTCAAAACCGGCAAACGTACCACCAAAACCTCTCTAGATCCCCTTTTCAAACATCCACAAGCCTTAAAATTTGCATCCAAGGAATCCACAACCCTAGATCTACACACAAAGGGTGTAGATATAGAAAAGAGAGAGAGAGGGATATGTATATCTAGAGAAAACCACAAACAACCATGAGAGAAGGCTTACCCGACAAGAACCGCCTTCTAACAACCATGAAACCCATTCAATTTTCTTCCAAAAATGCGGGAGAGCCCCTAAAACCGTTGAGAACCAAAAATAAATAGTGTAGCTCGAGTGGGACAGGATTTGGAGAGGATTGTGGCAAGACCAAGGGAGACATGATTTAAAAACCCTACATTTAAGTGGACGCACAGTTAACCCACATGGTTTGACAAACCATGTGCTAACTGTGCAAACGCTACTGCCTAGAGGGAAAGGGTCTGCACAGTTTCCTCGCACTATTTGGAGAGCCATATGTAGGACACGCAAAGCCTATTGTCTCCCTCAGCACGATTTCCTAGAGAACCCACACGGTTTCCACTAACCGTGATTAAACCATTCTCCCTATGAAAAGCCTCTAAACTCATTCAAAACCATTCCAAACTCTCCCAAAATCTTCCCAACTCATCCCATGATCATTAAACACATAAAAATGCATAAAAAGTGGCCACCTACCTTAAATCGAGGGGGTACTACAATAAAGGTGGGAGAACCAACATGTTAATCATAGGTTGCGATAAGGCCCCCGTGGGCTCATGGAATTCCCATATAAGTATGTACAATGTTTGTGAGAGCTCATCCCCCCAACATACTTCTGAACATTTGACATAGTTGAATAATATATAAAGAATCTTCCTCATGTGGACTATTTTAATATGGGAATCACTAGGAAATCATGATCCTTATCAGTACGATATATCACTAATAAAATATTCAATTTATCAGAATTAAAAATAAGGTGATGATAAATAGTACCCTTTATCAAATCTAAAAAAATCCATCATAATGGAAACACATTATTAGTGTTAAAATTCACTAATAAAGGGTACATGTTATCATGAATTTTTTTGTCCCTTATAAAGGACACCATTATTAGTACTTTTTTGTTGGGCTGAAAATGGACACCGTTGTATATATCAGGATTTATAGTCGTGGGGAGGGGTTGTGAAACAAATGTTTCCTTTTATGAATTCAACTACTTTAACTCATAAACATGGACTAATTATGGTTTCAATCTACTATATAATCCCAATGTCTATCCTCATGTGTAGTATTAATATGAATTAGAGAATCACATAGTATTTTAATGGTTCAGTTAGATACAAATTCTCTTTTTCATAATAGTTTTCCCACCAACATGGATTCGACCTTATATGAACCGGTTGTTACATCATAAATTGGTTTGAAATCAAAATGAAAATCCACTAACAAATTTTTAATGACCCCACACATAGATATATACTTTAGTAATTGGATATTCACAAAAATATCTGGAACGTATAATTTTATTGGGTGACCAAATGATATCTATACTCTCTAGGTATGCTTCTATGTGTCCTTGAGTTTACCTTCGTATATGAGTCTATAAGATAAAAGGATCACATTTATATACTCTTAAATATATTAAAAAATCACTCTGATTAAATCAATTTAACAAAAAAATCCATCCATAAATATTGTAATATGGTTTTTAATAATATAATTAATACCAAGGAACAAATGTATTGTTCTTCCCCAAGGGTTAATAACATCAAAACTCTACCTCTCTCCTGATACTATATAGTATTATGGATCTCATAATTCTTCTCCTTGAATAATTTCATCGTAAAACATAGCTTCATGCTTATTTCCAGAATATATATTCAATTTTATATGTGAATATTATTTTTATGATTTCAATAACTACAGAATATTTGATAACTACAGTCCTTAATCTAATTTAAAAATAAAATAATATCACCTGAGAAATCAATTAAAGACTCTAGATTTATTCTCCACATGGTATACAAATATGAAAAACAACATTTTCCATGAAAATAAATATTTTTTAAAACAATTTTATTCTTCATCGACATATTCATGAATTCATGTAGCATCACAACAAATCCTATGATGTATCACTCTACGTGTTGTTTTTTCAATGTTACAAACTTCTCCAAATGGGAACCTTGAATGAAATCTGTTGTGGTCTATACCGTTTTTATACATATTAATTTTTATCTCATTTTACCCACAATATAAACCTATACAACTTATTTGAACTCACATTTTTCATGAAACCAAATTATAATCTCACAATAAGCACCAAAATTTACACTGTTAATAAACTTTTATGTGGTGGTGTAATCATTTAAATGTTCCCTATGGTGCATTAACTATTTCAACAGTGTAAAAATTATCAAATATAAAAATTTTATTCTCCCTATAACTTCAGCAATATGAAAGCTTCAAATTCAGTTTATTTCGTTGATTAATTATATCTTGTATTGTGATCCATTAAATTGATCATGTTATTAAAAAATTTATGATTGGGTTAAAATACTCATATAATTTATTCCCTAATTGTTTAGAATATAAAAATTATAGAAATATCTATATACATTTATGACACATATATCATTACCCTTAAATATTAGTAATATATATGACATGACCAATACATGGATTATAGAGACCCTGGGATTTCATTAATGCATGTCTGGTACTGTAATAGTAATATTTATTCATGTTTTGAATATTTTTTATGCATCTCATCATAATTAATCATTTTATTTACGTATTCTATAATCCTATAATATACATTATGATGGTATTAAATAACCATTACTTAGAGTGTCATTACTTTTATGTAGGTATTAATCTTAAAAATTACATTTATGATTATACACTACATAACATGACACAACTACCGGTACCCATACACAACATCTAGTTTTTCTAATGTTACCTTTATGGTAAATTCAATAGTTCCATAGTACAGGTAGTGCACTTCACAAAATATATTTACCCAACCATTATAATTCAATGATTACCTTTACATGGATAAACATGATAATCAAAATTATCTCAAGGATTTCTTAATCAATCCAAATGAATTCAAAATTTCCTCAAATATTATAGAAAAGTTTCATCTCAAATAAAAACATTAATTTTCCTTAAATAATGTTTCTGAATCCACTCAATTAACTTGTCCATTTTGTTTACCCACTTAAAATTATTTTATTAAGATAAAGACCTAAAATGTCCTTTTTTCATATACAATAAATAATATATGATATATCATCACATATTGACCTTAAGAGAAACATTCTCTTATTGAAAAAATAGATGTTATTCAATCAGCAAAACAATAGGATATTGACATTATACTTAATACTAATTTGTTACTGTTAACCCATTATCTTTGTTATTACTCCCTAATAAATGAAATTATGTAAAACTTTGTCTAGACTAACACTTCAACTATGGAAGTATAAAAACTATTAATATAGGAGGTTTTTATTAATAAATATTTTATTTTAGATTTTATTTGTTTATTTATTCATAAATTATCTTTACTTAATTATTTTAATTCTTATTAAATTTATCTGGAACATACATAAATTTTATTCAAACATGTTTCATAATAAAATTTATGTATAATAATTTTATTTATAAAATATATGTTTCATTATATTTTACATATAAGTTAATTATTTATATATAAAAAATATAATTTGTAATTAACAGTACGTGATAAAATATATATTATAAATTTTATTTTTTTTATCTAAGAATTATTTTTAATTTATTTATATCATTTTATAACATTTAATCGTAAAAAACATTGAATCGAAAAAAATTTATATTAAACAAATTAAATAAAGGCATGATATGTTCCTGAGCTTTTATCTACTGTTTATTTTATTAAGTGTTTATAAACCAACCTATACCAAATTAAAGTTAACTCAACAATACATAGGTTATATGCTATTCTAATATGTATCTCAGTGGATGGATTCATCTAGGCTTGTGTTAAAAACCATATCTGCAAGCTTGGAAGTACATCTTTTATAAATATGCACTCCCATGTAAGCTTGCAGGACCAATGTTTTTTGGGCTATATAAAATAATCCATTGACCATGGTCCCATACATAATAATGGATGCATGAGTGATTCATTTATCATTATGATTAATCTAATAATAAATACCACAATAAAACAAGTAGTGAATAATTAATTTAAATAATATACCCAAACACATGTTGGTCAATGCTCATGACCATTCAAAACTGGAAACATGAAAAACATTTTCTATTTCTAGAATTAATTTCAAATAACTCTATTTAATAAAAATTTAAATTAATTTATATATTATTATACTAATTTATATGTCAGTTATTTATCTTAAATTACATCAATCTCATAATCCTTTATAAATAATAATAATTTCCTCAATTATTATAAAAAATAATTAAATATTATTTTTTTTAAAAATATTTGGATTATTTCTCATGAATTTTTTTCCTGAGTCATGTACTATATGTGTCATATAAAATTTAATTTCTCAAGTTTAGTATTTATATTTAGTGTATATTAACTCAAAATTTCATGTGACACATGCTAGGTAATGTCCGAATCTTGCACTATATTCTTGGGCTTTATGATGATCCATACTACATGTCATAAGTTACATGGTGTGTAGATCATGTTGTAAAAGTACATATTCATTATAACATATTTGAACACATGAAACCGTGTAAATATAAACAAAATTTATCATTAAAAAAATTAAGTACAATATATTTATGATGATTGTTACATTTTGTGTAATGGAATATTTTATAATTATTATTTAATTTCTCATGTTAGAACACAAAAAAAGATAACTATACATTTCGATATACCATGTATAATTTGATATGTTTCAAATGATGTGCATTATCAAGTACAATCCATTTAGATTATTTACCACCATGTTCAATTGATATAAGTCAATTTGTGATATTTAATGATATTGTGTACATACACACATGATTCAACACATATTATACAATGGTTAATTTGTGTGGGATTACATGGTTTGAACATGTGTGATAGACACAATTTTATCACTATGAAACTACATCCCATGTTGTAAATCAATACATGATGTGTAATGTTTCCATATACGAACACCCATGATGTTCTAATATTTATACGACATGTTCCCTATGAAGTATAAACTAGATTACAATGAATGTAATCTCCCACTACATTCGTTGCACCAATGTTATGAAACCGAGGGCCAAAAAACATTTAGAGAGGAAATTTGAGTGTTATTCACTTGTTTTATCATGTTATTGTCCATATAACCATGGATTTTTTTTCTTCTCAGAAGGTGGATTTTGAAAAAAATATGAACTTGAATACTTGAAAATAGTTAGGACCAAACATACTTTGTGAATCCCAACATGGGAGGGGGAGTTGGTAAATTAGGGTGTGTACCAATTTCATCCATTTTCTTATTTTTTACTTTCTATTTAAAAAAAATTCCCTCATGTTAATAGGATCACGTTCAACACCATGATCTCTTATATATCTATCATTTAATATAAAAATGATGAATACATTATATAATTCCAATATAAGTGTTTTTCTCAGATTATCATTTTGGCCTATGTAGGGATAACACACCAATGGTTTCATTGGTCATCCTCAGATATAATAATCTAAACATGGGATACTTGTAGGGATTTGAGGGATGATCATTAATGATCTCAGGAAAAATGCCCCTTATGACCTGTGTGCTCACTTAACGGAGAAAATGCTATGGTAGAATATATATGATGCATGTATCTTATATAGTTTATAGACATGAGTGTGTTATATAATAGTTTAGTGACATCTGGGTATATCTTTATTTTGTGTGAGACTCCTCTTACATACAAAGATCTATGTTGAAGCTCTTTCAAGAACCTCATTTTCTACACTACATTTTTATAAGTCAGGATGACACCAAATCCTTACAAGGATTATATTATGGTGTCTTCCTCTTTAAAAAAATAATAGCGAATACTCTACATTGTATGATAAATCTAAGGATTTTAAAAAATGAACCCAATAGTAGAAATTGCCATCTCATGATAAATATAAGTTATTACTATACTTATATTATGTCGTAATTTTTTCTACACCTAGATATCATAGAGGTATTCCCCGTTTTGGACCTATCAATATTAAATATGAAACATGATGTGGAAATTTTATTCATCTATTGATAATTATATCCCTTCTTCACTAAACACCATATATTTAAATATGTAAAATATATCATCCTCCTCCACGTCTATCAAAGAATTAAATATAGAATGGTTGTTATTCTTTATTTTATTATATATAAATTATGCAGTCCAATATTTTTTAGTACTAAATCAAGTGATATATATAAATAGTAGGTCTACTACATACATTATAACCCATGGTTTAGATCACACCCATGTTTCTTCTCTATCTTTTGGATCCTCCCTTCTATCAAATGAAAAAAAATTGTATCTTAAATTCAAAATAATAATCTAGAAATATTTCCATGACCCCAATACATCTAGACAGATTTTACTTATTTGAATGTATATAATATTTGTGTTATATATTTTCAAAAAACTATAATATTAATTTTCTGATTTAATTGAAATATCTATGTTGACATATTTATTTTACACCTTTAAATTAGGTCAATAATAGATCCAAAAAGGCTTCATGTGTCTCTATTAATGTTCTAAATATCATTAAAGAAATTATTCAAAAATATTCAAAGAATATTTCAACACAATATTTTTATAAAATTTTCATTTAACCTTTCTAAAAATTTTAATCACCAAATACAAAATTTAACACTTGAACCGCTTATAAATATAATGGAACATATATCTCTATATTTAAAAAAAATTCAATATTTACAAATAATAATAAACTAAATTATTGAGATTTATACTATGAAACACACAACAAAACAGTCACCTATCTCATGTTGGATCCTGTTACAAGACAACTTGTTTCTCACTGCACCCACATTCACAATGTGGTATCTTCCAATAAAAAAATGTCCTACCCTAAATCATGACTCGTTATTGTGTGGATCCTACACTCCATGAAATTCAAAAATGAATGACAACAGTCCCATAGTGGCATTTCATATTTCTTATGTGTAACATTCCCTGTCAAAACACCATGATCCAAGTAATGGTGTGATACTTTTACCCATTTTAGTTTTCCTAGTTCTAAAAAATACTATAATTCCTCAACTATTATCTTGAATAATATTTCATCCTTCAAAATTAAAATTTACGGGCATTCATATTTCAGATGGGAGCTCCAAAAAATCACCACAACATCTACTATTATGTGTCAGATATCATATTTTATTTCATTTATCAATTCAATAACAACAAAAAGTATAATTTATTGTTCTACATTATGTTATATTTTTATTTTGACCATATATAGTATGATCTATATTTTTCAATTTTTTTGCTACACCCAAGTCTATGACCACACCAATGAAATCTTATATACCTAAGTGAGGTTTTCTATTTACATATTGTTTCTTAAAATTAACCATACCAAACAACATAGAGTGTAATTCTTTAATAATTCCAATATGAGAACTCCTCATTTGAAACCCCTTATAAAAAATCCACACAATCATAATAAATAACATTTCAATCATAATTATTGAATAACTAGATGTAACATGAATTTTTTTACAATATAGTGTATGGTCCGGTGATGTTTTACTCCACCAGAAATAATTTCATTCTTTTTTATACCATTAATTATATGCTCCAAAACATTATAAATATAAATATATATTTAAATTATAATTGAGAACAACAATTTTATAAATTATTCGTTCCATGAGCACAAATACTCTATTATTTAACATATAAAATTCCATAACCCCCTTGAACTTCCAGTCACATACATCACGCATCTTAGACACTCTATGTAATTATTTTTCTTATATAGTACTTAACATTAACCCCTATTATTGAATGAAAATCTAAAATCACGTTAACATATTTTGTTGTAACATTCTCCCACATTGGCGATTTTTCAATACTATCAAAAATCCAACCTCCATTATTTGATCACTTTTTCTGTCCAATTATATGGATTCATGATTCCTTTATTTCCTCCCACTTTTACATAAAATATAATTAAATTTCTTGATAAACCCCCATTTTTGTTAGATGTAAAAAATAGTGTTCATTATTATATTTTCATTTTCAAAAATACCCATCCAAAACATTTCTTCTAGTTTACTCCTTCTATATTTTTCAATTACAAGGGGGAGTTCCTACAACATCATTCACTAATAAAATTCATTATTTTTATATTAAAAGTATATTATCAACTTATAATACTATTTATATGTATACAAATATTATTAATAAAGTCAATAATGTACATAAAAGATTCTAGATATAAGAAAATCAACTTCTAATACTATTTTTCATGTTTATCTAATCCTTTGAACATAGGACTGATCACACAAAATAAATTCATTTCCCTATAAAAAATAAAATCCCAACTATGAGAGACATACCGATTTTAACATGTGTTCCAACTTTTCTCATATCGGTCAATCTCTTATGTATAATAATATAAAACATTTTAGTAATTCATAACCCACTCCCCATGAATGACAAAAAAATAGGCACTAAATTTTAAAATAATAATCTAAATGGGGAACCAACTCAGTCGTAATGTTCTCATTATCCATTAGATTCTACATATCCTGATAAGATTATACTAAAACCACTTTGTAAGCAATAAAATAATAAAAATTTAAATAATAAATTATTTTTATTCACATTTAATATTTTCTCTTCATCCTCATGGTGAAATACTTATAAAAATATGTCTTAACACCATTTAGTGATCAATATATATATATTTACCCCTCAAATATAGTTATAAGAAACTATTTACTCCACTTTATCTTGATATAAATATCTTCTTAATTTTTCCTCCTTCAATCTAGCATAAAAATTCATGATCCATTATCAAAAGTAATGTTGGTTTATTAAAACCACATGTTGAGTCAACTTCAACCTCAACTACTATATTATTAAATCCTCATACTATTAGAAACCCAAAATAATTTACTTCTTTTTCTACAACCTCATATGTTATATTCACCTCATTATCATCTTGAATCCACAAATTTGTAATGTATTAAACCCCATGGAACATATCCCCCTTTATGTTTTTTATGACATAAAACATATATAAGAAACATTTATTCTTATGGAGAGAAGTATGGAAATAAGATACGTATGTTATGGAATTTTGTTGGTCATAGTGGACGATCCCTTTTCTTATAAGCTATTTAAAATCCTTTAATACCGTTCTCCTTTTTCATAAACGAATGTCAGAAAAAAATATTTCAAATATTATTCTTTAGGATCCTTAATCTCCTCTATCCCATATTTCGTATACATTGTGGTACTAGTAAAATTAATGAATGTGATTTTTTCTATTGATTCATCAACAGTGAATCTTTCTCCATGATACCTCTTTTATTGGAGGGATATTTCACTATCATTTATCTATTTTCATGTGGAATAATTTATGAGACAATTTTTTAATTTTTGATGCATATTCTAATCAATCTCTATGATGATCTCTTTACAATTATTTATCATAGGTGATCCCTTTTTCAATTGATCACTCGTTTATCTAATACATGGACCATATTCCTCCAGTTTTTTTGACTCTCACATTTACTTATTTTTACCCAAGAGGGATCTTATTGGTTTGATGACATAGTTGTATGAGAAACCATATATTTATCCAATTTATAATCTAAATTAATGAATATATTTTATTGATTAACTAATTTCATTTTAGGGCACATTCTTTTCTTTCATGTTGTAAAAATTAAGGAATTACTATTTAATTATTTGTTTCGACTATGGATAAAATATAATTCGAAATTTCCATTTTAAGTATCTATAATACATCTATAATAAAAATAAAACCTTATTATATTGTCTCTCATATGAGATGATGATATATTATAGATTCTTTCACAATTGAGATACTATGCTTACAGACACCCACTCATCGAATGCCTAATATTCCATTAAAAAAACGTTGTCTCTACCATATCATGAAATCCATATATTATGATTTTTAAAAGTTTTATGTTGTTTTATTGAATATATATTTACTATTTTTTATACTAAACATGAATTGTATACCATATTGGGAATCAAAACCTTCACATTTACCTTATAAAAATGGATTTTTGACTCAGGATCATTAATCAACTCTTCTTTATATATTCATTTGGACATCCATATTGCTAAAACATTAGCATTATAAATTTATAGATATTCTTATATATCCATGTTAGGTTTTGGGAGGGATTATTATCACTGTTATCTCTTTATACATGGTTATATTATTTCCTATATATTAGGGAATATTATTCAGTTAGATCACATTGATTCATTCTTGTACCCATCTTGTTGATGCCAAAATTGAATGAAAATTATACTCATATCACTATTTTATCCCCCATGCACAAATATTAAATGAATTAAATTCCTTATAGATGAATTATTAATAATTTATCCCCCTTCACATAAAAATATTGGATCCTATCCTAACTAATATATATACAAAATTCAGATTGACATATTGTTGTTACTTCCACATCATCCCTAAATTTTAATCCACTCAAAATAATATGAGGTATATTATAATTGTTAATTGATTTCATATTATTGAATTTTTTTAGAACATGATGTATCAATAAAATCATAAATTTTTCCCTAATTGCTGTGTCAGTCAATATACATGGCTTATTCTTGTTTTTATTCATTTTTATTCACTTTTTCATGATGCACTCTTCACCAAACATTACCACTAGTTTATATTCATTAATAATTTTTGTATTATTTTATAGTGGGTTCTCTGACATTGTCTTCTCCCACTGTTTTTATATTAATTATTTTTTGAGTCTTTTACATCTCAAATATGGTAAAATACCTAGTGGGATTCTTGAAAACATCATTATAAAGAGGTATAATAAATATATTACTTATAGTGGAAAACCCAATTATCTCAATATTCTATGGAAAATATTTATCTCAAAGAATTTAATCCATCAATACCATTCCATAATCCTATAGGAATATGATAATTTCATTTTCCATCCTTCATAATTAGTTATGTTTAAATAATAGCAGTGTGAACATTGATTCCTTGTGTGAAAAATGTAAAAAACTTGGAGATATTGAAAAACAATTTTAGATCCTATTATCTTAAACGAAACATGTTAGGACTGAATTGATTGGATACCCACTGAATTGTATTTGGATCGAATCACAGTGATTACCATTCGAATTTTTTTTTGTAGCGATATTTTTCTTTTACGGATCATTGTACCATGTTAGTAAGAATATTTTTAATCTCATTATCTCTTCTACCACAACCGTTAATTTTAAAACAAAATAATAAATTAATGAAATAACAAAAAATTATTTTTTTCATGGGTCACCACTATGGTATAATCCAAGGACCACACACAAACAATGTGTTGGTTTATTAGGGATGAAATACTCTTTGTTAGTTATTTTAAAAAGTAATTTTGAATAAATCATTAGTAATAATAGAAAAAATTAAAATTATTGACTATGTGTTTATATAATAAATAGATGTTGGGGATATCTTATTAATTCCATCATTATCTTCAACAATTTATTTAAATGAGTCCTTCATTAACAATTTAGTGACATGATTGAATGTTTTTATTCAACATGAGACACTTCATGCATCTCTATCTCTAGATAGATTCTCATTCAAGACAGTTGCTTGTTTCTGTAAAAATTGACAAGTGATAGGACACCCAATCCATTTATGGATTTGATTATTGTATCTTTATATTCATACAATAGAGGATAGAATCTTATTTACTTGATGATACCTCTTTAATTAAGATAAAGTTCTTTATTAGTAATACTATTCTTTTCTAGAAAATGAAAATTTGTCACTAAAAAAACATTCATTTAATTATATTCATCTATACATTGATATTTTATTGGTATTAATATAATTTCATTGATCCTTCAACCATTAATATGAATCATGATGTGGAAATAACATTCTTATATGACTCTTCTTCCTCTTTATTTAAAGAACTCCAGATATTTAGACACATTTATGCTCTTCTTCTTCATATTATTTTCCTTATCTCTCATAATATCGATTGTGGAATTATGGTTATATTATGGTTTTATGATATTTAAATGGTTCTATAAACTATTTTATATAAAATAATATATATGAAATGAATATAAATTCATTCTCTCTCTATGATTCTCAACCCCTTTTGTTGATCACAACGACGTTTTTACATGTTATTTCTGATCCAACAATCTATCACACATTAATAACTTGTTTTTGAATTAAAATAAGTAGTCCAAAAATAATTCCGTTTTTCCTACACATGATGGAACCATATCAATTTCTAAGATTATAAAATATATTAATTATTTATTTGTTAATCTCTATAATTTTTTTTTCAATTTTAATCCTATTTCAAAAAACAACATCTGATTAAGGATATTTCACTATGGTCAATAATTGATAAAACAATTTATAATGTGTCATCATATCAATGTGAAATACCACAATATATATTTTTCAACAATCATCCCAAAATATTATAGTACAATTTTTTCACAAAAGACGTAATCTTACCTTCTAGAAATTTAGAGGCATTAATGATTTACATGAATACAAACAACTATTAAATCTATCATGGAATGAATTCGTACAAATTAAATCCTTATTTAAAATTATAGAATTATAATAGCACTACTCTTCAAGAATTAGACTATGAAACACTCTACAAAAAACTAAACATTTTTATTTCATATTCCCTTTATGAAAAATCAATGATCCCCACACCATATTCAATGGTGTGATGTCTTCAACATTCTCTTTTTCCATTTCCAAATATCAATACAATATAGTGCTAGTCCTACTCTCCATTTGAGTAAAACATGACCACATACACTCCCATTGTGAGTTTTACCATTTCGTAGAGTAAAATTTCCAAGTTCAAACATTGAGCTACATTGTATGGCGAGCACCTAGTACTTGTTTTGGAATATCTATTTATTCCACGCACTATATGTATTTAGCGATTGTATTAATGATTATTTTATCCATAAAAACACTCACGTATGGGATTCCCCATTTTATAGAACATTTCAATAGATGCACCATGAGAACCACAAATGTGTAGTTTCTACCATATCTCCATTTTCATATCACGTTAATAATTATAGCCATCATCACATTTTGGTTTCCATGAATTTTTCAATTTTAATTACTCATCCCTTTTAAATTTCAAAAAATTTCTGTTTATACAGATTCCCAAAATAGAAAACATGACTACGAAATCCTCCACACCTAGGTTGGTCTTCCTCATAACATAGGGTTTCATCGTACACACTACACCAAATGTCATGGAATAGTTTTATTCATCATTTCCCTTGGGAAAACTCATCATTTGATAAACCATTAAAAATTCCCATATCATCTTCCTATAAAAATATTCCATATCCACTATATTATAACCAGTATTACCACGAAATGGTATATGTAATGGTTATTTTTTCCTTCTCCAAATATAGTTTGAATTGACTATGAATCATTAATTTTAAGGTACACCTTATTCCAAATCCAACTGATTGAATAAAATTTTTAATCATTACTCCTTCCATAAAAACCACTACTCAAACATTTTATTGGATATCCATCCATACACATAACTACCTCTATTAACATCCAGCATAGCGGTTAAACACTCCACATTATTCATTATCTTCAATATTACCTGACAACAACTATAGTGATTGAAATAAAATGGAAAACCAAACATGAGTGTTTTTTTATGACCCAAACTAATAAATTTTTTGATCAAATTAAATATAAATAATTTTAAATTAGAATTTGACATCTTGGATACCACTGAACAGTTCTAGGGTGTAGTGGATGTGTCGATTGGGTGTCCAATTTTGTTTTATATTCCCAGATATCAATGAATACTATCTAATAAACTTTACAAATTCCTTAAGAAAATAACTATATAGGTTCTTGAAAATTTATGGTACCAATAATTTAAATATATAATTTCCTCATAATTGGTAATCACCTTGGTAAAATTATATTATAGTTATAATAACATAGTTATTTTTGAAAAGAATTAATAATGTGTTCCAGTAGATGTATCCACATATGCTCCATGAATCTCATCAAAATTCTTTTGATATTCTAGGTGATTACAAGGAGGGATTAAGTTCTTCAAGCCACTATCTATCCATCATAACAGTTATATCTTATACTTTAGATATATTAGAATGTGGGCAAAAAGGGTGACTTCTATATGGTTTGAGATACTTATTGAGGATGTATCTATATTGTGTCATCTTCTCCACAACTGAGAAACGATAAACTTTATTATATATACTTATAGTTAAAAATAGATTTTTTACAGAAATTCCCTTATTAAATTATTTAACATAAGAAAAATCCCATATCAAAATAAATAAAAATAATAGTTATAATATATTTATATCTCTTTGTATTTGTTTAAAATAATATTGTAAATAAATAAATTATTATTTAATAAAATTATATAAAATTGAACATATAATTTTTATCTGTTCATTAATGCCGACCCAAATCCTCTAATCTAATTTATTGAACTTTGAATAATAATTAAATATATATTAAATCAATTAAATTTTTTATTTACAAAACATGTGAATATATATTTATTTTATATTAAAAAAAATTATTTTTTTATTTTAATTAATTCAATATAAATGATAATAAATAAATATTTATATCAAACATTTTGAATAATTATCCAAAATATAAAATTCAACTAACATATTCTAAACTCAAATATATTTTTACTAAACATATATAAAAAGATTAATTAAATAAATATAATTTTAAAATATGTATATAAAAGTATAAATAAAAAAATTAACATTTAATGTGATATTGGGTTGATTAAGTTTGTGACACAATAGACCTCATTCTCAATGAGAATAATCTTAATTACTAAAATGAAAATATTTGTTTAATGAAGAACAATCAGGAACCCATATAGACATAATTTAATATACCAATTGTAACATATTTACTACAAATTATACTATTTAATAGAATCCATTTGTGTTATTATATATTATAAAAAAAGTCACATGCATATTCCACAATAATCTAGGTCTGATTTAAATTTATTTGAAATTTTTAAATGACATCATCTATTAAATTTATTTTATTTGGATTTAATCAAACCATTTTATTTTTTTCATATGGACAAATATATCTTCTTCTATTAATATAGGAGGACCAAATATTTTCTTTATTTATTAATTTGAAATCATATTACATAAGACATGTTGAACGTATGCTACCTGACCATGAGTATATGGGATATAAATTTTCATCTATACATCAATGTATGTGATTACTAATACACATTAATATGTAAAATTAATAATAATATTTCTATCCTCATTAACTTCCTACTTGGAAATTAGTAAGTGAGAGAATCATGATATAAGTATTAAAGTCTTATGAACCCCCATAACCATATAGTCAAAGATCATTTGGGCCATGTCAGATTGATGAATATAGACTATATGACATATTTGTTTAAGTACATCTTCTTGGAATTAGTATGTTATATTTATATAGAGAAAATATTTTATCATATTAATGTAATGAATATTCAATGTAAGTTATCACATTAATTTTATTGGTAATAACAGTCACATTTATAAGATTATATATATATATTTTAGTAATCTGAAGTACATAGTTAGTTTTTTTAGGAACTAACTGTAACATAGTTCATTATTTTTAAAGGGATTCATGACAATAAATGTGTTTTTTCATAGTATTTAATACGTTCCATGTATTTTTAATTTCTATAAATCTTATAATGAAAAAATAACAATTTAGGATATTTTCAATACAGTTCACATCGTAATGACATATGATTTTTTAATACTGGTAACAAATGAATTAATGATCATTTTCTTGTTTTTCCAGCTAAATATATGAATATCTTATTAATTTTGATTACATGATGTTAAGTTTGAACTTACATTGTATTTTTATATTTAAATCATATGCTTTCAGTAAATATGATTAGAACAAGAATTACAACGACATGCAGTAAATTCCATTATATACGAAATTAATCAAAAAAATATATAAAATTTAACAACATTCCAAAAACATTTTCTTGGATTTGAGTATTTAATTAATGTTTGGACCTACTTTAAATCAAAAAAACGAAAACTTTCACAAGTGATGTGTTTATTATTTCACATAGTTTTATGACCATCCCCAAATATAAACATAGTTTTTAGAATAGGAAAAATATTTTGAACAAAAATAAAATTTTTATTTTCAAACTTACAATTTTTATGCATAAAATTATTGTAAAAAAAATATTTAATAATCTAAAAGGTAACCAAAAATTAAAAAGAAAAATTAAGGGCATAGACCCTCATGGTCCATTAATTTATCACCATTTCATTCTTGGGGTGGTCTGGATGCCATGGTTGAGTGAGGAAGGCATCAATGTCGATGGAAGGGCTTTACCTTAGTGTCACTTATTAGTGACACCAATAAGTGTGTCCTGATCATAGTGTCCTGATCTTTGTGTCCTGATCGGTGTTTCCCAATCGGTGTGTCTCGATCAGTGTGGGATGATCGGTGTGTCACCGATATGTGAGTCACCGATCTATGTGTCCTGATCGCTGTGTCACTGATCAGTGTGTCCCGATCAGTTTATCCCAATCGGTGTGTCACTGATCGTTATGTCAGTAATATATGTGTCCCTATCAATGTGTCACCGATTAGTCGCACCAACTGGTGGGTCACCTGATCAGTGCCACTGGGTGGGGGTGGGGGTGGCGTTTCAGGGTTTCATTCCCTAGTTTTCCCCATTACGACTTCTTTATGTTTTAATACCACATGAAAGAAATTTAAGACCATTTTAAAGGTTGTAAAATATGTTTTAAACCCCCATTAATAGGCCGAACCTTGGTGTTTCCAAAACATGTGGCCTCTTTTATCGGTGTCACACCATGTTGTGCATTTATGGTATCACAACCTATTACACATTATCATGAAATCCATTAACTATCAACCCTTATCCCCTCCTATCCGATGATAATTTATAAATAGAAATTAATTACATCATATGTAACTGCCCAACTATGGGGAGAAATGATTATCTACCTTTAAAGTCTTACATGGTTTCATATCTCGTAACACTAGTATCTCTCCTTTTATGACACATGGTTTGTTTATCTTTCTTTGCTGGTCCATTTTACATACCTTGTTGAATTTGATATCCCTCTTCTCGAGGCTAGTTGTGCGCCCATGTTGGAGCCTTACGACTCAATAATAGATTAGATGATGTTCTTACCCTATAAGTCACGCATCCCCAGTTCTTGGTATGAGGAAGAAAATGTTGATCATTGATCTTCCATGATGGTTTTTTACTTCGTCTGTCTTTACTGTGTATCATGCAGGGTAGGTACGACGATGACCCTTCAAGGATGGATGAAGCCAAACCATAACGATGATAATAATTGTTTTTTAAAGAATTAATGGGTGTGTTTTATGAACATGATACTATATTATTTTATCTACCATTATATGATGAAAATTTTATGGTCTTGTGTCCAATAGAATCCATGTTCATTGGTGGTACGTCCTTGCGCACTAAAGAACCTCATTTTTATCGATAATCCTATGATTGAATGGTTGTATCCTCGAAACTGGTTAACCATGTAAAATTTGTTGATTAAATTGATTCCCAATGAACAATAATCCATTCTTGATCACCCCAGTTAACCAAATGGAATGTCAAAACATAATGAATGTTGTGATTAAGTCTGAGAACTCCTTGTCATAGTTCTAATGTTGTATATGTTTGTTCATTTGGATTCCTTGTGGGGTGATGTGGTTGGGGATGGGATCCCATTTTTTTTGGTTGTTTATTGTGGACCTGAGGCCATGCGGGACCATATAAAGAGGATTTGTTTGGTTCCAATATATCTAGGTATTCAAATATCTCTTTATTGATGTAACATTACAAGAGAACAAGGTGTTGATTTTCAAATTTCTTCTTGGATATTTTTTCGTCATTGTGATGTGGGTATTCCTTTTAGTTTCTTGATATTGTATATTTAATTAAATTTAATCTCATGAATATGATATCAAGAATGGCTATAATGCAGAATTTTTTTCTAGGAATGAGTTGTGCTTTGTTATGGTTGTTGTTCTTTTGTATAAATGAATAGTAATGAGGGTGTTTGTGTTAGGGCTGGTTTCGGAACCCTTAGGATAAGAAAAGTTCTTTCCTACCTATGTGTATTAATTTTGTTTTTGTGTTTCTTATTCCCACCCCACCCAATTTGATCACTTAATGAAAAACAACCCTATTTTATAGGGGATGGTGTTTTTTCCAACATCTTATTGGATGAATGGTTATTAGATACATTCTGATCCCTCTACTGTGTAGAAAAAGACTCTTTAAGAAGGCTGTGACGACCTAAGGTCCATTAGAGCCAAAGAATCTAAAGGTAGGCTACAATGTGGTGGCTAGCCCAGGTGTGTTCAGGCCTTGTTTGTTTCCCAGGAATTTGCATGATGAGTCCCATGTGTCTTCGGGCGTGGCATCAGTTATTCTGGCCCCAGTGTTTTCATTCATGGTAGATATTTTTGGGGCCTAGGTGTCTACGGGCAGGGCGTGTTGTTATTGTAGCCCAAGTGTGTGCGGGATAGGGTATGACAGTGGTATTGTGGTAAGAATGGTGGGGGAGATCTGACGTGTAATATGGCTTCAATAACCAGTGGGAAAGTGGTGCGGGGTACCCAATTATTGATGTGATGTTACTATTTTTACATGATTTCATTATTTAGGGAGTGTTCCTTGGTGAGGTTGGGTGGATAGTTTCCTATATAGGTTCTTTGGTTATCACCTTTTTCTCATGAGGAATTAAAATTCATCCCCACTTGAGCATGAGAGCTTTTGATTTTACCAACTAAGTATACCCGTATAATCAACATATGTATATATAACTCTTTTCAAGCATCCAATAGAACATTAGGGTCTATGAGGGACCATACTAGATCAGATGTAGGGGGTGTTTTTGATGCTTTTTTCTATCTTTTGGTACTTTCCATTTTCATTTTTTCTTCTACTTGTATGGATTTTTCTTTGAATATGCATATGGAAATGTGTTTTTTCTTCACTTCTACCATCATCTTTTTTTTGGGTTTTTACAATAGTATATCATTTCCAAAAAAATAAAAAGATTAGTTACTTCCATATTGCGGTTGATTATATAACGTTGGTGTTAGACGCCACTCTGGGGCCTATAGAAGGTGGTACTCTGGGGTTATTATATCACCTTCCACTTGAGGAAGGAAGAGACTAACAGTTTGTTGTCGTTTCCCTCATCTTGGTGAAGGCGGGTCGTAACAGAATGAAATCAAAGGAGATGGTTGAGATATAGGATAGAGGTCTGGAATATACATAGTATGAGTTTCTTGAGATGGTAGGAGAAAATAGTTATAAAATCATTGGGCTTGAAATAGGCCAGGGAAGACCGGGTATGACATGGGATTTTAGGTCTCCCGCGATCCGATGCAAGGACTCATGACCTACCAAATGACCAAGTGAGGCTACACTGATTACATGGTATAGACTCTAGGAAAGGTACATGCATCATAATGGAGTGTGTTGATGTGTGTTATGTGTGTTCTAGGAATCTAAATAAATAAAATGTTTAAGAATATTATAAATGAAATATTCTAAACTACTCAGGCTTTGGAATTCCTTTTTTACCTTGCAGTTATGGCACCCAGAAAATGACCCTGAGTAGTAAGGAAAATCGAGGCCCATGATGACGATATAACAGTTCAGTGGAGGATGTATCGAGAGGAGAATGATGACCAGTGGAAGAATACACTTCATGCCATTCAGTGGCAGACCATTGGGAAGTATGAGGGTAGTGTCTCGAACATGGAGATCGAATGCTGGCTTGAGGAGTTAGTGATATCTTTCATCTTGATCCAGGCTTCGACTATGTACAAAGTTCCATTTGCAGTCATTGATATAAGGGGTGTGGCATGTATGTGGTAGACGATCTACCTAAGAGAGAGGATGATGAGTGAGATTTTATGGGCTGACTTTGAGAAGGAGTTCCAAGCAGAATTCATTTTTTCTATTATGAAGGTTGAAAAGAGGTGGGACCTACAATCCCTTTAGTAGGTGAGTATGTTAGTAAGGAAGATGGGGATCATGTTCAAGGATCTCCTTAATTTTTCTCCAGTCCATTTTCTAAATGAGGAGTCTTGGGTGAGATGTTTAAAGGAGGCACTCTTACCATCTCATCAATATATAGTTACTCGTATCACTGTACTGATATACATAGAGGTTCAGAAGAAGGTTGTAGTGGGGGAGAGGATGAAAATGCTAGGAGGTGTACCATGAGAGTGGAGTGTTTTGGGCTCATCAATGGGGAAAGACGTTATAATAAGGCCTCTAACATTAGGGTATTCTGGGTTTCATCCAACAGAGAGTAGGCCACAACAATTCTAGTTTCAATCTCTTACTCCTAGCCCATTATGTAGGGACCCAGGACTGATATGATTTATCTCTGGCAATTGTGGGAACCATCAAAATCAGTGCCCTAAGAATGTGTTGTACTGTGGGGTTCACATTGTTTAGTTCCCCCCTCAACATCAATAGTTTCTATCCATGCCCTTTTAGTAGCAGCAACAGGGACTATGTGCTCCCGCTCTTCGAAGAGCTAATATTGCAGGAGGGGGGCGACCTCCGTCTGCTCCTCAGGGACATTGACCAGGGCGCGGTTGGGGAGGCGGCTGACAACATCTTTATAGAGGATCTGGTCATGGGTTGGTTCATGCAGTAGAGGCAGCTCTTCAAGTAGGGCCATAAGTCAATCGAGGTTCGATCAACATGTTTATCACTCTTGATTGTGCCTTTTTTGATTCAGGAGCTACACACTACTTTTTTCACACATTATAGCACATTCTATGGATCTAGATGCAGATAGAAATCTTGTTCTCTTGGCTTTATGTATGCCATTTGGAGGTCAGACCAGCTTGTCTTATTATATCTGGGGATGCAAACTGAAGTTGGGGTCATATCAGCAAGTGGGGACATTCATTTACTGGAGATGGAGCCAAATGATGTCATTTTAGGCATCAATTTAATGTTCTCTGTGTGTTCTGTTATATAATAGTTCTGAAGAAGGTCATGTTTTCTAATATGGATGGACAACCTGTGAGTTTCATCGGTGATTGGTGTTTCCAGGAGGGCATTCAGTGAGTGGAGACCCTTCATTCCTTGTTAGTTGAGTTTTTAGTGGATTTGGCATATACAAAGATGGTGTAAGTCCCAGGGATCATCAGTGAGTTCCAGGATGTCTTCCCGGGAGAAGTGGAAACTCTGCCCCCTCGACATGATGCTGAGTTTGGGATATACTTTTAACCTAGTGTCCGTCCTATTTTGATGGACTCCAATCGGATGGTGCCTTCTGGGTTGTGGGAGTTACAAATTCATATTGAATATCAGATGAATAAAATATTTATCCGACTGAGTGAGTCACCCTGGGGTGCTCCAGTCGGGTTCACAATGAAAGTAGACTAGGGTATCTTTATATATAAAGTCTACCAAAGGCTGAATCAGGTGACTATCAAGAACCATTACACCGACTTGAGGATGAAAGACCTTTTTGAATAGAAAAAGGGAATATGCTGGTTCTCTAGGATCGAACTACTATCGGGATATCACTAGTTGAGGTTGAAAGTGGGTGAAATCTAAAATACCAATTTCATGTATAAATATGGGATCTTTGAATTCATTTTCATGATGTTTGGCATTGTGAACACAGCAGATGTGTTCATGGGGCTCATGAAATCATTCTTTCCACAAGTATATGGACCAGTTCATAGTTCACACTGATTTTGCGGAGGCATTACCTCATTGGGAAGTGATTCGTGGTTTTCACATATCACAAGAGCATGAGGTATATCTCCTCCCACCATGACCTAAAATTGAAAATATGGAGGTGGATGGATTTCTTTCAGGACTACAACTTGAACATTTCATACACCTCCTTGAAGGGGAACGTGGTGGTTGATACCCAAAAGAGGATGCCACAATTGGATGTGGTTCCAGGATCAGAAGATTCTTGGAAGGGGATGGAGGAGTTGGATGACATACACCTAGATGTAAGGGTATGGGATGGTAGGGGATTTCTGTACCAGATGGCAGTGTAGTCCTCTCAATTTCTGCAGGTGGTGGATTCTCAGTGGGTTGACTTAGAGGATGAAGTGACGAGCTATCATTATAGCTAAGGCAATACTTTAGAAGGATGGTCAGAAGATGGTCTGAATCAGATGCTATTTCATGGAATGTTTTTGATAATGGTGGAAATGTTTGAGAGAGTTCTTGGTGATTTCCAAAACTCCCCCATGGTGGTACACCAAATAGTTTATAAGATGTACTAAGGCATGATGGGCGTGTTTTGGTGGCGCGAAGTAAAGATGGAAGTGGTAGAGTTTGTGGAAAAGTGCCTCGTGTGTCTGAATGTAAAGGAAGAGTATTGTATTCCTGGTTGTCTATTGCAACCTTTTGATGTCCAAGAGTGGAAGTGGAATGAAGGCTCGATGGATTTTTTCACAGTACTAACTGGGGTTCAAGGTGGATGCAATGATATCTATGTAGTGGGGGACCCATTGATGGAATCAGATCACATCCGAGAAATGAAGTATTTGAGTGTGGTGGATGAATTAACACTGAGGTACGTGGATGAGGTAGTGAAGTTTCATGGAGTTCCGAGGACCATAGTCTTAGATCGGGATTCCTGTTTTACCAGATGAGTCTGGAAGGGACTACAACATTATTTTGGAACCCAATTTTTCCTCATCACAGCTTTCCACCCCTAGACATATGGGAAGATGGAGCAGACCACCCAGATGTTGGAGGATATGCTACGAGCATATGTTTCGGAAATCAGGGGATCATGGGTGTGACAATTTCTTCTTGTAGATTTTTCCTAAAAAATATATATCACTCTACAATTGGATTGTATTCATTCCAAGACTTGTCGGAGAGACCGTGTAGCTCACCCATGTGCAGGACGAATGTTTTAGAGGTAGGTTTTCGAGGTACAGAGGTAGTACAGATCCCATCAGAAAAGGTTCAGCTTGTGTTTGTGAGGATGAAGTCAGCCCTAGACCGTTATAAGTCATATTTCGACTATAGGAGGAGGCCCTTTTAGTTAAAGGTTTGAGACCATGAGTTTTTGATGGTTTCCCCATAATGTGGGAAGCGAAGGTTCGACAATGGGGGAAAGCTCTCTCCTAGATTCAAAAGAACTTTTAAAGTGTTGGGGTGAGTAACTGTGGTGGAATATCAGCTAGCATTTCCACCTCTATTGGAAAGGATCCATGAAGTCTTCCATGTGTGTAAACTCCATCTATTTCTACATGATGATTATCCCATCCTCGACTGGTGAATGATGGATATCAAGGATGACGTGACATTCATAAAACGACCTGTGAGGATTGAGGATCATGAAGAGGATGTTCTTCGTGGAGGAACCATTCCCTTGGTTCGTGTGATATGAGGGAATTGTGGCAACGAAGAGAGTATATGTGCATGGGAGGCACAAATTCACACCTAGTACCAAGAGTTATTTTGAGTTTTGTTATGTGATGTTTTGTTGTTGACTGGGATGTAATTCTTGACCTTGTTAAATAGGAGATGTCCTATTTCCCAAGTTCTTTGAATATCTCTATGTGTCCTTAATGTGGGGAGGTGAGGACCGGATCCATAATCGAGACTGTAATGACCCAATAATTTTTTTGAAATTACATTCTTCTAAATATTTCATAATCACATGAAATCACAACATAATTAACTACTATGTGCTATGTGACCCATAAAACATATGTTGTCACTTCTGTGATGTGAATTTCAAAAATCCGATATACACAGTTGCGATCAGTAAGTTATTTGTAGTCCAATAAGAAAAATATAATTTTTTTTGAATAGTAAACTACCCTTATGAATTGTGGAATACCCTAATGAATAGTAACCTTACCTATAATAGTATATAAATAAAATTTCAATAGGATAATGGAATATTTTCTGAACATGTATGGTGTACTTAATAAATCATCAAATACCTATAATCCATAGACTAATGGTAAAGATGAAGTGTCTAACTGGGAAAAAAGGAATCTTTTAAAAATACTATTAAACCAAATAGGAAGGACATGAACTAATGGTAGGATAAAAAATTATGGGATGACTGGGTAACCTACATTACATTGATTGGAATGAGTCCATATAGGTTGTTTTATGGATAAATTTTTCACATACCAATGGAATTATATCAAAGGGGATATCTAGCTGTGAGGAAGATGAAGTTCGATATTGAAAGAACCGATAAAGAGTGGAGACTTTAGTTTCATGATATAGAATAAATTCAAATACAATCCTTTGAAAATTCCCATATTTTTTAATTTGAAAACATCAGTGGCTCATTAAAACTATTGTTTTTAGAATAATTTATGATTTTAATTAAATATGAAATTAATAATATATAGAAATTTATTTTTGAATAATGGATTTTATTTTTGGATTCATCAAGTTGAAAAATGGTTGGGGAAAATTTTTGGGATTTTTCTGAAATACATAATTTTTTTATGAATAATGATATACCATAATTTGAAAAATTAAGATAAATACACTAATTATAGAGTAATGAGTGATGTTCTGCTGATATAAGCCAACTAGGTATGAGATCACATGATAAAATAACTATTCATTGTCTATGAAGACTCACTATTCATTTTCTGGAGGAGATATAACAGATTAATGAATCTTATATTATGAAATCTCCTCTCTCCTCCACAATAAGAACCCCCTTTCACCCCCTTCCATTCATTCCTCTCAATCCTTTTGACTTCTCCAAATTCTGCCAAAATACCCACTCAACATCATATCCCACATCCAGAATGCCTTGTTCTCAAAAAATGTCCAATACCTTTCCCTTATGGAGGCTCTGAAGGATGTTTGGTTCCAGATGTAATTTCCACTTTTCAATTCTTCGTCTTTCCATTAATGTTAATTTGTTTTCTTTTTATATTACCTACCATTATCCAAATTTTGTGACGACTCTGATAACTTATATGTTCTGGAATTGTGTCATGATAGTGGAATAAGTTATCATCATCTCCCCCTTTAACCCTCTTTTGTACTAGTAGCAATAACACCATCTGAGATGTGTCAATTTTCCACATTCAAGGACGATGGGATTTCGATTTATGTTATAATTCACAATTATTGTCATGAAACCATTCATGTAATTATTGAACCAGGTTATTATATATTTAATATAACCGTTTTAAGATTATTTAATCCCTTTGTACAAATGGTATTAATATATAATGAAAAATGATTTTGTTGTAATCAAAACCCAGAAATTAACCGAAACAATTATCATTAAAGTTCTATATAATAATTCTTCCTCGTTCCATGTAACCAAGTTATATAAATGACCAATAAAAAATATTTATGTTCATAAATAATATTTAATTTCAATTCTATAGATTCACATCTATTCCACGTACTTAAAAACAAGTGAACAGAAGATGAAAATAATGAAAATGAACACTTCGGAGAGATGTAATACAATGGAATAACTTGTCAATTAGAAGATAAATGAAATAAACAGAATTATGGAAAAATAAATAAATTCCTAATTGGTTCATAAATAATTTATTAATTAGTATAATTTCATATTCCAGGATCTTATGATTGAAATATGATCAAGTTCCGAGTTATGGTATGGGTTTTCCCACCCGAACTCCCATTTCCATTCAGGTTAAATTCATTGTCTAATTAGCTCAATGAAATTCAGATTTTTTGTTATGTACTCCTCCTAAATTAGGTATCAGTATTATATATATTCTTTTCAACCAGAAACCTTACTTATTTTATGGATAGTAGCACGTTTTAAAAAGGACATACAAAATTGTTTCCAAAATACAAGCCGGATTCAAGGGATGTTCTAAAATTTTAATCATATTTCATGGTCACTATATAATATATTTATTGAAACAAATATCTTTATAAAATAACTCATTTGATTATGAAAATACAATATTGTTTCACTTCTAGTTTTATATAAATATTCTTTCAAATGAAATCTTATTTTCAAAACATATTGTATTTATCTCAAGAATTGATTAATAATTTTATAAGAGTATTCTCGTTTGATTCATCACTCTTGTGGATTCTTGTATATATTTGGGATTAATAATAAATGATGTCATATAACATATTTTATTGAATGGTTTATGACTAACTTTATTATGTACGATCTACCCTAAAACCATTCACTGTATTACATTGAATGGTTAGAGTTTTATGTTAATGATTGGGGAAAGATAGTTACATTTCATATAGAAGTTTCATTATGAAAGTATATGTTGTTTATGTTCATAACCTCTCATATGAGGAATTCATTAGACTTATTATGTGATGGATGGAGCCCACTATATCCCCTCAATGCATCGGTAGGTCACATGGGACAAACTATGGTCTTGGCACAATGCCTTGACAAAATGATTATTTATTGTCCTAGCACGAGGCCTGGACGGTATGGTTATCATGTCTGGCATATGAAATTCCCTAATTATGATGATATTATTTTATGTTCATGTTGTTATTCGACTAGTGTAATAACCAGGATTATATTTTATTATGGAATTATTTACTCAGCTCACATTTCTTCCATAATGTGTTCAAGATCATTATTAAAGTCATGAGATTTCAATTATTAACTATGTCTTATTTTTATTCTATCTTAAGCATTATTTCTTACCCTTAATGAGTGATTGAGATCACCCTATCTTATGTTTCATTTCCATAGGGCAAGAAAAATAAATTATGAATGACTTGCAAGCATAATCCAGGATACATGATGTTTCTTGTGGAAAATTAGAGTTGGTTTACATTTTAATATGTAATGTTGAACTTATATATGTATCATGATTCCAACAATACTAAAATACCCAGTCCTTCGGGATTATTTTACATTTTATGTATGCCAACATAATCAAATAAGACACCAACTCTAGGAAAATGGGTTCGGGTCCTTAAATTTGATATCAGAGGAAGTTTAGTAGGAAACTTGGAAACTAGATATAGAAAACGTAGATCAGGGTAGAATCCCTTGGTGAGTCAATAAGGATAAATATAAAATAACGTCCTGGTATTTTGGTAAGGAATAGATTATGAGGGTCATTTAAGAAATACATCTCTGCCTGGATACGAGAATGTAGAGGTGGCTTGGCACATATATACATAGGAGTGAGTGCTCTGATAAGGAGTTTTGTGGTAGACCTGTGGTATCCTGGTATAAAACAATTGGCCCTGCTGCACTCTTAGTTATTACACTACTAGGGGATATGCTTAAGAAAATTCTTAGTTTTCATTTAATGCCAGTACGAAGGATTTAAATGTAAATTTTTCCTCAATGATGCAACATGTATGATTATGATATTAGTTATGAGTAGAATTTTTATTTATGTATAGTTTTTTTTTCTACATTTAGATTAAAAATTATGATTCATACCCTAATCTAGTGTATGGAATTATTTTGAAATGGAGCCTTGTAGAAGGAATGGAAACCAAACAAATGCACGTGTCCCCATTAGGGATTTTCCTCCCATGAAAGAGAATGATGTTGGCTCTGGTGTTGTGACTAGTGCTAAGAATCTCATAACTATACGGGGAAAACATACTCAGGTTATGAATAATAACCTTACCCGTATGGAGCATCCAGATCCACCACGTGGAGTAGCTATTCTATATCGCTTTATGTGACAACAACCCCATCATTCAATGGGACTAAAAATCCATTTGTAGCTAAGCAGTGAATATGTTCCCCTGAGAAGATATTTCTTCCTTTTGGATGTAATGAAAGAGAGATAGTCGTTATGGCAGTTTATCAGCTATCGAGAGATGCGTATCAATGGTGTTCGTTAATCCAAAACATTAAGTAGGATAATAATTATAAGAGATGGAATGTAAGGATTGTAAGAACATATTCTTAGTAAAATATTTCACTCCTGAACAACGAACATATATGGAGATACAATTCTTGAATCTGAGGTAGAAGGAAGAGGATAATGTTGCAATATATGAAGCAAACAGTACAGGGTTAGAAAGACATGTTCTGGACTACATACGAAATCCATGGAGGAAAATCGATTGGTTCGTTGATAGCTTAAAGCCATTCCTACGGTGCGCACTGGAATCCCAATATTTTTTATCATATATGGATATAGTTTCATGTTCTATCAAGATAGAAAAATAATTCCCTGTATCTTATGAATTTTAGGGAAATCAGGAGAAGAAGAGGGCTGCTGAAATCTCTGGGAATGGTAACAACAATACAGGGAAGAAGGTAAGAGTTGAATTTCCACCATGTGATAATTATGGAAAGAGATACCTTGGTGCCTGCTTAAAGAGAAAATGAGTATGCTTCATATTTGGACAGAAAGGCCATCTTACTGGTGATTGTAAGGGAAATAAGGAGGCTAATGATGTTCAATGCTATAAATTTCAGGATATGGGACACTATGAAAATGATTGTCCAAAGCATCATGGAAACATTCCATAGAAAATGCGAAGGGAGTAGGGACCAGCTAATGCAATCACAACTGCTGACATTGAAATTCTTAATGATGTGGTGGCTGGTACATTAATCATTTCCTCAAATTTATCCAATACATCTTTTGATTCTGGACTGTATCATTAATTTATATCTTCCCAGTTTTCCAGGGAAATTAGATATATCCATTTTGAATTAATAAAGGAGTTATCAATCAAAACTCTTAGTGGATGTATCATTGCAACAAAGGCATGTCGATTAGTCCCCCTAGTTACAAATAAACTTGATTTTGTTTCTAACCTTATCATCATACCAATTATTGACAATGATATAATTATCGGTATAGATTGGATATCAATTCATGATGCAAAGATATATTGAAAAAGGAAGGAAGTTACAATCATTGTGAATGGTGATGAATCCCTTATCTTTAGAGAAGAAACCTCTCTATATGATTATCATATACATCCACCCCAAGTTCCTCAACTAAATTTAATTATTGGGGAGGATGACAATGAAATAACTTAGGGTGAGGAAATAATGTTCAATTAGAAGCTATACCTATTGTGAAAGAATATACTAATGTCATTCCAGAGGATTTACCCAAACATCCTCCTGAGCGAAAAAATTAGTTTTCAATTGACTTAATTCCTCGTTCAAGGACCATATAAAAGAACCATTATAGAATGACCATTGTTGAGTTTGTGGAACTAAAGATTCAACTAGATGAATTCCGTGATAATGGATTTATTTGACTTACTTTTTCTCCATGGGGAGCCCATGTCCTCTTTTTCATGAAGAAAGATGGATCCATGAGAATGTGCATTGATTATAGAAAAATCAATGATATTACAATAAATAATAAGCATCCTCTTCCATGAATTGATGATTTATTTGACCAACTTCATGGAGACCAATAATTTTCGTAGATTTATCTATGATCGGTATATCATCAGTTGCTTGTGAGGAAAGAAGACATTCCAAATACAGAATTTAAAACTAGGTACGAGCATTATGAGTTTATAGTAATTCCTTTTGGACTAACTAACGAACCCTCTGTTTTCATGGATCTCATGAATAGAGTTTTAAAGCAATATCTTGATGACTATATAGTGGTGTTTATTGATGATATATTGGTATACTCTAAAATCCATGAAGGTCATGAAAATCACATGCGCACTATTCTAAATTCCGTGAGAAGAAATAAATTATATGGGAATATTTGTAGATCCTACAAAGACAAATGACGTGCAATAATGGCCTACTCCATCAAAAATAACTAAGGTACATAGTTTTATTGGTTTAGTAGGTTATTATCGGCGTTTCGTTTGGAACGTCGCCCATTTATCCAATCCAATGACCATACTAACATGAAAAGGGGTTATGATAATATGGACCAAGGAATGTGAAGAGTATTTTGTATAATTTAAGAGGAGGTTAGTGAATTCTCTGATCCTAACCCTACAATTGGGTAAAAATGCATTCATTATCTATAGTGATGCATAAAAGAAAAGACATTGTTGTGTCCTTATGAAGAATGATCGAGTGATTTCCTAAGATTCTAGGCATCCACAAATTCCCCAACAATAGTATCCAACCCAAGATCTTGAGTTAGCAGCGTAATCATTACTCTAATGATTTTGAGGCAATACCTCTATGGAGAGATATATGAGATATATATAGATCATAAGAGTCTGAAATATATTCATATAGAATGAACATAACAGGAGACAAAGAAGATGGATTGAGCTACTCAATGATTATGATTTCACAATACACTACCAACCAGGGAAGGAAAATAAGGTGGTAGATGATTTTTGTAGAAATGACCATGGAATTATGAACAAGATAAGAGTTTAAAGTGATTCTATGTTCATGGATCTAGTAAATATGGAAATGTTAATTATCAAAGAAGGAAGCATATCACTAATTTTTCCAATGGATCCCCAAGCTTCTTTACTAGAGAGAATAAAAATTTCTCAGGCTAATGACGAAGAGCTTAAAAAAATTAAAGCATTAAATGATGGGAATTTGACTAAATTCACATATTAATATGACATTTTAAAATTCGGGAAGAGTCTTTGTGTTCTCTCTATTCCTATGATACAGAGAGAACTGTTTGATGATGCTCACAGATTTACTTTTGTTATACATCCTGCCAGCACAAAGATATATTGAGATATCTGAGAAAACATTTGGTGGGACAATATGAAAAGGGAGATTTCTGAATATACATCAAAGTACCTGATATGTCAAAAAGTGATGGATGAGAGGAAAATGTCTAAGGATATGATGCAACCACGACCCATACCATCATGGAATAGGGAGAACATTACCATGGACTTCATTACTGGACTCCCAAGGACATCCAAAGGAAACAATGCTATATGGGTCTTTATGGATCGTCTTACAATGACAGCTCACTTTATCACAATTCGAGTGGACTTCTCAATAGATCAACATGAACTGATTTATATCAAAGAAGTGGTGAGGCATCATGGATTACCACTCTCTATTGTATCTGACTTTGATCTTAGATTCACCTTGAAGTTCTGGAAAAGTCTCCAACATGCTTTAAGAAATGAACTGAACTTCAGTACGGCCTATCATCCTCAAATTGATTGCCAATCTGAGTGGTCTATTCAAACACTAAAATACATGTTGAGAACATGTTCTATGGAATTCAATGGTTAATGGGACTAACATCTTCCATTGGTTGAAATATCCTGCAACAACAGTTCCCACTCAAGCATCTGTATGGAACCATGTGAAGCCCTTTATAGGAAAAGGTATATAACACCAACATGTTGGGATGAAGTCATTGAGATAATGATTATAGGACTTGAATTGCGTGAAGAAATGGAGGAGAAGGTGAAAAACATTCAACATCATATCATGGCATCCCAATGTCAACATAAGAGTTATGCAGATAACCGTCGACGAGACCTTGAGTTCAAAGTATATGACCGAGTATTTCTATGCATATCTCCATGGAAGAAGGTAATGCGGATTGGGAAGAATGTAATGCTAAGTCTCAAGTATATCGGCCCATTTGAGATCCTTGATCGAGTCAGAGATATTGCCTATTGACTGGCACTTTCACCGACCTTGTTTAAAGTACATGATGTCTTTCATGTATCGCTCTTAAAGAAGTACATACCAGACCCTTCACATGTACTCTCTTCAGAGGTGGTAAAGATGGAGGGTGATCATTCTTATGGGGAAAAGCCAATGAAAATCATGGATCATATAGACAAAGTTATATGAAACAAGACTACTCATTTTTCCAAGGTACTATGGAGAATCCACAAGTATGAAGAGGAATCTTAGGAACGGGGGGAATCTCGGAAGGAAAAGTACCACAAACTATTTTTGGCCTAGATTGTAAAATTAAATTTCAAGGGAGAAATTTTCTTAAGGAGGGGTGAATATAACGAACCAATATTTTTTTGGAAATATCTTTCTTATAAATATATCATTATCACATTAAATAACAACATAATTAACTACTAAGTGATATGTTAACCTTAAAACATAAGATGTCACTTCTGTGATGTGAATTTCAAAAATCAAGCATAAATAGTTGCAATCAGTAAGTTATTTGGAGTCCAATAAGAAAAAATTAATTTTTTTTGAATAATATCATACTCTTAAGAATATTCCTATACCCTAATTATGAGTAACCTTAAATATAATAGTATGTAAATAATATTCAAGTGTATGTATGATATTCCTTTTCTCAAAATACATAGAAAAATGTTATAAAACTATTGTTTTTAGAATAAATTATGATTTTAATTAAATATTAAAATAATAATACATAGAAAACTATTTTTAAAAAATGGAATTTATTTTTGGATACTACACGTGAATATATGGTTGGGGTAGATTTTTGGGTTTTTTCTGAAATACTTGAATTTTGTATGAATAGTGACATACCATAATTCGCAAAATTAAAACAAATAACATATTATAGAGTCATGTGTGATGTTCTTCTGATGTAAGACCCCTTGGATCGGGATCACATGATAATGTTACTATTCATTGTCCATGAATAATCACTATTCCTTGTCTTGAGAAGATATAATAAATTAATGAATTTTATATTAAGAATTCCCCTCTCTCCTCCACTATAAAAACCCGCTCACACCCCCCTTCCATTAATTCCTAACAAGCATTTTTCCTTCCCCAAATTATGTCCAAATACCCCACCAACCTCCACTCCCACGTTCAAAAAGCCTTGGTCTCATATAAAATACCAAAACCTCTCCATTAAGGATACTCTCAAGGATGTTTGGTTTAACATGTAATTTTTTCTTTTCAATTCTTTCTCTTTCCTTTCAAGTTCAATTGTTTTCAATTTCTATTACCTATCCTTATCCAATTTTTTTGATGACTCTAGTACCTTATATGTACTGGAATGGTGTAATTATAGTGGAATGATCTATCATCAACTCCCCAATTTACCTTCTTTTATACTAGTAGAAAGAACACCATATGAGATGTGTAAATTTTACACATTCAAGGACGATGGCCATTAGATTTTTATTATCATTATCAATTCTGCTCATGAAACCATTCATGTTATAGTTGATACAGATTATTATATATGTAATATAACCTATGTATGATTCTATAATCCCATTGTACAAATGGTATTATGTTATAAAAAATGTGTTCGTTGTAATCAAAACCCACAAATTAACCGAAACAATTATCATTAAATTTATATATATTATATCATCCTATTTCCACGTAAACAAGTAATATGAATGACCAATAATACATTTTTATGATCATAAATAAAATTTAATGACAATTATAGAGATTTACATCTATTCCACATACTTGAAAACAAGTTCACCGAAGATGAAAATAATGAAAATGAACACTGAGGAGCGACGAAATTCAATGAAATAACTTATCAATAAGAACATAAATGAACTAACAAGAATTATGATAAACTAAATACATGTCTAATAAGTTCTTAAAAAATTATTAATTAGTATAATTTCATGTTCAAGGAGCTTAGGATTGATATAGGAACTTGTTCAGAGTTAAGGTAAGGGTTTTTCTAACCGAACTCCCATTTCCATTTGGGTTACTTTCATTGTCTAATTAGTTCAATTAAATTCTTCTTTGTTGTTATTTACATATCATAAATTATGTGTGAGTAATATATATATTATTTAAACCAGAAACCTTTCATTATTTTATGGATAGTTACACATTTTAAAAGGAACATTCAAAATTATTTCCAAAATAGAAGCCCGATTCAACGAATGTTTTCAAATTATTATCAATTTTAAAGAGCACAGTATAATTTGTTTTTGAAAACAATTATCTTTATAAAATCACTCATTTTATTATGAAAATAAAATATTGTTTCACTTCTGGTTTTAAACAAATATTTGTCCAAAAGAACTCTTCTTTTCAAAACAATATTCTATTTATCTAAAGAATTGCTTAATGATTTTATAAGAGTATTCTCATCTGATTCCACACTTTTTTTTGATTATTTTGTATTGTTGGGATTAATAATTTTTTATTTAATATACCATATTTTATTAAATGGTTAATGACTAACTTTATTATTTACGATCTATACAAAAACATATCACCATATTACTTGTAATGATTAGAGTATTATGATAATGATTGGGAAAAGTTAGTTACATTTCATGTGATAGTTTCATTATGATTGTATAAGTTGATTATGATTATCCCCACTCATATGAGGAATTAATTGGACATTTTATGTGACAGGTGGGGACCGCTATAGCCTCTTGATGCATCAGTATGTCTTATGAGACAAACTGTGGTCTGGGCACGAGGCCATGAAAATTGATTATTTATGGTCCTAGGACGAGGCCTAGACAGTGTAGATATGATGTTCGACATATGAACATCCCTCATTAGGATTATATAATTTTATGTTCATGTGGTTATTAGACTATTATAATACCCATTATTATGTTTTATTATGGAATTATTTACTCAGCTCATATTTCTTCCATAATGTGTTCAAGTTCATTATTAAAGTCCTGTGATTTCAATTATTCACCATGACTTTTGTTTATTATATCATAAACTTTATTTAATACCCTTAATGAGTGTTTTACCTCATCCCTTTATTATATTTCATTTCCACATGGCAAAAAGAATTAAATTATGAATGACTTTCAAGCATAATCTTGGAGACAATGTGTTTCTAGTTGAAAATTAGAGTTGTTTTTCCTTTCAATATGTAATGTTGAACATATGTATGTATCTTATGTCCAATAATAATAAAATATTTTGTCTTTCAGTATTCTTATTAATTGTATGTATTCCAATGTAATCAAATAAGGCACCGACTCTGGAAAACTAGGGTCATGTCTTTACAGAGACACAGTAAGGTGGATACGATTAAACCTTTGTGGGCGAGTCAGTACCCCCCAAAGAGGATAGTATCATGACATGGATTAAGGGACTACATAATCCATATTATTGAATGATATGACCATTACATATTTTTTTTGGCTTCTTAATGGATGTTATTGGTAGTGCATCAATAGTAGGTCAGTATGAGGGAGATGTGTTCTTATATATAAAGGAGGTTTACTCCTATGAGGTATCTTGCGAGGTTGTGTTTCGTAACACTCTCTTTTCATTGGGTATGGTTTTGATTTTTGAGGATGATAATAGTTTTATAGGTATATGATGTAATGGCACAAACCCTTGTGGTCCATTACATTGTCAAAATATAGTGCATGGGGTGGCCTCGATGCCATGGGTGAGTGATGAGGTTGTCAATGTCGGAGGAAGGGTTGAACCATGGTGTTACCTATCAGTGACACTGATCAATGTTTCCAAATGAATGTGTCACCGATCAGTGCATCATGATCAGCAAGTCACCAACTGGTGCATCCCAATTGGTGGGTCGCAGATCGGTGGGTCCCGATCGATGCTGCACAGATTGGTGGGTCCCGATTGGTGTGTCACCGAATGTTGTCTCAAAGATCGGTGTGTCATCAATTAGTGTGTCCCTATCGGTGTGTCACCGATATGTCTCACCAATGGGTGATTCACTAGATTAGTTCCACATTGGGGGGGTGGGGGTTTTTCCCCCAGTTTTCCTTGTAATGATTCCTTTATGTTTTAATACTTCTATAAAGAGGTTTAAATCCATTTTAAAGGAAGTAAATGATTCATTAAACCCCCATTAATTGGGAAACCCTTGGGGTTACCAAAACTAGTTTCTTCTTTCCTCGGTGTTTCTCTTTGTTGTGAATTTATTGTTTCGCCCCCTATTGCATGTTTTCTAGAAACCATTTAACTTATAGGCCTAATCGCAACCAATCCAATGTGAATTATAAAATAAAAATTAATTCTGTTGTATTTAATCACTCAACATAATGAAAGAACCATGATCCTCATTTAATGTCATTCAATGATTCATATCCAGTAAGTTTGGGATCTCACCTTTTATCACACGACATATCATACTTCTTCTCTGATGGCGTCTTTTCCATTACATTGTGCGTTTGGAATCACTATTCCCATGGATTGATGTGCACTTATGATGGAGCCTTTCAGCTCAATATTGGAGTCCTTGGAGTTCTTCCGCTCCAAGTTGTGCATCCCCAGTTCTTTGAGTGAGGAAGAAAATATTGATCATTTATAATCTAGGTAGGGGTTTTCATTTGTCTCTCTTTGTTGTGTATCATGTGGGGTGGGTACGATAATGTTCCTTTGTGGATGGATGAAACCATACCTTAAGAATGATAATAAATTGTTTTTAAATAATGAATGGGTGTGTTTGATGATGACACTGATGTATTATTTTATCCTCCTTTATATGATGTGAATTTTATGGACTTATGTTTGCTGAAAATTGTGGCTGTTGGTGGTCCATCTTGGAACACTAATGAAGGTCTATTGTATGGATAATCATATGATTTAATGGATTTAAAATAGAAACATGTTAACCACATAACCATGGTTGGTTAAATGGATTCCCAATGAACAAGATTCTTATTGTGATCACCCCAGTTAACCAAAAGTAATCATGAAACATAATATATAGTGTGATTAAATTTGAGAAATACCTTTTGTTGTTCTAGTGTTGTATATGGATGTTGTTTTTGATGCTTTGTGGGGTGATGTAGATGGGGTAAGGATCCCCTATTGTTGAGTTATTGATTGTGGACCAAAGGCCATGTTGGAAAATACTATGGGGCTTGGTTTGGTTCCAGTACATCGAGGGATCTCACAGTTCTTTTTTTTGTAAAATTACAAGAGAACCAAGTGTGAATTCTTAAATTACTATTTGATTGTTTTCCCTTCCTTGGCATGTGTCTATGCATGTTAGTTGCCCGATAGTGACAATTTATTTAAATGGAATAACATGAATATGATAACAAGAATGGTTTCAATGGGGAATCGTTTCTAGGAATAAGTTTTGATTGGTTGTGGCTGTTTTTATTTTGTATGAATGAATAATAATGAGGGTGTTTGAGTATGGGATGGTTTCAGAACACTTATGTTGTGATGAGTTCATTCCTAACTATGTGTAAAAAATTAGTTTTTGTGTTTCTTATTTTCACCCCACTCAAGTTGGTCACTTCATGTCAAACACCCCCATTTCATGGGGGAGGGTGTTTTACCCAACATCCTAATTAGTGGCCAGTTATTAGATCGTTTATTCTCCCTCTTCCATGTATCCCAATACTCTTCAGGCATGATGTGATTGCCTAAGGTCCATTATATGCCCAAGATTAACCATTCATGTTACGTTGGGGTGGTTGTATTAGGTGTGTGTGCATGGTTTGTTTCCCAATAATCTTCATGATGAGGCCCAAGTGTCATCAGGCATGGAAGCGGTTATTCTGGTCCAGCATTCTTCAGGTGTGGAAGTGATTATTGTGGCTTAGGCGTCTGCAGATGGGGACATGCGGTTATTGTAGCCCAAGAGTGTGCGAGAGGGTTATAGTAGTGGGACTGTGGTGAGAATGAAGGGGGAGGTCTGGCATGCAGGATGTCTTCAATAATTTTTGAGAAAGTGGTGTGGGTTACCAAAACATCAATGTCCTATTACTATTATTTTACCGAACATGCGTTATTTGCGGAGTGTTCCATGGTGAGGTTGGGTGTATTGTTTCGTTGCTAGGTGAATTGGTTATCTCCTTTTTCTCATTAGGGAATAGAATGTATCTCCACATGTCCATGAGAGATTTTTGTTTTCCCTAGTGAGTATTCCTACAAACATAACCTAAAATATAAAACTGATTTCAGATTTCTAGTAGGACTACGGGGACCGTGAGGGACCGTACTAGCTCAAACATCAGGGCAGTTACCATTGTTGTTTTATTTCTTTTGGTACATTCCCTTTAGAGTTTTTCTTGTAATTTTATGGATTTATATCTAAACATGAATATGGTAATTGTTTTGGGAAGGCAAGAACCAGGTTCTTATTTATGTGGTACAAGTTTATTCTTTTATCTTTTCATTAATTGTTTTTTAGAAAATAACGAAAATGTGGAAAAATCCTAAATTCTGGGACTACATGCTGGGTACATTTCCCCACGCCGTGTACATGGGCCATTTGGTACGAGTATATAGGGTGTGTAGCCATATTGGAAATGAAGGGTGTAAAAACCGACTACAAAACATGTAGTGGGGTTTTACACGCCATCTAGTCTGTCAGTAGGTGAATAGTAAGGTGGTGGATGTAGACACCAGATGAGAGACAGTACACTCCATGTAATCAGGTATCACACGTCGTGTACTCATGTCGACAGATGAATAGTGTCACGCTGGTGAGAAGCCTCTGAAGGAAAAATTAAAAAATGAAAAGTACACATTGTGTACTTGAGATGTACACACCATCAAGTTTGTTTTTTTCTATTAAAATGGGATGTAGCCAACCCTGTTCACAGGATTGGATTTAAACTGGAGGAAGGAGTTAGGAGAGAGGGCCAGACCATCGAGGAGCTCCAGATCGAGTACCGGGAATCCGTTTTCTGCACCGATGATCTCCCTGGAACTGCACGGGTGAGTTCATTCTTATCCAGGCGTAGTTATTGCCAATTCATTCCCGAGGGAATGTTATTTAAATTTGAATGGGGATTTCTTTCACATCGTATCTACATCGTTCTAGGAAGATTCGAGGATCATCATTCTCGTATACTATTCAGGGGCATTTAAGGTAGGTGGAACAGTGTTTAAATTCCAATTGTTGTGCATTTTTGTGTACCGTTGAGAAACGAAACCATGCTGGGGTGTCGTGTGGATAAGGCCATGGCTGTTTTGAATACCTATAATTGTATAGGAAATTAAATGTGATAATAAACTACTGTTTGGGATCACTTCTTGAATCCAGGACCACACTAGGGGTGCATTCCTATGTTTAGCCGTTTGGATAAGACACCCGAGGGTATATCATTGTAATAATGTTTATTGAACTACCTTGAGAGGAATTGTATGTGAATTTCTTGTTTACATGTTGAGAATATCCTAGTTACTTTCTCAGCCTGAGGGCATTATTTCCTATAGACTGAGTGAACTATTTATTTTAGCCTGAGGGAATATTCTTCCGTACTGGTGGACAAAAGAATTTGTGCCCGAGGGCGACACTTTGTTTGCCTGAGGGAAATATCTATTATGCCTATGGGAAATTACCTTCTGGTATCATTTCTGATTACCTGAGGGTAAATGTATGCATGTCTGGGTACATTGACTGTTTGCATCTAAATTCACTGTGGTTATTTCCTTATAATGAATGATTAAATGATTATTAAGAATGGGAATAAACCTGGTAAAGATAGTTACTTTTGAGTAATGTTTAGTTTATTTTATATAATTTTGCACATTTTTGATGCATGTTTACACATAGTTGAGCATGATCCTCTAGTGGATTCCTTCTAGGATTTATTTCTCACACCCTATTTGGGTCATGTCTTCAGCCAAAATATATTAAATTTATACCGGTGTGGATAAGGGAAAGGGTCCTTATAAATGTACTTGATTGCTGCTAAAAAGTAGGAGAGCATGGGACCGGGCATTAGCTTGCGATGCTACCAGCTGTTTTGCTTTTTTTGATGTACTCTGTATTGTACTGTGTTGTATTTTTGTGTAACATGTTCTAGCTATTTTCTTTGAATTTGATACATGTTGCATCATTATCTATATAACTGTTGGTCATCTTTTACCATAGTTGTTTATTTTCAATGTGTATGGTTTATTGCTTCGACTGTTGTTGTATGTTTTTTATTTTATTCCACTGTACTACACTTTCAAAAATGAAGGCATAGTTTCCCCACTATCATACATGGGCCCTCACTTCTAGTCATCAACCTTTGGCGTTTGGGGAAATGCGCTAGAGGTCATGTGACCAAACGGGTTCGTGGCACCTATTTAGTTGCACCCGGATCTGGGACGTTACAAAGTGGTATCAAAGGAGTTTATTTTCATTGACATAATGTTTGGAGCCTTAGTCTGGGATATGACGTAAACAATAGTTTGTAATATGTTGTGCACAGGAGAAGCTAACCCATGTACTGGGAAAATCCAGTCTACCTCGTATTTTTTAAATTTTCCTGATTTTGAATATTTTACAGTTTATTTGATTTTCACCGTTGGGTGACGTACTTGTGATTGTGCTAATAATATTTTATCTATGGTTTCTATTTAGTTTTAACCTGATGAGATGAGGGTATTCCATCTCATGCGTCATTTAGGCACATGCTAAGAATCACATGCCATGCATAGATTCTAGGCCATATAGGTGCATTAGAAATTCCATGTTGTTGTGATTGTTGTTGTACGAGAAAATCATGTTGCTGAGATAACTATTTTAATAAATACATTCTATGTGATACGGTATTTTTCTTTTATCTTGTTAATAGAATGGACTCCAAACTTTGGTTTTTGGGGAGTATGGGCCCTCATTGACAGTAATTTGGTGTACTATTGACATTTTATGTTGTTATAACATGTATATGATTCCAAACATTGATTCGCCATTAGTATGGGCCCTCAAGGATCGGAATTTTACACTCAGGTGTTGTTTATTAGTATTTTTGAGGGTTTGGAGTAGTTTTAGAGGCTTACTATCCGGAAAACCTAGGACACATGCTGTGTAGTTCCTCAGAAACAGGCTGTGTGATCTTCTGATTGGGAAGAAAAGAAATCTTTTTGAGTACATGGTGTGTACACTCAATACACACCATTTAGTCACTTCATGTGACATAGACCATGTGGGAAGGGACATGGGGAAGGGAAAATTTTGGGAAAGACACACCGTGTATATAATGTACACACCGTGTTGTATTGACCCGGAGTCCTCCTGTGGAACTAACTACACGGACGGAGGAGAACTCAAGACATACACGCCGTGTCCATTATGGAACACGTTGTGTAGTCTGACCTGGGGACCCGGCCATGTAACTATCAACATAGGTCGGTGTAATCCTTTCGTGTACACGCCGTGTGTTTACGGCACACACCATGTAGTGTGAGCCGTGTATCAGGCCGTGTAACTAACAACACGGGTCAGCGAAGCTTTTCTAGTACACGCCTTATACCTGTGGGACATGCCCTATAGTCATGTCCGAGGACTGACCATGTGGACCTGACTATGTGGCTGGGAAATAGAGTGGTTTACACACTTTGTGCGGGTGTCACTCACCGTGTAGTTTCAAGCCGAGTAGTTGGCCATGTCAGAAATGACACGAGCAGTTGGAATTTACACCATACACGCTATGTATATTATATACACGCTGTGTAGTTTTGTTCAATGGGAGCCATGTGGCTAAGCCATAACGAACGACCCGGGTAGGGGAAGAGAATTCAGGTACACGCTGTGTAGTCAATATACACGCCCTGTAGTCTTATTTTGCAAATCATGAATGCATTCTTCCTCTTGTTCCCCATTTGGTCCCTTCATTTTTCAGTATTTGATAATCTTTATCTAAGGTGTGCGTTGACCTTATAGAGTCATGCCAACGAGACGACCACACATTGCTTTCCATGATAGAGGCAATGATTATACTCCAGAGTTGGTGGGGCCTGAGCTACTAGTGGATCCTCTAGTAGATCTAGATGTGGCACTAGCTGTTATACCAGACACAGGTGCGGAGGTGCAGTTTCGTGAAGGATTTATGCAGTTCATGAAGACTACTTAGGCCGCACCGTCGGCTACCACATCTATGGCTGAGTTGACTCATATATTCTAGCAGCATCATCCATTGACATTCTCAGAGGATGGTGGACCACAGGCTACAAAGTCTTGTATGGGGTCTATGCAGACTATTTCAAGCATCTTGAGATGCCTCCAGGGCGGAGGGTCAAGCTCACGATGTATATGCTGCGTGATTCCGCCAGGAGGTGGTGGGATGTTACCACTCAGACGAGCATCAGAAAGACATGGAGCAGGAATATTTTCAAGTAGTCTTCTTTGAATTCTTCTTTCCAAATATGTTAAGGGAGAATAGAGCTCGAGAGTTTAGGAATCTACAATAGGGCACTATGTCGTTGATGGATTATTCTGCTCATTTCACCGAAGTCTACGTTTTTCACCCGTTATGGTGGGTGATGAGATGTTGAGAGCCAAACAATTTAAGGATGGTCTTCGAATTGACATCCAAGAACTGGTGATTTTTTTTCGGTTGACTTCAGTACAGACTATTGTGAACCAGGCGCTGATTACAGAGATGAACCTGCAGGAAGCTAATGGTATGGGCCATGGCAGTTCAGCACCACTCTCTGGTACTATTTCTACTGTTAAGATGAAGAGACATATGGAATTTTCATAGGGTGGTTGTACCAGCCAGAAGAATGTGTCATGTGGTGATGTTAGGTGCAACCAGTTTAGTATAGAGGGGAACAAGAGACCTCCGTGTCCACAAGACCCAGTGGAGTGCCGAGCATGCAACAAGATGGGTCATCTGCAGCACTTTTGCACGGCGTTTCTACGCGTGTCTAGTGAGAGGGGTTCTGTGCAGACTCTGCATGCGGGAGAAAGACCAGTAGCTTCTTACCAGTTGGGAAAATGGAATACAACAGGGCGTGCAAGCAGAGATGGTGGTCATGGTAATGGTATCCTGACACTAGGATCTCAGATGTAGTAGGGCGGGATTGCTCAGGGTAGCTTGGTTGTGTCGTAGGGTCGCGGCACTAGGCATGCATATGCAGTGCAATAGACCCAAAATGAGTAGGATCCCGAACTTCTATTTTCAGAGGTACTATTTTAGTAGCTATTACCTTGTCTTCAGTACATTTTGATATAGGTGCTACACATAGTTTCAAATCTGTACCTTTTGTGGAGAGCCTTGGGATCTGTTTTCTTTTATCTTCTACTATTATGATGCTAGACACTCCATTGGGGACTAGAACGACAGGTGTGAATCAGTGCAAGGAGTTACCGTTTGACGTTAGTTGGTGTCACTTTCTGTGGGACCTATATGTCTTACGGATGATGAGATATGATGTCATTCTCAGGATGTACTGGTTGGTTCCCTTTCGAGCCTTTGTAGACTTCTATCATCACAGGGTGAGTTTCAAATCACCAGAGGGTGGAGAGTTTATATAGAAAGGTGAATGGGATGTTCAGAAGAGTCGAACTGGACCATATCATCATGGGAGAGGTTCTGTGACATCCTAGATTGTGAGTTTATATCAGGATGATCAGGGGACTTGTCAGACAGATTTCCCTCCAATGGTTGATCCTTTTATGGATGTCTTCTCGGATGACTTTTCAGGTCTACCTCCGGAGCGTTAGGTGGATTTCTCTATTGAGATTATTCCAGGAGAAGCACAGGTGTCCATTACTCCTTATATGATGGCCACACCTAAGTCATAGGATCTCAAGAGGCAGTTAAAAGAGTTATAGTCAAAGGGTTTCATCCGACCCAGTACATCTCATTGGGGTTCACCGGACCTCTTTGCGAAGAAGGCGGATGGTACCCTCAGACTTTGTGTGGATTATCGAATTTTGAACCAGTTGATGGTCCAGAAACGATATCCCTTTCCAAGGATTTGTGATCTTTTTGATCAACTTCATGGAGCACGAGTATTCTCAAAGATTGATCTGTGATCAGGATATAATGAGCAATGAGTGAGACCATTAGACATACTAATTATATTCTTTCGAAGAAGATATGGTCTATACGAGTACTTGGTTATGGCATTTGGACTCATGAATGCACAAGTAGTATTTATTGATCTGATGAATCTGGTGTTCCATCCTTACCTGGATTCTTTCGTGTTAGTCTTCATGGATTATATATTGTTGTAATCTCACTCTCGACATGACCATGCCTCCCAACTTGAGATCATACTAAGTGCCCTGAGAGAGAACAAGCTATAAGTTAAGCCCTCCAATTGATACTTTTGGATGGACTAGATTCACTTACTAGGTCATATAATCTTAGTGACAGGAAGTAGACCTAGAGAAAGTTAGAGTAGTAGTTTCTTGGGATCAGCCTAAGAACGTGTTTCAGATACAAAGTTTCATGGGGCTGGCTGGTTACTACATACGCTTTATATATTACTTCTCCTGCTTAGCCGCGCTGTTGGTGGGTTTGACTAAGTTGAGTTGGATGTTAGTTTGTTCAGAAGCTTTCGAGATAGCCTTTCAGGACCCAAAATGAAGGTTGACATCAGCACCAGTCCTGATACTCCTTGATCAAGGGAGGAGCTATCCAGTTTACTGTGATTCATCAGGTATTGGTCTGGGATTAGTGTTGATGTAGAGCAATTGAGTTGTTGCGTATGGGTCTCGGTAGTAGAGTCCACATGAGAGGAACTTCCGGACACACGAACTCGAGTTTGTTATAGTTGTTTATGTGATTCGCAGTTGGAGACATTACCTATTGGGAGAGAATTTGGTGGTTTCCACATACCAAAAAACTCTCACGTCGGTCTTTACTCAGCGTGACTAGAATCTGAGGCAGCGAAGGTGGGACGAATAGCTTCATTCCTTCGATTTTGAGCGTGGCTATACAACCGGTAATGGTATTGTAGTAGCTAATTCACTGAGAAGGAGGACTCAAATATAGGCGGTGTAGGAGGCCTGTGATGAGTGGAAGCTTATAGATTTGTTCTCTGTGATGTATCTGGAGGTGCACGATAGTCATGGGCAGACCTATATTTCATCTTTAGTTGTGACTGACACCCTCCTGGATAAAGTGAGGATGAGACATCTATCTGATTTGGAAGGCCTAGTTCTACTAGAGTCGGTGGAATGTGATGACAATCCTCCTAGTTGGACGATAGGTGATGATGAGGTACTGCGTTTCCATGGACAGGTATGGGTTCTAAGAGATATATGCGAGGAGTTGATGCAGGATATTCATGCTTCATCATGGGAAGTTCATCCCGGAGATACCAAGATGTACCGTGACTTGAGACGCCAATACTGGTGGCCGGGTATGAAGAGGGAGATAGATGATTTTGTTACGAGATGATCCACCTGTCAGTAGATGAAGGTGGAGCATCAGAGGCGTGCTGGACTATTACAATAGTTAGCCATCTCCGATTGGAAATGGGATGATGTCACAATGGAATTTGTGACTGGGTTTCTAAGGTCACATTGAGGCAATGATTTTGTGTGGGTTGTTGTGGACAGTCTCACTAAGGTAGATCACTTTTTTCCGATCAAGGAGACCATCTGAGTTGACAAGCCTTGAAGGTTTTATATCTGAGAGGTTATACGTCTTCATGGGGTTCCTCATTCTATTTTTTCGGATATGGATTCCAGTTTTACATCTCTTTTCTGGAAGAATTTTCAAAGGGCACTGGGTACACATGAGCTTCTGAGCACAGCTTTCCACCCTCAGACTGATGCCTAGTCAGAGCGTACGATACAGGTGCTTGAGGAAATGCTCCGTGCATGTATCCTATACTTTGGGGGCTCTTGGGATAAGCACATACCCATGTTCTAGATTTCTTATAATAATATTTTTCAGGCAACTATAGATATGGAACCCTACAAGGCATTATATGGTAGGCCATTCCGATCACCCTTGGGCTGGTTAGAGGTAGGTGTGGCAACATTATTGGGACAACGTTTCATGTAGGAGACTTCTGAGCAGGTCCAGTTTATTCAGAAGTGGATGGCTACCACACAGTCTTATCAGAAATCTTATGTTGATTAACTTAGACGACCCTTGGAGTTCATTGTTGGGGATTAGGTTTTCTTTCATGTTTCGCCATGGCTGGGAAACAGACATATTAGGAGACATGGAAAACTTTCACCGAGGTATGTGGGACCATTTGAGATTCTAGAGAGAGTCGGGATTGTTGTCTATCGGTTGTAGTTACCACAGACGTACCAATATATGCACGACGTCGTCCATGTATCTCAGTTGTGCCGCTTTCATTTAGACCCATCTCACATCTTTCATACTGAGGAGGATGAGCTTGAGGTAGATGCGTCCTTTGAGGAGAATCTGATTCGTATCATGGATAGGAGAACAAAGGTTCTCTGAGGTCAGTCAGTTCTTCTCATACGGGTGCTATAGAAGAATGGCCGAGTGTAGGACGAATCATGGGAGTTGGAGACCGATGTATATGCTCTGTGGCCAGATTTGTTCTAAGATTTATCTTCACCTCCATTGGAAGGGAAATTCGGGGATGAAGTTTTTAAGGGGGAATGTTTGTAAGAACCCAATTCTTATTTTTGATGTAGGGGTTTCTTATTTTCCCTTTTCTTTATGAGTTTTTGGGAAAATAAAGAAAATGGGGGAAAATCATAAATTTTGGGACTACATGCCGTGTACTTTTAATATGTTGTGTACTTTGGCCATGTGGGATGAGTAAATAGGGTGTAAAGCCATGTTTGTGAAGAAGGGTGTAAAAACCGACTACACACCGTGTAGTGGTTGTTAACAAGCCGCGTAGTCAGTCGGCAGGTGAATAGTAAGGTGCTGGAAGCAGCCACCAGTCGAGCGACCGTACGCGTTGTGTACTCAGGTTTCACATGACTTATACTCATGTCGACAAATGAAAAGTGACATGATGGCGAAAATCCACTGATGGAACAGTTAAAAAATGAAAATTACACACCGTGTTCTTGAGAAGCAAATGTCGTGTAGTTTGTTTTTCCCTTAAAATGGGTTGTAGCCAACCCTATTCACAGGATTGTCTTAGAACCGGAGTAAGGAGTCAGGAGATAGGGTCAGTCCTTTGAGGTGTACCGGGAAAGCAATTTATGCACCATTGATCTCCCTAGAACAACACAGGTGTGTTCTTCCTCATCATTACTTATTTCATGGAAATTCTTTCATGAGGGAAAGTTATTTACGTTTGAACTGGGATTTCATTCACCTTAGATCTACGTCGATCAAGGAAAATTTTAGGATCACCATTTGCGTATACCATTCAAGGGTGATTAATGTAGGTGGATTAGTGTTTAAATTACAAATGTTGTTCATTTTAGAGTACCCTTGATCAACGAACCCATGTTGGGGTGACGTGTGGATGAGGCCTTGGATGTTTGGAATACCTAGGATTGTATTGGTTATTAAATATGATAATAAAATACTATTTGGGATCACTAATTGGATCCAAGACCATCCCAGGGGTGCAATCCTCTTTTTATCCATTTGGCCAGCATACCTGAGGGTATGCAATTGATATAATGTTAATTGAAATGCCTGGAGAGAAATTGTATGTGAATTTCTTGTTTACATATTGGGAATGGCCTAGTAACATTCTTATATTGAGGAAAGTGTTAACTTTATCCTGATGGTAGTGGTTATTTTAGCCTTAGGGAAACTTCTTCCATGCCTATGGTCAATAGACTCTATGCCTTAGGGAGAAACGTTGTACGCCTGAGGAAAATATCTGTTATGCATGTTGGAAATTACCTGCGGGTAACATTTCTGATTACCTGAGGGTAATGGATTTCGTGTTTGAGGACATTGTCTGTTTACATAGAAATTTACTATGGTGGTTTCCATAAAAGGAATGATTAAATGAATATTAAGAAAGTTAATATAACAGGTAATGTTAGTTACTTTAGAGTACTTCTTATATTATTGAATTTACTTTTGCACATTGTTGATTCATGTTTACACACAGTTGAGCACAGGACATTGGTGGGTGCCTACTCAGATTTATTACCTACACCATGATTGGGTCATGTATTCAACCCAAACAGATTATATTTTTCAGGTGGGGATAAGGGCAAGGATCCTTACATAAGTACGTGATTGATGCTGAGGAGAAGGGGAGAATGGGTCCAGGCTTTGGCTCGCGATGCTACCTACTATTTTGTTTTGTTTTGTTGTACTCTATATTGTACTATATTATATTTTTTGTAACATGTTTTGGCTGTTTTCTTCGAACTTGAAACATGTTTCATCATTATCTATATAACTATTGGTTATCTTTTGCTGCATTTGGTTATTTGAAATTTGTATGGTTTTTTTATTCCACTGTTGTTGTATGATTTTTATTTTATTCTGTTGCGCTACACTTTGAAAAATATGTGCATAGTTTCCCAACTACCATGACTGGGCCTTCGCAGCTTGTCGCAGCCTCTGGCATTTGGGGATATATGGTTGAGGTCATGGGACAAACCGGGTTCAGGGCACCCATTGAGTGGCACCCTGATCTAGGAAATTACAGGGAATTACTCTTACCATCAACATAGGAGTTCTTTGGGTTTTTAACATCATATCACACATTCCTAATAAATAAAAACGTTAATTCCATCCATATTACCTGTGATTCAATACCCTTGGTTCTTGTCTCCACTCTAGGGCCTATTGAAGTTGGGACGTGGGGGTTATTATCTCACCTTCATCTTGAGTAAGGATTAGTCTGATAGTTTTTTGTTCATTCCATCATCTTCGTGAAGGCATGTCATGAAAAAAATAAATTTTCTAACACACCTCATATATTCATTTACAACAGATGAACTTATGAAATCATTATAGAATGAGATTTTTAGTAACTATCAAGTAATATTTTTGTCCAACCATATGAGTAGAAAACATGAGTATAATTTTGTATGAAAAGATTATATTTCTCATAGATATTATCTATGGTGATGATTTCTATGATAAATATATTTATTTATAGAAATAAAAACTCAACTTTCTTGATATGATAATATGATTTGACAAAAAAATTACTTGTTTAAAATATCATAATAAATAATTATATGTACCCCATTTAGATAACACAATTATTTTTATTTAAAAAAATATATTAGAAAACTTTTTTGCATGTTTTTAGATAAGAAATTTTAATAAATATGCTATAGGAAAATGATATCTCAAAACAACTTCTTATCAGGAGGATTCATATATTAATGTATAGAAGGTACTATCAAAATAACATATTAGGAAGACAAATTATAACATTTATTTTCCTTATTTGAAAAAAAAATTATAAATAAAACACAAATTATATATGAAAATTTTATGTAAATATATACCTATGTTTTACAATCATATATTTTTCTGTAGTGGTTAAATCTTATTTATATATTTTTCAATTATCCAAATTTCCCCTCTGGTAGGGCTCATGTACATCATTAAAACCTCTGATTAATATCAAATAATAAATTTAATCATGTCCCATTAACACTATAGGGATGGATGTTAGAATAATGGAATACTAGGGATAAAAATTAATGGAGGTAAAACATGATTGGATAACCCTCTTTATTGATATCATGAGTCAAATCTATACATAAAAAATGGGTTATAGTACTGATTTAAAGTAATTATATTATAGTTTAATTGATTAAAAAAGGGTTACAAATAATTTTTAGGGATTTTGTTCAAAGGACATATTTTACAGAAACCTGATAATTTTAATGTAATTTTCCCTAATGTTGTTCTAATAATTTCTATGAATTATTATTAAATTAATTTCATTTACTTAAACTAACAACTAGTTTTCACTCCCAATATTATTTTAAATCTAGGTGCTTCAATAACAAATTTCAGAGTGGAAAATTAATTGATGAAATTTTTTATAACACAATATTTTCTAATTTTATTATATTTTATCATTCATAATTTCCATAATCATGATGATGAAAAATGATACAATGTAAATAGTTATACAACCCAATTATTTACCAATAATACTACCCTTGTATTGATTAATGATTTAGTTAACTTCTTACTCCCTCAATATTGATTCCATGCCCCATGGGGATTATCCATGCTTGGGGAAATTATAATTTTTAATGTCTGAACGAATTTTATTAGAATTAGATATTGTATATATATATATATATATTTAAATTGATAAAATTTAAAAACAAAACAACATACTTGAAAGGATACAAATCACAACACAATAAAAATTGGCATTGAAAATGAACTCATCTAGGAGAAAAAAATAATGTATATTGAGCTTAAAAATAATAAAACAAATGGGAAAAGGAAAGAAAAAGGTGCAGTAGTTGTGAAAATAAATGCATTTAAAAATTTTCAGGAACCTAGATTTATATAAGAAAACATGATTCACGTTGTGAATAATAATTCAAATCATGAGTTGGCATTGGATCATTCCACTGTGAGGTTTTCACAGGAATTCATCTCATAAACTAAAATTTTAAATTATAAACGAAAAACTAATATTTTAATGGGTCTTGTATTGATTGACTTATAGCTTCCAATCAACTATTAAATCCATAGAGTCTTTAATAAGGGATGAAGATGAAAAAAGGAAAAGCAGTTTATTTTGTAATTTTATTCAGTTCATGGGTTTAGTCGATTTTATGGATTAAAGGATCGAATGAGGTTTATGAAATGTGATATAAACATGTTAGTAATTATTCAGTTAAATATTTTTAATTTGACCTTAGGAGATGAATATTTACGACATTCCCCATTTTAAATTAAATATTTTCTATAAATTTTTTCACAAAACAATTCAATTTATTAAAATCAAAAAAACTCATGAAACAACCAATTCTCCACATCAAAAACAATGTAATGAATTATTACATTCAACATAAATATTATATAAATATTCCACATATCAAATACCCCACGCATAAAAAATATCATATCCCTAAGAAAACACAATCTCAATAAATCACTAATAGGAAAAAAAATATATAATTAAAATATATAATTTACAAGCCTGAAAAAAAAACTAAAAAAATAATTATTATGACTAAATGTAAATTATTTAAAAAAACCGAGTCATTTATCCTAGTAAATTGTTTAATTCAAATAACACTATTCATTGATTGAAATTTCCCAAAATCACTTCAGGTGACCAAGCCCAAGATTGATTTTAGTAATTATTTTATTTCCCAAACAGCACAACAAAAAATTAAACTAATGTTATTATAACACCCTGAATACAATCTCTTAACAAAAAACATTATTAAAATTTACTTTATCCATCCTGTAAAAAAAATATAACAATTAATCATGATGGATTAGCATTATGGATCCAACGAATCTGAGGTTGAGGGTGTGTTGGAATTTTTGTTAAAAAAATTTAGGCTCTTAAAGGAGGTTAAAATCTTATATTTAATGAAAGATAATCAAAATATTGGATCAATGAAATATTACTCCTAGATGTTACATATACCAAACATCCTAAATATCAATATAAACAATCATTCATGGTGCAATTATATAAAATAAAACCCTTCTTGTTGTGTGTTTTTTTATTTCATTTTTCTATTTTTCATCCAGATGGATGAAAATTTAATTTTTTTGAATGAGTAATCATAAACATTATAAAATACCCTATAAAACACCATACATTCTTTGTTATAATAAAAAACATCCCATTTTCACTATATATAATCCCAACTATTCATATTAAATATAATATCATGAAAAATGATACAAATTCAGGTTGGATGCCATTCCCCAAGTATCACTCAATAAATATGAATGTGTTCATCAAAAATAAAAATCAATTATTTTAAAAGTAAATATTATCAGTCCTAGGTTTCACAGTATATTATTGGATTTTCATGTTGGATGAAATTCCCCAAGTATCACTCAATAAATGTGAAATGAAAAGAAATGAAAAATTAGGACCAAAATTTAATAGGGGATGTTAATAATAAAAAACTCATTAATAACATAAGTAATGTATTCCATGTAATAGTTTAATAAATTTACTATATAATAAATTATGGAATACTAATAACATTATCAACACAGTTGTCACGACCCGTCCTCGGGGCCCATGCCATGACTACCCCAAGCCCGCCTACCATAGGCCAGGGGCTAGCGACTAGCACCAAAGGCTTAAATCCCTATAACTGGGAAGGCATTGCCTTATAAATGTAAACAAAACACCACAGAGTACAAGTGGAAGTAATACACCAAGTACAGAAGGAAGTGATGAAATCTAAGTGGGCCAGAATAAAAACCCAATCGAAAGTACAACTACAACTGAACGAAAGTAAAATAGAAGAGACAAGCAGCTAGAAGAAATAGAAGCAGCTCCTGGGTCGTCCACCTTGGATCCTACCTGAAAGGTAGGTACAGATAGTGCAGCTCCTAAATCGTCCACCATGGATCCTACCTGAAGGATAGGTACTGATAGCACAGCTCCTGGTTCGTCCACCACAGATCCTACCTAAAGGGTAGATACATATATCCTCCACAACGCTCTTGCCCTTCAAACTCCTCCGAGTGTCATCTCATCATGAAGTCCACCTTCAGATACTGACTCATCATGTTGTCCACCTCCGGGTACCGTCCAGTCCTCGAACACTCGACCTCTATCAGCGCTGCCCTTCGTCTGTAACCAACACAATGAGGTGCGGGCATAGACCGTGTAGGGGTGAGTATACGATACTCAGTTGGGACCCCGAGACCCTCAGGGTCTCACTAAATATAACAAGGATAACCACAAAGAAGGATCTCAACAGATAACCCTTACTTAGGTATAAGCCCATACATATACCTAAGTTATCACGTAACCCGTCTCAATCATGAGGAAACACAATGGTTATGAAATCAATGGATAACCACTACCTAGGTACATGCGCATACATATACATAAGTTATCCAGTGACCCATCTCAATCATGAGGTAAACATAAAGGTCATACACTCATCTCAAACTAGGATATTTCATTAACGACACCGTAACTAATGAAGAGCCCCACCTATGGAGAGTACATCGATCATGTCAAGACATCGAGGTACTACTCACTAACCTAGGACTGCTGAGGTAGTCCTCCTATCGATTACTGCGGGTCAGCCACCAAAACACAGTAGTGCTTCCCGCCAGGGTTTGCAACCCAAACACAGTAGTGCATCCCCCCTAATAGCCTGCAGAGGTACTCTCCGGACAATTACCGCGGGTCTGCACCCAAACTCAGTAGTGCTCTGTCCGCCATGGGTATGCACCCAAAAAAATTAGTGCTCTGTCCAATGGGCCAGTCGACTCACTCCAAGTCGAGTCGGTCAAGAAGTCGTCAGGTCTTAGCCGGCTACACGGTCTCCGTACTCCGTACGCTCGTCTTCGGGAGGGTCTGCTCAATGAGCTACTGGTCGATACTCCATGTATCACAAGGTCCCACGAAGAAGTACCTCAAAGGTCCGCCTCGTCATAGGGGTCTCAATGCAATAGACGACGCGTCAATCGGACGCCCGGTCTGTGAGTTATTAGCCTTTTCGTCCCAGGGGCCCGGTTGGTTTAATGTGCGAACCAACCCGACCGTATCTCAAATATACCCCGAACTCTCATAGGGTATACTCATAGGGACCATTTCTCAACGAGATCACCAACACCGCTGACGGTTCGTCAAACGGACATCCGGTTTGAAAGTTATCAGCTTTTCCGTTCTAGGGGCCCGGTTTGATTACAGGTCCAATCCAACCCGGACACTATCCAACTGCATCAAAAACTCGGGAGAAGTGTTCCAAAAATTCTGTCTCATCAAGAAGAATCCAACAAAGTTGATGGCACGTCAATCAGACATTCGGAGATCGAGTTATAAGCATTATCGCTCTGAGGGCTCGGTTGGTTTCGGGTTCGAACCAACCAGTCTATACCCAAAGTTTTCCGAAACCTTGATTCTAATATACCGAAATGACGGTATCGTTCCAAGGATCTCACCTTAGTTGACGGGGCATTGATATAAGGTCTTTAGCCCAAGATATGGGTGTTTGAACAAAAACTGCCCCAGAATAGGGGGTTCGGCCCCGACCCGAGACCCCCTGGGTCGGCCTGAACCGGGTCGACCCGAACTGGGTCTGGGTCCGGCCCAAAAGGGAGCGGCCTGGCTTGGGCGTGGCCCGGCATGGCCTGGGCGTCCTGGCTCGACCTGGGCGGCCCGGCCTGGGCGGCCCAGCCTGGCGCGCTCGCGCGGCCGTGTGGCCAGCTCTGCGAGCCGAGCTAAGCGGACGGGGGGGGGGGGGGAGCGCTGCCCCCTAAATTTGATGAGTTGCGGCCACTACATGGGGGGCCTCTCCATCAGCAAGCGGACTCAGCCTGGTTCCACGTCCCCCCTCGGTCACGCGTGGGCACGAGACGGCTACCTGCTGCCATGGCATCAGCCTCAGTGGACTTTCCCGGCAGCGCGCCGGGCGCCGCCGGCGCCGCCTTGCCGGTGCGTCGCACTGGCAGACTCTTCCGCAGACCACCGGAGTTGCTACAGTGGTCCGATTTCAATTCTGTCTATGACGGTGGTCCTCCCGGGAGCCGTAGATTACTACGAGGGATTCAAAACGCCTTTACGACCCGCCTCATCATCGTCCATCGATCCGCACTTCGACAACAAACTGCAGAGGGTCTGGGCTTTTTTCATTAGCTCGTTCCCTCCATGTTATAGGTTTTAAATACAATATCAAACTCAACCAATCCTGAAAATTCACCCTGCAACCACCCCGCATGAACTAGAGATCTGCGGATAAACAGGTAAATATTGATCCCCGCTCTTCATCCTTTTCTAAAATGATAAAAAGGAAAATCAAATGAAATTCCCCTACCTCGAAATTGACGTCACACGTCGTCGAGTCGCGGAAGTCGAACATCACGATAGTCGGGTGTCGCGGAAGAATGATATCGATTCTGTTGACGTCAGAAGAAGTAGAAGAACGTTTTTTTGGTGTCATCCTCCATGGTCGGCGTCTCCTTCCTTGTCGCGGAAGAGGAAGGTTGTCGTTCTTCGGTGAAGAGGCATCGTTCTTCGTTGAAGAGGTGTCGTTCTTTGTTTATGTGGTGTCGTTCTTCAACGAGGAGAATTTCTTTCCTCTTCCTTCTTCTTCTTCTTCTCAGAAGGCCATATCTCTACAGGGTCCACAACACATACAGTGCCCCCCATAACAAAATAAAAGGGCTGAACCAATTATTTTATTATCACATGCCATTTGAAATTCAAAATTCAAAACTCTCAATTAATTAATTGAGTAGGTTCAATTAATTAATTAGTGTTTGTTGGAAAGAGTTATGGTGGGGGGTTCTTTGAGAGTAAAAATATTAAGAGGAAAAAGGTTATGAACGTTAGGGGAAGGTGAGTGGTTGGGCTCGTGTGGGCCCCACCCAACCTTAATCCTCACACAGGTAGTTAACTACAAGTGGGTCCCACCCCAACTCCATTACTTAGGTTATAACCACATATGAGAGGGAAAAGTGTTGTGACACAAAACTTAATCCATTTAACAAGGAATAAAAATATAATTGTAATACAATTATATTTTTATTCCTCACCCATTTTTTACAACTCCTCCCGAGAAAACGCAACTCCAGAAAGGTTCTTCTTAAGCAATTAACGGCACTAATAGTTCATCAGTGCCTTCAGATTTCGATTCCAAGCACAGGTTCAAAAGTTAGAAAAACCCGCTCGTTCGTTCACTGAACGTACCCGAGATAATCTTCAGAAATTTATTCCGGGCACACCGGGACTCGGAATCAGGAGCCGTCAGAAAATGCGTTCTTGTAAAATTTCAAAGAAATTAAGAAAAAAATATTTCCTTGAAATTTCTGGGTCTTTACATTACTCACACCTCAGAGATTTACGTCCTTGTAATGCTTTAACACAAAATTGTGATTCAAAGGTGGTACTGAGAACACATGTGAGCATTATTCTCCAATGTTCTCACCTGGAGGATCCCGTGCTACCAATGAAAGTTCACAAGAGGAATCGACTGTCCTCGGAGGGCCCGATCGTGTCGATCCTCAACCTCCACTAGAACCCCACAAAAGCAACCCCATCACCAACATCCATCACCTCATGGTCGATGATATGCGATGGGTCCCTCATATCTCCTCGGTTGAGATACATCGAAGTCGTCGTACACCTGGTGAAACTGAGGTGGATGGGTCAAGTGGTAAACTACCATTCCTACCCTGATGAGGACCTATAAAGGTCTGTTGAACCTCGGAGATAACTTGTCGCCTCGGCCACATCTCTGTAAACCACGTAGATGTGAGACCCGTATAAGGTCGTGATCGTCATCCTCAAACTCTAGAGGTCTCCACTTCCTATTTAGAAATAAAACTCAAAACTCTTGATGCCACATGGGTAAGGTTGACCGAATCAAGAGTGACCAGTCAATGCCTCCTATGCATGAGTTTATATTGTGCTTCCTGGGGTTTCCTTTTTTCCGACCAAGGAAAACTCATCCCGATGTCGTAGTCAAACCAAAACATTTTTTCCTAATACCGTCAATTTGTGTATGAATTGTGATTGTTCTATCCATACTCAATCCAACGTCGTAAGGACTCGATGCTGCCACCAAGAGATTCCAACCAAAACTCTCACCTCGAGGGTCTGACCACACTGTCAGCGTAAGTGTGATTATCGAGTCTTCTCCAAAGGTATCTCCAGATATGAGAGTCAAGACTACGGATTACCGGAAACACTAGGTCTGGGACATGATTTGTTAAAGGAAGGAATGATTTATATCTATGTCTATTAATATAGAAGCTAGTAGTTGACACAGACATTCCCTTGAATCAGTTTTACAGCCATTGGGTCACAATCCTTGATCGCATGCAGCTGCACACTTCCACTGCTCTCCAGCGCCCTGAGCCTAGCGGTGTCAACTAAGGTGGGTGGTTGTAGCATGTTAAAATGTGCACCACCACATGCTGCTCTCCAAGCTCTGCCTCCAAATCTGCTGCTTCACAAACTCATCATTCCATAAAGCATCCTCTTCTTGAAACATTTAAAACGCCCGAGTCTCTAAGACTGCTGCCAATTTCATATTTCTTACTATACTGTGCAGTCTTCATCCTCTCCTGGATGATCTTCACATTATTTACCGATGATATGTAAGAGATCCTATGATTTCTCCTTTTCTAAAAAGATAAACTCAGTCTCACCCCCTGGATTAACAACACCAATTTCCTAATACAGTCAATCCTGACATGAATGATGCATTCATGCCATGGATGACATCTTAAGGCCTCGACATTGCTATCAAGAGATCCAACTCTCATTATCGCTTCCAAGGGTCGAGTCACACTGTCGGCATCAGTGTGAGGTCACTGGGTCTCCTCCAGTAGAAATCTCGAATGTGAGGGTCAAGTCAACAGTTTTTAATCGGGACCTCTCAGTATCAACGAAACAAATGGACAGGAAAGAAAACTTCACAAAGATAAGTGTATTTTATTATATCAGCTCATAGTACAAAGACACAACAACAACAACAACAACAACATGGAACTAGAAGTACTGAGAACAAAAGGTATCCACTAGTTTTGCTCCTGTCCACCTACTTCCGGAGCTCTATTGTCTTGTCCACTGCTCAGTTGTTGCTCATGAACCTGCCGCTGCTTCTATCTCAGTGGCTCCTCCAATGCCTATGGAACAACTGTACGGGGAGTCAGATAGTCACGTGTCATGTGACCCTTCCTGCCGTAGGAGTAACACTGTCTGTTTCTGGCATGCCTGGCTCTGAACCCACCCCGGGTGGCCCGCACCACCGATCCTGAGTCATGTGATCGACCACCTGTAGGTCTGGTTTTCCTGGACCTCTGCATTATCTATCTACTGCCTACAGATGACTCATATACTGATCGAAAATCATGCGGAAAAGGCAGTAGCTCCTGAACACACTCAGGGTGTAGATCCACGGGTATAAACTCCACCCTGAAGAAGGTCTCAATGATTCCCCATGTAAAGGTCATCTCATCAGAAAACTGGAACAAGTGGATCCACCATCTCTTAGCTGCTTCCTGAAGGAGGCTGGCAGCAAATATCACCATGAAGTCTACTGGCATCCCCACTAGCCTAAAGACTCTCACCATAGCCTCCAACCAATCCTCAGCCGCCTGTGTGTCCATCTCTCACCGGAACCTAGGTGGCCTCTGGCGCTGGAACACGTGCAGTGCGCTCAAGCGGCTTGCATCGCCTACTGTTGGGGCTAGTGGCATCGATGGCCCAATGTATGGTAGTACCGATGGTTCCTCCATTGGTGCCTCAACTGTAAGAGGGCCCTGTACCAAAGCCTCATCGCTCGACAAACTCTCAGTACGTACATCTCTCTGGGATCTAGCTGATCGTCCGTGGAAAGGCATCCTGAAAGAAACATACACGACACGGTCAAACGATTTATACCTGGTGATCTGACCTGGTTTGAGCTGTTTTAAGGAACAACCTTTCGAAAGACACACACAATCATTGTTTTCGTGCACAAAGTCGGAAATCCTTTTTCAAGGTCCTGGTGTATGGATACGTCGGCCACCCGCACCAACACTGGACTCCCTGAACTGAAAACCACACTCGGTACCCTTAACACTATTGCTTCACAGAAAGAAAATATCATAGTTATAAGTTCTGCGGTTGAACTGAACTCATCTGATACCAATTTGTCACAACCCGTCCTCCAGGCACGTGCCGTGACTACCCCAAGCCCGCCTTCCATAGGCCAGGGGATGGAAACTAGCACCAAAGGCGTAAATACAGATAACATGGAAGGCATTGCCTTATAAATGTAAACAAAACACCACAGAGTACAAGCAGAAGTAATACACCAATTACAAAAGGAAGTGCTACAAAGTAAGTGGGCCAGAATACATGCCCAATCGAAAGTACAACTACAAATGAATTAAAGTACAGCAGAAGAGACAAGCATCTGGAAGAAATAGAAGCAGCTATCGGGTCATACACATCGGATCCTACCTGAAGGGTAGGTACAGATAGTGCAGCTCCTGAATCGTCCACCACGGATCCTACCTGAAGGGTAGATATAGATAGCGCTGCTCCAGGATCATCCCCCACAGATCCTACCTAAAGGGTAGGTATAGATAGCCTCCACAACGCTCTCGCCCATCAACCTCATTAGAGTGTCGTGTCATCATGAAGTCCACCTCTGGATAGTGACTCATCGTGCGGTCCACCTCCAGGTACCGTCCAGTCCTCAAGCACTCAGCCTCTGTCAGCGCTGCCCGTCATCTACAACGAACACAATGAGGTGCAGTCATAGCCCGTGCAGGGGTGAGTATACGATACTCAGTAGGGACCCCGAGACCCTCAATGAATTACTAAATCCAACCCGTATAACCACAAATAAGGATCTCAACAGATAACCCTTACTTAGGTATAAGCCCATACTTATACCTAAGTTATCAAGTAACCCATCTCAATCAAGATGAAACACAAAGGTTATGAAATAAATGGATAACAACTACCTAGTTATATGCCCATACATATATATAAGTTATCAAGTGACGCATCTCAATCATGAGGTAAAAACAAAGGTCATAGACTCAGCTCAAACCAAGATTTTTCATTAACGAAACCGTAACTGCTGAAGAGCCCCGTCTCTGGAGAGTACAATGATCATGTCACAAATCCGAGGTACTGATCACTAACGTAGGAATACTGAGGTACTCCTCCTGTACTGTACGGTAGGTCATCCACCCAAACATATTAGTGCTTCCCGCCGGGGTCTGCCACCCAAACACAGTAGTGCATCCCCCCTAATATCCTTTAGTGGTACTCTACAGACGAGTACCGCAGGTCTGCACCCAAACTCTGTAGTGCTCCGTTCGCCATGGGTCTGCACCCAAACAAAGTTGTGCTACGCCCACTGGGCTAGTCGACTCACTCCAAGTCGAGTTAGTCAAGCAGTCGTCTGGTCTCAACCGGCTACACGGTCTTCATACTCCCTACGCATGTCTCCGGGAGGGTCCGATCCACAAGATACTGGTTGATACTCCTAGTATCACAATGTACCACGAAAAGTATCGCAAAGGACCGCCTCATAATATGGGTCTCAACAAAACAGACGATGCGTCAATCGGACACCCGGTCTTTGAGTTATTAGCCTTTTCGTCTCAGGGGCCCAGTTGGTTTCGTGTGAGAACCAACCCGAACGTATCTCAACTGTACCTTGAACTCTCATAGGGTATACTCATAGGGATCGTTTCACAATGAGATCACCAATGCCGCTGACAGTTCCTCAAACGGATGTCTGGTTTGAAAGTTATCAGATTTTCCGTTCCAGGGGCACAGTTGGATTGCAGGTTCAATCCAACCCGGCCACTATCCAACTGCTTTCAAAACTCAGGCGAAGTATGCCAAAAGTTCCGTCTAATACACAAGAATTAAAAAAAGTCTACGGAAAATCAATCGGATGTCTAGAGCTCATGTTATAAGCGTTACGGCTCCGAGGGCCCGGTTGGTTTCGGGTTCGAACCAACCCGTCTGTACCCAATGATCCCCAAATCCTTGAGTGTAATCTACTAAAATGATCATCTCGATCCAAGGATCACATCACAACTGATGGTGCGTTGATCAGAGGTCTTTATCCCAATATATGATAATTTTAACAAAAACTACCCAAGAATAGGGGGTTTGGGCCCGTACCGACCCGACCCAAGACCCCCATGGTCGGCGCGGCCTGGCCCGGCCTGGCGCGCTCGCGTGGCCGCCTGGGCAGCTCGATGTTCCGAGCCATGTGGACATGGGTGAGCGCACTACCCCCCCCCCCCCCCAAATTTGATGATCTGTGGCCCCCCACATGGGGGGCCGCTCCTTCGTCCAGTAGACGCGGCCCGGTGCCGCTTCCCCCCTCGGTAGCGGGCGGCCGCGGGACCGCTGCCTTCCGCCACGGATGAAGCTGTAGTGGACCTTCCAAGCGGTGTGCCTCCCCCTCCGGCCAACATAAGGATCTTCTACGGACCACTGGTGTTGCTCCGGTGGTCCGTTTTCAATTCTTTCTATGCCAGTGGTCCTCCTGGGAGCCGTAGATTACTGTAAAGGATTCAAAATGCATTTGCGGCCCGCCTCATCATTGTCCGTCGATCCTCACTTCTACAAAAAAATGTGGAGGGTCCGGGCTTTGTTCGTTAGCTCGTGCCCTCCGCGTTAGTGGTTTTAAAAACAATATCAAACTCAACCAATCCCAAAAATTCACCCTTCAACCACCCCGAATGAACGAGCAGTCCGCGGATCAACCGGTAGAGATTGATCTGTGCTCATCGTCTTTTTCTCAATTGATAAAAGGGAAAATCAAATAAAATTTCCCTACATCGAAATTGATGGCGCACGCCATCGAGTCGTAGAAGTCGAACACCGCGTTAGTCGGATGTCGCAGAAGAACGGTATCGATTCTGTCGACATCAGAAGAAGTAGAAGAACATTTTTGTTGGTGTCGGCCTCCCCGGTCGGTGTCTCCTTCCTTGTCGTGGAAGTGGAAGGTTGTCGTTCTTCATTGAAGAGGTGTCATTCTGCGTTGAAGATGCGTTGTTCTTCATTGAAGAGGCATCATTGTTCAATGAGGAGAATTTCATTCCTCTTCCTTCTTCTTCTTCTTATCACAAGGCCCTCTCTCTCCAAGGTCCTCAACACGAAGAGTGCCCCCCATAATAAAATAAAAGGGATCAACCAATTATTTTATTATCACATGCCATTTGAAATTCAAAACACAAAACGCCCAATTAATTAATTGAGTAGGTTCAATTAATTAATTAGTGTTTGTTGGCAAGAGGTAAGAGGGGGGGGGGTTCTTTGAGAGTTACAAAATTAAGCGGGAAAAGGTTATGAACATTAGGGGAATGTGAGGGTTTGGGCTCATGTGGGCCCCACCACACCTTAATCATCACACAGGTAGTTAACCACAAGTGGCTCCCACCCCCAACTCCCTTACTTAGGTTATAAACACATAATAGAGGGGAAAAGTGTTGTGACACAACACTTAATCCATTTAACAAGAAATGAAAATATAATTGTAAAACAATTATATTTATATTCCTCACCCTTTTTTTACAACTCCTCCCAAGAAAACGCAACTCCAGAAAGGGACTTCATAAACAATTACCAGAACTATGAGTTCATCAGTGCCCTCAGATTTCGATTCCGAGCAGTAGTTCAAAAGTTAGAAAAACCCTCTCATTCGTTCACTGAACGTACCTAAGCTAAACTTCAGAAATTGATTCCGGGCACACTGGGCCTCGGAATCAGGTGCCGTCAGAAACTGTGTTTTTTTAAAATTCCAAATAAATTAAGAAAAAATAATTTCCGTGAAAATGTCAGGCCTTTACATCAGTAATCATGATAAAATTCAAAGATGAAAAAATAAATGTATTTAGAATAATTTTTTCATAAAACATTTTATTTTATTTACATGGTTATAATAATAATTAAAATTAAAATTAATAAATAAATGAATAATGTCTCATATACTAATTGAAATAGGAATAAATCCATGTGAAAAATTCTTTGAAAATCTCCCTTACATTTAAAATCAATAATGCCCCTTATTTTTTTAATCAGTATGGGTGAAATAACTAGGAAACCTAAAAAAGTAATTGAATAATTAAAAGAGTAAAGGGAAATTATATTTCTCTTAGTGAGTGTAGTTCTTATGTGTAATGAGTGGATCATATTTTATTCTTGGAACATGAAAGAAAAATAGATATAAAGTATCATCACTTTCCTAATATTGAGATAAAATATATTTAATCAATAATTGAAATCGATAAATGTGTCATTCCACTAATGATGCAGTTTTGTAATTAACAATGGTAATTATAAATTTTGATGTTTCGTAACACTGCAAAAACTCATGATGTGAATGTGAAAATCAAATTTTTAATTGGTTTGTACAAATGGTTTATCGTCATTAGTTTAGAAGCATCCTTAATTCCATCTTAATGAAGTACTAATTTTGACAAAAAACTAATCTAACAAAAAGTTACAATATCAGGTTTCATAATTATAAGTGTTTAATTTATTTTTTATATGTAGACATACCTTTTTATAGAATAATGTAAATTTCAATTAGAGTGTGTAACCTTCTTATAAATGTTCCATGTATAACATCAGACATTTTCCACTATTTTTTATCATTGGATTCATTAAAATTTGGATTTAAACTTATACATAAGGAAAGAATTTGATCACTATAAATGGTCTTGATCTTTGATACATCAATTTACTGATAAACAATTATATATTTTAGTTAATCATGTGTTTTTTCAACTGGGTGTGAATATCATATGATAATTTCATATTCCATCAAATTAATTGGTTTTATATTTTATTATCTTCTTATTTGTATAGGCATCTTCTCTAAGATATTCAATCTCATTCTATTATAACAATTCTATATCTCCCATATAATTTCTTTCCATGTTAATTTTATTCATTTCCTAAAATGACCAGTTCTCCAATTCAATAGGTAAGTGGAATGATTTTCCATAAATAAAATGAAATTAAGTCAATCTAATTAGTGTTTTGAATTATTTTGGTTATTCCTAGAAATTATTTTCGGACTTGGAAGTCTAGTATATTTGATGTTCATTAACAATTTTCTCTAGAATATTTTTAATTTCTTTATTTTTAGGCCTTACATGCATATATGTTTGTAGGTTATAGGGGTTATAGTGTCACATAACACCCCATAAGTCTTAAAGATACCCTTTATTAAATATTTATTTAAACGTGTTCTATTATCACTGATGAACAACTGGGGGTTTCTAATTTTTTTGTTATTAAAAAAGATTATTAACACTATTGTCATATTTAGCATTTAAGCTTTATATTCCACTAATTTTTATACATAGTCAATACACACCAGAGAGATTATATTTCGAATGATTCGTGGAATAAAAAAATAATGTGAATTTCATAAACATCAAACACATTAACCATATATAAGATGATTTGGTTATTTTCAATGATTCATTCAATCGATCATTCACTTTGATAGTGATAAAGACATTGAAAAATTTCTCCCACATCACAATAGAATGTATTATAAAAGATTCTATATTGGGGTATCATGAATAGTGTTGGTTCATCTAAATAATTTTATTTTTTAGTGACAAAGAACATAATTCATTTTTAGTAGGACAGTTTTTAATAATGTCTTCCAATAGTGAGGTAATTTTCAATATATGAAATCGAGGTCTAATATTGTAACTCCACAATGAAAATATATTCATTTGGTAAGTAATTTAGAACATTCAATAACTTATTTTCTTGTACATTCAACAAATAATGCCTTCATAGTTTGTTAATGATTAAATTTTTAATACCATTATGTATTTAAATATTATATCAATATATTAGAGTAATAAAACACATAGTATCAATGGTGTTTTTTCAAAAAAAAAATCAATATAATTTTGAGAGGAGAATAGTTTGTATAGAAATTGCCTTTTGAGAGAATGAGGTGGACATAAATTTATCAAGTACTAACAAAAAAGTAAGAATGTTCTTTTCTATAAACTCTTAATTAATTGAAGCATCACTTAGAGTTTGACTTTAACTGTAAATATGTTTGAATTTATGTCCAACTAGTGGTCCTAAAACTACTACAATATCATAGAAACTTACATAAAACATCATTTAAAATGATTTTCTAAATCATGGGATATAATTATTGGGGTTATCCCCATGTTATTCTTCATGTAATTAAAATATTGTTGAATGTATTCATTAGACTAAAATTTAATTTCCATAGATAAGAGGTGTGTAAATGTTAAATCAATTTTGGATATTAATTTAATAAAACTGTGATAAAATCATGTGTGAAAATGGAAACTCATGATTTCATTCATGATGGTGGGTTCTAATAATTATTTACTTATCTTGATTTTTGATGCATTGAAATGAATGATTTTGTTAAATTTTGTGTATGAAATTAATACCTCCATGAAAAATAAATGGATTTTTCCAATGAAAACTTGTCAATTTTCATTATATATATTAATAAATAGATAAAATACGTGAAAATAGATGTAAAATAAATTCCATATACTGAAAATACATCCATGAAAAGTTTCAAAATTTATTCTCCCATGACATGGAATATGTGAATCATACACCTTTGTAATGTATATGATATATTAGACAATCCAAATTATATCATTTGATATGTAAAAAATCCATTTTACATGTCAATATTGTCTTAATCACATCTTCTAGGTCAAATTGTTTTTGATTATAGCCGGAATAACTATATGGAATATAAAAATACACATTTTGTGATAGTCTTTCAAACTTTTGATCCATAAATTTTAATTTGATGTTATTAATTTAGGTTTTTCTGTTTAAATTTCTATAGTTGACACAAAATATCTCAGTCATGATTGTTCATGTTGGTATGAGATCATATTCAATTTTTTTCACTAATATCAATCCACTTTTTTTTAAATACTTGAAGTTGGATCACCCATTCTCCATTAGAAATAGAAAAAATAATTTCACCATAAATTAGATATAATAATTCTTTTTTATTTTTTTATCATTTTCATGTTTAACAACCTGATATTTTATGAAAATATTTTAAATAAATTAATTTCGTTGATAGATTTAATTACACGCATCTCTGACTTTAAACGAAACGTAATATAATATTAAAATATTATTATTTAAAGTATATGTTATCTCTAAAACATTTTATAGTAAGATATGCATAGAACTAGCTAAATTATGATTTTTTGGATATATATGTTGAAATTGGCCATTATTTGATCAAAAAAATAAAAATCATTTTAATGAACATAAAATATTTTCTAAAAAAAACTATTTCTCAAGTGTAATGTATTTGTCTATCAAAATAATAAATTATAAATATTTTCTTAATTATTTTTAATAAATTTATATATTTTATATTCAATCAAATATCATAATATTTATTTAATATTTTTATATGGATGGTATATGTTTTAAAAATGTATTATTTTTATAATATATTTTTCTAAAATGAATTTTTCATCTCATTTTTATAACATATGATAATATTAATTTAATACACATATATGAATATAATTTTAATATTTTTATATATTAGATATTGGGAGGATCAAATTTGTTAAATATGTCTATTATATTATTTCCCAATATGAATAGTAATTATGGCGAAATTTATCAACTCGTTAAAGAGTAAATCATATTAATCCAGTTTAATGATAATTGATAAGGTAAAAATTTATCATCATAATTATTATTTTATGAAATTATTTTTACCCTTGTTGACATATAATCAAAATTGAATATTTTAATAGAACCATTTCTATGAAATTGAGTAATATATTATTTAAATCAAATAAAGTTACAAAATGTCACACTCTTAGTTTTAAATATCTCTTCGATGTACACGTAGTTAAAAACGCGTGTCATGAATATATTATAGTATCTATTTTGATATCAATGAAATTATTTTTATGTTATACATTTATTACCAATTTATTGTAATTATCTAATGATTAAAAATAATTTTGAATCATCTATGTAGTATTTCAAAAATTAATGAAAAAAATATATTTAATGATTTAAAAAATCATTAACGAAATATAATTTGACTAATTTAATATGTTTCATGAATTTTGTAGATTAATATGACATATTAGTTTAATGTTAAAGAATTATATTTTCATTACACTTTTTTTATAATGCATTTTATGTCAGATTAAATGAATAGTGGTATAAATTACATTAATAATATTTTATCATAATTAATAATTTATTAAGTGAAATTAAAATCATATAAATAATAGATTAGTAAAAATTATTTTGATATGGTTTTAAACAATAACTGTGGTTTATGGGGAGTTTTTTGTTTATAGTAACATTACTAACACTTAAAATTTAGAAATCATTAGAATGAGGGAAATTGTCAAAAGGTTTAACAAAGGGTAAAAACAAAAATATATGGATAAAAATGATTTACAAAAATTTCAAAATTTTATTTGACATTAGTATTTTGAATCCACATATTAGATTAAATTATTACCAATTAATAACTATTTAGAGATCAATATTATTTAATATTAATTTAATTTTTTAAACATCATGAATAACCCATTAATTATTAAAGTGAACCACTCTTTTTTATTCATCACATCACATTGAGTATTTTTTCTCTACCAATATAATCTATGTTACATTGTACCCTTCTATATACACATTATATATTTGATGTTACTCACAAAATACAAACCCTATAACCCTTTAGAAGAGATCCAATGGAGTTATTTTTAAAAAGGGTCAATCACACTAACCAATAACATTCAATTTTATTATTATATTACATATTTTAAATATAATAAATGATTCATAAAATAGTAATTTATTTATCATAAAAAATAAAAAATATTATTAATATTATTATTAAATATCATTTACTCTCCATCTTTTCCTAAAATGGGAAGTGGATGTATCACTTGTGTGTACATACAACCTACCTCCTCCAAGTAACGATACAATTCATTTCTCATCACGGAATTTTAATGACTGGTGTTATGTTTTTTTATGTTTATATATGATTATTTTAAAATTATAATTATTATATAATGTTTATATCATATCTAAGTTTTTACCCTCCAAACATTTAGAATATGATAATGTTGTTAGTGTGTACATGTGGAAACCACCTCCACGAAGCAATGTGATTCATTTTTCTATTCTATTTTTATAGGATGGTAATAAAGATATATTTAATGATTATAAATGAGTAATGTTATATAAAAATTATTCTTAAAAGTTGATTTATTATTTAACTTTCTTCTTTTGTCTTTATAATAGTGAATACAATGCTGTTTCCCACATATGATATACGTTCCCCAATGAACGGTGTAATTCAATTTTATATATCTATATTTTATGAATGAATATAAATATATTATAGATATATATATATATATAATGGTTACCATTATTATATTATGAAATAATGATCAATGTATTAATATTGAAACTAATGAACCAGAACATACATGAAAAACAGAATAATATAACACAGAACATTGATTTTAATGAATGAGTGTAAAAAATAGTTGATGAATGGTTATAAGTAAATAATATATTTTATGAAAATATATTTATATTTATATAATATATTCATAATAAATATATATTTATTATACATTATCTTCTAATTTGTATGAAGGATTTCAAACATAAGGTAAGGGTTTTCCTTATTACATTTATTTGTTGGAGACATTCCAATTTCAATACAATTTTATTTTATTTGGGGTACATATTTCTCATTTTAAATGTTATATTATGAATATTTATTATATAAATTATATTCATGGTCTGGTGTTCATTTATTATCTTTTAGGGATTAGGATTCAAAAGTTATCCAAGATATAGGGGTTTTATATTACAAACTCATTGTCTATATGGATTGTTCATGATTCAGTTTATGATATTCTAAAACTATGATCAATCTCTCAAGAAACTCATTAATTATATTATATTATAATTATTTAATTATAATAAATGTTTGAATTTAAATATATTTATATTATGTTCTCAAGATTCCAAAACTGTCTTAATATGGAAAATTGTCATTATTTATTTCTTCTGCCAAAGAACTTATTTCATCCATTTCCAGGTTTAATATAAATGTTTTACAAAATGTTTTTAACATTATATTAATACGATTCAAATTAATTTACCTATATTTTAATTTTTAGAAAATGTATTAAAAATATTCTTCTTTTCATTTTCTCAAAATGTAATTTTTTGGGCTTTTCTACAAATGTGTGAAAGGAATGATTTATTTTATTTTATATGACATGAATATAATTTACAGTCATCAGGACTAATCATTGTTTTTAATATTTCTCAAAATTATTCAAATAAAATTTTAAATTAATTCTATTCTCTAATAATTAGAAAATATTAATGATTTAAATACGTGTTTTATGTGAAAATGATATTTTCCCCAAGAAATGATCCAAGAGGTCCTCCATAATATATTTCCAACTACGTTGGAATCATTGATTTTAATTATATATTATTGAGGCTATGATCCAATTAAACCATTCATAGTATTTCTCAGAATGTATAATATTTATGTTTTGGAGAAATTAATAAACACCATTGAAATTTAATGGGATATGTTATGCTGAATTGATGAAATATTTATGAAATTAGTTTTCTCTATAGGGGATATAATGTGATGAAATAATTAAAGATTTGTGAAATTTTTGTTCAAATATGTATATTATTAATAATGTGATGGTGGTTAAATTATAACTAAGGATAATGTTTATGTAATAACATTGTATTATGTTTATATTATAAGAAATGATGGTGGTTAAATTATACCCAATGAGAATTGTTAAATTATAAGAATGGATGTTAGTCACATTATAATAATGTATGGTAGTTCACCATGGCTAGTATGATTACATGGAGAGACAACTACTTCAAAGATAATGATCTTGGAAATGAGGCTTGACTACTAATGAAATGATTTTATAAAGTTATGTGTATTTCAAAAACATTCCAATGTTATGATCTCATAACTATTTTTCATTTATTAATTTTTGAATAAATTTTGATTACCTTATTGGATTTATTACATGACTCAGGATTGTGATCTATGATATTCTAGGTAGCATTTCTATCTATTATTATCATTTTTCATACCCTTATATTCATTTTATGCTCAAGTGATCATTAATATATCCCATTTTTACTATTACTGAGCATTTAAGATCACGATTTATTAAGTTTCCATTCCGAAGGTTTTGAAGAAATATAAAAAGTATGATATATCCAAAAATAATTATAGAAAAAAAATAACTCAGTGGAAGACCATTTTGAACTTTTATGTGGTCATTTTTTGTGTTTCCTTATTTCCATATGCACTAAACCTATAGGATCCATGTGTAGATCATTATACTATGAATCAAATATTTACCTATTAATATGTGATATCTATGTAAGAAAATATGTGTCACTATAATTGTTTTTAGAGTAAGGTTCAATTAGTATTATGAATCTAGGATGATAAATCTTTATTAATAACCAATGATATTTTTCTATGTAAAGGTTAAAAAAATGTTTTGGTAATGATAATTAATGGGAATAGTTAAACAAAAGCATTATTGAATAATGTTTCATGATTCAGAAATACTATATGTTTTTTTTCATGATTACATGGTTTACACTATGATTAATATTAATGAGATATTTATTTTGGTTTTAATTAAGATCAGATACCAACGGAATTATGTTAAGAGGCAACCCTCACAAGGACCTAATAATAACCAACAAAAAACATAGAGAGGGAAAACACACACACATAAACACATCTATACTATGATCCATAATTTATATTGTAGATTTTCCATGAAATAACAATTAAATATATGTTGGGGAATATTTGGTGGATTTATTTAACCATGATGGTTTTTATAAATAAAATGAAAATCTAATGATTTTACTCTAGTACAGCCAAATGTTAGGGGAGATGGGTTATAAATTAGCATTGATATGATCACACACCATTCATAAGCTATGAATCATGATAAACATCTAGATGAGAAAAATAATGAACAATGTTCTACAAAACCATTATCAGGAAACAATCACCATAGCTTAGTGTTTTTTTTATGATCTATTAATTTCGGAGCAAAATTACTATACTATTGATACAATATTTTCTGTTCTACAGAGTTTTTAACATTAAAAAGTAATTTTCACTGTCTATAAATAGGAATGTGAAGAGAATAAGTTGTAAAATAATATAAAAAATATGATTAAATAGGAATAAAAGGACTCAATGATGTGTGATAAGTTTATAGACTATTTTCAATAAGTACTTTATGAAAATTGTGTACTATTTCCTTGATCTCATGAAGAAAGATGTTGAATATTTTAGTACCTATGAGAAAACATTTATGAGACATATATGGTATGCTTCTAGTACTATCATCCAACATGAATATATGGTTGAGCAATTATAAAGTGGCTTAAAACCAAGTGTTTTAACGGTGTTACCCATAATGGAATTCAGTAACTTTGAATAAATAAATTGATGTTCCATTTATATAGAAAAGTATACATAAGTTAACAATAAATCTCTTGGTTTTGATAAGAAAATAATGATTGAACAAAAAGGTAATTCATAGACTGTAGAATAAAGAATATTATCCATCATTTATTCTAAATGTGTAAACGGAAATTTTTTGGTTATTTTCTTAAGGAAATTTTTAAATGTTTTAAGTGTTGAAATAAAGGTAATCAAACTATAAAATTCTAAATTGATGGAAATATGTTTCTAATGATTTAGTAGAGATAAAGATCTATATAATGCACCACCCACACTCTAGTGTTGAAAATTAAAGTTGTTTTGATTATATTATAACCAGTTACATAATGTAATGGATAATGAGGGTTATAATCCATAATGACCTATTGAGATAAAGTATAAAGAGAATTATTAAGAAATAAAAATTGTTGAAGTAAATCGTGATAATTATGGACACTTATCCTCCAATCTAGAGTTTATAATTTTATAGAGGAATTTCTATGAATAAAATCTATGAGTATATTTTTATTTATCCATTAGTGGAATATTATGGGATTCTGATAATTTACTACTTTTCTCTACAATTATTTTTTAGTAATGAAATCACAATTGATATTATATCAATGTGATGATGAACCCAAGAATCCAATTGAAATGTTTTATTATCTAAGATAGGGGTTTATTTAATAAAGGGTTTATTATATTTTGGATGATTATATTTCAGAATGAAAAATTTACATAAGTGTCATGGTTATAATAATGAGTTTATGAGTTTTAGATTGATCCTATGTTAAATGTTTTCGACACCCCTCATGATGTCTTATGTGATGGGAATTTATCATGACCAAGGATATTTTTGGGGACATTTTAGGAATCAGAGCCCTTTGGTTGTGAGGTTATTGGGTGTTATTTCTATTTTTTGACGTTATAATAATTATATTATAATTATTTTGTTAAAGAGATAGCCTGTATTTTTGGTGATAACCTGTCATATCTGACAAGGCTGTGGGTCATGGACTCAAACTTGATGGAACAAAAGGGTATAATGACAACTACAAGACTAGCTGAATGTTTATTTTTGGTTGTAAAACATAAATATATACATTTCTATGTATTTATATTATTTTATTATATATTATAATTTTATGAATGAGGGAAGAAATTTCTAATGCTATTTTACAACCATAACACTTACAAGAATGGAAAATAGAAAACACCACCATTGATTTTGTCATTGGGCTCCCTAAAACATCAAAAATGAATAATTTGATATGGGTTTTAGTTGACCTACATATAAATTCTGTATATTAATTTACATTAGTGATTTTTTCACATTGAATTATGTTATTAAAATTTATATTAAAGAAGTGGTATGGTTTCATTTTGTACCACATTCTATAGATTCAGATTGGGATCCATGGATTACCTGAATATTTTGGAAAATTATTAATTAGGATCGAGAAAAATTATAATGTTTTAATACATTATATCATTCTAAGAATGTTTTTTAGTATGTGTTATCAATTCATAACACAGGGTATATACGAATATAATGTTATAGGTATTTCAAATTCACTCAGTATCACCACTTTCTTCTAGTTTGGTTTTCTTATAACAATAACTTTCAATCGAGCATTTAGATGTCTCCCTATAAATTCCAATATGGAATGTAGTGCAGAAGTACACAAATATAGTATGATATTAGTGATATTATTATTTTGGACCAGATCTAGTGAAAGATGTCATATATAATTCTAGATCCATTCAGTAACACATCATGGTAGTTCCGAGTCGATGAAAACTTTTTTCTGAAAATCATTGGTGTGATCAGCAGTGTGGTGTTTGGTGAGAAGGTGGTAAATTAATTCATCCATGGAAATAGGTTATGAGATTAAAAAATAAGATATATTTGAGCGTTATGTATATTTTCCATTTTTATATTCTTGATCGAGTGAGGATGGTGTCTTATCTCTTGGTGCTTCTAAAGAAACCTCTCCCTATTTAATGATGTGCCCCATGAATTTCTCTTGAGGAAGTACATGAGTGCTCATCAAAGGTATTAAACATTGAGCTCATACCACTAGAAACTAATATTTACTATGAGGAAAAACGAGTATAATTCTTGTATTGAAGAGAAAAAGTGAAATAAAACAAGACTACTCACCTGGAGAATGATCTCTTGGCAAATCCCAAATTTTAAGAAGATACAAGTTAACCTAAGGATACAAAGAATCAAAAATAACTTCCTTTATTTTCTACAGGGTGATAAATTTTTATGGAGAAATTAATTTTATGTGGGTTATAATGTAACACCTTGACATTAGAGGAAATATAAATTTTACAAATAAATTTGATTTCATTAACAGCTTGAATTACACTCAAAACCAAATTTAAACACACATTTATGTGATATTAAAATATTATTATTTAATATAAAAGTTATCAGAAATCCTTTTGGATGGTGGGTTTGAATATGAATAAATAAAATTTTGAAAGTTTATGGATACATATTTCAAATTCTTATTCATTGGATTTAAATTTATTATAAATAAATTAATCCTTTGAATGAGAAGAATTATTTTTTCTAGAAACTATTTTTTCCATGAAATGGATTTCTAACTTAATTAATGAAATTAAAAACTTCTTATGAATGATTTTATTTTATTTTAATTTAAATATTTTATAATCAATAAAAAATATGACATTCATTTTAATTTTTTTTAAATCATGGGATAATAATTAATCTATTCTTATGCTTAAAAATGAATATTTCAAAAAATCTATTTTCAATGAATTTTCCACATATTTAAAATTTGATTCTTAACATATATATGTACTGAATTTGATAAAATGTATTCCATATATGGAATACATATGATAAAACTTGGTAAATATTCTCCTTTTATTTATTTCAATATGAATAGTTACGATGGAAAAATCCATTATAATGGTTAATGGTAAATTGGGTTAATCTAGGATAAAAATAAGTGATATTACAATTATTATTCATCTCAATTATTATTTTTCGATGTTAATTTTACCATTATCCCCTTAATACTAATATTTAGATGATTAAAAAAACCTTTTATTTGAATGTCAATTATATAATATTTAAATCAAATATAGTTATAAAATTTTAATCTTTTAGTTTTAAATATCTGTATTGTTTCAATATAAGAATAAATAATGTTATCAATTAGTTAATGTCTCTATTTTGATATAAATTAAATTATTTTCCAGATATAATTTTATATTATAAATTTTTCTAATTATATAATGAACTAAATATGCTATTAAACACAAATGTAGTATTTCTACAATTAATAAAAAATATATATAAAATGAATTTAAAAATATTCAAAGTAATATGACTTGTTTGGGATAAAATTTTATGTGAGTTTTTATGATTAATAAGAAATAATATTATTATGTTAATGAATTATATTTCAATTCATTATTTGTTGGGATTATTTAAAACTCAAATTAAATAAATATTGTTTAAAAAGGAATTTGTGATATTTTATAAGAAATAATTTTTTATTACTTGATTTTAAATTCATTTAAATATCATATCCGTACAAATGAATTTCATATGGTTATAAAAAATATACAAGGTCTATTAATGATTCATTTTTCATTTTATAGTAAAATAATTAACCCTTTATGTGTATTTAACTTTAATAATACCATAATTGTTAAAAGGATTAAGAAATGGTGAACAAAAAGAGACGAACGAAACAAATTTGATACCATTTTTTCCAAATTTTATTTAATGAGATAATTTTTACTCATATAATTTTATATTATATTTTTAAAATTTTGGATAAATTTTTATATCAAAAGTTATTTATATTAATTTAATATTTTTATAAATTTATAAGAGTGACCCTCCTCTCAATTTTAAAAGTGCAGACCTTTTTTATGAACTTCATACATAATTGATCCTTATTGATCAACCAAAATAAAAAATATAACTTCTCAAATTAAATATACATAATATATATGTGATTTTATTACCAAAAGAACAACCCTATATCATTTAAGATTATATCTAAAGTAGTCATTTCAATGAATATGTAATATCCTTAACTGGTCACTTTCTTTTTATATCATTATTTAATTATTATAAATCTATTACATTATTTATTAGAATTCTATTATACTAAATATATAGAAATCCTATTATTATAATTAAACTTCCATTATCCACCATCATTTCGTCAAATGGAAAGTTAAAGTATCACTTGTGCATATATAAGTATTGTTGTATCCATGTAAAGATACAATTCAATTATCATCACCATATTTTATGAATTTGTATTAAAATGGGATTAAGGATTATATATTAAAATTATGAAATAATTTTACTTCTATGATGATATTATCATGTCTATATTTATACATTACATATATTTCGGAATTGATAGCAATGATCATGCATACGTTGGGACTACCAACTACATGATGTAATGTAATTCATTGATAATTTCTTTTTAAATTGGATTCAAACAAGTATGGATTTATTGATGAAATATGATATATAAAAAATATTAATTATTCTTAATGTTATTTAGAATATATCATTCTTTGCTTCCATCCATTTAAAAGTGATGGCTAAATTCTTGTGAATGTATGACCGACCATCTCCATGAACGATGTAATTTATTTTTTTGTCATTATATTTTATTAATTAATATAAAAATGTATATAATTGATATATATCATATTTATATCATGGATAAAATTATATAGAATATTTATCCATGAAACAAATAAAAATATCCAAACAACTGATGTTGAACATACATGAAAAACAAAACAGATATCACCTAAAATAGTTATTTTAATAAATATTTTTTAACAAATTTATGATAAAGGGTTTCTTTAAATAATATATATTCCGATACACATGAGTATGGTTCTATAATATATGTATAATATATATAATTTCATTATATAGATGGTCCATCACATTTGAATTAATTTCTATGTAATGTAATGGAATTCAATTATCACATTTATTTCTGGGAGGCTTATGAAAAATTCACCAATAATTTATTTTCCGTCAAGTATATACTGACCATTGGACATGTTATATCATGAATATTTTTTTAATGGTATTTAAATTTACAATTGGTGTTATTATTTGGTTTGGATTATGATCCAAAATTATCCAAAGTGGTGAGGGTTTTATGTTACACTATCATTCATTATCAAGATTGTTTATGATTAAGGTTCTAATAGTAAATAATAATGATATACCTTTCAAGAAACTCATTAATTTTTCTGGTTTTTTTTATTTCAGAAAAATAAATGTTTTCCTTTCACATCGTTGATCATAAGTACTCAATAGAAAAAAAAATATAATTTATATAAAATCTACATTATTTATATATTTAGTAAAAAAACCACTTTCATACAACTTCATATCTTCTAAATATGTTTTTAATAATATTTTTACAATTCTAAAAATATGATTGGATGTATTTTTTATGATTAATATAAATATTCTTCCCATTATCTGAATGAGGAACTTTTTTAGCATTCTAGAAACATTTTAAAGGAATGTCTTATTTTAACATATATATATAATAAAATGAATTTAACATATTCATGATTGTTCAAATTTTGGAATCTTCCCATACAATTTTCTAGGATTATTTTCTAGGAAAATGATTCCTTAATAATTTCAAAATTCAAATGTTTTAAAAAAAATTATCTTAATGTTGAAAGGATATTTTCCACCTAAAATTTTCAATGTGATATTTAAAAATTATTTTCCATATAATATAAAATCAATAATATTAATTATAATTTATAGGGACATGATCCAATGATAGTATTTATAATCAATATCTAGATGGTTAATTGTTATGTTTATGATACGTTTATGAGACACAATTATATTACATGGGTTATTTTATATTCAATTAGTAAAATTTATATGAAATGTATTTTTTTAATTGGTTGTGTTGTGATAATATAATGAATGTTTTATTATCTTGTGGAACACATATGTATGTATATCATCATGTGATGGTGCTTATGTTATAAAAAATTATAAGTTTATATTATAACTAAATATGATGGTTAATTTATAAACAAGGACGTTGAATATTTTATAACAAAGGATGTTGGATGAGTTATAATTAAAGATTGATTTCATGTTAAAGATAAGGATATGTGGGACTTATATATTCCTTCAATTGATTGTGTAAATATTGAAATCTCATGATATAAACAGTACTTCAAAGGGGAATGAATAATGTTCTATAAGTGACTTTGTATACTATAATATTCTTGGGAGTGAATCATAATTATTTTGATGATTTGGGGAGTAAAACCATTCAACAATAATAGTCCTATAAATGATACATACGAATAAGAAAATGATTTTCTATATTTATATTCATTGAAAAAACACATTTCTCAAGACAATTTTATGCTCTCATGTCACATGTTATTTGATTATGTTATTATTAATCTCTTATGAACTACCAAAACTTATTCAAAAACTCATGGTTATGATATATGATATACTAGGAATTATTTTAATTTTTTTTCAATGTTCTCAAATATTTTTTTTTAATTTTAATTCCAAAAAAACATTTATATCTCTATGGTTTACCATTATTGAGAATATAAGATTAACATTTATAATATTTCCTTTCCCAAGGTTATTAATAAAGTTACTATGTATAATATGTCTATGATGGGTGATAGTTTTAATGAATGTAATGGGAGATGATTTAGATCCTTTAATTACTAGTTGTTTTTGTATCCATGTTTCCAATGGAAGAATTCCAAAATGATTCATACATGGATCATTATGTAACGTAATAAATATTTATATATTAATATGTGATATCAATCTATGAAATATATGTCTCACTATATAGTGATTCTTTTTGGGGTTTGTGGTTCAATTTGATTCCTTCATCAAGTATGATTTTATTCATGAAAATTATTGTGTTTATTCCCTTGATGTCAACCAAGCTCCAGTCTATTAAGTGTTTCTTCTTTTTCAAATCAATAAACAACTTATATTTTTATTATTGATTTAGTTCAGATTTTATAATGATAGTAATATTATTATAATCCTCTAAAATGGAATACATGAGTGTAATTGGTAGCTGTGTTAGAATGTTTTCCACTTAAAAATTTTGTGTGTGAACTCTAGCTAAGAGTTTTATGAAGGGATAAATCTATTTTATTTTATTTTATTATTATATTTTTTGTTCAATTATTTTTGTTACTGCGTTTCTCCCACTCTCATCTACCATTCCAAAAATGGGAGCTATCATGTAAAAAAATTATTTTAGTTGAATATTTTTTAATGTTATCTAATTTTTAATATCTTCTTCTTTGGCCACACAAATTGATTGAAATTTTAACAAATTCTCCCATTTTTAGCAACATTCACTATGGCAAAACAAATTTATATTTCCTAACATAAAAATTTGATCATACATTGTTTATGTAAATTAAATAATACTATGTTTCAAGAAATGGCTTTCCCATAACGATCATAACATCACATATTTTTTCCATATTGAGAATTATGACGTCATCGGGAATTATAAACTTATAAACATTGAGTAGAATATCTTCAACAATCCCATTAGAACACTTTACAAATATATCATTATGTTAAGATTTTAATCTTATAGGGTTTCTCAAAAATCCATAATAATAATAAAACACTCATGGAAATGAAGTTAAATCTTCCAGTAAGATCAAACAATGCCTTTCCAAAGGTGCTTCTGAAAATGGTGCATTGAATGGAGAAAGTACCAGGATCCCTAATTTTTAATGTATATCTATGACAAAAACACATGAATCATTATTTAATAAGAGAGATGACTCTAAGTTATTCCATCTTATCCTTATTAGAAATACATTTCTTTAAAAACCCAGCATTCCCCGATATTTGAGAAATGACCTATAGAAATGGAATATTCATATTAACATATATCAATGAACTTTTTATATTGACCATCGATCATTCATTATGAAATTCACTATGAAAATGGGTGAGGAGTCAGTATATTGTTGTTTCCATATATTAGTATTCTTTAATGAAATGTTTTTAGTGGAAATTGAGATTAATATTATTTTATTGAATCTTTTTCATGCAGATATTCTTTTTTGTTAATGTGGGTATCCTAATTTTTCCTTATTTAGATTTCATATAATTAACTACTTCTTCATTATTTGATGAATTATATAAATAATTTTTTCTCTCCTCTATGAGGTTGGTGTTCATTCAATATACACCCACTTATTATGTCTACAACCTTATCTTCCCATCATGTATGAGTATTGGTATTACTAGAAATTATACCTAGTTATTAGAAAAAGAGTTTTTTGGATATTTTTATAACTTTATGTTTAAGTATGTGGTTGTATGCTCTATTATTTTTCATTTCATTTTCATATATGGTCATTTGTTGGTTCCATTTTAAAATTAATATAAATAAAAAATTCATGAGATCTTATTGCTACAGTGTCACGAACCAACCCAGGTCGACACTGAACCATTCACCAGATTCGGTCCGCGACATGGCCCGAGGGGCGTTCTGGATCCAGGCGGGATGGAAATCAATGATAAACATCAAAATTTAACCATTAGGAAAGATTTTTCCATTGAAAAAAAGGTAAACAAATAAAAAATTGATGATTAAAATAAAATCTAGCAGGAAAATGAAAAATAAACAAAACATACCTCATTTTGACCTTATAGGTCACCACTGAACTCAGAGTCAAGCCTGCTCCAACACTAAGCAGGTGAAACAAGAACATGAACAAGAATTGAAACTGGTACTGAAATAATATGATAGGCCTGATCATTGAGATGATCAGTAGGGATGCCAAATATAACCATGATATCCATGTATTCTTTTTCCAAAAATAGTCCATTGAAACCATTGTGATATAAAAATATAAAAGTAGGTTTTCACATTTTAATATAAGGATCATGTTTTATCCATTTAAAAACCCCACACTGGAAACATTCCATTTCCATTTTCATTTTTCATTTTTATAAATAAATTCCAAATCAGAATATACCAATTTTGGGCTTGAGTAAAGCAAGTAAATAGTGAATACTAAAAATAGACCACTGTAATGTAAAGTAAACAAGAAATGTATATAATCAAGTAACCATGAGTTAACCTAAACATCCATAGAAAACCCCTATATGTACTGATTTTTAGAACCACCTTCAAGTATATAGTGATTATCCTAAGTCTACAACCAACTAGCCACACTATAACTGACCCATCCATTGGAAAAGCCCTCCTGGCCTAACAACCCTTCAAGGGGGTACCAACCCATCTAATCGAGGTTTATCAACAAAACATCACTCTATCGTTTAAAATATTCTTTGGAAACCATGGTGGTTATAATAATACTATGTATTTACCATGTCCCTCATATGTGTGACTCATATCACTGAATTTTCCTACCCAAAACACAAGCACAAAATATGATAACCCATAATGGTATTTCCCCCTATACAGGTACCCAAAAAATGTATATACATTATATCATCAATGGTGCCAACTGGGCCGTCATGCCATTATAACTTTAAAAAAATTTATAACATGTTTATGGTTACTAACCTAGCATACACATTCTCATACAGACAATATCCTTTAAATGTTAATACATAAATAACCCTTTAGTTAAAAGTTCCAAACAAGCCTTTAATTCGACATGTTTAGAATGAAAAACTGTGTAACAATTTATAATACCTAAGACATTTACTAACCATTTCATAAACAAAAAAAAACAAAATTTTCATATTTTCAATACCAAACATGACCTTATGAAAACATTCACAAATACTCTAACCAAGATCCCAATTAACTTTAATATATTACCTCAAAAAAATATTCTTTTAGGAAAAAAAATTCAAACATGGGGAGGACCTTTAAAAACCATTTTTAGAACCCACAAAAAATAGCCAGCCTCATTTAGAAAAATGATAACAATTTATGAAACCAAAAATTCAGGACAAATTCAACATAAGGCATCTACATCATTTGGTGACACATCCCTATGTGCACTTTGTGCACCCAAGGATGTGCCAACATCCAGGGATACATCAACAACCAATAAGAACAATTAAACCATTTTCATAAAAAACACCCATTTCATTAAGAACCATTCCCAACTACTCAACTTATTTAGGAAACATAAAACTAACCCCTTAGGCATCATTAAACATTTCCAAAAACATATTAAGATATTAAAAAACCCACAAAATTTCAAAAATATAAACTCTACAACAAATTTATGGATAAAAAAATTTCCACAACAACGTGAGTGTGAAGAATTTGATAAGAACCCTTAATCTCCCATTAAAGAAACACTTTCAATTAGAAAGAACATCCTATGTCCCAAAATCTAAAACAATACATATGAAAATCATTAATACTTACTTTTAATAAATTCAATCATCCAGAAAACACCACAAAAAACTAATTTCGTGCATTGTGAAGGTGGGAATGATATTTTAGAAATTTTCAAAATAAGATTTTGTAACTTAATTAAAAAATTCACAATGGAAAAATAAATTAATTTAAACCAAACATAGTAAATGTAACAATACAAGTCCATAGATGAAGAATTGCAGCAAAAGACAATTTGTTATAAAATTTGAATAATCATATACATGAATAATAGACCAATTAGATATAGTTCGTTGATGAAAATATACTAATAAAATAAAATAATAATAATTGGATGAACCAAGAGCTGAATAAATGCATTGGGAAGGTTGATTTAGGGATTTTACTACCTCAAGTCATATGCAAATTTGACAGAACCTCCAAGAAAGGATAAATACACCCAGGGGATAATATGCACACTCAGTGAGGAGGTTTTCATCGAAATGGGTGTTGGTGGTGGGGGAAAACATGGCTTGAAAAGTGGGGTGTCGCTGTCAGTAGAGATGTATATGAAAGCGTTGTGGGATGGAATACACATAGTTAGGTCAGCTGGAAAAGGTAGGGGCATGACTGTGAAGGGATACCTGGCCGAGATACAGATGCTGGACATGCCCCACCTGGAGGCGGAGCGCCGCTGCTGTGGCATGGCTGCTGAGGTAAACGCGGAGGGTCACTGAGTGTCAGGTTGGAGGTGACGTAGGTCGGCCGAGAGGTGAGGGAATGTGTGGAAGGGCTAGAGGCACCATATGAAGGAGTTTGGGATGTGCAAGGCTACCTGCTGGAGCGTTGTGGTGTGACGTGCGCTGGGAGAGGTGAAGAAGGGGGGGGGGCTGGGTGAAGTGTCACAGACATGGGGTAATGGCTGGGGGAGATTGGGGAGGAGGGAACTGCGAAGAAAATAGGGTTATGATTAGGTGTAGTTTTCTACATTTTATAATAATAATAATAATAATAATAATAAAAATAATAAAAATAATAAAATAAAAATAATAATAGTATTACTATAATAATTTTATGTTTAACAATAATTTTTATGTACTTTTATTAAAAAAATAAGAATAACAATAAAAATAATTTTATTATTAATGATATTAATATTCATAATAATAATCATAATATTAATCACATGAATTATAAACTCCCATGTATGCTACGTGCCTCATTCTAGATCACTTGGGCACCCGTGTAAGCACCTGGGGTAACTACACAATTTCCCTTAACCATGCGGTGCCCATGCACGGGTCTCAATACCACCAAATCATTAAATGTAAAATATGTTAAAATGAGACCAAAACAAAACCTCTTTGTGAGAATATAAAATAAATAAATAATAAAATAAAAAATAATTTAAAAATTCATCTGTGACAATTCTCCCCACCACAAAAAAATTCTTCCACCAGAAAGTCACCCAAATAAAGCATAGAAAAACAAGAACTCATGCCCAATTGAAACTGAAATAAACCACAATACAATTGATCAAGAGAACACTAGAGGGTTCTATCTACTAAAAGAGATCAACTAGTGAGGAAATTTAAAACAAAAACATATCACCCTGGGAGGGGGTGATGATGGAACTCACAAAACAATCCACACTAGCTTTGACATAATGAGAGAACAAAACCTTCACTGAAACCTGGAACTCTCGGCCCAGAAACAGAAAACCCCAACACTAGTGAAAACCCACTAAACAGAACATACACCATGAAACAAACATGATCATTATTGAAAACATCAATTCTACCATAGGAACATACATATCTAATTGAATACAGATAAACTTAGACTAACTCATACAATGGTCAACCCCACTTTTATGATAAATAAATGATCTAGAGAACCATAATAAGAAAAAAAAACTATTTGGATTACAATAGAATACATAAATTAAATATCCATGATGAAACAATGAATTTAAAACTACATAAAGACATTAACCACAGAAAAACAAGAATTAAAATTCATTAAATGGTTCCCCACCAACACGGAACACAAAACACGAACACAGGCTTCACACCCCCGGCAACTCCTGACTGCATAGAAGCATCACCCCAAGTCCTACAATAGGTTTTCTGATAGTTGAAGTCTCTTCTCCCATACGTAAGAAACTAGAATTCCTCCAGTAACAATGTATTCTTCAGGAAACATTCCTACAAAAATTTCCCATGTGACCCAGCCATCCGCAATTATGACACATCATCAGAGGGAAGCGACATGACAGCTTCACGTGCCTGAACTGGCCACACTGGTGGCACACCACTGAACATTCCAATGAACTAGAATCTAGAACCACTGTATAGTAATTGTTATAAATAGATCTCTCAGATACACAATGGTCGCCTGCTGGGGATCCTTCATGAGAATTTGTATACGCTGGATGCCTCACCATCTGTGCTCCCGAGACCTACTATGCTATGAATAACTCATCCAATATCTCCTTGAAATAATTGTCCTTAGAATGGATGACCTGCTCCTTAGCCTCTAAAAGAATACCACCAATGAAGAGAGAAGTCTTTATCGTATCATGATACACTACCACTAGAGAAAATGAAACAAGTTCATTAAAATGGTCAACATATGATTTAACCATCCATTGGACATGTTGAAAATTCATGAGCTATTCCATTTTCATTTTCTTCACCTCTTTGGGTATGAACTGTCAGACGAAGTCATATTTAATGACATCCCACGTCATCCCAACATTCACTGATGGCTGGGAAAACAACTCTCATTCATCGAGAGATGGACCTTGAAACATGCCAAGAACAGTACACACTGTAGTAACTTCAGGAGTTCCCAATACCATGAAGATTTTTTCATCTCATCAACCCACTCTACAACCACGAACATGAAAGGATCACCATAAAGGATCGAAAATTTACAAGAAAGAAAAAAAACTCGGCAAGAATTATCATAAATCATGGGGACCATTCTAGGTGTCATTTTATGACCAACATATAAACACGAAGTCAAAACCAATATCATGCTGAAGCAAGATCAGTAAAATATCCATCATCCAAAAATAGGCAGTTCAAAAACAAAACCAATACAACCACAACACAAAATTCCCTTTTTTAAACCGCTTTTTCTTTATGATTTCAAAATCACCATATTTTATGGCCTCTTTCCAAATACCATGTCCACTTTTCAAACCAAATTCATATTAAAAAAGTCTGTTTATCTTTTGAAAATAAAATTATAAAAACAAGTTCAAGCGTTTATAATTCAATGTACACACCTCAGAAATATGATGAACTACTGCACATTTCTTCATCACCATTCATCAACACTGACCAATACACACTTTTCATGAATCCTCTCACACGTTAAAAGTTCATAATGAGTTCCCATGGTTTCTCCCAAATCATTTCATTCCTAGATCCAGGAAAACATCATATATGTAGACCAAGATCATTCAGTTTTAAAACTAAATTCATGACTTTATATCCATTTAGATGAAATTATTCTAAAAAAAATCCATTTTTATTTTCAAAAGTGCACACACACCCACTAAAACAATGAAGACACATAAATTTCATCAATCTACTAGATTTAGGTATTTCTAGTCATGCTTAACCTAGGTAAATGGAAGTTGTACAAGCCCCATGTAAGTGTCACCAACTATGAGGATGTTAACCAGTGTACTCGAACACCACATGGGTCCCTACTCTATGTAAAATCACATGGTATCAATTACTTCCCTCCATTTCCATCCCTAAATCATAAAAAAACCAAACACGGACTCAATTCCCGGACAACCCCTAGCCACTCATGGTTCGGGACGAGCGAGTGTTCATTACATCCTTCCCGTACCTACCTATCAAGTCCCGACAGTCCAAATATCCATCTACTGGACACCGCTAAATAACAAAAATCTCTATTTGATATCATTTTGTCATGAACCTACCTCGGTCAACCCAGAACCGGTCACCCGAGATTGTCTTTGACATGGCCCGAAGGGCTTTCCCATTCCCTACGGGCTGGAAACCAGTGTCGAATATCAAACTTTTACCTTTGGGAATGATTTATCCAATGAACAAAATATTAATAGATGAAAAACCTGATGATAAAAATAAAAAATAGTAGTAGAATGAAAAAAACTGAACATACCTCCTTGTGACTTTCTAGGTCAACATCCAAATCAGACTCAAGCCTACTCAAACAATAAGCAGGTGAACCAGGAACCTAAACAAGAACTGAACCTACAACTTATATAATATGATAGATGTGAGCACTGAGATGCTGAGTACGGATACCAAATATAACCATGGAATCCAATTATTTACTTTCCCAAAACAGTCTAAGGACAGAAGTTTGAAATACATATATTAATGTTGGGTTTTAACATTTTAAAATAAAAAACAGGTTTTCCCAATAAAAAAACCAAAACAAGATACATAACATTTCCAAAAACATTTTTTATTTTATAAATAAAATCCAAAATAGAATATACCAGGGTTGTGCTAGAGTAAAACAAGTTAAAAGTGAAAACTGAAAATAAACTAGTGCAATGAAATGTAAACAAGCAATGTAAATAATCCAGTATCCATGGGTATTCCTAAAAACCATAGAAGACCTATGGACATACTTGGTTTCAGAACCACTTACAGGAATATGGTGAATGTACTAAGTATATCACCAACTGGCCGCCCAATAACAGACCAATCTAGTTGAAAACCCCACAGGGTCTAACATCCAATCCAGGGGGTACTGACCCAACTTATCATGGATGATCATCAATTATCACTCAATCATCTAACGAAACCTAGAAACCCATGGTGGTAATAATAATCATATTTAAATAGGAAGGACCTTGCATCCATGAATTATCTGAATGCACATTCCTACCCCAAAAAGGACACTCTATATGGAAACCAAGAAGGGATATACCCCTACGAGGTGTGCCAAAAATGCATATAAATCATATCATCAATGGTTCCCATCGGGCTATCATGCAATTAAATCATTAAAACAATTTTATATAATGTTCAACGTAGCCAACTAGGCATACACTTTCACCAACACACAATCTCCTTTAAAAGTTTTAAATAATTTTCCCCTTTGGGAAAAAGTGACAAACAAGCCTTTATTTCGATAGGTTTTGAATCCAATATGGTTCAACGGTTTCAAAGAAAAAAAATTTAAGAACCATTTCCAAAAAAACTAGACATCATTTTCATATTTTCAATACCCAACGGGTCCTTAAGTAATCCTTCACAAAAACTCAGACCAAGAGCCAAACGACTATCACTATTTTAACTCACACCAAATTATGCTTTAAGGAAAAATGAGACAAACTTGAGGAACACCTCTATTAATCCATTTTTAGAACCAAAAAAAAAGACCCAACCACATTTAGAAAAAAAGGAACCATTTATAAAACTAAACATTCAAGACAACCCAAGCATAATGAATCACCCTCATTTATTGACACATCCCTGGGAGAACCTAGTGCACCCATGGATGCACCAACATCTAGTGATACGCCAAGAACCAATATGACCCTTTAAACCATTTCCATAAAATCACCCATTTCATTAAGAACAATTTCCAAACGACCACCTTATTTTGGAAACATAAAACCATCCAATTAACAATCATTAAACTTCTCCGAAAAGAATTTACCACATTTAGGAAAAAATAACATTTTAGAACTATACACTCTAGACAAAATATATAGTTGAATAACCATTTACACAACAACGTGAGAGCTAGGAATTTCATAAGAAACCCTAATCCCATGGTAAAGAAATACTGTCAATTAGAAAGAACATCCAAGGTGCCAAAATCCAATACAATACATATTAAAATCATGAAATCATACTTCTGAAAAATTAAATCTTCTAGAAAACACCACAAAAACTAATTTCCGGCCTTATGAAGTTGGAAATCGTATTTTAAAAATTTTCAAAACAAGATTTGGTACCTTAATAAAAAAACTATCATGGAAAAATATATGCTTTTATATTAGTCATAATAAATTTTAAAATACAAGGCTATAGATGAAGAATTGCATGAAAATCCAATTTTTTAACAGATTTCAAAAACATATTCATGCGTAATAGTCTAATTAGATATATTTCAATGATGAAAATCAAGTATTAAAATAATATAATAATAATGGGATGAACCAAGAGCCAATGAATTGAATTAGAGAAGAAGATTTATGGATTTTCCAACCTCAAGTCAAGTGGGAATGTGAAAAAACCTCAATGATGGGAAGAATATGCCCTTGGGATAATATGCACACCCATCGAGGAGGTTTGTGGCCGAAAGGGTGTTGTCAGTGAGGGAAAACATGGCCAGAGAAGGGGTGTCACTATTGGTAGAGATGAAAATGGAGGCATTGCTGGCCGGATGTCACGGGGTGAGGTCGACACGACAAGGGAGGTGGCATGATGTTAAAGGTTGACCTAGCTGGGAAGGAGAGACTGGATGGGGAACCAGCTGTAGTGGGATGAAGGTCGGTGTAGGGAGAGGGTGTAGGTGGAGTTCCACTACCAGGGTGAGGCAGATGGGGAAAATGTGGAGGGTCGCTGGGGCATAGGGCGGAGGCAACACAGGAGGGGCAAGAGGTGAGGGCGAGCGTGGATGGGCCGGAGGCGTGAGATGCGGTGGCTGGGAGACTTTGAGGCTGCGATCTAGAGTGCGGTGGTGCGACTTGGGCAGGGTGAGGGGAAGTGGGAGGGGGGAGGGGGGTGAAGTGTCACACATAGGGGGTAAAGTTGATGAGGGATAGGGGAGGCGTTTTTCGTTGGGAAGATGGGTTTAGGTTTAAGTTTATTTTTCTATTTTTTATTACCATTACAATAATTATAATAATAATAACAGTAGTAATAATAATAATAAGAAGAATAATAAAAATAATACAACAATAATAATGAAACTATTTCAATAATAATTTCATGTTTAATAATAATATTGAATTAATTGGCTTAAAAATAATGAACAAATTAAAATAATAATAATATCATTAATAATATTTATATTGTTAATAATAATCACTATAATAATAAAAATGAAAACATAATTTTTTTATTTCTATCAAACATTCATTTATTTTGTTATCAATTTATTTATATTATACTGGAAACAGGATAACCTCGTGCTCGTTATATGGATTAATAACTTGCAAGCTAGTCGCGCGACTTATTCTATACAACTTGGCCACCCATGTAAGCACTAGGGGTGACCACATTATTACTACTAACCATGCAGTGCCTGTCCACCAGTCTGAAAACCACCAAAATAATTAAATGTCAAAATTTGTAAATCGGGACCAAACTCGAACCTTGGTGTGAGAACCCGAAATTTTGAAAGAATAAAATAAAAATTAATTGAAAAAGCCCGGTGTGACATACTGTTTAGGTCCATATTTTTTCATGGAATCGTCGATTGATGGTATTGTTGTCAATGTAGATGTGGCTGATTTGTTTGAGGTGGATGTGATTAGACTGGCCAAGGGATTATGGATTAGGTAGAGATCCATGGGGTCCTTGAGTTATTGTTTGTTGTTGACTACTTCCTTTTTAAACAGTATTGGTAAAATGATTATTGTTACTAGATGTAACATCCATAGTAAATAATGAATATGAAATTTTCATATTTATTGATATTTTTGAATTAAATATTAATTTCACTTTAAAGGATATTCTATTTGAGATGGTGTACCCAATACACAATAATGGTTTTCTTTTAAATCTTATGTTGAACACAATGTTGAGATATATTGAAAAATAACAATATAATATTATAATTTTAGATGGTATCTAATGAAGAGCTTTTTTATTGATAGGAATGAATAGACTAAATAATATACTATTACAGATGATTATTAAAAGTATTTACATTTATCCAATAAAAGTTAAGAGCTTAAAATGAGAATGAATCCAGATTTGACCATAAATATTCTAATATTAGTTAAAAGGTCGATTTACCACCTTTGATGGATCACCATTTTTAACAATAGTTTTTTCACATTTATATGTTTTATTTGAAAAATAATAATCTTCTTTAGAAGCGGTACACCAAAATTTACTTTGGATAAATTGATGGTATATTTCAAGTAAAGCACATTATTTAATGATAATTGAAAAATACTACATTTTATTTCAAAAATTCTTTTAATCCAACTTATTTACATGGTTAGAATATATTTTTAATTATTTTTAATGTTTAATTAGATTATATATTTAAAATTTAATGTTATTATAGTCATTTGAATTAATTTCACCTTGAAAATGGACATTAATAAATGTCAATATTTTTATAGTTTTTATTTTTCAAAAAACACACTTTCTGGTATTGACAAGAAAAATTAATTTTAAATTAATCAATGAAAAATCTCGGTTTAGAATTTTTAAAAATATACATAATATTTGAACTCGGAATATAAAATTTATCTTATGATATAGATTTGGTATTTTTCTGAAAACCATCATTTTTTGATGAATATTGAAAAATTCTTCTTTATAATTAAAAACTAACCTTTTCATTTAAATATAATTTTATCGGTCATATGAATTAAATTTAAAAAATAAGCCATACATTTTTCTCAATAATAAGTAAAATTTGGATCAACTGGATGAAAATGATTTTTTGTGTGAATATTATCTTTTGATTTTTATTTACCTCAGATAAAGATAATTTGGGTAATTCAAGGTAAAAATAAAATTAAAATAATATAAAATTATATTAAAACAAGTCCTAACATTATTTTATTAGTCATGCACGACCAATATAATCTTTTTGTGAAAATTTTGGCCTTTGAAAGCCACATGGGTAAGATAATTACTATAATAACTTTTTATTTAATGTAAAAATAAAATATTCATAAGCATGTATTATTTTGCTAAAAACATTTATGTGGTGTTTTATTACTGATATATTTAACTATAAATATGAATTAGAAATATAAAAATATTTCATAATTCGTTATATTTTATTGATAATTTCGAGACATTAATTAAATAAATTTATTTATTACAAAATAACGATATAATGATTACTTCATTAATGAATGTTTTAAATAAATGAGAGTATAAATGTTAAAATATATTTATTTTGAAACATTTTATTCCGTAAACTAATTTTAGGGATTATTATGACCTGTTATATTTGATTTATTGTAGTTTTTTTCGAATGATTCTTGTTTTTATTGATTTGTTAAAATGTCTGGATATGAATAGTATTTAAATTGACATAAATGATTTTTTAAATAAATAAATATTTTATTAAATGATATCACAATCCTAATAATCATATATTTTTAAAAATTACATATATAAGATTTATAATTTCATTAATGAACTTTTTTTGGTTTTATTGTCATTTTATGTTAACTATATTAACATGATAGTGTGAATATATAAGAGAACATAGTAATGTTAAATAAATTAGCGAAGGGTTAAATAAAAATGATAAGGAAAAAATTTTCCAAAACAATACTAATTATTATCTGATGATTTTATTTAGACTTGTATGCCTCTTATATTCAAATTAAATATTTTTTGGACATTTTGAAACATAAAATCAGTTTATAATAAAATAATATTTTCAAACATTCCTAAAGAGCCCCTCCTCCCCCTTATAAAAGTCCATCACCACTATCCAATTACTCACACCTATGAAGCCCCTGGGATCATCCAACCTCTTCCCAAAAAATCTCCCAATATACCTCTATTATACCTATATGACTTACCGTTGGCATAATTCACTTTAATAAAGCTTTTTTGTTCAATCCAATGGGATTTACCCGATTTAAATGTAACATCTTCCCTCATGTTATCTTCTTTTATTTTACTTTTCACTAGAAATGCTCTATTAATTCATTGATCATATAAAAACACATGTATCCACGATATAATAAGTTTTTTTTATTAGAATTAATCAAACTACACTTACAAAAACCTCCATCTAATGGTAATAGAACCTAATGCATCTGTGGAATATGAAATACTACCCCACAAAACGATGATTGTTCAATATTCTCCTACAACCACTTTCGGTGGCTGTTATGATGGAACTGTTATAATATATGATAAATATGATATTTTTTTATTTCTATGATTTTTTTATTTTCTTTTATTACATAGATATTTTCTTTTCATGTTGTATATATATGATAATTTCATTTGAGGAAGTGTGGACTACTGCCCCTCAATGGGATATGACTCATTAATACCATACATGGAATGTATATAGGTTGATGTTAATTAAATTATGTACTTCATATAAAATATTATTTTATATCGGAATAATAATATACCTATGTATCATTTGATTTTCATTCTTTTTAAAATGAAAAAATTTAAATGGAAGTAGCATTGATGCGTACGTACGGCTAACCATCTCCATGAACGTTGAATTTAATATTCATATATCCAAATTATATATACTATTATAAATAAATATATACTAGATATATATGATATATATTATATATAAATATTGAATTTAATTATAGAGATAATGGAATTTCTACCACATTGTCAATTTATAATTATATCAACTTCATTTTTTACTCATGTTCCAAACATCATCAAAATGTCCAATATGAACTCAAATAATTAACTAATTTTTTTAGAAAGGTAATAAGTAATATAAAATTAATAATAAACATGAATAATATTTTTAATCAAGTAGAAACTAAAATAGGTTTATTAATAAGAAAATTAAAAAAATTAAGGGTCAAGTGGGAAATGAGGTAAGGGACTTCGTCTGAATCTCCATTAATTGAGGAATGTTTTGATAATATACACCTCATTTTATATGGTATATAATAAACCAATTTTACTTTTAATTTCATTCAAATGAAATATTTATTCCACAAACTATTTAACAAAGTAAAAAATGAACATTTGTATCTTTTTTTTGACAATGACCACTCCACCGACGTAATCGTTATTTGGATTCCTCTATAAGGCTTAATGTTTATAAAAGGAAAAGAAAACCTTAATCAATTTTTGGGTGTTTTTGTATTCAAATTGGGTTTTTAAATATATTTATTTTTTCAATATCATGTAGTTATATCTTGTTATTTTAAATGAAATGTTATTAGTTAAATGATATATTTAATGTTTTATGATTTTATAATGGTACACAGACATTTGACGGATGGTTATGTGATAAACCAAATGATAGGTGGTTCCCTGATAAACCAAAATGGGTGGTTAAGTTATACCTCAAATACATTGGGTATAAAATTCGGCCATAAAGTGATTCCATTGAGTGATATGTGTGGATGTCGAGCATATGGTTATTCCATTTAAGTACGTTTATGTCCCATGATAACTCTATATATTATTTGTGCTTTCTATGGGTTTTAGGGTAATTTATTGGTTAGAAAATGTTATGAAAATAGCTTTTTTTAGTGAAGAGTATTTATTTCTTAATAATCTTTAAAAGTATTACTTATGATAATGTATTAATGGTTAATATATAGTTTTGAAAAACTAATAGTTTTCCTTCATTGTGTATCCATTACTGAGATTTTGTATGCTAATCCCATGTTTTGGAAATGTTTTTCGCAGGACATAAAAATAAATAGGTTTATTTATGAGATCAATAAAAAGTCACGATGTATAAAACAATGAACTAAACGTGTTTCTTTTCTTTTAAGAGTTATCATTTTATGAACAAAATGGATACCGAGTAGAAGTTTCTACATGTAATATTCCAAAAAATTTGTATATGTTGTGACCTAATTCTATAACTCTCTAAACCTTAAAATATCCTTAATATTAATATTTAACATAATTCAATATTATTTAGTGTTTAAGGTCGGGGCTATATAGTATGAATCAATGTTCGGTTAAAATAACTTTAGAGGATATGGTGTTATATATGAATACGTGACATAACAATAATGGTTAGAATGTTAGAAAGAGTCATAATTATTTTAGATAAATTGAATGAGTTTAAGATAACATGAATAATTTTATCACTGTATTTAACTGCCTTATAAAATATTATATGATGCTTTTACTTATATACTCACACTGATCTTTTTGTTTTTATTAAATGGTTCGATCTAGAAGGCACAAAAGTAACAATGGATGTGATAAAAACTGTGATGGATTTCTAAATAAGTAACCAAATGATATGGGGGATGCAATGGGAACACTTTTTCATAATCTCAAACAACTACATGGATTCATTATTGACCACATGAACCTTGTAAATTTTTTAAGGGATCATATCTATGAGAAACAAATATCAATCGATGTTCAGGTAATAATCATAAAGGTAAGTATATTCAAAAACCTATGTGTTAAGGATGTGGAATGAAAAAACTTGGAAAATGATTCAAAGGAAGAGGAAGATGTTTTTGATGTGGTAATTAAGGTCATTAATAAAAAAACTTCCATGGAAAAAGGAAGAGACCATTTTACTCTATGATCGGGAAAGAAGTTCTTTCTGAGGGATCAGTTGAATGTTTCAAATTTGGTGTTCCTGGTCAGTATACAAAAAGATGTCCTATGAAGAAGGTTTGAGAATGGGGTCAGTATAACTGTAGAAATATATGTTTACCAATACCTAATGCCATACCAATTAAGGACGGGGAAGTACACAATGACCAATGAAAGGAAAGAAGTGTTATAGAATAAGTTGAAAAGAATGGCTAATGGATCATGAAGAATGTTGAATGAGTATCCCTGATGTTTGATATATTAAAATATTATTCAGGAATTAATTATCTTTTCTTGTGTGGAAATAATGGATTACATTTGGGGTTCATGAGATCTTAGTTTTAAGAAAAAAAAGTTATTTATTAGTTTTTGGGATGAAAAATGTGAGGTATAAAATAACAGTTCTGGTTAAAACATGTTGTTGATATTTTTATGGATTTTATCAAATTTTGTTAACGTTATTATAAATATATGATTTTTGAAAAATCAAAAAACATAGACCATGTGACAACCCATCACATATGACAAATCTGCGAGAATAAAACCCACAACCAACGTGCGGTTGGGATTTATTTCCTACCACTAGAATACATGATGTCCCTGGTTAGTATGCCATATTATTTTTATTTAAATTAATTTAATGATAAATAATATGTTTTTTTGGATCTTATGTTTTATCAAATAGATATCCTTAGTATAGGAAAATGAATTCGTGATTAAGTGGAAATGGTTATTTTGGAAGATGATTGATCTTTTGGGAAGACTATTTGCCTAAGAAAAATATAATACATTGGTATTTAATTTGTGGAGTAATGGTTGAAATTTTATTTTGGAAGAATCAATGTTATTTGGTGGACTTATAGTAATTTTGGTTGTTTAATTAAATGATTAACCTATCTTTGAGAATAAGTTACTAGCTTAATTACATTTCAGTATGAGACTTTAAGATAACTTATGTTATTTGGTGATAAATGTTCTTATTTTTGTGAAAGACTATGTGATAAAATCCTTCTAAAATTTTGATTTCAATATTAGTTAGTGTCATTTTGTCAAATATTAAATATAGCTGTTTATTGAAGTATATTTTTGATCTTCTGGTATTGTTTGCCAAATTTTGGATATTTGGAGTTGTATTTCTTTTTATAAATAATTTTACTTCTTTGGAGATTATTTGATCTGGTACTAACCATAATTTGGTTTGGATAATGTCTAATAAGAAGGGATAAATAGAGATTAGATTTTGTGGAAAATGTGATTCTCTAGATGTTTATTCTAGAGCTTCAAGTGTGGCCAAGTCAGTTTGAATACTCATCGTTTGGAGAGAAAAATAGTTTTTGGTAAAGACTTATTAATATATGAAACTATAATTTAGAAGAAAGTATGTTTATTTATTTTCTTAGTCAATATAATAAATAGATTCTCCATGTTTATGAAAGGAAACCTAAAACAAAAAAAACATTGTCTATTTACTTTTGTTACTGGAGAATCCAAAATCAGTTAACCTATCCCAAGTTTGTGATTTTCTAGTTGTTGAAATTCTCCTAATAATTTTTTCTACCAGTTTCCATTGGAACATGATTATGTGTATCTTTTCCATATCTATATTTTCATATATGGAATCTTAGTATGGGTTATCTCGGGTGACATTTTTAATTTTATTTCATTCTCTTAAAGTTATCATTTTAATGGCACTTTTTTTGATATGGGACTTTTAATGAAATTTCCAAGCATTATTTTAAAAAAGAAAGGACATGATTTTAAAAAGGTTGAAGGGTGTAACATCCCATGTTAAAAAATATTATATTTTCATATTTTATTAATATATTTTAAATAAATATTAATTTTATTTTAATATGGATGCTATGATTGATGGCGTACCTGATACGCAACTGCGAGTTTCTATGAGGTATTACATTGCACAAAATTTTGAGTTATATTGAAATGTAATAATATAATATTATTATTCTAAATGGTAGTTAATTAATAACCATTTCATTGACAGGATTGAAAAGAACTAACTAAAATATTATTACTCATGTTTGTTAAATGATTTTACATTTATCCAATAATAGTTAGAGGCATAAAATGTAAATGAATTTAATTTTAAGACTAAATACTCTAGCATTCCTTTAAATGATAATTTACCTCCTTTTAATGGGAAAAAAATTTATATCTAATTTTTTTTTCACTTTTATATGTTCTATTTGAAAAAATAATCATCTTCTTTAGAAGTGGGACATCAAAATTTACTTTCGGTAAAATATTGGTATTTTTCTGAAAAAGATAATATTTTAATGAATTGTGAAAAACACTGCATTTTAATTCAAAACATCCATTAATATAATTTATTTTTATGGTTATATTATCTTATTAATTGGTTTCAAATTTAAATTATATTATATTTTTACCATTTAATCCAATTTTTGTCATTTGAAATAAATTCTTTTTGAAATTGGACATAATAAAATATCTATATTTTAATTTTTATTATTTAAAAAAAACACTTTCTGGTTATGACAATAAGAATTATTTTTAAAATAATTATGAAAACATCTATGTTTTGAATTTTTAGAAATTGACAATATCTTTTGATTCTGAATATCAACTTTATATTAGGATTAATTTTATGAATTTTTATGAAATCCTTCAATTTTTGAAAAATAGTGGAAAATACTGGTTAGATAAAAACCAACTTTTTCATTTAAATGAAATATTACAGCATCAGTGAATTTAACTTCAGAAATAAGATATAAAATGTTTTAATCTGTATGTAAAATGCTGCTCAATGGGATGAAAATAATTTTTTGGTGAGTAGTAACATCTGCTTTTTATTTACCATGGTTTAAGGTCAATGAGGTAATTCAAGATAAAAATAATATTTTTGTAATATAAAATTACCTTAAAACATAATATTACATTTTTTTGAGTCATGGTCGACCAATAAAATTAATGGGTGAAACATTTGGCCTTATAAAGCAACTTTCAAAATATAACTACATTAATAAATTTTTATTTAAAGTTAAAATAAAAATATCATAAAGATGTATTGTTTTGCTAAAAAACATTAATATGGGTTATATAATTGATATATTTGACTATAAATACTCATTAGAAATATCGAAAATATTTCCTACATCATTTTATTTTATTTATTAATTTGAAAAAACAAATAAATAAATTTATATATGACACAATGACGATGTAATGGTTACTTCATTGATGAATGTTTAAAATAAATGATATTATAAATGTAAAAATAATTTTATTTTTGAACTTTTTATTCCATCCAAGAATTTTATGGGTGATTATGAATTTTTTTCTTTGAATTATTCTAGGTTTTCAGAAACAATAATGTAGTTATATATTTTTAAAAAAGTCTTTATATGAATAGTATTTAAATTGACCTAAATGAGTTTTTAAATCAATCAATATTTTATTAAATGGTACAATAATCCTAAAAATGATATACATGAAAAAATTTCTTATATAAGGTTGATAATATCATTATGAAACTACTTGTGGTAATATTGGCATGTTATGGAAAATATATAAATAGTATAGTATGAATATAGAAGATAGCATGGTAAAGTTAAATAAGCTTACAAATGGTAAAATAAAAAAGTTAATGATTAAATTTTTTCCAAAACCTATCCAATTATTTTGAGATGATTTTATTTGGACTTATATTCACCTTATATTTTTATTATATATGTTTTGGACATTTTTAAACTGATAATAAGTTTATAATATTATAATATTTTCTAACTTTCTGAAAGAGCCCCTCCTCCCCCTTATAAAAGGCAACCACCTCTAACCCATTACTCACTCCTCTCATGATCCATGTCTCTTCCAAATTCTTCCAAAAAAATATCCCAGGATACCTATCTTCAACATAGAAGCCTTGACTTTGGTATAAGGAACTTTAATACATCCTTTTGGTTCAATCCAAAGGGAGTTACCCGATTTAATGGTAACATCATCGCTCAAGTTCTATTCTTTTATTTTACATCTTTTATCCATATGATCTTTTTATTATTTGTTTACAGAACAAAAATAGTATCCTAAATATTATAGGTATTTCTTGGAGAGGTATTCAAACTACACTTACACACACCTCCATCTAATTGGTATAGAACATAATGTTCCCATGGATGGCGAACTACTACATCACAAAACATTGATTGTTCAATCCTCTCCCACCACATCTTATGGTGGCTGTTATGATTGAACTGTAATTATATATGTTTTATTTTCTCATTATTTATTCTATATGATTACGTAATTAAATTTTATAAAATTCCTTTATGCTTTTCATGTTTTATATATACGATAATTTCTTTTCCGGAAGTGAGGACTACCGCTCCCTCAAAGTGATATGACTTGTTCCTACCATATAGGGAACGTATAAAGGATGGTGTTAATGAAAATACATAACTTCTATAAAATATGATATTATAAAGGAATAATAATATACCTATGAATCATATGGATTTCATTCCTTTTAAAATAAAAAAAATGAAATGGAAGTAGCATTCATGTGTACGTATAGATTACCGTATCCATAAACGTTCCATTTCATTTTCACGTATCCAATTGATATTGAAAATTATAAATACATATATACTGGATATATATATATTATATGATATATAAATCATAAATATCATTCTGGAGATAATGGATTTTCAACCACATGGAAAATTTATAATTATAACAAGTTCATTTTTGACTCAAGTTCCGAACATCGACAAAATGGTTGATATGAACTCAAATTATTAACTAATTGTTTTAGACAGGTAATAAATGAAATAAAAGGAATTATAAACGTTAATTTTTTTTACTAATCTAGAAGAAATTAACTTATGTTTAGTATTCAAGAAAATAAAGAACAAAAGGGTCATGTCGGACATGAGGTAAGGGACTTCATCTCAATATCCTTTTATTGAGGAATGTATTTATAATATACACATACTTATTTTATAAAAATATAATAATCCACTTATTCTTTAAATATCATTTAAAGGGTTTATTTTTTTATGAAGCATTCTAGTAAATAAGAAATGGAATATTTTTAATGTTTGCGGTGACAATGAACTCTCTGTCGTTGTGATCGTTATTTTGATTCCTCTATAAGACTTAATGTTTATAAAAGGTATAGAAATCCCTTATTCCCTTTTTGGGTGTATAGGTATTGAATATGATTTTGGAAATAGATTTATTTTTTCAATATCTTAAAATTATTTCTTATGATTTCAAATGAAACTTTATTAGTGAAATGAAATATTTTATATGATATTATTTTATATGATACTTTGAAATTTGAAGGGTGTTTATGGGATAACAAAATGTTGGTTGGTGTCGTGATACTCCAGGATGGGTGGTTACGTTATAACATCACATGCATTGGGTATATAAGTCAGCCGTAAGGAAATTCCATTTGATGTAGACTGTATGTTTGTTCCATTTAAGTATGTTTATGTCCCAAAATACCATTATATGTTATATGTGCATTCAATTTATTTTATGGTAATATTTTGGTTACAAAAGTGTATGAAATGTGATTATATTTAGTGGAGAGTATTTACTACTTGATAAAGGTAAAAGGCATTACTTATGATAAGGTATTCATGGTTTAAATGTGGTTTTGAAAAAATATAAATTTTCCATCTATGCGTATCCCTTACTGATCTTTTTGTGCTCATCCTAAGTTTTTTAAATGCTTTTATAGGACATAATGTTGAATTGGGTCTAGGATGGGATTATGAAAAATTCATGGTGATTAAAACATGGAACTCAACATTTTTTTAGTATTTATTTTATGAAAAAATTATTACTGAGTAGAATTGTCTACATGTAATATTCAAATTTTACTATATATACTATGACCTAATTCTCTAAAGTTGTAAACCAGAAAAGATCCTTAATGTGAATTATTATCTTCATTAAATATTATTTAATGTTTAAGTCCCATGGCTCACAATTAATGTCTATTTACATATATTATGGTTTTTGATATTTATTAGATGATCGATTAAAAATCACATAGTGAAAATCATAAGCCTATTTTTAATAAAACCCAATATAACACTATTGATAAGGGTGTGGGACACCGAACATTTCATGTGACTGCACTTCAATGATTTGAGCTGTTTAGGGTCTTATTGTTGTTGGAACCGAAAGCTACCATTTTATTGGTAAGTGTTTTTACTTAAGCTATAATGTGGATAGTTTCTTCTACCAGATGCACATCTCACCATGGTTATACTTGATCACTATTACAATGATTTTCATTGTGTGAAATCAAATCCACATTATCCAGAAAAACATATAGTGTTTTAATCATAAGGACATCATCTACTGAGGTTCCAAACCTAACACTAATATTATGATGAAATTCATAATAAAATATTTTTATTTAAATAATGATGCACATTGTAAACAGTAGTCAAACTAAATTTTTATCATTGTGGGAATTAACGATTGGGGGTATTGTGAGTGGTTGGGTTGTTGTGTTGGTCTATGTTTAGATTCCATCATACACGAATTTTTATTTCAATTTGTGGGTTTAACCAAAGTTTTTTCGAGAGTCCAGTCTCCATGAATGAGTTATGCAACACTATCTCATTAAGAAGTTGTAATGTCCTGATTCTGGAATCCACCTAGAGGTGCTCCGTAGCTAGTCGGTCACATGGCCTCAAGTTTATTTCCAAAAATTCTAGAGGCAGCCGACTAGTAGTGAGGGCCTTGGGTATGATAATTGGGAAACTAAGCCATCATAGGAAGATTAACACCACAAAAGATAACAAATATACATTAGATGAAGTAGTAAATATCCAACAACCGTAAATAGAAAAAGATGGAAATAATAGAAAAATGGATAAAATATATATAAAATGATTCTTGACACATATATCCAAGAAAAACAACCAAACAAGTTTCGATTCTGAATACAAACAGTCCTAAAACAACGTACAAAAGAAACAAATAAGTATCTCCTCAGCATCGAAAGCCTAATCTTGGTACCATTCTCTTCATCTCCACATCAAGCCATGTACCAGAATTAGAAGCGCGCTTGCCCTTATCAATGCATGCATCAAAATAATCTGTTTGGGCCCAAAAGCATGTCCCAAATAGGGTTTTAGACAAAATCCTAGTAGGAAACCAACCAAAGATCTATGCCTAATTGTTAATGAATATATGGTCAGTAAAAGTATAGAAATCAGTAAATAAGAAATTAATCAGCAGTAAACAATCCACATTTCCAATATCAAAGCAATAGCTAAACAAGAAGCTAAACACAAACAATTAACCCTCTAGGAAGTACTCACTTCCCATCTCCTATGGTCCTACCTAAAATGTACAAGCAACCCTCTAGGAAGTACACTCATTCTAACCCCTCTGGTTCTGTCACAAGGATATATAAATATATTCTCTGAGGAAGTGGTCACATTCAATTCCCCTTGAGGTCATAATTAAACAAGACTCTCTGTGGAAGCCCACACAGTCAATTCCCCTTATAATCTAAGGTAGTCAAGGACTCTCTGAGAAAGCTCCCATAGTCAATTCCCCTTATAACCCCACGTTCAAGGAGTCGATGAGAAATCTCAATCATTCGATTCCCCTTATATCCCAATGTTTTTCATGTAATTCGTAGAATATGTGAGGAATCTCACACAATCTATTCCCTTATTATCTAAAGCAGTCCCGGAATCTCTAAGGAGCTCACTCGGTCAATTCCCCTTATATCCACTAGTGGTCTTATGCTCTCGAAGGAATCTAACTTTTTCAATTCCCCTTATATCCTAAATTTATCAAAGACTATCAGAGGAAGCTCACATAGTAAATTTCCCTTATAATCTACTACACTAGGTTCTCACGGCCCTGTGTAGGTCAACGAGCATAGAAACTCAATATGGAAAATGTAAACCTAAATAAATACTTCGATATCTAGTCTACAACAAATCAAGAATATCATATTAAAATATATCCACCCTATAACAATGAGCATGGAAAACATGCAAGGCGGCCAAAAAGGATAAGCATGACCAAACGTTATAAACAGTTCATCCGTCGGTAAAACATACAAAAAATAGAAATCAAACCTAATCATGTCCAATTAACTTCTAGACAGACATACAAGCATGGTAGGCAGTCAACATGGGTAAAATGGTAAACATTCAATACCTCGTTCAAAGGTATTGGTCAAATTTTCACATAATACTCAAAGACATTAAACGGAAAGGCACAAACCACCTACCTCGGTGTTGGGAGATCACTATACTCCAGCTTCAGCCCTTGGATCATACAAGAACACGGTCGATCTAAAAAATGTCTAAAACATTCAACACAAAATATCTCACAAGACAGAGGAAATTAGAATATGGTTATGTAGGTGAAGAGAGATCATACCGAGGCAATCAAAAAACAATCAATGATAGACAAATCAGATATCAGATGGAGACTCATGGGCTTGGAGAAGGATAGTGGCCGTACGAATTCTCTCGGATGAATAAAACATAGATGAAGATGGTTTTGGTGATTAGATGTGACCCCTATCCGTTTAATGAAAAATATAAAGTACACGACATGTACATTTGAAGTACACATCATGTACTCACCATTTTTGTAATCCTCTTTAGGTGGACTCCATGTCACCCCTACACGATGCTGTTCATGCCCGCTATACGATCAACACCAGGCTACCTATGGTAACCGAGTACATGGTGTGTACTCAATAAAATACATGGCGTGTACATCGAAAATTTCCAGAACTTCTTATTTTTCTAAAAAATGACCATAAAAGGAAAAACATACCTGGAAAAAAAAGATCCAGGTTCTTACAAACATCCCCCCCTAAATAAATTTGTCCCTGAATTTCCTTAGCGTAGAGTAGAAGAAGAAACCTCGAATAGTTCTATCCACTGTGCTCGTACATCATCCTCTCTATCCCAAGTCCTATCATGTACCCTCTCATGCAGCAATAGCACTCATACCAGAGGAATAGACCATCCATAGAGAACCTTTGTACTTCGATCAATAATCCTGATAGGATGCTCCTCAAATGACTCATCCTCACCGAGGTCAACCTCCTCAGGTTGAAAGACATGAGATGAGTATGAAACGTAACGTCGATGCTACGAAACGTGAAAAATGTTTTGCATAGTGCAGTACCTCTGAGGTAACTGCAACCAATAAGAAACATACCCAACACACTTCAACACCTTAAATGGACCGACATACCTCGATGAAAGAATACCCTATCTCCTAATTATCTTATGTACCAACCTCAGTGTGACATGCAAGAAAACGAGATCCCCAACATCGAACTGAAGAGGTCATCTCCGTAGATCAACATAAGTCTTCTGATGAGACTGTGCGATAGCCATCCTCATTCAAATAAATTCTATATACTCTATGGTCTCCTAAACAAGAATAGGTCCCAACAAAGTTGCCTCTTCTCACTCCTGCAAACATAAGGGTGATCGAAATATCCTACCATACAAAGCCTCATATGGTGACATCTAAATAGTTTCATGAAAACTATTATTGTAGGAAAACTCCACATAAGTTATATGCTTCTCCCAATAACTTCCAATATTGAGGATGCATACTCGGAACATGTCTTCAAGTACCTGAATCATACGTTTGGACTAGCCATCTATCTGGGTGTGGTAAGACATACTGAAACGTACCCATATGCAAAATGCTTTATGAAGCCCCTTCCAGGCCTGAGAAGTAAAACTACCACCCCTGCCTGAAAAAATGTAATGATGAACTCTATGTAGACTTACAATCTCAGGGATGTGCAATCGTCCCAACTCATCAACACCGATGGTCACCTTGATCTTCTACAAGTGGAAAACCTTTGTAAGCCTATCAATGAAAACCCAACCTGCATTGTTTCCTTTAGGTGAACTCGGTAAACCTTTCACTAAATCCATCGTGAAGTCATTTCACTTCTACTTGGGATTGGGTAGCTTCTGTAGAAGCCCTGTTGGCCACTGATGCTCTGTATTCACCTGCTGACAAGTGGAACACCTCATGACGAATCTAAGAATGTCTTTCATCATACCAGGACACAAATACGGACATTGTAGATCATGAAACATCTTGGGGACAGTAGGATGACCTTCCCAAACATAGGAATGAAAATCATGCATCATCTCCTCACATATATTTTCTCGCACCCATACGCGCCCCTGGAAACACCATATCTCACCCCTTCCTATTATCCATCCAAGAATAGGTTCTTCCCCTGACACACTCTCTCGTATGACTGGGCCTTCTAAATCTGATAGATGCCTTATTCTCACACGATCAAGAAGATTAGGGGTAACAACTATAGAATAATGATACATCTTCCCCTAACTGTCATCCAACTCAAAATGCACCTCATAGAACAGAGCCATAAGCTGCCACTCACTGATGGCCTCCTAAAATTATTGTATGTGAGTCCTATTTCTCAACGCATCATCCATTGTGTTTCCTTTCCTCGGCATATAGGAAATCTCAAAATAGAATGACTAATGGAACTCGACCCACCATCGTTGTCTCAAATTCAGATCACACTGAGTGAAGATGTACTTTAGGCTCTTGTGGATGGTGAAAAAAAATATCTCCTTGAAGTTAATTTCTCTAACAATGTATGGAATGAAAAACTGTTTCTAACTCAAGATCATGTGTCGGGTAGTTCCTCTCATGTGTCCTCAACTACCTTGATCGTATGCAATGACTCCTTCTCCATGCATAAGCACAACTCACATCCCGATACCTAATGCATCACAGTAAAAAATATAGCTCTTTCAAGGCTCTGGAATGACTAGTATCAGTGCAGAATTAAACCTCCCCTTCATCTCATGAAAGGATGACTCACAAGAATATGACCATAATAACATCACACCCTTCTTAGTCAAACCCTTTAGCGGTGATGTTGAGCCTAAATAGTCTTGTATGAAATGTCTGTAGTATCCCGCCAACCCTAGAGAACTCTGCACCACAAAAAAATTATTCGGATTCTTCCATAATCTACTGCTCTCACATTCTCTGGGTCTATAAATACTTATGACTCTGAGATAACATTACACAGGAAGTGATTCTGATCCATCCAAATGTGGAAATTTGAGAGCATAACATATAACTGTTTCTCTCTCAATGTTCTCAGAACGTTCTCAAAATTGGTGGCATGGTCTTGTCGAGTGTTAGAGTTCACTATGATATCATCCATGATGACAACCACCAAAGAATCCAAGTATGGATGGAACACATGGTTCATCAGTTCAATGAAAACTTCAAGAGTGTTTGTCAGACCGGACGACATATCCATATAATCGTATAGAACATACCTACTCTTGAAGGGAAAAAGAGGTATATCTGATGGTCTAATGTGCAACTTATGGTAACCAGTCCTCATGTAAATTTTTGAGAACATCTGGGATCCTCGAAGCTGATCAAAGAGATCGGAAATCCTAGGGAATGGGTATCAGTTCTTGACCATCAACTCTTTTAACTTCCGGTAGTCCACATCTAGCATAAGGATACCATCTACTATCATTGAAAATAGAACATGGGAACACCATGGAGAAGTCTTTAGTCGGATGAAACCCTTTTCCTATAACTCCTACAATTTCTTCTTGAGCTCCTGCAACTCAGGTGTTGGGAACCTATAAAAATAATTGGACAACGGTGCTGATATTGGCACAAGATCAATAGAAAATTCTACCTCACGCTCTAGAAGAATACCTGAAAGGGAGTCTGGAATGACATCTATGAAATTTTCCACCACTAAAAGAATGTCTAACTATAAAGTCCCCTAATCATCCAGATATTGACTAGAAATCTGGGTTGTAACTCCTCCCAACCCATGATGCTCGGGTCCTGCTCTGCATGCTTGGACAACCCACTCGCCCATATGAAGAAAGGATCCTCCCTCTAGTGATACAAAACTCAACCTATGACAATAAAAATCGACTACTTCCAGGAAGAGAACTAACCATTCCATCCCAATGATTTCATCATTGAATGTCATATATAGGACATTGAGGTCCCATAAGAAGTGACACACACCAATATCTATACGGAACTCCTTACATTGATGTACACATGTCGTTCTAGTCCCCAATGGAATGTCTACAATCAAAATATCGAGAGATAAAATGTTGCAGAGACCAAGGATCCCCACGAAAGCTATTGATATAAATCTATGGGAGGACTATGTATCGAAAAGAGAAAAAGCTAAAACTAAGGCTACTAAGATCTTACATAGACTGTAGAGGGTCTGGGATCCTGATATTGCTGGGTCAGCTGCACTACAAATGTCTTCCCTGCACCGCGGCCCTGTGACCATGCCTGACCACTCTGAGCTGATCCACCGTTATGTCCCTGGAAGCCTGATGACTTCCCATCAGGTCCCTGAACTCCACCTCAACCTGAACGGCCAGAAGAACTCCAGTTCACAAACTGCTGTGAAACAAGTGGCGCAACTCCTGAACATGGAGTCATAGAAGAACCCCTATCACCATCTTCTTCTTAGATGATCCGACAGAAGCATTGAAGGTGCCCCATCATTCCATAGGATTGGCACTTCCCTGGGTATCTCGGGCAACATGGCATTGTATGCCTGTTTTTCTGGCATTGGTGGCACACCACCTAGCTACCAGAAGATGCATCCCACCTACTCTGATCTCCACGTCCATTCTGCCTATGGCATTTCCTGCAATCTATAGGAGGAATAATAACTATGGGTTCCAAACCACCCTGTCTCACATCTCTAGAAACCCTCAGATTTCACTCTGTGATAAGTGACTTATTGACAATAGAGGATATCAAATTCAACCTAAATATGTTCACCTGAGATCGGATGTCATGACTCAGACCATCCTTAAACTTCCATGCAAGAAACAACTCATCACCTCCTTTAATAGGCATAAAAAACTGCAGATCTATAAAGCGATATGAATACTCCATAACAATAAAAGAACCCCACTTCAAACTGAGGAACTCTTAGCCTCGATCTCCTATCAAAGTCTTCAGATCGATGTAATCAAAGAAGATGCACCAAAACTCATACATAGCCACATTTTGCTGGCATCCTGACTGTATGATCACATCCCACCACCTCTTGGAAGATTCTCAAAGCATGAACGTAGCTAGGTTCTCCCTTTTCTCTAGAGGTATCTCCAAATTATAAAATGTTTTTCAGTGTGGTTTTTATCCATGACCCTATAGATTTTTCTCCCACATCGCCTCAAAAAGTTGGATGATTCTTATGTTGAAAGACTCGGGTCAATTCTTTCATCAACGGGACAGGAGGCAGTGCTCCATGAATGGTATGAATCATCGTCATAAATCCCTCTCTGAACCTTGCATCAGCAAACTATGTCGAGTATAATGGCTGGCGCCAAGACTGGCATGAAGGAGGATATGAAAGGAGTCCCTGATCAAACATGCCCATTGTCTGATCACCGCCTGACAAATGGTGGACAACTAGAGGACGCCTTGGTGGCATGACCCAGCAAGGTCAAGTGCACACCATAAAATAAGATTATCAAGGACTGAAAAATAGAATTGTAAGAAGCTAATAGGAGAAAGAAATCACTCATGATTTACAAAATATGACTACAGGGTGTGTACAATTATTACATGGCCTATCCCCTTAAGTCATTTACATGGGCGTGTACTCCTTCCTAAACTAGTAGTGTAACACCCCAATCCCACGGTGTGTTGTATTAACACACAGCGTGTACTTGATTCCTCTTTCCCTTCCTGATTCATTCTACACAGTTAAGCCACATGGCTCTCATAGTACAAGACTACATGGCATGTTGAAAGTAGACACAGTGTGTACTAAACAAGCGTCACTTGGCCCATGTTGTTAGTGACAATGTATGACACACGACTCACAGTACACGACATGTTCAAGGCGAACACAATGTGTATAGTAAATGATAACATAAACCAATGTTGTTGGGGACACAACCGAGTACCTGGGTAAGACTCCACGACATGTTCCATCCTAAAATGGGGTGTGTAGCATAATGTTTTTCCTTCCGTGATGTCAGTTACATAGGAGGATACAATGACAAAACTACAAGGCATGTTGAAATTCTACACGGTATGTTCCCACTAAATTTTCCCCATCCCATGTCCTTTCCGACACGACCTATGACACAGTTAGAGACTACAAGATGTGTATATAAAGTACATATCATATAGTTAAGAAAAAAACTTTCTTCTCAAACAGAAGAATACATGGTGTGTAATAAAAACTACCCGATGTGTATTCTGGGTTTTTCTGGGTAGTAAACATCAGAAACTACTCCAGAACCTAGAAAAACATTGAAAAAACATTGAATGTTCCAAATTCCGATCTTTGAGGTACCATACTCCCTACGAATCAATGCTTGGCATCTTATAAATTTTATAATAAGGAAAACAAGGTAATGATCCACCAAATTCTGGTCCATGGGGGCCCATAACACCTCAAGAACCAATGGTTGGCATTCATTCAAACAAAACCTTACACAATCAATACCATATCAAACAATAGGTATTCTTATCAAGGCATCTATCACAAAATCATTAATATTCTACACAACATCAATTACTACAAAATGAAATCGTTAATGCATCCTAGATGGCATGGTAATAATTCATGAAATGTGATTTCTAGTAAGTTACTATATGATGAATGACATGGAATACCCTCATCTCATTATGTTGTGATAGAAATAGTACCTCAATAACTTCAATGGTAACATTAAATAACATGTGAATCATCCAACGATAAAATCAAATAATCTTTAAAACTAAAAACTAGAAAAGATGAGACAAATTAAGTAGATTGGGTTACCCCTGTACACGAGTTAGCTACTCCGAGGAAAAACATATTACCAAGTACCTATTCCATTCTATCCTTGGAAAAAGGATCAAAAAATAAAGCCAAGAGAATAGAATTCCCTTAATTTCGCGTTGTAACATACTCATTCCAAAAGCCACATAGAGGCCCCTTACTTAGTGGGTCACATGGACTCAAGAGAATTTCCCGAATTCCAGAGGATGCCAACATGCTGCGAGGGCCATGGGTGTGATCGTGAAGAAACTATGCCCCCATGGGCATAGTAATACAGTGGAAGAGAAAAAATATACAATAGTGTAAGCAGTAAATATCCAACAACAATAAACAAAGGAAGACTGAAATAATAGGAAACTGGAGCAGATATATATAAAATGATGCATTGTACATATATCCAGGAAAACAACCAAACAAGAAACAATGTTGAATTCAAACAGTACTAAAACAAAGTACAAAAGATATAGATAATAATCTACTCATAATCACAGGTATAAGATTGGTCCCATGCTCTCTAACTCAACAGAAAGTCAAGTACCATAAGCAGAAGGGTTCTTTCCCATATCTATACTTGCAACAACATAATCTATATGGACCCAAAATCATGTCACAAACAGGGTGTGAGACTGAAACCCAGTAGGCAACCACAAAAAGATTTGTGCCTAACTGTCATTGAATATATGGCTGGTAAAACTACATAATGAAATAAATTGGAAAGTAATCATTAGTAAACAATCCTCAGTTCCAATATCAAGAAACAACTAAAAAAGTATCTAAACACAAACAGGTAACCCTCTAGGAAGTACTCACAGCTCATCCCCCCATGTCCTACCTAACTAGTACAATAAAACCTTTAGGCAGTACACTCAGTCTAACCCCTCTGGTTCTGTCACAAGAAAATATAAATAGAGTCTTTGACAAAGTGGTCAAAGTAAATTCATATTATATACCAAACTAAACAAGACTCCCCGAGGAAGCTCACACAATTAATTACCCTTACAGTTTAAGGTTGTCAAGGACACTCTAGGGAAGTTCACATTTTCAATTCCCCTTATAGACCCAATGTTTAGGACTCTCTTTGGAAGCTCACTCGGTCAATTCCCCTTATAGCTCAATGTCATTCAATTAAATCAAAAACTCTCCGAGAAAGCTCATAGGGTCAATTCCATTTATATTCTAAAGAAATAAACGAGTCATTGAGGAATCTAACTCGTTAAATTACCTTTATATCTCCATGTGGTCTTAGGCTCTCTGAGAAATATCACTCGGTAAATCCCCCTTATATCCTAAAGTGCTCAAAGACTCTCTAAGGAAGCTCACTCGGTAAATTCCCCTTATAGTCTACTGCACTTGGTTATCATAGCCTAGTGTAGGTCTATGAGAATAGAAATGAAATATAAAAAATTTAAACCTAAAAAACTACTAGGCTAACCAATCTACAACATATCATGCACCTCAGAATAAAAAATCTCCACCCAACAAAAACAATCATGGAAACCAGGTAAGGCGGCCAAAACTGATAAGCAAGACCAAAATTAGTAATTATATCATGTGTGGGTAAAACCTCCAAACCATAGAAATCAACCCTATCCATATCTAAATAACTTTTTCAGAAGAAATAAAAGCATGACAGGCAGTCAACTGTGGTTAAATGGTAAACATGAAATTCCCCATTCAAGGGTATTGGTCAACATTTCATATAACACTCAAATAATTTCAACGGAAAGGTACAAACCACATACCTTGGTGTTGGGAGATCACTATAATCTGGTGTCGGCCCTTGGATCGACATAGAATTGGGTAGATAAAAAAACATCTAAAAAATTCAACACAAAATATCTCACGAGAAAGGAGAAATCAGAATATGGTGCTCTAGAAGATGATAGAGCTTACCGAGGAGATCCCAACACAATCGACAACAGTCAAATCTGATATCGGATGGAGGCTAGGGGGCTTAAAGAAGGATCATAGTCATAGGGTTCTATCAGAAGAGGAAACCTATATGTAGGAAGTTCTGGTAATTAGACGTGACCCTAGTGAGCCTATTAAAAATAATTTAGTACATGGTGTGTACTTTTGAAGTTCATGACATGTACTTACCATTTCCGTACTCCACTTTAGAAAGCCTTCATGTCACCCCCACTGGGCTTTGTGCATGGCAGGTACACGGTCATCACCCAGATACCTGTGGTAACTGAGTACACGGTGTGTACTCATAAAGTACATAGAGTGTACTTCAAAATTTTCCAGAATTTCCTCTTTTTCTCTAAACGATCAGAAAATGAATGAACATACCTGAAAAAAAGATCTGGGTTCTTACACTAGTAATCCATAATTACCAAAACACACTCTTGTGTGGTGGAACAATGGGAAATAAAGTGATCTAAGCTGAGTTTCATTTCATGTGTTGACCATGACTCCCTAGTAATGACATAAAAATGTTATATGCAAGAAGGACGTTGTTTAATACACTAGTTGATACTGAATTATAAATTTAATTACTCATTGTTAACACTGCTAAAAAGAATCATATGAAGGTAGTTCCACTAGTTTTAATATATAGAGGGGGAAAAGTGATTGGTGAAACCTTGATTTTGCTACCCATAGATGATTATTCACAAAAAAATCGGTGAATGAATTTAATTTGAATAATTAAATTAATCTAATCATATTTTAATAGTTGTTTAAAATAAATTTTCGGTGGTTTTTTCAATGAGATTCTTTAATATAACATGGGTTTATTCTAATTGAAGAGGAAAAATGTTGTTCAAAGGTTTTCAATTACTTTTGATTAAATTATCTGATTCTACAAAAACTAGAAACTACTATTTAGTCTATAAGTATATATCAATTAGGTTTTTATATGAAAATGATAGAGCAAAAAATAAAATTATGTAGTTGGTCATAACTCAATAAATTAAAATTTGATTATATTTCATAAATCAAAATTCTCTATAGCTGGTTGAATAAAAATGTATTTGATGAGTTTGATTACTTTTGGTATTCCCATTCTAATTAAATAAACTATGTTTTAATTAGTGAATAATTTAAGTTATTCATCCCTTACTCTAAAATCCTAAACCAAATAGGTTTCTCAATGCATGGTGAAAAAATAATTTATTGTGTGTGACAATAGGTAATAAGAAGTAGGTATCATACAATAAAAATCATAAAAAACAATTATAAATCAAAATACAGTACTTGAAAATAGATAAAGAATAATGAAAAAACTATTGGAAATGATACTGAACTCATCTGGCCGAAAAATAGATAGTGGAATGTCTACAAACATTAATTATATAATGGAAAATGATGAAAAATATCATTAATGTGTGAAAATAAATTTGTACCGTAAGTGATTGGAAGAAAAAAAATTTTAAGAAAAATTGATTCAAGATTTGAAATATAATTCCTGCCATGAGTTGGCATGATATCCTTTTACTGGGAATATATCATAGATATTCACAATAAGAATTGATATTTTCTATTACGAAGTAAAAAGATAAATTTTAATGGCTTTGTAATCCCTTGATTTATGAATTGAAATTGACCAAAAGATTATAACAGGATTCAATGATGGTTGACTTATGGGCATAGTCTAATGAGTTTTCTTCACATCATGTGTTTATTTATTTTAGTGATTCATGTATCAAGTGAGGTTCACATCTTGGACTAGAAAACATTCAAATATTCATTGGCTATTACTCCAAAATTTCAGATCAATAATTGACTATTCCTAACATGAATTTCCTATAATTCCATTTTTAACAGCATTTTATCCAAAATCATAAATTTCGTATTGTATAAAAACTCAACAAAAAAATCATGGTATCATATCATAAAATATATAATAAACTTCACAAATTGAACCCATATAAAAAATAAATAAATCACCCACTTTGAGAACCTTTAGAATAAATTTCATAATATCCAATATGTAAAGACCCGTAAAATTCAAGGGAAATTTTTTCTTAATTTTCTTTAGAATTTTACAAGAGCGCGGTTTCAGACGGCACCTGATTCCGAGGCCCGGAGTGCCCGGAATTAATTTCTGAAGTTTGCCTCGGGTACGTTCAGTGAACGAACGAGCGGGTTTTCCTAACTTTTGATCCGGTGCTCGGAATTGAAATCCGAGGGCACCGATGAACTCGCAGCGCCGATATTCGCTTAAAGAGACCTTTTCGGGAGTTGCGTTTGTTGCGACTTGAAAGTTAAGTTTTGGGGTTTTCAGTTGAGTTAAATAAAATTTGTGTAAGACAAATTTTATTTTTAGTTTGTTAAAATCCTACCAAAGGGGGGTTGGAAGTGGGACCCACACCCACTTAACCTCCCTTGGGGGGGATTAAGTGTGGTGGGGCCCACACGAACCCCTAGACTTTTCAAGTTCCCTTAACCCTCTCTTTATTGGCTTAAGTTACTCTTAATTAATTATGGGAGTTAAGCCTTTTTGAATTTAAAACTTTTGAAATTCTATTGAGTTTTGTAATAATAAAATAAGAAGTTATCTTATTTTATTATGGGTTGTTTGTTTGTCTCCTTCAGAGCTTTTTGAGAGCTTCCTCTTCATCTTCAAGCTCTGACGAAGAACGAAGAACGCTCAAACTCTGACGAAGAACGACGCCTCTCTTCTTCGTCCTCGGTGTCAACAAGAGGGAACGCCGCTTCCCCTTCGGACCTTCTTCGTCGGCATACGAAGATCCGCCAACGACGTGTTTCTTCGGGCATATCTCTTCGTCAACGGATTTGACGAACGACGACCGCGATGCCCGACCTCCGCGACGCCGTCTTCCGCGGAACGTAGACGAATCTTCGAATCTTAAACCCGAGGTAGGGGTTGTCGAATTCTTTTGGGTTTCCTTATTTTATTCTTGATCGTGATTTTTAGCAAGACTAACGTGGGGCTTGATTTATTTTAAGTTGCGTTATTATTTTAACGTGAGGGGGGGGGGTGAACCGCACGAACACGGCCGAACCCCCTCCATCGTTCATGTTGTTTATTCATGCGGGTGGAAGCAAGTGGCGTGGTGTCGTCGCACCACGCGGATGATCGTGCAAATATTTTACGCGGCGCCGTCGCGCTATGTCGAGGAAAAATCTTCAAGAACGCGACGCCGTCGCGCCGCGTTGAAAAGAATCATGGCACGGCGAAAGGGGCGCGGTGCCGTCGCACCGCGCCGGACGACGAACATCGCGGCCGGTTCCGGGCCGTGGCGGGACGAGGAGACCGCGGCCGGATCCGGGCCGCGGCGGGATGTGAAGACCGGCGGCCGGGCCGCCGGCGTCGGAAGTCGAAGGCGAGACCGGAATTTCCAGTCCCGTTGGTAAAAACCGGCCGGCCAGCTGGCCGGCCGGATGACAGAAAACCGGGGGAATAAATCCCTCGGCCGGTTCAACAAAACCCCCCTCTTAATGAGGGGGGGGGGGGGGGTTCTTGAAGGAAGGGGGCAGCCGGCCCCCTCGGTTCCGCACCAGCAGGCCCCCCACGTGGGGGGGGGGGGGGGTTTAAAAGAAACCGGCGCGTCACAAAGGCCGCGCCGCCCCTCAAAACGCGGGGGTTTGTCACCCCGCGTGCCACCCTCGTGCGGCGCCAGGCGCCAGCCGCCGCGCCGCCCCGGGGGGGGGGGGGGGGTCGGGCCGGGTCGGCCCGGACCCGAACCCCCCCGTTTCGAACCAGATTTGGTTTTTGGCTCGTAACTTGAGCCTCGGACCTCTGAATGACGAACCGTCTACGACAACGCGATCCTTGGATCGAGACGGTCGTTTCGGTATATCGCACTCAAGGTTTCGGTTTACTTTGAGTTCGGCCGGGTTGGTTCGTTCACGAAACCAACCGGGCCTTCGGAGCGGAAACGCTCATATCTTGAGCTACGAACGTCCGATTGACGCGCCGTCAGTCGCGTTGTGTTCCTCTTAGTGAGACGGATCTTTTGGTATACTACGCCCGAGGTTTGGACGCAGGTGGAGTATGGCCGGGTTGGTTCGTTCACGAAACCAACCGGGCCTTTGGAGCGGAAACGCTCATATCTTGAGTTCCGGACGTCCGATTGACGTGCCGTCGACTTTGATGGAATCCTCAAAGTGAGACGGATCTTTTGGCATACTCCGCCCGAGGGTTGGACGCAGGTGGAGTACGGTCGGGTTGGTTTTGCCTTAAAAACCAACCGGGCCCCGGAGACGGAGATGCCAATAACTCTCAGACCGGGCGTCCGATCGACGCGCCGTCTGTTGCGTTGAGTTCCTGTTGACGATACGGAACTTTTGGATACATCAACTCTGGTCTTCGTGACAGTTGATGTATCAGCCTCTCGGCTCGTGGAGCGGACCCTCCGAACGAGCTTGCTATGTGCGGGAACCCTAGTGCTGGCTGTGACTGTTCTACTGCTACGACTGCTACTGTGACTGCGACGACGACAGTACAGAGATCCTGTGTGGATTCGACGACGACGACTACAACACTCAGAGATCCTACGTGGAACAGTGCTACCGAACCTGTGTGAGCTGAATCTTCTGTTTACCTAGGGCGGTGGAGCGCTTGGGTATAGCGGCGGACCCGTGGTACTTGACAGTGGTGGTGCGCTTGGATGCAGCAGCAGACCCTTGGCGGTGGAGCACTTGGTTGTAGCGGCAGACCCGCGATACTCTACGGAGCATGTGCGCTTGGTTGTAGCGACAGACCCACGACGGTGGAGACGTGCATGCGGAGTACGGAGACCGTGTATATGACTGAGACCTGACGACTGCTTGACCGACTCGACTTGGAGTGAGTCGACTAGCCCAGTGGACGGAGCGCCCAGTAGTTGGCAGCAGACCCACGGCGGACGGAGCGCCTGGTAGTTGGCAGCAAACTCGCGGTACTCGACAGGAGGAGTACCTCAGTAGGCTATTTGGGTGAGCGCCCGGTATTTGGCGACAGACCCTCAGCGGACGGAGCGCCCGGTAGTTGGCCGCAAACCCACAGTACTCGACAGGAGGAGTACCTCAGCAGTCATAGGTTAGTGAGCAGTACCTCGGAGTCGTGACAGGACTACTGCACACTTCAGAGATGGGGCTCTTCAGCAGCTACGGTTTCGATAATGAAAATCCTGGTTTGAGCTGAGTCAATGATCTTTGTGTTTCCTCATGATTGAGATGGGTCACTTGATAACTTAGGTATATGTATGGGCATATACCTGGGTAATGGTTATCCGTTGATTTCATAAACTTGTTTACTCTTCTTTGTGGATTGGGTTGTTCTTGGGCTCGGTGTTGGAGCCGAACGGAAATTGATGACTTAGGTATATGTATGGGCATATACCTAAGCAGTGTCAGTTGTTACTTCGTGATTGTTACTTTTCTTCATGGTTTATCCTTTGTGGATTTGAGAGACCTTCAGGGGTCTCGGGGTCCCTACTGAGTAGCTTATACTCACCCCTGCATGGGCTTTGCCCGCACTACGTTGTGTTGGTTGCAGACAACGGACAGCGTTGACCTTAGCTGAGGCTTGCAGAGCGGAACGGTACCCGGAGGTGGACCACTGGGCGGGACGTGCACGGAGCGGACGGCGGGACCCGTGGAGCAGAGGATCTATCTGTACTCACCCTTCAGGTGGGATTTCCAGTGGACAGCTCGGAGTAGCGGCTTTACTTTTCAGTTGCTGTTTTTCCCTTTTCGAGTTGTACTTTACTTTCAGTTTGGGTTTGTATTCTGGCCCATTTACCTTTCTGCACTTGTAGTTACTTTCCGCTTGCTGACTCTGTGGTGGTTGTTACTTATAAAGGAAATGCCTTCCCTGTTTACTGGGATTTTACGTCTTGGTGCTAGTCGCCAGCCCCTAGCCTATGGAAGGCGGGCTTGGGGTAGTCACGGCACGGATCCCGAGGGCGGGTCGTGACAAATTGGTATCAGAGGAGTTCGGTTCTACCGCGAACTCTGATCTTTTCTATGTGAAGCAATAATGTTTGGCGTATTGAGTATGGTTATCAGTCCAGGGAGTCCAGTGTTGGTGCGGCGGCCGACGTATCCGTACACCAGGACCCTGACTTCTGATTTCCGACTTAATGCACGAAAACATTGATTGCGTGTGTGTTTCAAAGTTTTCTTTGTGATTACTTATATCAGCTCACCAGGTATACTGTTTGACCGTGGCGCACCTGTCTCCTTTCAGGATGGCCCCACGACGGCAGCCAGCTAGGGTTCCAAGAGTCGAGCGTGACGACAGCCCACCGAGCGACGAGGCCTCGGTGCAGGGCCCTTTTCCTGTAGTGGCACCGGCGGTAGCTTTACCCGCCGATCCCGCGATGCTTCCAGCAGCAGCCGCTGACGATGCACGTCACCTCAGCGCACTGCATGAGTTTCAGCGCCAGCGACCGCCCAGGTTTCGCGGGGAGACGGATCCCCATGCAGCAGAGGATTGGCTGGAGGCAGTGGTTCGAGTGTTTAGGCTAGTGAGGACACCAGGAGACCTCATGGTGATCCTCGCTGCGAGCCTACTACACGCAGCAGCAGGACGATGGTGGAGCTTGATGCTCCAGGTACACGATGAGGCATCTCTACTTTGGACGGACTTTGAGAACATCTTCCGCTCGGAGTTCGTCCCAGCCACCCTTCGTGCGGTGCGTATCCAGGAGCTTCTACAGCCGCGGCAGGGCAGCATGACGGTCGCTCAGTACGCGGCGAGGTTCACCGACCTTTCTCGGTACACGACAGACATGGTACGGGACCCCTTCTTCCGGGCCCGGACCTTCGAGCAGGGTTTGAGACACGAGATCACGGAATCGCTGATCTCCCTCAGCATACCAACTCAGACAGGAGTACTAGAGCGGGCCCTTCTGATCGAGAGCTTCCTTGCTGAGTCTACACCAGCACAGAGACCCACCGCAGGGCGGCACATAGCGGAGTCTTCGGTAGCAGGTAGCCGACAGATGACTCAGGGTTCCAGGAAGACCAAACCTACCAGTGGCCGACTGCCCGACTCAGGCTCAGTTGTGCGGGGAAGCCGGGGTGGAGTCAGAGCCAGGCGTGCCGAGAGTGGGCATTGTTACTCCTGTGGCGGGATTGGTCACATGGCTCGTGACTGTCCGACCCGCCATGCTGATGATCAGCAGTTAAGTGAAGAACCTCCCAGGCAGAGGTAGAGGTTCGAACGTGGCGGTCCGCAGGGAGGAGGCGGAGGAGGCAGAGGAGCTGGACGAGCAGCTGGTGGTGGGCGACGCTTTGAGGCTCTTCCACCACCACCACCAGGAGGTCCACCCCGACCGCAGGGGAGAGCTCAGCTTCAGGCAGCTGAGGCCTTCGATCATGGAGCTCTGGGAGCCGATGGACAGGAGCAGAACTAGTGGATAACAACCTTTGTACTTCTGGTTCCTTGTTGCTTTTGTGTAGCGTCTTGTATTATGAGCTGCAATAATAAAAGACGCATACCTTTGTGATATTTTCGTTCCTGTCCTCTTTCGTGATGTAACTAAGAGGTTCCAGTTTTGGCTGTTGACTTGACCCTCAATTGTGTGACATCTACTGGAGGAGACCCAGTTACCACACACTGATGCCGACAGTGTGACTCAACCCTTGGAGGCGAGGGTAAAGGTTGAATCTCTTAGTAGTAGCGTCGAGGCCTTACGACGTCATCCTTGGTATGGATTAGTATCATCCATGTTATGATTGACTGTTTTAGGAAAAGAATGTGGTTCATCCAGGGGATGAGACCAGATTTCTCTTTTCGGCAAAGAAGAAATCTTGCAGCTCTTGTGGGACCTGTGATGGTCCATGCCACGATAGAGAAGGTCCAGGTCATCCAGGAGCGGATGAGGACAGCTCAGAGCCGGCAGAAGTCATACGCTGACAGGAGGCGGAGGCCACTGGAGTTCGAGGATGGCGACCACGTCTTCTTGCGGGTCTCACCTCGACGTGGTATTCAGAGATTTGGCCGAGGCGGCAAGATATCTCCGCGCTTCATCAGACCCTTCCAGGTCCTCAGCAAGGTTGGTGAGGTGGCTTATCGCCTGGCTCTACCACCTTAGTTGCACCGGGTGCACGACGTCTTCCACGTATTCCAGCTGAGGAGATACGTGCACGACCTGACACACATCATTGACCATGAGGAGCTTGATGTTGACGATGGGGCGACTTCTACGGAGGTCCCGGTGGAGATAGAGGATCGACAGGAGCGGGTCCTTCATGGGCGATCGATTCCTCTCGTGCACATCAGATGGAAACACGAGAATCTCCAGGAGAGCACATGGGAGCGGGAGGCTCAGATGCGTGCTCAGTACCCTCTTTTGTTTCCCTAGTTTTTGATGTAGTTTTACGGGGACGTAAAGCCCTGAGGTGGGAGTAATGTAAAGACCCGTAAAATTCAAGGGAAATTTTTTCTTAATTTTCTTTAGAATTTTACAAGAGCGCGGTTTCAGACGGCACCTGATTCCGAGGCCCGGAGTGCCCGGAATTAATTTCTGAAGTTTGGCTCGGGTACGTTCAGTGAACGAACGAGCGGGTTTTACTAACTTTTGATCCGGTGCTCGGAATTGAAATCCGAGGGCACCGATGAACTCGCAGCGCCGATATTCGCTTAAAGAGACCTTTTCGGGAGTTGCGTTTGTTGCGACTTGAAAGTTAAGTTTTGGGGTTTTCAGTTGAGTTAAATAAAATTTGTGTAAGACAAATTTTATTTTTAGTTTGTTAAAATCCTACCAAAGGGGGGTTGGAAGTGGGACCCACACCCACTTAACCTCCCTTGGGGGGGATTAAGTGTGGTGGGGCCCACACGAACCCCTAGACTTTTCAAGTTCCCTTAACCCCCTCTTTATTGTCTTAAGTTACTCTTAATTAATTTTGGGAGTAAAGCCTTTTTGAATTTCAAACTTTTGAAATTCTATTGAGTTTTGTAATAATAAAATAAGAAGTTATCTTATTTTATTATGGGTTGTTTGTTTGTCTCCTTGAGAGCTTTTTGAGAGCTTCCTCTTCATCTTCAAGCTCTGACGAAGAACGAAGAACGCTCAAACTCCGACGAAGAACGACGCCTCTCTTCTTCGTCCTCGGTGTCAACAAGAGGGAACGCCGCTTCCTCTTCGGACCTTCTTCGTCGGCATACGAAGATCCGCCAACGACGTGTCTCTTCAGGCATATCTCTTTGTCAACGGATTTGACGAACGACGACCGCGACGCCCGACCTCCGCGACGCCGTCTTTCGCGGAACGTAGACGAATCTTCGAATCTTAAACCCGAGGTAGGGGTTGTCGAATTCTTTTGGGTTTCCTTATTTTATTCTTGATCGTGATTTTTAGCAAGACTAACGTGAGGCTTGATTTATTTTAAGTTGCGTTATTATTTTAACGTGAGGGGGGGGGGGCGGACCGCACGAACACGGCCGAACCCTCCTCCATCGTTCATTTTGTTTATTCATGCGGGTGGAAGCAAGTGGCGTGGTGCCGTCGCACCACGCGGATGATCGTGCAAATATTTTACGCGGCGCCGTCGCGCTACGTCGAGGAAAAATCATCACGAACGCGACGCCGTCGCGCCGCGTTGAAAAGAATCATGGCACGGCGAAAGGGGCGCGGTGCCGTCGCACCGCGCCGGACGACGAACATCGCGGCCGGTTCCGGGCCGCGGCGGGACGAGGAGACCGCGGCCGGATCCGGGCCGCGGCGGGATGTGAAGACCGGCGGTCGGGCCGCCGGCGTCGGAAGTCGAAGGCGGGACCGGAATTTCCGGTCCCGTTGGTAAAAACCGGCCGGCCAGCTGGCCGGCCGGATGACAGAAAACCGGGGGAATAAATCCCCCGGCCGGTTCAACAAAACCCCCCTCTTAATGAGGGGGGGGGGGGGTTCTTGAAGGAAGGGGGCAGCCGGCCCCCTCGATTCCGCACCAGCAGGCCCCCCACGTGGGGGGGGGGGGTTTAAAAGAAACCGGCGCGGCACAAAGGCCGCGCCGCCCCTCAAAACGCGGGGGTTTGTCACCCCGCGTGCCACCCTCGTGCGGCGCCAGGCGCCGGCCGCTGCGGCCCGCCGCCGCGCCGCCCCGGGGGGGGGGGGGGGGGTCGGGCCGGGTCGGCCCGGACCCGGACCCCCCCGTTTCGAACCAGATTTGGTTTTTGGCTCATAACATGAGCCTCGGACCTCCGAATGACGAACCGTCTGCGGCAACGCGATCCTTGGATCGAGACGGTCGTTTCGGTATATCGCACTCAAGGTTTCGGTTTACTTTGAGTTCGGCCGGGTTGGTTCGTTCACGAAACCAACCGGGCCTTCGGAGCGGAAACGCCCATATCTTGAGCTACGAACGTCCGATTGACGCGCCGTCAGTCGCGTTGTGTTCCTCTTAGTGAGACGGATCTTTTGGTGTACTCCGCCCGAGGTTTGGACGTAGGTGGAGTACGGCCGGGTTGGTTCGTTCACGAAACCAACCGGGCCTTCGGAGCGGAAACACTCATATCTTGAGTTCCGGACGTCCGATTGACGTGCCGTCGACTTTGATGGAATCCTCTAAGTGAGACGGATCTTTTGGCATACTCCGCCCGAGGTTTGGACGCAGGTGGAGTACGGTCGGGTTGGTTTTGCCTTAAAAACCAACCGGGCCCCGGAGACGGAAATGCCAATAACTCTCAGACCGGGCGTCCGATCGACGCGCCGTCTGTTGCGTTGAGTTCCTGTTGACGATACGGAACTTTTGGATACATCAACTCTGGTCTTCGTGATAGTTGATGTATCAGCCTCTCGGCTCGTGGAGCGGACCCTCCGAACGAGCTTGATATGTGCGGGAACCCTAGTGCTGGCTGTGACTGTTCTACTGCTACGACTGCTACTGTGACTGCGACGACGACAGTACAGAGATCCTGTGTGGATTCGACGACGACGACTACAACACTCAGAGATCCTACGTGGAACAGTGATACCGAACCTGTGTGAGCTGAATCTTCTGTTTACCTAGGGCGGTGGAGCGCTTGGGTATAGCAGCGGACCCGTGGTACTTGACAGTGGTGGTGCGCTTGGATGCAGCAGCAGACCCTTGGCGGTGGAGCGCTTGGTTGTAGCGGCGGACCCGCGATACTCTACGGAGCATGTGCGCTTGGTTGTAGCGACAGACCCGCGACGGTGGAGACGTGCGTGCGGAGTACGGAGACCGTGTATATGACTGAGACCTGACGACTGCTTGACCGACTCGACTTGGAGTGAGTCGACTAGCCCAGTGGACGGAGCGCCCAGTAGTTGGCAGCAGACCCACGGCGGACGGAGCGCCTGGTAGTTGGCAGCAAACCCGCGGTACTCGACAGGAGGATTACCTCAGTAGGCTATTTGGGTGAGCGCCCGGTATTTGGCGACAGACCCTCAGCGGACGGAGCGCCCGGTAGTTGGCCGCAAACCCGCAGTACTCGACAGGAGGAGTACCTCAGCAGTCATAGGTTAGTGAGCAGTACCTCGGAGTCGTGACACGACTACTGCACACTTCAGAGACGGGGCTCTTCAGCAGCTACGGTTTCGATAATGAAAATCCTGGTTTGAGCTGAGTCAATGATCTTTGTGTTTCCTCATGATTGAGATGGGTCACTTGATAACTTAGGTATATGTATGGGCATATACCTAGGTAATGGTTATCCGTTGATTTCATAAACTTGTTTACTCTTCTTTGTGGATTGGGTTGTTCTTGGGCTCGGTGTTGGAGCCGAACGGAAATTGATGACTTAGGTATATGTATTGGCATATACCTAAGCAGTGTCAGTTGTTACTTCGTGATTGTTACTTTTCTTCGTGGTTTATCCTTTGTGGATTTGAGAGTCCTTCAGGGGTCTCGGGGTCCCTACTGAGTAGCTTATACTCACCCCTGCACGGGCTTTGCCCGCACTACGTTGCGTTGGTTGCAGACGACGGACAGCGTTGACCTTAGCTGAGGCTTGCAGAGCAGAATGGTACCCGGAGGTGGACCACTGGGCGGGACGTGCACGGAGCGGACGGCGGGACCCGTGGAGCAGAGGAGCTATCTGTACTCACCCTTCAGGTGGGATTTCCAGTGGACAGCTCGGAGTAGCGGCTTTACTTTTCAGTTGCTGTTTTTCCCTTTTCGAGTTGTACTTTACTTTCAGTTTGGGTTTGTATTCTGGCCCATTTACCTTTCTGCACTTGTAGTTACTTTCCGCTTGATGACTCTGTGGTGGTTGTTACTTATAAAGGCAATGCCTTCCCTGTTTACTGGGATTTTACGCCTTGGTGCTAGTCGCCAGCCCCTGGCCTATGGAAGGCGGGCTTGGGGTAGTCACGGCACGGATCCCGAGGGCGGGTCATGACACAATAGATATAATATAAAATTCAGGTGGTGTTCCAAGGAAGAGATGATTCTAATATGAATTGAAACATAACTCTTTATTGGTTTTTATTGATAAAAGAAGAATAGACTATTTTTCATCTATATGATCATTATTATAAATGTATACAGTGTTTATTATACCATTATATAGGGATTATATTTATGTCAATAATTATTTATTTAACATTTTTGAATACTCAATAAAAAAATTTTGTATAATTCCCCAGCCTAAAAAATAACATAATATTTAGTTTATTAAACAATTCATATTGATTATCTTTTTAGGATTAGATCATTAGAGAATTAATCCATTACTATTAGATAAGAAAACCATTGAAATAAAAATTACACACTTCCTATAGTATCAATTTCATTCATAACTGAAGAAAATTTAAAATGAATCATTATTTCTTTTCATGTTTAAGCATCATAACTTTTCCATGATTCCATTCTTAACTTTATTCTCCCAAAAATTCTATGAAAAACATTTAAAAACTGTATATGAAAACAAAGAACTATTTATGTGACATAATGAGAAAGAGAAATATAAATCGGGTTAAAACATCGTAACCCATTAAATTTTCATTGATAGAATTAAACAAAAAAATTTCACATGAATAAAAAGCATACTATTTTTTCCATGAAAAAAATTAAAACCAAAATCATGAAATTAAAACTCAAATAGGTGACTTAAAGATTAATATATATAAATACATTTTAAATACCTTTTCAATTGGATTAACCATATGGCCTACTTTATATATTATCATTACCCAATTAATTAGAGATCTATAATGGGATGACCCTTTGTATAAGATGTGTTGGGCATTCCTATGATCTATAATGGGGCTCATCCCATTGTATAAGTTATTACGGGATCACCCATTAGCTATAATGGTTATTAACCCTTTGTATAATCTATTTCAGGCTCACATATGAGCTATAATAGGGCTTATACATTTATATTAGCTGTATCGGGATCAACTCATTTATATGACGCTCAAAAACCATTTCATTAAGAAAACACAATCATCACAAAACCCATTTGAAAAACTTTTCTAATACCGTTTGGATAAAAAATTTGTATAAAAAATTTGTTTTCATTTATGATCCTATTATCAATACCCAGGTACCCAAAAAAGTGAAATATGATATTTATTTTCCTTCTAAATAACATTAAGGCTTATAGAGGAAGCCAAATATCAAATAACAGTTAGGATGGAAGAGAAGTTGTAGTCTCTTTATAAAAAACATTTCCTTTAAATTTTTATAATGAAATTAGAATGCTTCATATAAAAATATTAATTTGAAAAAAAATTGAATTCAATTAAATATAGATAGAAAAATTCATATATAATCATTTTATATCCATTTTTATTAATATGTAAATTAATATAAAGAAGAAAAATATTTGATAACTAAATATTTAAATGTTCAAGGTGTCCCATACCACATTGAACATATAAATCATAACCCCAATGAATTAACACATTTTAAAAAATGTTAAATAAAATTATTATTTATAAAATATGGATAAAAACTATTGCAGTCACGGTATATACATATTATAAAATAATAAAGGTGCATATTACAAATTAATTCCTCAAATAAAGGAGATTGAGATGAAGTCCCATACGTTCAGTATGACTGGACATGTACAATGATAATATTATTGAATAATAAAATAATGTCAATTTATACATAATTTAAATCAATTTTAATTTTTATTAGTCTTTTTATATAACTTATTATACTGTTATGACAATTACATAATTATTTAATTTAATATGAGAAGTGTTGTTGATAGTAAGTACATGAGTTGAAAAAGACCTTGGTATAATTTCAATAGTTAATGTGGTCATACATCCATCATCTCAATAATAATAATAATGAAATAACGATAATTTTATTCATCCATTATACTTTTAAATAAAACCATTAATTATGGTAATTACAAATAAACAACTTTCTAACTAGGGAGAAGGTAGGTCATACGTATGAATGAGTAACATTTCCATTTTTTATTGATCATTATGGAAATAAAGTAATTATCATTTCATATAAATATTCATAGAATAATATTATTAAAATCATATTAATAATTTTAATATACTTATATATATCATAAATGTGATGCGGTTAATAAAAACAATTGACGTCACTACGTGGAGAGGATAGTTCACACGTACGCACGAAATGCATTATGATTTTTATGTGCATGAAAAGTAAATTTTTTTTATAGATTACTCACTTATAAAAAATATGTCCTCAAAATAATATTTACACATTAATATCATTATTATGTCATGTCTTGAGAGACGTTAGTGAAAATAGAACTATATCGGTTCGCGATGTGGTAGTCCACCATACACAAAAAAATGAAATGTTCATTTCCCATTTGAGAAAATTGGAGATGAATTTTGGTGATGATATTATCATGATAAAATCTAAGTATAGTGATGATAATGGAGTTATGATTTCATCTTGGAAGAAGAAAGTATGATAGAAGTTGAAGATACAATAAAATAGAAATACTTAAAGAAAACGATACCTTTTATTCAGTTGATCACCATCGAAGCACATCTTAACACCTATAAGATGGGTGTTATTCCAAAAATATGGTCTCAAGAATCTGAGAAAGGATTATATGATGGTTTTTGGGGAGTTATTTTCTAGACCAAAATGGTTTGGATTTTTGATTAATAGAGAGGAATGAGTTCCTTTTAATAATTGATTGGAAGGGCACCCTAAGAATTATTAAAAGTTTTAAATTAATATAAATTCCATTGAGATTAAAAATGGGTCCAAACATATTTATGTACAATATAGAATTATAATAGATTTAATTATAATCATAGCATTAAAATTATACCATTTTTATTTTTTTAATCATAATATTTTTGTTTTAACCATTTTTAAATCATACAATGTTATCAAGTAATTGACACATAGAGGGTTAAAATAATTAAAAAATCATAACAAACGTTCAATTAAAGAATAATTAATGTTATTTATAGATTTAAATAAACGGTTTTTCCAAACATTTTATTTTTGATAAATTTTATATCATTTAATTAAAAATATTATTTTTTAAATTATGAATTATGTCATTTTTGAACCTATTCATCACATGACTTTTTAAAAATTTCATAACCAATACATTACATAAAAAACTACATTTAATTAATCCTTAAAATTGATATTAATCTCTTAGATTGGTGTATTACAATAAATATTTCATATAATAATCATTTTATGATTATTAATATATTTTATTTGATTCTCTGTTTAAAAAATATATTACTTCATTATCTTTGGGTTATAATTAATTTTAATTATATAATTACTAAAAATTATGACTAAATTTCTATGATTTAGGTAATATTTATTTCATCTTATATTCTAATGATATTATAATATATCCAATACATAATCCAATATAAATATAGTTTTAGTAAGACGATACATATTTATGACATATTTTCCTTTACTTTAAATTAAATGTTATAATTTTCATAATCGCACCCATGTGGCATAATAAGGTCAATATTTCCACCCAAGGTTTTTAATGGTCGATAATAACCCATAAAATATGATTTGTACTAGTTTTAGGGATATTTTATAATATTATAATATTTACTTTACCATTTATTATTCTATTTACCTTTAACCATGATAAATAAAATATTAATGTTACAATGAAAAAAAATATTTTGATCCGATTGGACCAAATTATTAATAATTAGTATAACAATGTATTTATGTTCTTGAAAATTACATTAAAATATGTGGTTTAATAAGGTCTAACAGTAATCATGTTGACAGATTTGGAAAATGGGTTTTTTAAATAAAACATTCAAAAGTTCACATTGTTTTTTCATTTAATTGTTTTTGAAAAATCATCCAATGAACTGAATTGTATGAACATATAAAAACTTCATATAATTATTTATTAAAAACATGTTAGAGGATAATAAAATTATATAAATAAATTAGACAAAAAATAAATTTTGAATTAAAATGTATTATTTTTAACTATCCAATAAAATGTGAGAGTTATCAGAAAAATACCAAAAATTTATACAAAAAATTTTTTCGTCCTTGTTGAAAATAATAAGATCATGTTTTCAAATAGGATATATTAATGTGACAAAAAACTATATTTAAAAATGGTTCCCCATCATAAGGGTGTAAAACTACCTTTTAAAATTTTTAGAATATTTTATGCTTAAAATTGGACATATCATCATTTTAAGACTCTAATATTTATTGGAAGAAATAATAAATATCAAATAAATATGTAAAACAATAATATAGTTTGTTATTATCATTTCCTCAAATGTAACGTCTATGAGAAAACTACTATGTAAAATAATAATATTATAATATATTATTTCCTTTTCAGTATAACACATTCTTGTGTGCAACGCAAGATTTAGGAAAACCCCATTGTTGTGTGTCGGCCATGCTATCAAACAAAGTTACCCTTTACGCGAATATTATTATATAAATTATGATCTTAATAAATATGAAGATATCTTATTCAATAATTTCCTGGGATGTTACATTTTTTTGATGTTCTATTATCAACCCATATGCGTCAAGAAATTAGAACATGAATTTATATACATTCAAAATATGATTTTTCCACTGATTTGATTGTGATAACCTTTTTCTTAAATTGGATATAAAAACTTTACACCTAATAAGGGAATAAATTCTACAACAATAGTGACTACACTATTTTAACTAAATTATAGAACATCTAATAATTATAATATAATAAAAATATTCTATGACATTTCTTAACCATAAAGATTTACATTACATGTGTTCAGGATTTAAAGATAATTCATTATAGAAACAGTTATTAAAACATGTAATAAACTATCAGTTATAAATATTTATTATCCTTCAATTAGTATTTAATGGAATCAAATTATAAATAATTAATTTATGATTGCTAATATTTATCACAACATTTAATATATTTTAAAAAATATAAATGAGAACCTATAACCAAGTTGTGATGAACAATTATAAAACATTTCTTATGGATTTTCAATCACATTTAATGTTTTATATGTGAAGACATTTCGGATGACCAATTCAATCCACTTTAAATTGGTATTCAATATATAAATCAATGGATAATTGAACAATATATCACAAAGCAATAATAACATATCGATTTAGTTTTTTTTGCAACAAAATATTTCAATACATTCATATATAATTCAATAGGATACATCAATATTAAACACAGTGGGATAAAACTTCAAACTTCCTATACTATATTAACTATCATGTGAACTTTGATATTAAAAAATAATGGTTTCAAGAACATATTTAAATCATATAAAGTGATTAAAATAAAAAATTTCAGTATTAGAAACATTTATAGGTCAATAAAATTTTTGGATACTAGTTTATAAAAGGTACATAGAATTGTAGTTTTGTACTGAATAATATTTTTTTTGGAAAAGATTGAAAAATATTAAAATGGGAAAATATATTAAATTAAAATATGAAAACCATGTGATTTTAATCCTTTTATGTTTTATTCATTCATTGATAAAATATAATTTTTTTAAATTTTAACACAAGGACCATTATTCCGTTTAAAAAGATAAAAAATAAATTATGTCTTTAATAAAAGTATGTGGACTTCTAGAGGATGAAAAAATTATTTCCCCTCATTCAATTGCATTGATGCATTATTGATTCCATTTTCAATGATGTATAGCATAAACATGAAACAATATTTCATCTTCAATTTTTTATTTATTAGTTTACCAATTACATGATCAAATAAAAGTTTCTAGATATACATGGAATCTATAAAATTCTTAATTATAGAGACGTCGAAATGTGAAGATTGAAATAAATTAGTAACATTTTTTCGAAACCCTCATGGGAAAATTTTTCTAAAATTTTGATAACATCATTCACTTTATTAAGTAGTAAGTCATAATTTAATGAAAAGGTTACTAACATTTTATTTAATTCACATAAAATATTTTCACCCATATTAGATATCAATGCCCATGAGGTCAAATCGTTATTGTGAAAGGTATAAAGTCTACATAAAATGTTTATACCTAAGTGATCATATACCTTATTGATATGAATGACACCCTAACATTACTTTGATAGTATACTTATCTAGTCACAATATCTAGGAAGTAATTTTATTATATCAAAGAATAAGGATATAATAAAATTATTGTTATGAGAATAATAAACTATAACACATATATCTAATGAAATTTTAAAATCATCAATAATTTGATGCAAATATATTAAAATATCTTTACTATGAAATATTTGTCCCAAAAAAAACTAGTAACAACAAAATTTACATGTTAGTCTGGCATTACCACTTTTGAAATTTTTATTTTACTATTATAACAAGAACGATTCTATGAGTGATATTTTATAAAATATATGGATTTATGGATTACTTAGATGAAAAAATAAAAAAATTTCTAGACCAGTTACAAAATTAAGGATACCCATAATAAAAATAATTAACATTTTTCAATAGGGGTATATCTGTAGGTATGAGTTCAGTTTATGTTGGTAAATAATTATTCCTTAAAAAATGTACTATAACTATAGAATTAGTATACCCTCAGTATCTAAATGTTATTTTAAACAATAAAATAGTTTTGCTACAATTATAATAATACCAGCATATAATTTATATATAGGAAAAAATTATTAGAAATGGATTTAAATGAATTATTAATGTATTGATAACATCATTAAAAAAGTTATATGACTATTTTTAATATTTTTATTAAAACTGTCTTATATTTTTTAAAAATATTTTTATTAAATATAATTATTTACTTATCATTATATGAAAAACAAATAATTATGTTTTCCCGCAAATTGATTTTTAGTAAATTGTATATTGTTTTTTATAACATTAATTTGAAAAATATATTTTTTTATGGATTTGTGTAAAGATATATAATAAAACCATTATAAATATTATTTGTAAAATAAACATGAAAAAACAAATCAAAACTAAGTCACATAAATTTAGGAACCATGACCAATTTTCTCAAAAAAAAATTAATTTTTTTTTTATGTTTCATCAATTTAAAAAATTTATCATCCCTCAATTTTAAAAAAAGTAATGACATGAAACCTCCATTGAATTTTGTTCCTACATGAAAATAAAACATCCCTCTAATAGAAGTAGATTTATCATTGATATAATTTGAGGATTATTTGGTATAATATTGTGCACATTATGATAAAAAACCACACTGGAATGTTAACTACACATGATTATTCTCATACTATACGATATATCTATGGTCTTCCAACATCCGTAAAAACATGTTAGTAAAAATTAATGTTCAAATATATTTAATATAATTTATTCAACAACATAAAAAATCATGTAGAATATCAATTTGGAAAATATAAAAAAAATGTCAACAATCCATTTAAAAACCATCATTAAATAATAATATCAATATGTGATTCCTAATTTAAAATGATCATTTTATGGAGAGTCAAATAAGATTAATTTTTTACCTTTATCATTAGGTGAAATAATAAACAAATGGATTGCAAAGGTTGATGAGGAGAAATTCATAGACAAATTCTGAGTGAATGTTACCGGACTGATGACTTTTTAGAATTATCCAATCATAATTTTATCTAGAAAAAAATAGCATGTGTATTTAAAACAATATAAAAAATATTAAAAAACTATATAGGATAGGGTGTAAAATATTTCCAATATGTTGGAAGTGAAAGTTGGTAGAAATTAATAGTTGAACATACATGGGTATTAAACAATCCAAAACATTCATGTATCCTATAATTACAAATCTATAAATATCTATTTGGTACATTCATAAAACAAAAAATAATCAAAAATAATATTTTTATATACTTCATGACATTATATTTATATGATTTAAAATTTGTTAAAATCTCATACCTATAAGAGTGAAAAAACTCTAACACCAATAGAGACATACATCATCATCATCTTAAAAACTATTAATTGTGATCTATGAATCATATTAGATTGTTTGATATGAAATACCCTGGATTCATATGTTGAGGTGTAAAAATGTTTCCTGGGAATAAATGTAAAATAAATATAAAGATATCAAGTATCAAATTCTGTAAACTAGTAACAATATTTTTAATTGCGAATAATACCAAACTAAATTTTTAAAAATCTATTTTATGTAATGATAACCGTTGATATTTTTCATATTCATTCATAGATTTTATTACAGGACCATTTAAAATTGTTTAAATATAGATGGGATATTATTGAGGAGAATAATTTTCCAGAATAGGTCGATTAAAAAAAGGATGTTAATATTGTTATTTATTTATATAAAATGAATTATAGAGTGTTTCAAAATTTTAATATAAAATGAAAAATAATAATTAAATGAAAAATATTAAAGTAATCAATCCAAAATTAAGGGATATGTATTTAATGAAATAGAGTATATCAATATAAAACAATGAATTTTTAAATATTTTTTAATAGTGTCACAATGAAAATCAATTGTTAAGATAAAAAACATATCCACAACTATTACAGAGTGATATATCAATTATAAAACTATCATCCTACAATTTTCTACATCAATAGTTACTAAATAATATTTCTATATACAAATATCCACACCCGATAGAGAATATATATTTCAACATATATGGATTTGAATGTGCAGAAATGGATATGGTAATAATGAATTTTAAAAACATACAAATTTATAGAAGAAATATAGAACCTAATTAAATTTTGATCATTAAAAAGAAATAATTTTTTTTCCACCATGAATCCTTATAGTGTAATGTTATTAAAATGAACAATATAATAAAAAACAAAGACAATGCATCCAAAACAAAATTACCATTGGATATAACCAACTAATTTTTATTTGAAAATCTAACTCTTTTGATCCATATGAAAAATTGGATAAATCATGCACACAAATATGAAATTCATCCTTTAATAAAACCATAATAGTTTTTTTGTTTCAACATTATATTTTATAAAATCATATAGTACAACTTTGATAAGTTGATTGAATTATCATAAAAAGGGAATCCCCTTATCATACTAGTAACTATTGTGTTTGGACTAGCAATACCAAATTTCATGGAATGAAATAGTATGGTTGATATCACAGAAATATTTATCTAGATAATATTATCCTTAAAATCATATAAATAGATTTCAATTCTAAATGTACCCATAATCACAATTTATGTTTCTCTAGTTTTATTCCCAAAAAACATGAAAATAATATCGTTCATCCAAATACATTCCACTGGTTATGAATCACTTTATAATTTTTTAGACAACAGAATTGATAACTTATGTTAAATAGGTATATATAGAATTAATGAATGAAACATGGATCATAAGGTTCTAATTTTTATTGTGATGAATAGAACCATTAATTTTTGGCGAAAACATTCATAAATTTTTATTCTAGCTTAGAACCATGAACCATTCTTTTAGTATGGTTGTTTTGTTTTAGGTAAGAAGGAATTATAGGTACATATATAGATATGATACCAAATTAATGACATGAATTAGATTCATGATGAATTAATGATGTCATTTTAATTAATAACATTAAATAGTGGGTCTGTACCCCGTTCACCACTAGCCTCGGGTTTTCCAAGGTTATAAAATCATGATACTGACAAGATATGAAAATAATTCACATCATGAATATATCATGGATTCTTTTTATATGGGGAAGTAAAATTCTTTTATTCATATTCTCTTCCTAACATTTTCGCTCTTCCCTGCATTCTCCCCTTTGTCCTCAACCATGAAATTGAGAAAATCATCAAATGTACTCCAATTGAACCACCATTCATTAAGTATGAAGAACATCAGTAATATATTAGATATACTTACATACTTCATCTATTTATCTTAGAATATTCCATTATATTTTTTTGCGAGAAAAATATTCCATTTTTTAGTGTATTTATATATTCGTCAACTTTATTTCGATTCAAACCATACAAAGGTCTAATTGTAACACCCCAGGTAAATAAGGAATATGAAATTTTCATATTTATCCATGTTTGTTAGTAAAATATTAATATGACATTAAAGGGGACGCTATGCTCGATGGCGTACCCAACACGCAACAACGAGTTTCTTGGGAATCTTACGTTGCACTCTAATAATAAAATAATATTATTTTAAATGGTAGTTAACATGTAGCCATTGTAATGGAGGGAATGGATATAAATAACTAAAATATGATTATATATGTTCTTAAATATTTTTACATTTATACAATAAAAGATAAAGGCTTAAAATACGGAAAGAATTCAATTTTAGGCGTATATGCCCTAGTTTTCACTAAATGTTCACTTATCACCTTTTGATGGAGAACCATCCTTAAATATAGTTTTGTTCACTCTTAAACATTATTTTGGACCAAATAAAACTCTTATTAAGAATCGGGACATCAAAATTTACTTTGTGTTAATTTTTGGTATCTTTCCGATAAAGTTCATTTTTTTAATGAATAGTGTAAAATGTTGTATTTTAATTCAAAACCACTTTTTAATCTAATTTATTTATATGATTAGATTATATTTTGAATTTGTTTTAAAGTGAAATTTGAAAATATTTTTACCATTATATCCAATAGTGGTCGTTGGAATCAATTTCACTTTGAAATCAGACTTAAACTAGTGTCAATCTTTTGATACTTATTGTTTCATAAAACACGCTATTTGTCATGACAGCGGGAATTAATTATTAAATTAATTAATGTGACTTATATGTTTTGAATTTTGTAAAACAGACTTCATTTTTTAATTCAGAATATCAAATATAGATTAGGATGAATTTTTGGGATTTTTCTGAAAAACTTCAATTTTTGATGAATAGTGAAACCACTAAGTGGTACTTATAAAAACTGATTTTCCGTTTAAATGAAATTTTGCCATCATTGTGTTTTGAATTTCAAAAATCCGACATACATGGTTGTCATTAAGAAGTAAAATGTGGTTCAATGAGATTAAAATAATTTTTTTGGTGAATAGTAACTTATTATGTTTTTAATCGCGATTAGTGGTAATTAGTGTAGTTTAAGGTAAAAATAATGCTTTAATAAAATGAGATGAGCTTGACACATGTCTTACCCTCATTGGTTGTATCATGGCCGACCAAGACAAGCCATGGGTCAACTTGGGGACCCCATGGATCCACTTTGGTTGGGAAATGACATAAATAACATTTTATTTAATGTAAAAGTAAAATTCACACAAACATGATATGTTTTACTAAAACAATTTTTAAGTGGGGTTATACAAGTCATATTTTTTATTATAAATATTCATTGGAAATCTAAAAATATTTACTACATCATAGTATTTTTTTTTATAATTTTTAGACATTAAATAAATTAAATTATTTATGACATAATAATGATGCAGCGATGACATCATTATTTGACGATTTAAATAAAATGGAAAGATAATGTAAAATCTATGAACTACTCATGTCCAAAACTTATTGGATGAGTGGATTTCGAAGCCTTATCACCTTATACACGAATTATATCAATGTGGGAACTTTTTGAAACCGAAACACATTTTCAAATAAAGTAATATTTCTTTACTTTCCAAAAGTGCCCCTCCTCTCCTCTTATAAAAGGCCCCCACATCTACCTCATTTAACACACTCCTCAAGCCTTTGGCTCGGCAAACCCCTTCCCATTTACTCTCTCCACATCCCTCTCCTCATCCTAGAGGATTCCCTTTGGGCAGAATCCTTTCAAAGGAAACCTTTAGTCTCAAATCAAAAGGAGTTACACTTTTAAAGGTAATTCACTCTCTCATGTTCATATGTTTTATTTTGCTTCTCCAACCCCCTAAAATATTTTTATTTAATTCTTTTGTAACAACACCAGTATCTTAAATATACTAGGATGTTGTTATAAGATTTATTCGAGCTACACTCTCACACAACAACATCAAATGGTTAAAGAACATACAGTTTCCGTGGATGGTGAAATTCTGCCTACCGAAACGATGATTGTTCAATACTCATTTAACACCTTCAAAGGTGGCCATTATGATGTCACTATTTTTATATATGATATATAATATGTTTATGTTTTATTTATGCTCCTGTATTTTTCATTTTTGTCTTACCTTTATGGCTTCCATTATGGGTATACGTGATATCTTCATTTAAGGAAGTGCGGACTACCGCCCCCTCAAAGTGATTTGATTCGTTAAATACCATATGTGGGATGTATAAAGGATGGAAATATGATATTATATATGATATTATACTGGAATTATAATATACCTTTATATCATTATTATTCCATTCTATAAAATACGAAATAGAAATGAAAGTAGCGTTCATGCGTACGTGCGGCTTACCGTCTCCACGAACGGTGCATTTCATTTCTTACCTCTAAACGATTATGTAATGTTATAAATGCATGCTTGTACTGGATATATATTAAATATATGATATCTACATAATGAATACAATTCTGGATATAAGAAACATTTGGCCACACGAACAACATGTAATTGTAAGAAGTCCACTTTCGACTTAAGAACCAAATATCGGCAAAACAAATATTATTAACTTAAATGATTACATAATGTTTATGACATGGTAATAAGTGGTATAAAAGTAATAATGAACTTGAAAAAGGTTATTAAGGAATTATAAATTAACTAAAGTTTATTATTCAGGAGATTAAAGAACGATCGAGTCAAGTCGGACCCGAGGTAAGGGATCCTACAACTCTCTTTCTTTTTAAGTACACTCTTTTATGTCATTTATTTTAAGCTCTTCTTTCTTATGATTGGGATGTTATTTTATATTACATTTACTGTAATTTTTATGTTCATGTGATGAGAGACCCTATTCTCTCTCATCAATCCATTGTGAATGTTTTGAGTGGCGTCGTTAGGCTGCCGAACTTTCGTAAGAGATCTAACCTCTCTCTTTCTTTTTAAGTACTCTCCTTTATGTCACTTCTTTTAAACTCATCCTTGCAATGTTGGGGGATTTTATTTTATATTACACTTTCTGTAAATTCTATTTTAATATTATGGGATACTCTATTTGATCTCATCAATCCATATTCGGAAGTTTTATGTGGCACCGTTAGGCTGCCGAGTTTTCGTAAGGGATTTTTCATCTCACTTTTATTCCCGTGAGATTTATGCTACATTCGCCAAAAATTCCATTGAGTGGTGTATGTACTGCCCATTATTCTTCTCTTTGTGTAATATACTTTCATTTATGAGTATTTACATCAATGACCTATTGTCTTTCTTTCATGGGGTGTATGTTTTGAAAGATACCCAAGTCGGTAAGGGAACCTTTCACCCTCCTCTTTTTTTAAAAGACTTCTTTTATTGGGTCTTTTAATTTACATATTTTTATGTTGGGATATGTTCTCATATATCCTTATCGATGTAAATTTTATGTCCAATGGATGAGATACACTTTTTATCTCTCATGAACGCATTTTGATGTGATGCCGTTAGGCTGTCAAGGGAACTTTTTAACCCAATTTCGATTTCTTTGGGTTCAACTTGTAGTCATTGAATATGTCATCCATTGAATATGTGTGAATGACCTTTTATTGTTTTAAACTTAATATCCACTTATATTGGGTGTATATATATTTGTCACACATATTTTTGAGGTTTATTTGTCCTTAATTTAAGGATACCTTCTTTATAAGGGATTTCATCACATTTGACATTTCTATTGAGGGTTTATTGTTGTTATGCACCAATTCACTCTTATATGGTGTATATACTGTCCTTTGGAGTATTATATCATGAATCCTTTTATTCTCATGATATTATAAAGTTCTGCCTAAAAATTATTCCTCGATTATTGTATTCAAGTGTCTCTAATTTTGGTAAAACCCCTTTAACCAAAATATCATTTTAAATGTTTTAATTATTTTTTCTTATTAATATCCATGTTTTCAAAATGGTTTTAAGGATTTATTTATATGGATATTAATGTTTTAAAATGTTAAAATCTTCAAGGTGCTATGGGACCCTTTGATTCAAAAATCTCTTTATTAAATGTTTTAAATGGTTTTGGAAATGGTTTCTTTTTGAATGGATTCATTATATATCCTGAAATGTTATATTGTGATGGAAATGTGGAAATGTTATGTTTCCTTTATTCATGTTTATGTGATACGATTATGTTATGGTTCTTGGGCATTGTTATGAAGAACGGGTGGTTCCGTGATAAACTAAGGGCGGGTGAGCCCGATATAGCTCTCCAATGCATTAGGTAACGCGAAGGAGTGAAACGTTAAGGTTTCTCCGAAGAGATTTAGGGAATATACTGTGATGGGTATTTCAAACGTAACCAAGAGGGTTACTCCCTACGTAAGAATGTTATGAATGCCTCAAGTTACCTTTATGTCTTATGTTTTCTATGATTTATTCATGATTTGATATGCCTATGTTTTATGGGTAAAGTATGATTTCATTCTTATGTATATATGAATTCATGTTTCCTTTCCATATTTTTATAACCCTTACTGAGCTTTTTATGCTCATCCCAAGTTTTTGAAATGCTATTCACAGGTCAAGGGAATGGTACATGATGTGACGATAGTGTCAAGGATGTGTCAATAAAGAATCCATGTTTTATTTTAAATAGGTTTCCATTTATGGGAAGAATGAATATTGTCTTCTATGTAACCACCTTGTTTAAATGTGGAATGTAATGCAAGTTTCATGATCTAATTTTCTAAAAATCTAAACCTAAAAAGATCCTCAATGTGTAATCTTGTAATAACTCAAGTTTAAGTAAGGTTTAAGGCTGGGGCCTTACAGTTGGTATCAAAGGTCGGTTTAGATAACTTTAGAGGTTAGGGTATTCTTTAAGCATAATTGACAATTACCATAATGGTTAGGATTTCAGAAAGAGTCTTAGTTTTAGATAAAGTGAATGAGTAAGTATATCTTATTGTCTATCTTACTCATTAGTACATGAGGGTTTTTTTGATATACTCACATTGACCTTTTTGGTTTTAGTAAATGACTGGATCTAGTAGGCACCAAAGTAACAGTGGATGTGAAGGAAACTGTGACAGTTTTTTGAGCAAGCAACTGAATGATATGGGAGCTGCAATGAGAACTCTTTTGATTATCCTCAATCAACTATCTGGAGTCATGATTGACCACCTAAACCGTGGAGATTTCTCTAAGGCATCATATATGCAAGAAACAAATCCCTACAGAAGTACATGTAATAATCCTAAAGGTAAGTGTGTTCAAAAACCTATGTGTCAAAGATGTGGAAAGAAACACCTAGGAAAATGTTTCAAAGGGACAGAAATATGCTATAGATGTGGAAAGGAAGGTCATAAAGCAAGAACCTGCCATGGAAAAAGGAAGCATCCAGTTGACTCGAGGAAAGGGAAAGAAGTTCTTTCTGAGGGATCAATTGAATGTTTTAAATGTGGTGTGCATGGTCATTATGCAAACACATGTCCTATGAAGAAGTTTCATGAATGGGGTCACCAAGAGCGTACCAATATTCGTTTACCAATACCTAATGCCATTCCGATTGAGGATGAAGAAACTGACAATGACCAATCAAAGGTATGTACTATTTCATGACTATTGTTTTCTTATTTTGGAATCTTAGGATATGATTCATGATTTTGTTTGTAGGAAAGAGGTATTTCGGAATAAGTTGGAAAGGAATGGATAATGGATCATGAAGAATGTTGAATGAGTAAGATGTCAACATATAAGGGCTTCAAGAGTTAGGGTAAAATTATTAAGAGTATTAAGTCTCTTTTGATGACGGGGTTACATTAGAAGACTTTTTATATTATGTGTAACCCTGATGTTTAATATAGGCAAATTTTATTCAAGTAATAGTTATCTTTTATTTTGTGGACATAGTTATAAAGAAACATTTGGGTTTATATGATCCTTACTTTTGAGGTAATTATGGGTTACCATATGTTATGATTGAAGTGAAAGGAATGAGATAAAATTGAGGTTAAATTATGTTATGGTTATTTTTGATGATTTTATCCCTTTTTGGGTAATGATTTGAGAATTATATAGTTTTGGAAAAAGGACAACACGCAGACCGTGTGACAACCCGTCGCGTCGGACAATGCTGCTGGAATCGAACCCACAACCAAAGTGCGACTGGTATTTATCGCCTACCACTGGACTACGTGAAGTCCCTGGTTATTTTGACTGATTCTTTTTAGTTATATGATTTTATGAATTAAGAGTAAGTTGATTTTGGAGGATATGTGATTAGGATAATTACTTTTCAATGTGAGACTTTAGGAGCAACTGATGTTGTTTGGAGAAAAATGTTATGATTTAACTTGGAAGACTATGTGACTAAATCCTTCAAATATTTGGGTTTCAATCTTATATTGGTTTACTTTGAAGAATTTTGTGGACAAATTGTTTATCGGATGGTCCTCGTTGAACTTTGGGTTTTGTTGGACAAATTTTGGAGATTAAGAATAGATTTTCTTTTTATAAGGGGTTATCCTTTTCTGGATTATCTGATCTTGTACTAACCTTTTTGGTTTTGGTTTTGGTTAAAGCCTAAATACATGGGATTTATATAGTTCTCTTTTGGGGATTAGGTGATTCTCTAGAAGTTGATTATAGTACTCTTAATGCGAACAATTCTCCCTAAATACTCGTCTTTTGGAAAAAATATGAGTTTGACTAAGGAATCTAGTAAAAGTTGAAAGTCAACATGATAAGTGATTATGCTTCCTTATGAATAAATTCCTCAATAAAAAGTAACTTAAAACAAAAATGTTGTCTATTAACTTTTCCTACTGGGGAACCCAACACCGTTTAACCCATCACAAGTTTGTGATTTTCTTATTGTTAACTTTCTCCTAACCATGTTTTCTATCACTCTCCATCGGAACATGACCCTATGTTTTCTCCTCCATGTCCATATTTTCATACTTAGAATCCTAGTATGGGTTAACTCGGGTGACCTCTGTGCTTATCTTTCTTTATTTTAAAGTGATTGTTTTACCGACTCTTGTTCCGATGTGGGACGTTCAAGGATGTTTCCAAGCGCAATTTTAGAATTGCGAGGACGCAATTCCCAAAAGGGGGGAAGGATGTAACACCCCAGGTAAATAAGGAATATAAAATTTTCATATTTATCCATATTTGTGAATAAAATATTAATATTACATTAAAGGGGACGCTATGCTCGATGGCGTACCCAACATGCAACAACGAGTTTCTTGGGAATCTTACGTTGCACTCTAATAATAAAATAATATTATTTTAAATGGTAGTTAACATGTAGCTGTTGTAATGGAAGGAATGGATATAAATAACTAAAATATGATTATATATGTTCTTAAATATTTTTACATTTATACAATAAAAGATAAAGGCTTAAAATACGGAAAGAGTTCAATTTTAGGCGTATATGCCCTAGTTTTCACTAAAGGTTCACTTATCACCTTTTGATGGAGAACCGTCCTTAAATAGAGTTTCGTTCACTCTTAAACATTCTTTTGGAGCAAATAAAACTCTTATTAAGAATCGGGACATCAAAATTTACTTTTTGTAAATTTTTGGTATCTTTCCGATAAAGTTCATTTTTTTAATGAATAGTGTAAAATGTTGTATTTTAATTCAAAACCACTTTTTAATCTAATTTATTTATATGATTAGATTATATTTTGAATTGGTTTTAAAGTGAAATTAGAAAATATTTTTACCATTAAATCCAATAGTGGTCGTTGGAATCAATTTCACTTTGAAATCAGACTTAAACTAGTGTCAGTCTTTTAATACTTATTGTTTCATAAAACACGCTATTTGTCATGACAGCGGGAATTAATTATTAAATTAATTAATGTGACTTATATGTTTTGAATTTTTTAAAACAGACTTCATTTTTCAATTCAGAATATCAAATATAGCTTAAGGTGAATGTTTGGGATTTTTCTGAAAAACTTCAATTTTTGATGAATAGTGAAACCACTAAGTGGTACTTATAAAAACTGATTTTCCGTTTAAATGAAATTCTGCCATCATTGTGTTTTGATTTTCAAAAATCCGACATACATGGTTTTCATTATGATGTATAATGTGGTTTAATGAGATTAAAATAATTTTTTGGTGAATAGTAACTTATTAAGTTTTTAATCGCGATTAGTGGTAATTACTGTAGTTTAAGGTAAAAATAATGTTTTAATAAAATGAGATGAGCTTGACACATGTCTTACCCTCATTGGTTGTATCATGGCCGACCATGACAAGCCATGGGTCAACTTGGGGACCCCATGGATCCACTTTGGTTGGGAAATGACATAAATAACATTTTATTTAATGTAAAAGTAAAATTGACACAAACATGATATGTTTTACTAAAACAATTTTTAAGTGGGGTTATACAAGTCATATTTTTGATTATAAATATTCATTGGAAAGATAAAAAGATTTACTAAATCACAGTATTTTTTTATAATTTTTATACATTAAATAAATTAAATTATTTATGACATAATAATGATGCAGTGATGACATCATTATTTGACGATTTAAATAAAATGGAAAGATAATGTAAAATCTATGAACTAAACATGTCCAAAACTTATTGGATGAGTGGATTTCGAAGCCGTATCACCTTATACAAGAATTATATCAATGTGGGACCTTTTGAAACCGAATCACATTTTCAAATAAAGTAATATTTCTTTACTTTCCAAAAGTGCCCCTCCTCTCCTCTTATAAAAGGCCCCCACCTCTACCTCATTTAACACACTCCTAAAGCCTTTGGCTCGGCCAAACCCTGCCCATTTACTCTCTCCACATCCCTCTACTCATCCTAGAGGATTCCCTTTGGGCAGAATCCTTTCAAAGGAAGCCTTTAGGCTCAAATCAAAAGGAGTAACACTTTTAAAGGTAATTCACTCTCTCATGTTCATTTGTTTTATTTTGATTCTCCATCCCCCTAACCTCTTTTTATTTACTTCTTTTGTAACAACACCAGTATCTTTAATATACTAGGATTTTGTTATAAGATTTATTTGAGCTACACACTCACACAACTACATCAAATGGTTAAAGAACACACGGTTTCCGTGGATTGTGAAATTCTGCCTCCCGAAACGATGATTGTTCAATACTCATTTAACACCTTAAAAGGTGGCCAATATGATGTCACTATTTTTATATATGATATCTAATATGTTTATGTTTTATTTATGCTCCTGTATTTTTCATTTTTGTCTTACCTTTATGGATTCCATTATGGGTATACGCGATATCTTCATTTAAGGAAGTGCGGACTACCTCCCCCTCAAAGTGATTTGATTCGTTAAATACCATATGTGGGATGTATAAAGGATGGAAATATGATATTATATATGATATTATACTGGAATTATAATATACCTTTATATCATTATTATTCCATTCTATAAAATACGAAATAGAAATGAAAGTAGAGTTCATGCGTACGTACGGCTTACCGTCTCCATGAACGGTGCATTTCATTTCTTACCTCTAAACGATTATGTAATGTTATAAATGCATGATTTTACTGGATATATATTACATATATGATATCTACATAATGAATAAAATTATAGATATAATAAACATTTGGCCACACGAACAACATGTAATTGTAAGAAGTCCACTTTCGACTTAAGAACCAAATATCTGCAAAACAAATATTATTAACTTAAATGATTACATAATTTTTATGACATGGTAATAAGTGGGATAAAAGTAATAATGAACTTGAAAAAGGTTCTTAAGGAATTAGAAATTAACTAAAGTTTATTATTCAGGAGATTAAAGAACGATCGAGTCAAGTCGGACCCGAGGTAAGGGATCCAACAACTCTCTTTCTTTTTAAGTACACTCTTTTATGTCATTTATTTTAAGCTCATCTTTCTTATGATTGGGATGTTATTTTATATTACATTTACTGTCATTTTTATGTTCATGTGATGAGAGACCCTATTCTATCTCATCAATTCATTTTGGATGTTTTGAGTGGCGCCGTTAGGCTGCCGAACTTTCGTAAGAGATCTAACCTCTCTCTTTCTTTTTAAGTACTCTCCTTTATGTCACTTCTTTTAAACTCCTCCTTGCAATGTTGGGGGATTTTATTTTATATTCCACTTGCTGTAAATTCTATTTTAATATGATGTTATACTATATTTGATCTCATCAATCCATATTCGGAAGTTTTATGTGGCACTGTTAGGCTGCCGAGTTTTCGTAAGGGATTTTTCATCTCACTTTTATTCCCGTGAGATTTATGCTACATTCGCCACAAATTCCATTGAGTGGTGTATGTACTGCCCATTATTCTACTCTTTGTGTAATAAAATTTCATTTATGAGTATTTACATCAATTACCTATTGTCTTTCTTTCATGGGGTGTATGTTTTGAAAGATACCCAAGTCGGTAAGGGAACCTTTCACCCTCCTCTTTTTTTAAAAGACTTCTTTTATTGGGTCTTTTAATTTACATATTTTTATGTTGGGATATGTTCTCATACATCCTTATTGATGTAAATTTTATTTCCAAGGGATGAGATACACTTTTTATCTCTCATCAACTCATTTTGATGTGATGTCGTTAGGCTGTCAAGGGAACTTTTTAACCCAATTTCGATTTCTTTGGGTTCAACTTGTAGTCATTGAATATGTCATCCGTTGAATATGTGTGAATGACCTTTTATTGTTTTAAAATTAATATCCACTTATATTGGGTGTATATATATTTGTCACACATATTTTTGGGATATATTTGTCCTTAATTTAAGGATACCTTCTTTATAAGGGATTTCATCACATTTGACATTTCTATTGAGGGTTCATTGTTTTTATGCACCAATTCACTCTTATATGGTGTATATACTATCCTTTGGAGTATTATATCATGAATCCTTTTATTCTCATGATATTATAAAGTTCTGCCTAAATGTTATTCCTCGATTATTGTATTCAAGTGTCTCTAATTTTGGTAAAACCCCTTTAACCAAAATATTGTTTTAAATGTTTTAATTATTTGTTCTTATTAATATGCATGTTTTCAAAATGGTTTTAAGGATTTATTTATATGGATATTAATGGTTTAAAATGTTAAAATCTTCAAGGTGGTATGGGACACTTTGATTCAAAAATATCTTTATTAAATATTTTAAATGGTTTTGGAAATGGTTTCTTTTTGAATGGATTCATTATATATCCTAAAATGTTATATTGTGATTGAAATGTGGAAATGTTATGTTTCCTTTATTCATGTTTATGTGATAAGATTATGTTATGGTTCTTGGGCATTGTTATGAAGAACGGGTGGTTCCGTGATAAACTAAGGGCGGGTGAGCCCGATATAGCTCTCCAATGCATTGGGTAACACGAAAGAGTGAAACGTTATGGTTTCTCCGAAGAGATTTAGGGAATATACTGTGATGGGTATTCCAAACGTAACCAAGAGGGTTACTCCCTACATAAGAATGTTATGAATTCCTCAAGTTACCTTTATGTCTTATGTTTTCTATGATTTATTCATGATTTGATATGCCTATGTTTTATGGGTAAAGTATGATTTCATTCTTATGTATATATGAACTCATGTTTCCTTTCCATATTTTTATAACCCTTACTGTGCTTTTTATGCTCTTCCCAAGTTTTTGAAATGCTTTTCACAGGTCAAGGGAAAGGTACATGATGTGACGATAGTGTCAAGGATGTGTCAAGAAAGAATCAGTGTTTTATTTTAAATAGGTTTCCATTTATGGGAAGAATGAATATTTTCTTTTATGTAACCACCTTGTTTAAATGTGGAATGTAATGCAAGTTTCCTGATCTAATTCTCTAAAACTCTAAACCTGAAAAGATCCTCAATGTGTAATCTTGTAATAACTCAAGTTTAAGTAAGGTTTAAGGCTGGGGCCTTACACTAATACTAGAAAAGGTATATACTTTGTGCATAAGGCTATTGTTCCTATTATTATCCCTCAACTATTGTAGCCTTTTATTATATTTTGTGATGACACATGAAATATTTTCATTAAATTCTATTACAATACATTTAAACCTTATTTAATTTATTATCTATGATAGAAATGAAATTTGTCTCCTTATTCACATTAGAAGAGGCCCTCTCAAACAAATTCAACCACTTGAGATGTTCCTAAATAATTTCCCCTTTATAATTTAAATGCCCATGTGTCGAAAAAATCGTTCATATGGTTCTGGATTGAATTATTATAGTATTTACTAGAATTAATTTAATGGAGAGTGAATGGTATGACTATGTCATGTGATTTGACGTAAATAATGTCTACACTTTTTTTTGAGTATAATGTTAATGATTTAAAAATATAATTTGACAACTTAAACTTCTCATTATAGGGAATGATATCCCTAATAATATTATAATAATTCATGGTACCCCTACTGAAATGATACTCCAGAATGGAAATGTATATACATGTGATACTCAGGCGTGGAATCAACACAATTATGTTACTCGGGTATGGTTTACTATCTATATGTGATACTAGGACATTAATTCCATACTAATAAGATATATTCATTCCTGGTATCACTACTGATATGATAATTTGGAATTTCAGTCCAACTAATATTATACTCATACATAGAATCCCCTGATACTATATGATGCTCCAGTGAATAGACAAGGATGCCTGAGTCAGAACTCAAGTCCTCTCTAGAAATACCTATGTATGTATATATATATATATAGAAATAAGCAACATTAAATATATTGAACACACACACATATATATACATACATTCATAAAAACATATATATAGGTACATTATAACATCTATATAGAGGTTTTCCTGGCACAAGCTGATGTTGGTAATGTCAGCATGGTGACCTTCCAAAACCAGAGGCGACTCTTAATAGTTTTCATTTCATCTTTTCCATTATTATATATTTACACTGATCATATTATATGAACTATATAAATGGTTCTTGACAATTTTATTGGTGGCCTACTAAATATATCTCAAACAATATTCAAGTCACAATTGGGTTCATAGAAGGACTTCATGAATTCAAGTATGGACAAAGGCAAACAACCAGTCCTAGATGATAGTTTGCTTATATATAATGAGTATAGGACCAAGCCTTGGATCGTGATGATATTGGAAAGCATTTTCTATATTTTGTTCTTTATTATATACATGTAAGTGTTCATTATTTTTTATAGCTCCATGACACAATGTTCATTTTAATATGGAGCCACATTTTTATTGATGTATTATTACTTTTTGGATGAATTTGTTCGACTTCCATTTCTATCATTTTTTTGATGTCGTTATTTATTCATTTATTATACCACTTTGATATTATGATTATAATGGTGTAGTCTCTCCTATGTACCACCTTGGACTCTCACTACTATTCAGATGTATCTAAAGTACATGGAGGTGCTCTTGAGGCCTTAGGAACAACCAATTTTAGTTAAATATGAGTGAACAAGGTCGGGGAAATTAAAAATTGGAATTGGAGATTTATATTTTGTTTTAATTTTTCTTATTATTGGGATATTATAAATGAGTACAGTCCCAGATAGAATTTCGTAATGAGATTGTTCTTGGGAGTATATAACCCAAATATATTGAAACTCCAAATTACATGTGATGGGAATTGATGTTTTTGGATTCAGTTTAGTATAATTATTTTGATTTGACTATTGGGTGATGAACATGATGTGGGATATTTATTATTATGACTAAAGATTCCCTTTTTTACATGGCCTAGTGTGGGCAGGAAGTGTTGAATTACACATATTATAACTATGTAGATATTCACATGTCTTTAATTCTGCCATGAAATATAGGTGAATGTTAATGATTGTGTTGTATGTTTTCACTATGTGTGTCTTGACTAGAATATACACATGGAACTGTGATAATGTTTCTTGTAGTGAATTGAGAAACATATTTATTTACAGAAATTTGCTACATCAGATTAACCGTATTTTCCAACAGATCATGAGGATGAGTCCATCAATAGACAATTATGGTACGTTGGGTCATTGACCATTTTAGTCAAGATCTAGAATGTGTTTATTGTTTTGAGGAAATTGATCTCATATTTACATTTATAATGTTTTTGGGAGTTTATAAAATGTAATCTGAGATCTATATATTTTAACTACTCAAAAGGATTTCGATATAAAAATATTATGAACATAAATTAATTTAAATTATGAAATTAAATTTTCAATATTAAATGAGTATTTGAATTGAAATTTAAAGGGGGTGTTTCTATATAATATGTAATGGAATGTGTGTATATCTGGAACCCAGACATATCCCTGAGAACATGAGTAAGATCCATCCTCAATAGTTTGAAGCAGGCAGTGTCTCATATTTTTCATAGGAACTTTAAGTCATGTATATCTTGATTTAGGAGCATTAATATGGGTATGTATTTTACATAGAATGGATTTGAACGTATATTGTTCTTGTACATTTAGATTATGATGTTATCAAATTCTATATGATACGTTTTAGTTGAATTTCTAGATAAATTCTAGGATGATTTCCTTGAGTCATGTTCCAGAAAGAGGGTGATGATTATGCTCTAGACGGTCTCTTTGCTGATCTTTCAATGTTACCTACAATTGTTCAACCTACAACACCTTATGTTGTACCCAAATCGGGGGAGGATTCCTTGTTTCATTAGGGATTCCAACATCTTATGCAGACTATGTAGGGTGCCCCGGGACATATTCTAAATATGGATGATCTCACATGGTAATTTTAATACCATCATCCACCCAAATTTTTGGGTAATGGAAGTACTATGGTTTTAGAGTCTTGGATAGAGTCCATGATTAATATATTAAAGAATCTTGAGACACCTATTGAAAGGAGAGTGAAAATCATTATTTACATTATTAGATATTATTCCAATATATTGAGTGATGTTATCACCCATGCATATTTTTATTTGGGTATGGTCTGGAAGGGCGTTAAGATAGAATTATATGAACATCTCTTTCACCAAACATTGAGAGGGAACTGTTCATGAGTGTTAATGAATATATAGAAGAGTATTATATCTATGATAAACTATTATTCATGTTTCAAAAAACTAAATAATATGTAACTAAAAATATATGGTGATGAGTTAGTAACAATGAGATGTTTTGAGGATGGGATCATATATTCCATATGATATCAGGTGACTGACTTTTGGATAACAACCATATCTAATAAAAAAGGCACTCATCACTGATCATATCATGTGAGAGATAAAATTGTTGGCCATGGTTGTCTATAATTATGACAAGAAATTGGTTTGAATTGTGGTTTCAATGATCTCATTGAGAGTACATGCAGGGTAAAAAGTAACAAGATGAAACCCACAAATATCTATGGAATATGTTGATTCTTTTCAAGACATTCCCTGTTTTTGTATAGTAGGAGAGAATTAAAATCAAAATATCATTCAGGATATGGAATAATAAGGAATCACCATACTAGTTACAGGGGTAATGCCATCATTTCAGAAAGAGGAGGTGTTTGTGGCTATTGTATCCAGGATACATATATACAGTTTTAGTAGGGAGAAACTTATCAAGGAAGATTGGTTGTATCTCTAGAACATGGATATGGAAATATCTATGAAAAAAAATTATTTTTAGTGTATAATATCACAAAATCATTTACAATTCAAGGCTATATACTAGTAGTCTCTACATTAGTTTCTACCTTTTTTGAAACAAGAACATCACTTTTCTTTATATTTGTGGTTTTTAGGGGAAGGCATAGACTTTAAATTCAACACATTGGGGGGGTGATTACCCATGACAATAATTTGGGAGTAAATTCATAATATTTACATAAATGTAATGAACTACGCTTTTATGTATCTAGCTACAATTTCTTATTGTAACTCTTAATCCTTGGGATAATGAATTTTAAAGACGTTATCATGATAGACTGTTTGTACCCCCATCATGATTATATGGATTTCTACCACTCCAGTGTATCATTTAAATAAATAGATATAGATATTTATCTTCACAAAGGTGAATGGGATGTAAAATGGAGAAAAATTGAAAAAGTGAATCGTGAGTTGAGTGGATTGATAGCCCATATTTCTAGTCTTTTTATGGATGACCAATGAATCTATCAAGATGATTTTACTCATGTATTAGATCAATTTAGGGATATATTCTCGAATTATTTTTTAACGATTCTATATAATAGGGAGGTATATATTACTATTGAGTTAGTTACAGGTGATTCAGTAGTATCTATCCTATCTTATTTAATAGATACTAATATGTTTCATGAGCTCGAGAGGAAGTTAGAGTATTTTGATTCTAAGTTTTTTATATGATACAATAATTAACCATGAGGATCACCTATCCTTTTTTCTATGAGTGTAATTAATACCCTTAAAATTTTCTGGAATATCATCAGGTGAACCAGCTTACAGTTATGAACATGTATCCACTACCATTTATTATCGACCACTACAACCATCTCCGAGGATCATGGGTTTTCTCCATAATCAATTTGTGGTTAATCGTTCATCAGGTGTGAGTTAAACATTGAAAAATTCCTCATACAATGTTTTGTATAAGGTATTGTATTTATGAGTATCACATTATGTTGTTTCTTACCACAAATGTTCTAGTTGTTTTCGTGGCTTTGATGAATCAACTTTTCCCCCCATATCTGGATTCATTTGAGGAAGTATTTATCAATGATACCTTAATGTATTCTCATAATCAACATAACTATGTATATTTTATTGAGGTCCTACTAAATACTCTATGATTGAATAATATGTATTTTAAACAAAATAAATAGAAATTTTGGATCAATAAGGTTCACATATTAAAACAAATTATTTTAAAGGACAGAGTGACTGTTGACTGATATAAGGTGAGTGCATTGGTATTTTCATAGATTCCTATGAACATAGTTGTCATATCTTGTTTCATTGGGATCATTGAATATTATAAGATCATTATTTAGGTATTTTCATACATATAAGAACCTCTAACTATATTGAAAAGGAAGGGAGTGAAATTTATATGTTCATAATCATACGAGAAAACCATTCATGAGATAAAATAAAGATTGTTTTCATCATTGCTCTTAATTATTCCACACCTGAAAAAATTATATAAAATTAATAATTTTATATGAAGAATTATTTATAGAGGAGTTACGGTGTAATAAGATTTAGTAATTGGTAAATGGACTTGATATTTGAGTCCACGTGAGATTAATTACCTAAGACATGATCTCGAGTTGGTAGCTATTATTCATTTTATTAATTTTGGTAACGTAGTTTTTTATTGGATAGAATTTTTTGTTGTATAAAGATCGAATAATTCTCACGTATATCCAACTTTAGGGTGGAAAAAATCATTGAAGTAGGAGTTCGGTAGATTACCTCAATCCTTCCAACATTGATATTGCTTATATTACTAGAATAGGAAATACTATATTGGATTCCTCATGCTAGAGGACTCAGACACAAGTAGTAAAAGAGGCCAGTAGTGAGTGGGTGCTTATGTATATATTCAAGGATATTAATTTTGTGGTATAGATCCATCCGGTATATCCTACCCATAATGATTTATCAGAAACATATTTACTTTTCGAGATACTGAATAAGAGGTAGTTATTAGATCATGAGGTATTAGTCCTAAGAGAGAGTGTCTCAGGAGAGGACCCTGCACTAGGATGGATCATTGAAAAGGATGAGGTATTATGCATCCATGAACGTGTATGGGTTTCTAAACATAGCTGGGAGGAATGGATTATATATTCTAATTATTATACCCCGAAAGTGAACTATTTTATTACAAAAATGTATCGTGATCTTTGTCGCTAATATTAGTGGTTTGGTATGAAAAGAGAGATAAAAGGTTTTTACATGGTGTTCCACATGATAGTAGTTAAAGGAAGAAAAAAATTGACCTAATTGGATTTTTTATCTTTTACCAATTCCAAATTGGATATTGGATGCTGTAATTATTGAATACGTGACTTTATTGCCGAGATACCCGCAAAGAAATGACGTAGTATGGGTAATCATTAATATGCTCATTGTGGTCTCTCACTTTATACCTATTAAATATAATTTCATGGTGGATTATCTTGGAAGGATCTATGTATTAGGTATTATTCTAATTTATGGAGTCCCCCAAACTATTTTATCAGATCGGTATTCACATTTTAATTTTCATTTCAAGTAAGTGTTGTTGTTTGAATTATGTACACATGTACTTTTGAGTACAACATACGACTCTATGAATGAAGGTAGTAGTATAGAGGAATATAGATACTATATGAAATGCCTAATGCATGACACCTCGACTTCAGAGATTTTTTGGGAGAAACATATACCCCTAGATGGGTTAACATACAATAATATTTTTTAGGTAACAATACAGATGGTTCATTATGAGGCCTTATATTTTAGGGAATTTTGAACACATAATCACTAGATAGAGGTTAATGAGGATAAACTACTAAATCTAGTATCGGTCAGGAGACATTAGAATAGGTCCAATTGAACAGGAAGTGAATGGATATGGCCTATTCTAGTAAGAAATTATATGTTTACATCCTTCAAAGACCATTAGAGTTTGTGTCCAGGGATTAGATATTCTTTCATGGTTCAAGTTGATAGGTGCATCAAAGGATTAGGTAGCTAGGTAGGCTTTAACATCATTTTATTGGTCATTTTGTGGCCTTGGGTATTATAATACCTATTTCTTATTAGAGATAACTTCTTGAGATATATTGATATATTCATGACTTTTTTTCACATTAAGTATCTTTTTTACCAATATTAGTTATCTAATATTGTTTAGTCTAGTGAGGTTTCATTAGAAGTTGAATCATAATTTGAGTATCATCCTATATAAATCACGGAACATAGTATAATAGATCTAAAAGGAATGTTATTTATTGTAGTTTGGGTGTTATGGAATGAAGGACACATATAAGATGATACATAGAAGATATAGGATGATGTGCTTTCTTAATATATAGAGTTATTATGAGGTGAAGGTTTTATTCCCTTTAAGTGGATACATGGGGAAAATAATCACTGAGGGTTTAAGAATATAAGATATTAATTTTATCTTTTGAGGTATGGATCCTTTAATTTTTCATTAAACCCTTGATAATAGTATATTTTGGATTAGACATGGAAACCATGTCTTTAGGACAGTTGTTTTGTTCTAACGTAGAAGGGATTATAGGTATAATGATATCTATAGGAATCAATTATTCATGTGTATTCGATTAATAATGTGAATTGGTCTAATGAGACCCCAATCACAATAATGCTTGGATTTCCCTTGGGAGAAAAAACCCAATATTTACATGATGAGAATAAGATTCATGTGATGAATATCTTCTGTGTTTTTGTATGAATGGGAATAATAATTATTTTAATCCAATTCTAATCTTCGCATAACATCTCCTCCATAGGTTCCCCCCATTGGACTCAACCTTGTATTTGAGGTAACATTTTTAGCCAGACTTTGATCAGACCACCATCCATCTTTTTAGAAGCATTTTATTAAGATATTTGATCCATTGAATTATTTATTTTGTATTCCTCCTCATATTAAAAATTATTTTTGTGTGATCGAATATGAAATATTTTTAGTTTCTTTATCTTATATTTCATTTTAATTCCATTCACAAAAAAACCGTGGGATAGTACTAGAAATAATGTTTACTATGTGAATAACATAGGGGGTACAATGATTATCCATAATGTCTTCTTTCCTTATATTATGCATAGAGATGGAGAATTCATAATTTTTCATGATTTTACATAAAAACACTTTTTCCATCTATTTAATTTTGTGTCCTTGATTGAAATGACACATTTTATTCTTATTGATGATTATAGAGGCCCCATATACTATAACTACCCCTAAAGGCGTTCCTATGAAATATTCCTTTGATTTTATAAATGCATATATGTCCAAGACAACTTCTGTATTAGTTTTTCATAAATGCAGAATGTATTTAATAGAATTATTTAAATTTAATTTGAATAGAATAACCCTGTCACATGAATTTAGATAAAAAGTTTTTTCACCCTTGTTTAAGAAGAACATTAATGAATTATAATGCCAATTTGACTACTTACACACGTGATACTCAGGCTTGGAATATCAAGAGATGTGATACTCAAGCATGGAATCACTAATGATATGATACATTGTCATGTAGTCTTATATAGATGTGATATAAGATCATGACTTCTATAATAATATGACACTCAGACATGGAATCCCATTTTATTTTTGTTTCCCTATTAATATGATTCCCAGTCATTGTGTCCCCTTATACATTATGAGACTATAATGACATGAAATTGACGATGTATTTAACCCTGGGATCTGGATAAAACTATGTATGTATATATATTATTAGAAACATAATTACATATATATATATATATATATCACACACACACACACACAAATATACAGATATACATACATAGATAAAAAACATAATCTTCCGTTCATGATAACATCTACTAAGAAATTATCTTGGAATTGGAAGAAGAAGACAGAGTTAGCTTGGTGACCTCCATGAACCAGTGAATAACATTTATAGATTATATTACTACTTAACCATTATATTATCTACACACCTCACATATTATATGCACTATAGGGAATATTCTAGCAAAAATTGGTTGTGGAATAATAAGTACATCTATGCCGATGTTTTTGACATGATTGTGTACCCAGAAAGTCATCATGGATGTAGGTAAGGATAAGGTAAAAAAATTGGTATTACATGGTTGATTTTTTATATATTAGGAGCTTGATAGAACATGACTGAGCCTTGACTCATGATGCTATTGGAAAAACCTTTTGTTCTTTTTTTCTTTTGGATATACATTTATGTGATCATGTTTTTGTATATCTTGGGGACATAATTATCATTTGTATTTGAAGCTGATTTTTTATCTATTATTACTTTATGAATGATTATATTCCACTACCCAATAATTCATTTATTATTATTATGTTACTTATTCATTTATTACACCACTCTAGTACTCTTATTATGAGGGTATATTCTCCACAATGTACCGTCTTGGACCATCACATCAAGTGGGTAGAAGCTAGCCTATGAGGAAAAGTTCTTGAGGCCTTGAGACCTATTGAGTTTGGTTGATTATATGTGAGCTAGGTTGATGATGTTACATAGATGTTTTCAGCTAAACATAATTATTATTTCTTCTCATACAATAATTTTTTAACTGCTGCACATTTCCAATAGGAATGAACTAACACTCTACCAACTGATTATATGAGTTCATGAACCTGGATATTTTCACATTTGATAGATTACTATTTAAAAACCTTTTTCAATAGGAAATATGATAATTCTATTATCTCCTCAAATATATTACAAACATGAAAAAAATGTGGTGTCTAATTATATATCATGAGAACATTTTAATGTGAAAAAATAGACTTTGTACCTATTATTTGATTTTGGGAAATTAGACAAGCATAAATCTAATTGGAAAGTTGGATATTAGATAGTAGTATTAAAAAATAATTTTTATTTCACACCAAATAAAATAAATAAATTATTAAATCTATATTTAATTACATATCAAAAAATTTATGTCAATAATTTTAATCCTTATATTCTTCTATTAACGAAAAATTAAACAATATTAATAAGGAATCAAGCATGGTATTGTTTTTCCAAAAATGTAAATAATTAAAATGGATCATTGGTTGATTGTATGTATTAGAATCCTCATTTTAATTTCTCTTTATAACACTATAACTATTAACTTAGTTTTTAATATAAAATTATAAAATGGTTATTTTTTTATCCTAATGAAAAAATGATTTTATCTAAATACATAATCAAGTGATCACTAGAAAACAATTCTTATAAAAAAACATGAATGTATATAATGATGGAATGGGAAAATGTTTATTAAAAAAATGTTGATATTTCTTGAGAAACTGATAAAAGATTTTGTGTACTGGAATAAAAAATAATAACCAATAATTATAAAAAAATAAATATTTATGAGTGTTTCATAATTAATGGAGTTAATTATTAAAAAATATTAAAGTTTAAAAAAATATAAATGGGGAAACAAAGTATAACAATCAACAAAGATTATAATTCCCAAGATAAGAAATTTAAAAAATAGGAATAGAATGAGAAAACACTGTAGAATGGTGGATTATAATTACATAAAGATTGGGGAAGATAAAAATAATTTACTAGAAAACATGGACTTGTAAGATGAGTGTAAAAAATTATATATATATATATATATTTAATTTATGTACGTATATATACTATCACAAACCAGGCAGGGTCGCCATTTGACCTGTCGCCCGATCTGGTCCACGACAAGGCCTGAAGGGCATTCCCGATCCCCACGGGATGGCACAAGTGCTAGGGTATCAAAACCAACTCATGGGAACGATTTACCCGAAATAGTAAACAAAAATCACGAGATAAGATAAATAAACTGAATCTAAAAATAGGCAACCATATAGGGAATTAAACTAAAATCAAGATTAGAGGTTAACAACTTGAACCAACATCAAAAAATAAACGACATCAAAATAATGTCAAACTCAAACTCAAACCTCCATGAAATAAGAGAGGTGAAACATCCACACGCCACAACACCAATCTGTACGAGAAGTCCACCACTGAAAAAACCACTATTGCTGAGCACGATGTCACAACCTGGAATACAGAAGAACAAATTCTATATACACCCAAAGGTGTATGTATGGTGTGATCCAAAATCCCAGTAGGACATCACCCAACAAAAAGGTTCCACGTGTAAACATTAGATAAAAAGACATTTGCAGTCTTAATAAACGAAAAGACACCAAATATTGAAGAACATTAAAAAATAGATTCTATAATGAAAGCACATTCAACAAAAACAACTTAAATTAAAAAAAGTAAATAAAAAACCCTTGAAGTTAAGAAAAATAAAACCCTCAAGAGAACCCCAAATGCTACACCGTTTTCCAATGGTGATTGTGTAATATTTCAAGAGCACAAAAAGTTGGAGAGTTCCTATAGGTACTAATGTTGAGTGGGGCCATAGAACCTCACGTCTCGGTTTACTAAATAATCCTTATCATATGTTCCCATGCACGAGCCACTTGTAGGGAAGCAACTCCATAACCTAGATGTCTCCAGTCATCATCCAAGGATTAGTTAGTGTTGTAAGTGTCAATCCAGCAAATTGAAACTAGGAAGGAGCCACTCCTCAATCACTAGAACGTTAGTCTAGTCCTCCGACCTAGTACCTAGGCTTCCCCTTGTTGTGATCAATGTTGTTCCAATGGTGACTCAACACCCCACCACAAGGGGCGGGGAGGGAGGGGCCATACTACTGGGGCATCAAAATATTGACTCAAGACAAACCAGCATTTCCAAATTCCTTGACGAGCATTATTGAAATTTGAGACAAATTTACCCAACATACTCCCATAAGGGTCACCAATGTGATTTCATCTAGTGGGATGCGACTCCCAAGACTTTACGGCAACAAGACGAACACGCCCCCATATGGTCACAAAAACCTTATAAAACTAGATGGATCATTTGGACCAGAACAACCATAGAAACTATTTTAACTACATTTTATTTTAACACTGATGATAGAAATAAAGATGGGGTCACATAAAATCTTGAGGTTCTTGACCCATGCTAGCTTCACTCTGAGGCCTATGGATGGAGCCCTGATGTTTGAAGCATCTCTTGCCCCACAATCAGGTATTGAAGACTCCAGAACAGATCATCTCCTTTTGTTGTCACACGGAACCACACTACAACCAAGGAAACACTACCAACCGCAACACATTACGACGTCCAACTGATCATACACAGAACGATCACTAACACAAGAGTTGAAATGGTTCAGGTGCATCAACCTTTGCAACATTGAATGATAAAACGACACCACAAATCGTCACATGAACATGACCATTGATGTAGAGAGGAACATTATACATATAGGTACTTCAAACTGATTCTTAAACAACACAGGATTCCTGCAATCGATCGTAGCATCCCCATGTGACATGGTCTGCCACACTAGTGGCTTAACGTATACCCTTTCTTGAACAAAAACAACGAAGGACCAAAGATCATTTAGAATAGTGGTATTCTCCGACCACTCCATTCTACTTCCACCTATCCCCACTGGAATATACTTCAACATTTCCAAATAGAACTTCCAAATTAATGATGTCAAACATCCCCCTTGACAATCAACGAGAACTCACATGGAAAGACGTCACCGAACATGACCCTTGTAGATAATGAAAACACTACGGGCCTTTTCAAACATTTTCCAAACTCTATAATTATGAACTCCCTTCACACTTCACACTGGAATTCATTTCACTGCTTCCGGGGGACCATCAGACACAATAGTGTCAAACCTCATACCTGATGTGTGAGACACTGAAAAGAACAAAACTCCCATCAACTGCCCTTAAATGTTTCATCCTTCTGTGAGAGGATCTCATTAGTTGTAAACAAGATAGGTGGGTTCGATTCCAGAATCCAAGAAGAGGTTCCTCTAAGCAACTAGAGGGCCGACCAATGTTGAATTTCCTGTGGCCACACTTCAATCACATGTCAATGCTTTATGGGGGGAAAACAGTAGTGAAGAACGAATACCATGGACCCAACAAATCTGATCAAATGGTCAAGACATACCACAAGTGAACACCAAACGTGCAGAGGTAACCCCTGAAAGGGGTCCTTGATGTACTCTTCAAAACAATTCACTAACCAGATGCTTTCCTACCAACTTACAAATAAGAATTCAAAATCAGGACAAAAATCAGTCAAAAAGGATTCTCTTTTCGAAACGCCTTTCATCCAACCTTTAAAAAACACAAGAACACACCACACAATAACCAGTTATTTAAAAACACCAAATTTTCCATTAAGAAAAATTTTTGAAAATAAACAAATCTAGTGGGTTACACAAACTCCAATGGTGTCCCATGGGCCCCACACTTGCATGTTCGCGTGCCACACCTGCACCCACCTCATATCCATCCAAGTACTCATATGATTGTGCCATTAAACCTTTGTATTTACATATAAACTCATGTATGTGGTTTCCCACGAGAACACCAAGGATTAAAACCAACCCGTTCCATTTTTCAAAACCAAAACATCCAACCCACACTTTTCAAACCTCATACCTCATTTTCTTTTTAATGTGCTTTATTTAAAAAAATTCCAAAACATTTTCCAAGAACAAATCATTTTTACTTAAAAACAAAATTTCTACAATTCCATAACAAAGAAATGAGGAACGGTGTAAGAGAAAACTAGTGTCAACAGGTGACTGAACATATGGTTAGAGACCATACGCCAGTCATGCCACTACCACAAAGGGTATTCTAAGACAGTGTCCCTGGCTCCACATGGCTTTCCAGACCCTGCGAGCTCCCTGAGACCACTGACCATACTCCCTTTTCATTTCCCCAAGACATGATTAACCGCAAGAACCAAAGACTCAGAAAAACCTCAACATACATTGGTAACTTGATTCCTGCCACGAGGTGTGCTGGTCCGGAACATTTCATAAAGCTAGAACGTCGAGTTCTGACAACCTTAATTTTGGTGTACTCTGACTCTATATCAAAAGAACACGGCCCAAGAGAGAAAACTTTCTCCTCTGATACCATTTTGTCACGAACTTGGTCGGGTCCCCATATGACCCGTTGCCCGATCCGGTCCGCGAGAAGTCCTGAAGGGCGTTCCCGATCCCCACCGGGTGGCACAAATTCCTGGGTATCAAAAATAACTCATGGGAACGATCTACATGAAATAGTAAACACAAATCAACTGATAAGATAAATAAATTGAAATAGAAAATAGACCACAAAAAATTACCTTAAATTAAACACATGTTTAGAGGGTTACAACTTGAACCAACATCCAAAAATAAACAACATCAAAAGAAACTAATACTCTAACTCAAACTTCCATGCAACAAGAGAGGCGCACCATCCACAGGCCACAACACCAACCTATACGAGAAGTCCACCACCGACCAAAAACATTGTCACTGAGCAGGATGTCACAACCTGTAATACACATGAACAAAGTCTACAAACACCCAATGGTATATGTAGGGTGTGAGCCAAAAGCCCAATAGGATGTCACCCAACCAAAAGATTCAACATGTAAACATTAGATGAAAAAAATATAGGCCTTATAAAACAAAAGACACCAATCCTTGAACAGCTTTCAAAGAATAATTTCTATAAAGAAATCACTTACAACAAAAACCACATAAAAAAGATAATAAAACACCCTTGTAGTTAAGAAAACTCAATCCTTCAAGAGAACCCAAAATGCTACTCCATATGCTGACAGTGAGTTTGTAATATTCCAGGTGCACTAAAAGTGGGAGAGGCCTTATAGGTACTAAAGTTGTGTGGGGCCCTAGAACATCACCTCTCGGTGTATCAAAGAATCAATATCATATGTTTTCGTTCACGAGCCACTAGTAGGGAAACACCTCCATAACCTAGTGGTCTCCAGTCACCACTCAAGGATTATTTAGTGTTGTAAGCGTCAATCCAGCTACGTGAAACTGGGCCGGAGCCACTCCCGAATCACTAGAAAGCTAGTCTAGTCTGGCCACCTAGTGCCCAGGATTCCCCTTTTTGTACTCAATGTTGTTCCAATTTCACATTTCTTGTCATCTTAGACATATAAAACAACCACAGTGTTACATAAACCAAACTCCACACTTTCAAACACATAGAACACCATTTTGAAATGTACGCACGCAGAAAGACCTTACCCAACTCAATTAAAACAATTTCTTCATTGCTAATAATTTTTTATTAAAAAACATAATAAATTTTTATTGATTAATAATTTTATTAAATCTTATTAAATTCCTTGTATAAAATTCTTTGAAGAGAAACATAACATGAATTTAACATGAAAAACCAACTCATCCCTCTCACATGACCAAACACACCCAATGCCAATTCAAGAACACAAACTACATAGTTTTCACATTTTCACAAAACAAACACAAACCTTATAAAAATAATAGAACACAAACATTTCACTTTGCACAATTTTAGTTACAAAATAAACACAAAATTTATAATACACTAGAGGACATCTCACAGTGCTTTTCATAAAAACAATCTACTCAACCATTACAACACCTTCACATGAAACCAAGAACATGCAAAACTATGTCGAAACACAATTAACACCACTTTCAAAAATGAAAAGCTAATTGGACATATGATAAAACAGTAACAATTAAATAAAGATAAGTTTTCTGTCAAATTAACACAACCACCCATATAAATATACTCCCAAAGAAATTTAACACAATAAGAACTTAGAGAACACCAAATACGCACCAAAAGTAATTAATCAATGAACTTAATTAATTAACTAAGGTAGAAAATAAATTCGTTAAATAATGTTTAAATGTGGAATCACCTACAATAGGTGTCTAAGACTCAAACATCTGACGTGAAACTCCAATTTTCCATCAAATGCACCAAAGAAACCCATATAGAACCTAATAAATAACGCATCATTCCTATTATATCAAAATTTTACAAAAATCAATTCAAAACTCTAATCGCGCTCAACCAGGATTTAAAAAAAAGAAATCAAAGGAAAACACACTTACAACGAGGAGCCGGAAGTTGGTCGGAGTTCGACGGAGGTTGCTGGAGGTGCACGAGGAGGTGCGGGGCAGCTATCCGGCGGCGTGAAGGGGTGAAGGGCGGACGGTGTGGTGCTGGCCGTTCGGTGGGGTAACTAGAAAAGGGGGATGTGGTGCCGGTATGGGTGTAGGGTGGCCGGTGCGGGGATGGATGGTTGGTGGGGTCGCCGGAAAAAGGAGAGGTGGCGCCGACAGATTAGGGGAGGGCAGTGCGGGTTTCCGGTGAGAATTGTCCGGAAAAAGGAAGGAGGCCAGTTGCCATGGGGGCGCAGCACGAGCTGGCTAGAGTAGCCTGGTGAGGGAAGGTTGGCACAAGTGAGGAGGTTGGTGCACTGCTTAGCAGGAGGGAGGTTGGCCACCAGGAAGAGAGGTCTCTGGTGAGGGACGGGAGGCAGCACGAAGGAGGAGGTATAGTGGGAATGATGCACGACACATGGAGAAAAAAAATGAAGAGGGGGGGGGGCATGGTCAAACCCTAACAAGGGGAGGAAAAAAAATAAAAAAAATTAAAATTTAAATAAAATAAAAATAATGATAAAGATAAAATGAAAAGAAATAATTAAATAAAACTAATATTAATAATAATGATAATTTTAATAATTATAATTATCAAAATTACTATTTTCAATATCATTAAAATTATTATTTAAACTTTGTTTGATTATATTTATTTTATTTTATTTTAGTCGGGAAACTGCGTGGTAACTCCTCGCGGCACAAATTTTTTTTACAGAAAGATGCTGATAATAATAATAAACATAATAAAATTCTCATCATTGAAAACTTTTAATTTAAATATTTTTTTAACCATTTATATTAATTAATTTGATAACTAATTAATTAATCTTGCACCGGGCAGGCAGTGCGGTTAACCGGGCGAGGTCGCATGATGACCGAAGTGAGGTTGAATAACTTCAACCACGGTGCGCTAGACGCACTCAAGACCATTAAAATCGTTTTTAAATAAAAACCTAAAATTTTATGTCAGGTTTAACCCTAGACTACCCGAAGAAAAGAAAATTAATGAAATAACATATTAAATGATGACGGGTGTGACATGTACATATAAAACCTCCAAATATATAATGAAACATCATAATGAAAAATTAAACCATTATTGGAATAAAATATCATGTCACAAAGCCATTGATTTCATGTTTTTTATAACCTAAACTGAGATTCATATCCTGTTATTTTTATATAGGAAAATAAATCAACAATACTTGGACATTATAAAGTGGTTTTTTGGTCCCATGTGCCTATACCAAAAAAGAGATTAAATATATTTATACTGATATATATACCAATAAATAATATACTCAAAAAATGATAATTTTGTAAACAAATAAACAAACATAGATGCCTAACTCAAAAAACTAAAGTGGATCCCATTATTTTTTTAATTCGTATCCTAATATTTCCCAAAAAAATTTGAAAATAAAAAAATTCCTTTGAATATTAGAGAAAACATACATAAAATTATAATCAAACAAGTGATAACTATGGTTTCATGTTCTTAAATCATGAATAGGAAAATTTTATACATAAGAAGAGGTAAATCCATATACTAATTTAATTAAAAGATGGATTATGTTGGTTCTTTGACTAGCACTACCTCTTTATTATTGAAAGAAGAATAAATGATCTTTCATCAGTGGATGTTTGGTAATATGTAATGACATAAAAACATTGTTGATGGTGGAATGCATGACGATGAACTAAGCATGTGAAATCAATTTGAAGAACTCCAATACAAGGTCGGGTGATGAGGATATTTTCGAGGAGGGTAGAATAAGGAGAAGCACAACCCACAACGACATGCATGGGTAATGATACCGATTGACCCATACTAACTGATAGGTGTGATGAAATATAGACTTAATGAAGGAGGGTGATGTTTTGTTGTTATGTAGGAAAAAATGGTTTATAGAGTAAAAAAAGGTGACAATGATCTTCAAAAACAATGACGAGACATATATAAGGGTTAATGAAGAGTATGATTATCTATTGAAAATGTCAGTTTCATGTTGCACTAGGTACATAAGGTTTTTTCATGGAGGACATGATCAGGAAAGTCAGATGAATGATCCCATGATGGGATAAACATGGGTAGTGTAGGCTGGCTAGGATGGATGCATCAAATTCCAAATAATTGTGTATTTGTACCCTAGTAAATGGATAATTACTTTGGTAATACAACTAATGTATATATATATATAATTGGTCTATATTAATAGGTTTTTTATAAAATAATTTTCATTGATTATTGGTTTCTTGTAATATGTTTTATTGATTGATTTTTTTGAGTAATTATTATTAATAATAATATATTAAATTATCAATAATTTGTTTTGATATTAGTATGATATATAAATATATTTAACTATTGAAAAAATATTTTGCAGGGTTAAATGATAAATAATGACTGATATATCTATTTTGATATAAAAGTGTTGTTATTTAAAATCAATACCAATTAAACATACTATCTAACAGAGTAGCTGAAATTTTTTTAATAGATATATCATAGATATAAATTTTTTGGTATAATTCATTTTTTAGGTTTCATTTTTAGTTTTATTCCACCGATGCAAATTTTCACGGTTTTATAGCCTTCCTTATGAAATTATTCTACCCTATTTCCATTTAATCGTCTATCAATGTACAAAATTACATGTATTCATTGAAATAAGTTAATGACTTGAAATTTTCATATAAATTTAGATTTAATTTTTTTCTTGTATATAGATGAATGTCACTTGGGATTTTTATGTATACATTTTTAATCATTTTGAAATAATGAGAATTTTTAAGGAAATAATTTATTTTTTTTAAATCTCATACATATTGAACCTAAAATTACATTATCTTTATTATGCTTGATAATAAAGATCTCTATTATATTGAAATATATGATTCAATAAATTAAGATAAACTACTAAATTTGAGTCACTCCATCATTTCATTTATTTTAGTTTATATAGTTTTAGTACAATTTATTGTGTGGTATATTTTATAAAACACAAAAAAAAATCATTTTGAATAATTTTTTAGTTTAACATATATTTTTGGGAAATATAAATGATTATCATCAATACCTATCTTTATTTACTCAATATGATCATTATCATATATAATATTTTAAAAAAAATTGATGATTCGTGAAATTTATTGTTATTTTAGTTACTAGTTACATTTACTTTTTATTCATACTTGGTCCCACATTTCTAATTTCTATCAATTATGAAACAAATAATTTTTTTCAGTTTACCTTGACTAAATAACTTTAAACATTAACATCGTAGACATATATTAATGTTTCAAAAAGGGATTTTCAAGTTATCTATTTTAAATTTGAATAACTCATTATCACCATCCTCATAGTCATATATCATATTATTATCATCCATCCATTTTGGACTAATGTTCATCATAATTTAGTAAGAAAGGAATAAATAATTTAATATAAATAATATAAATTTTTATATAAATGTACAAATAATGACACACACAAAAACACAAACACACAAACAAATATATATATATATATATAATCCATACACATCAAAACACACAATAAAACACGTATAAAAATATTATACATGTAATATACATACACAGAATAAAATATTTATTAAAATTAAACTATATATATAATGTTTATTGACATGATTATATAATACATATACTGAGAGTAACAATAAATATAATATTCCATTATAGATACATGGATACATCCATATATATACATAACAAAAGTAAAATCAATATTTATATAACATTAAAAAAATATGGATATAAATATAAATATAAATATATATATATATATATTATAAATTAGTTAAAACATATAAAATTTTTAATATATGTCAAATATATAACACATATGTCACATCCCAACCTATTTCACTCTATAAACTGTTAATGGGTCGAGACTTCACAAAGTTGTTTTAGAGGTTTATCATTTTTTCCTTTGTCTCGCTATTTTGGGATGATAGACAGAAAACTATGAATATTTCATCAGTATTAAAATATCTCATGTAATTAAATTTGAAATCCATGCTAGGGGAATATCATGTTTCCAAGGATGAGAATAATATTAATACTTTTTGTTATTGTTGATGACACTTATTTAACCTCGAGTGATATTTTTTTCCATTGTTTATGGTTTAATGAGACATAAATCTTGGACCATTATAGAAAGAGATGAGGTGTGTTCATATAGAATTTTAGGAACATCTAATTTATTTGTCATTATTACTATTTCATTTATACAATATATGTGTGATTATTTATCATGCAGAATTATATAATACACTAATATGTTTTTATACTCATATAACTATATTACTTGTTATTATCATAGAATAATATTACATGGAATGGTATATGATTCTGTAAATAATGTGTATGAATTATCCTATATGGTTTTTTCCCATATATCATTACAGTAGCACTCTATTTAATTATCCAAAGATTGAATAATTATATAAAAATAGATTATAAATTGTTAATGAATTTTTTTGAATAAAGAATTTAAAAATCAAGGAATTAGTATTGATTTGTAATATTCAAGTCATTTATTATGGATTTCATTTATTGGGGTTTTCAATTAAAACAAATAAAGGATTGTACCACTACAAATTAAAAATGATGAAAAATATAATAGAATCCTTATTTGTTTCACTCGACTCTCTCTATGTGATTTTCAATATCTCATTCCTATGAGAGAATCCCACAACATGTTTTTTGAAATTTTATAAATTTATCTATTATGGGATCTAATTAAATGATAATATAATTGTAATTTTTTGATAACTGACTATATAAATTGGGAATGGATACCATTATAAATGAACACATATTGGCATGATTTTATGCCTGTTGGAATATTAAATTCCTCTAATAAATTGTGCTTAATCCCTCAGAGTTGTGATTATGTTAAATGAGATTGTTAATTAATATTTCACCAACCTCTCATATACAGAATTGTATTACATTATGGTGGAATATTACTTGAATAGTCCCCTTTACATGATAAAATATCATTTTTAATATATATTGATATGAGGAATTAGTTAATTACAACACCAATTACAACCAAAACTGTGTTTTATTTTATAATATAATTTGAAATTTTCTTTTTCTATGAATAGTTTTGAGAAATTATTTCTAATTAATGTTATAAAATGATATTATTATATAATTTTTATATAAACATATGAGGATCCAGTAAAAAAACATTCCATGTATAGTTTTCTCTATCAGTGGTATTTGAAATTGACTATATTTGAGAATATATTAAGTTTTTTAAAAAATTTATGTTTTTAAATGAATTACATAAATCATTTAGGGGTGTTCATAGAATATAAACCTCATGTAAGGGGTAGTTTTAATTTTTCCTTGAGTGTTACCTTGTAATGGAATGTAAGCATTACATGTGGGTTTCAGTGGAATTATTTTGTTGATTTATACGTAAATGTTAAGAAGTAAATCGTAGCGACCTTTTAATAATTAAATTAGTTTAAAGGTTGAATTTGTATGTTAAAACAAGGGGTTATCTTATTAAGGTATCACCCTTTGGATTGTAATTTGTAATACTCCTGAGTTCAGTTTCTAGGCACGGTAGGTGATGTCCTTTATATTTTTTTGAGATGAGTATGACTCATTGAGGGTAAAATGGCACCTATTGTGTAGGAGGGTGGGATTTTAGTATGTTAAACATATAGGGGGAATTACCATATGTGGATAATTAGTAAGTGTTAGTAATGTATCATTTTTATTTAATGTTGTGACCCATAGGGATAACTCATGTATGTGGATTCATAGAAAATATCAGGGCCTGGTAGGCCTATTTTAGTAATGCGATATAGTTATTCCTATATTGGAATATTTTTATCCTTGTTTTTCCTAAAATTATTTACCTTTTTTAGTTTCCTCTCATTATAGATACGTTAAATTTACAATATATTCCAATTCATAGGGATCCATAAATAGGATACGGTTCTCATGTGAGTGACCTTATGGAAAAGTTGATGGAAATAATAGACATGTTTTGAGGTTTGATCAGTAGGTCTAGGTGGGAGACATAGATACCCTTAGTTTTGAAACATAAATTCATGATTTTATATTTGGATTTATTGAGGGTAACCTATGAGAGGGGATAAGCATAGATTTGGGATTCCTTTTTAGGAACTAAGGCTAATTGTACTATCAATTAGTTGACGATGCATTGAGGGTTCATGATTTTGTTGACATTTGAATGATTATGCCAATTGTTTTTTAAGATGTAATAAGAATTCTTGTGTATCGATACTATATTAGATTGAAAAACTATTTAAATTCTTATACCTGTTGACAGGTATTTGTGTGAAGGTTTTCAATTTTTAAGATGAGTGATAAGGGATAATTTAGAAGGGTAGACATTGATATTTCATGTATCATAGTCATTTTGTCCTAATTAATGAAGTAATATTGAGAGTTTGATTTGGGTATTAAATTGGAAGCTACAAGACATTCAAAAATTGTATATAGAATATTTATTTTATGCTAGTTGTATGTGGAAACTAGTTGGTATGTAACATTAATAAGTTGAAGGGTGCAGACCCATGATTAAAATTTTTAATAATAAATTTTCTCGGCATGGTGACCCAGAGATTTGGGTAATTTAATATATGTTCCCTATAAAGAGGGATAACTTCAAATTAAATCTGGTGATATGATATGTTTGACCCATGGGTTTACACTGACCAAAATTATTAGGAGACATAGTGTTAGGGGTTAGTTAGGTAATGTATATGTTTTCTTAATGAGAATGTGGCTTAAAAAGAGTTATGCATTCATATTAGTGGAATATTAATGTAATAATATGTTAGAGATGATAATGGACAATATTGTGACATTTTAGGGAGTATATTGATATAGTGTTGACTATATACTGTGTTAAATAATTGTATTTTTATATTTTGAAAAATAAATTCATTAGTAGTTTACCTATAGGATCAGTTTAATGTATGAATGGTGGTGTAGATTACACCATTGGCCATTTAGGAATAGTGACCCTCCTTGTATTTTTATATTCTCTGAATTACATGAGATCCATTATCAAAAAGTGGGAATGAGTTATTGGTGATGTTTGAAGTTTTACTAAAGAATGATTAGATTATTATCCATTTAATTTTTTATGTTTTGGCAGGAGTAAATGGAACAAGTAGTAGTAATCGAGAACTCTTTTCATTGGTATATTATTAAGAATTTTCCTTTGATGGGGATAAAGATGTTGATCACTGGTGGAGACCCTCAAGTGTGGAGGATCGTGAGAAATTGTGTTCAGTTGTGTGATAGTATTTTTGATTTCATATGAATTTGGTTAAATGGATTTATATAAAGTTATATGTCTTGCTATATTATAGTTACAATATAAAATATGGAATTGGTGGAGTCTGAGTGTGGGCTTTAGGTCCGGGATGACATATGGTGATCGATGGGTTTTTTATTTGTTATGTGATGGTGTCTGTGGGGTGGTTTGACAATAGTTTTGGATATGGTATGGTTTTTATAATGTAGTTCTATAAAATATGGGTGTGGGATTTATTGAGTATTCTTAGAAAAATCACATTACAACTTGGGATAATAGATTTTTTAATATAATTTTGGTGATGCATCAGTTATTGAAGTCATAAGTTTTCAAAATTAGTTGAACATGGTGGTTCAAAATATGTTTCCATAAGTAGGTGGATGATGTTTGGGAGAAAATACAATGTACATGACATTATGATGAGATATATATAGTCTAATGGATGGTGAGTGTCTTTCAAGGAAAAAATAGTATGACTAGGTTATGATACGATGATTGTTGTTAAATTATTTTGATCAAATAAAGGACCAAGGTTCATGGCTTATTAGGTTAGTAGGAGCAACGAGATGATAAATATATGAGTAGTGTCTCTAGGATGCTACGAACATGATTAAATAGGTGAAACCAAGTGTGTAAGTATTTTAGTTTATTATTGGCCAATGGATGCTAGAACCTATGGTGGGGAATGTCATGGGCGAGTTGATATAACAGTTGACACCATGATCATCTCATGGGGCTAAATAGGATTTGTATAGTTACATATTAATATTTCATTGTTGTTTAGAAAAATTAGAACTTTTTTAGTAGTTTAATGTCCATTTACTTTAAAATGATGACTGGAAGAACATTGGAAATTCAATGTGTCCATTATTTTATAGATTCATAACATGAGTAATATGGGTGATGTTCTCATTGTAAACTAGGTATTATCAGGGAGGATAATTTCTACTTTGGGGATGTTTTAATATTTTATGTCTTGGATCATTTAAAAAATTCAATGTAATTTTACTTTTTCATTTAGTGGATAGACCGAATTGAAATCTGATCATTCGAATTTAATTAAATGTTGTGGAACAAATAAACATGTTTTTTTTGTTGTGGATTAAAGAAAATATTGTTTTTCAGTAGTTTAAACGAGTTTCATGAGTGTTGATCTTCAATATATTAGTTTTTAGAAAGATAATGTGAGGCACACATATATAACATGGTTAGTGCTAATTGTTCACTCAAGATTAGAACCATTATAAGGCTGTCACATGATATGGAAAACCCTTCACCTATGGTTGCCTGACCATAAAAAATCTATAGTAAATTATAGAGGTTATCAACATGGTATACATAGGGTTTTTTAAACATATGACTAGACTTTGTGATGTTAGGGGTGTGTGATAGTGACAAATTCACATTTAGAACACAATTTCCCCAACCATGAATATGAGTCATGCATGGGAGTGGCTCTTAGGTAGGGTCAGATGCATGGTTGTAACATAGTTTGGAAAATTGTGAAACCAACCCATACACCCATTTAAAATGAAATCAATTGATATTTCACCTTCTACCTTTAACCCTTAACCCACCCTTTAACCACATATTTCTCATGCAATATACACCCAAGATCTCTCTAATTTACTCATATTGGAATTAATGGTTCTCCTGCAATGAGGCATTGAATTAATCATCATTGGGTGAATTATATCACCCTTTATTAGACTCTTAGTACCCATTATTTTTAACACGTTTTATCTCACTATCTTGTTTATTAATTTTTTGTGATATTTTTCCCCATTTTAAGGAAGAATTTATCATTCCCCGATTTCTCTCACTGTATCCCAAATCAATAATTAATAATGGAGGACTTAATATTCCTCGATATATTGTATGTTTTCTATGAATTTCCCCTCAAAGTCACATTGTTTGTATTATTTTTCCATTATACCATATGAAGGAAATTCTAAGTGATTCTCCTAAAATATGAAATATTTATACAAAATGTTCCGACATTAGAATATACGTTCACTAGACCAGTTAAAATTTATTAATTTGATACCTCAACATGAAACACCCTTTAAGAGTGCTGGTTTATATTCTGTTGATGATTTTTTTTTTGTAATTAACCAAAAAAAACATGGTGTTTTTTTCCAGAATCTTAAAAGTCAACTACATATTTCGTAAAAATGAATTGTAAACATTAAATGAATTCCACAACAAAAGTATTGAAATTATTAAAACTTATCCCAAGATCTTTTCCCTTGTAAATTATATGATAAATAGAATAAAATTAATGGTTATGTTTTTTGGATAAACCCCCTTGGTCCTTCAACATTTACATTAAATTTGACTATTATGATGTACTGAACTATGTGGATCAATTGATCATGTTATAGAATTTATATTCACATGGACCTATTAGTCTTTTTTAATGGAATTAAAAAATGGAATGGTCATGATGAATCAATTTTTTAATTGGTATTATCTCAACACATATGTCTACTTCAAACATATAAAGAGAGATGGATTTTTTCCTTGATATATATTTAAGTATGAAATTAAATACATGGTTATTACTTTTGGACCTTGGTTAGGGAGGTTGTATATAGTAATTCACACCCCCTTGTTCATTGATGATGGATATGATAATCCTTATTTTTTATTCAATTGTTGGACACAATACATATCATCGTTTCAAGGAAATTATAGGATATGATTCTTAAAAATCCCTCGGTTAAAGTGTTTTACATAATGATCCACATCATGGATTGGGAATGTAATACATAAAATTATGTATAAATAGTTTTAAATCATGGAATGATTCGTCTTATTTATAATATGCGACCCTTAGTATATATGGATTATAATAGTTTCCACTATTTTTACTAGAGAATATACTTATACATGGTTCATATTAATTGAATGAAATTAGAATAATTTATGACATGGATAACCGTAACACCCTTAGAGAGGCACTTCATTATTATTATGAGTTACTGAAACCTCCTATGGTTGGGGATTCCTTTGTTTAACCTTGGGTACTCAATTTGTGTTTTAGATATAGACCCCGACCAAATAAAAAGGTTATATGTATGTGTTTTTAGGTCTTATATTTAGTGATATTTGGTTTAGGATGAACCAGTTGTAGTATACAGGGAATCACTGAGCTACAAAATCCCTCCATGGTTTACAATAATTTATTACATTACACTACAATGTTATTATACCTTCACACCGAATAATTTTAAATTAAAAGACTTTATTTTAATTAGAAAATGATTGTGGGGCCCTACTGATTTTTCATCACACATTGTTCATGAAACTGATTAGTACCCAAATAGATCTTCTGATGTCATGTTTGACATGGATAATTATTCATTTATGTTGTATCTTCGTCAATAGGTAATGGCATAGTTGTAGTGGTTGTTCATGTAATTATGCTACCTAGCAGTGTTGGAATATTTTATTTATGTGTTATTTTTCATTGTATCCCTATTGTATGTATTGCATGTAGTATGTTGACTGCCTTATATTCATGGTATTTATTGTTCATGCATGGTTGGTTATCAATATAGCACTGGTTGGGATATCTATTTTTTTATCAACCATAGATTTATTTATATCTCGTTGTTTATTTTTTTATTTCCTATAATATATTTGGAACTAATATGAAGGGTATAAAAATCCCACTAAACCACATTTAAACCCTCACTACTATAAAAAATCCTATATTGTTGTGGATGTTTTCTTGTGGTCACTTTTCCAACCAGTCTGATTATTATTTACAGATTAAAGAAAATAGCGACATTCAAATATTTTAAAAATTAAACAGTATATATATATAAAAACATATTCCTAATTTATAATATATATTTCCACAAATGATATATATATATATAGAAATATATATGTTTAAATATAGATAAAAATGAATATATATATATATGTAAATATGGTTAAATAAGAACACACATGTCTGCATGTCTGTTTATTTACGTATGTATAAAATGATTGAATATGATTTCATTATTTGAAAAATTATGTTAATATAGGGGAAATAAACAAAACATTAAAAAATGATATAAATAGATTAAAAAATTAATGAGATTCAAATAAATTAGATTTACATTAATTTAGGTAATAAATTTTATGAGAATGAGAGATTCAATAGTGGTGATCAACCAAAGGTTCTTGGAGAAGATATAAATTTAAGATGAGGCAAGCTTGGATTTTAAAGCGGAGAGACATTTCCTAGAATAATAAGTAAATGTATTGAGAATGGTAAAAAAATGTAACCATTTATATTGAAAAGTGATCATGTATACAAGGAATGAATAAATAAAGAAAGAAAATTCTTATAAAGCTAAAAATCACACCAAGACTCAAATTTTATCTTGATGAAATTACATGAAAACCAAAAACCAAAATTTCCTCTATCACTGTATGAACTCTATTCCATTATTTAATGACATGATCAAGGTATTCAATAAAATGGATCACTAGGCACAAGGATGTAACATGAAACTAGAGCTTCAAATCAAAGGTTAATATTTCCCTAGATGATATCTATTTTCTCAATTTGGAGAAAAAAAGTCCAGCCTACAAATAGGATTGAATTAATTTCATTATTTATATCTTGAATATAAATAATGGAACCATCATTAATGCTTAACAATTCAAATGGAATGAATGGATGGTGTGTGGATCTATGCAGCAATCAAACAACACATAGATGATTGAGAATAAATGTAATCCTCGTAAGGATCAATGTTTTAATAAGTTGTTAAAATATAAATGAAATGTGCCAAAATCTGTTGCAAGGATTACAGGCTATATATATCAATGAAAAAATATATTGAAAATAAGAAAAAAGGAAAATATAATGGTTTCCTCAGAATCATACGATTGATATGATCTAAGATGGGGAGCTAATCTATAGATAAGTAAATTTATAAAACTAATAGTTGGACGGTAAAGTTAATAGGTATACAGGACATTGAAATATGTAGTAATAGTTAAAATTCAAGCTGTATAATATTAAAACTCAAAAATATATGACAAATAATTCCATTGAAAATTATAAATAACATAAAGATAATAATATATTATAAAATATTTCTAGAGTAAATATGAATAAAATTTAAAATAATCATTTTTTTAAAACAAGATAAACCATTTTCATAAATATCTATCTTTAAAAATAAAATTTTAAAATAATATATGGTTTTATTTTAAAATATTTCGTTAAACAAGGATAATGTTTAACTGATTTAAACAATGAATAAAATATTTTACTGGAAGTACTTAATGATACTACTATCTAAAATATTTATGTTAGGTATCTTTTGACCATCACTTACTCATATTATTAATTGTTATAACAAAATGACTCTTTGTTTTAATATATTTCGATATTATTTTAAAAACACTTTTTTTATATAAATTTAAAGAATATTTATTATAAATGAAAACCTAAAAATTATAAATAAAAGTAAATATTATTTTATAATCCATATAATTAAGTAACATCATTAATTGTGTTTCTTAATGAAATGAATTTAAATTTAGTTGTGGATAATGAATCATGATATTTTATTATTAATTTTCTATCTATCAGAACACTATAAGAAAAAAATACATACCCAATAATATATTAATGAGAATATACTTTTGAACCATATTTAATGTCTACGAATCATAGAACATCTTAATCAAGATTATAATTTTTATGATATTATTGAAATAGATTAGGGGACATAGACATATACCCATTGAACCAAAATAATGAATTTCAATGAGGATTCTAATGATTTCCCATATACATTATTATTTTATAAAAAAAGGATAGAATATAAGACCTCATAAAAATAATAGATTTTATTAAACTACCAATTATATATTTATATTGTAGATTTCGATCCATATCTTAATGAATCCATTTAGAGATGGTGTTGTATTCTTATTGACCATTAAAGACTACCTCCAATAGATTATGTGTTGAAATACAACACCCTAGTTATATAATAAATATAATTGGAAATACTTCCATCTTTAATAATATAGAAATAATGTAAATCAGTAATCAAGACTAATTAATTAACACCCTGGTTTATATGTATTATTTTCATATGAATAAATAAAATATCATTTAAAAATTTAATTACCCAAAAAGAAGTTAATCATGATTTATAGCCTACACTGAGTTAAGCATTCATTAATCCCAACCATTATGATAGCGTGATTTACACATGACACCGAGTGTTAATAAAATTGAAATATATTATTATATTATTATACTATTAAAACATGATTATTATAAAGTAGAAAATAAAGTTAGATATATGATTAAAAATAAATACCTTTTAAATACCATGTATAATTATTTAATATAGTGAAAACTTACTGATAAAATAAGAACATAAATTTTAGAAATGTGTTTATATGTTTCCAAAATACTATTTTCCCCAAAAAATATTTTCTTATTTATTTTTTTCCATAATAATAAATATAATTTTTAAAATTTAATATGATGAAATAAAAATAATAATTTATTTTAGAATATAAAAATTATATTAGGTGAATTTTTGGGATTTTTGTAAAATGATTATTTATTCAATGAATTGTTTAAAAGTTTAAATTTTAATTGAAAATCGAATTTTCATTTAATTAATATATAAAGATAAATTATGTTAAAATTTTCATTAATGTAAAATAAGTTAAATTATTTATCCTTTAAGACAATTTATGTTATTTTAATTATTTCCATTTTGAATTTTGATATAAAATCTTTATAAATTTTTGGACATTCCTCATTAAGAATCCCGCATTCTCATCATTTCCGGGGGAGAAATTTTAAATTAAATTTCACCAATTATGTGACTTGAATTTTAAAAAATGGATTCAATATATTTAATACAAAATAATTTATAATTCTAAATAAAGTCATCATAATTTTATACCAAAATAAAATATGAAAACTGAATTAATTAATTATCATGGTTAATGTGTAAATGCATTTATCTATGGTTTAAACTATGATGATAAGTGTTTAAATGAAATTACACGTTTTTAAAAAATTGATGGAATTTTTTTCATAATTTTTCTAGGATTAATAATAATCCATTTTTTATGCTTTTGGATTGATAAAAACAAGGGTATTATTTAATATTTTCAAAAACATTAGATTTTTTCCACTCAACTCACTTAAAATAGGGTGAAACCTATACTCTATTTTTTCATAATCATACCCATTGGGTTTAGAAAATACACTCCCAAATAATAGCCCCAATAATATCATTTCATTTTAGAAGACAAATTTTGTATATAAGGACATGTAATGAAGGCTTTTATTGGAAACATAAGAAGGACACACAAGGAAGAGGTAGTTATCATTAACATGCATTTTTTAATTCTTCCACAATAACATTGAATTAATATTATAAAATTATTATATAATATAATAAACATCTAAAATATACCAAGATATTTTAATGTTATGGGAATGTGGTACAACCATATCCACTTCCATCAAATGGGTTAGGAAATAATCATTCATGTGTACAGTGGACTACTTCCTCGCGAAATAACGTCATTTGTTTTTCAAATTACCATATTTCAATGTTTTATATAATGATGCATTATTTTGTTGAAATATTATACATAAAATGTAATTATTTTTTCGTAATTACTATATCATGTATATCTTCATACTCTTCATTTTGTGGGAATATGATTATGTCACCCATGCGTACAGTGGACTTCCTCCTCACGATGTGATATTATTATTTCACAAATTACATGGAATATATTTAATATTAATTTAATATAAATATATGAATTATATTACATAAAAAAAAATTTTAATTAAAATATATATCATTTACCATTATTTCATTCAATTTTATAAAAATGTGGAAAAACATTAATGAATTTGTATGACCTACTATATCCATGAACGATGTATTTTAATTTTTATTATTAATTTTTATGAATCAATATAAATATAAATATAATAAATATAAATTATATTTATATCAAAAATAATAATCTGGATATGTTGAAACTATGATCGAAGTAAGTGGACCAAAAATAACAAGTCAAAACATACAAAAAAAATCAGGTAGTTAATGCAAAAAATGTGACATTATAATCTTTAATCACTAATAAAAGGATAATAAATGGTAATAATAAAATAATATATTGTATTCTATATATTAATATGGTTCTGATATATATATATAATTATCTTATATATATTACACAGTATGTTTTAATATGTAAAAAATAATTCAATAGTGAATGTATAGTATTTCTAGCCTAAATTTTATTTTTGAGAGACATGAAAATTCAACACACATATCTTTTTTGTTATATATAATGATCCTTTTAAATGTTAAATATTTAATGACATTTTTTTAAAAATTTAATGTTTAATTTGATATTATTTACTATCAGGAATTACAATTCATGGGATTATTGATGCGGTAATGTATAACCATTTCTATTATGTTATTTATATAATTTCCCTGAATGTATTTTATGAATCATATCCATAATATCTATGATATATAAATATCTATTTTATAGTATCCCTTTCCTTGGTTTAGGATTCCAATATTAGTAATGTGTTAAGATATTTTTTTTTGAATTTGCTTAATTTGAGATTCATGTGATGTTTGTATGTTATATGATTTTATATGGTGTATATAAGTATAATTGACAAATAATATAATGAATTTATTTATCCCCATTAAATATTATATTCTATTTTATATTACCACTTCACGAGCTTATAATTCAATTTTACTCTAGTGGTAGTAGTTTTATGTCACAATCTCATTGATTATAATGAATGTATAGGATTAAGTTTCTAATGATATAATATTATGATCCATCCCTCATAAAACACAATAAAAATATCCTTCACTAATTATATGTAATATTTTCTTGTAATATAAGACCTATCCACTCTTTGGAACATAAAATAATTGAAAAAATGTTTTTCATAAAATCTATCTTCATTTCTTTCATCATTCGGAAATTAGATTACATCAAACACCATGTTTATTTATGTTGTTTATGAAAATAATTTAGAATTATTTTAAAATTTATAAAAGTGATTTTTACCCATTGTTAACATTTTATATTTTTTTGAATGGAATATTCATTTCTATTTCTAAAAAATTCCCATTTTTCTTTTATCGAAAATGTGTATCAAAACGTTGTTTAATGCATTGTATGAAGGATTATTACCATTATCATGAACGTTATTTTATTTAAAGATTCCATTATAATTTTAATGATTAATTTTAAAAAAAAATATTTTCAAAATTTTTACCATTTTAATTTTTTTTAAATCAAAATTGATATTATTTCAATAAATGATTTAATTGGTCAAAATAATTTTCCATATAAGATGACATCTATTGTTGTTACCTATACCTCACTAGGGATATGTTCCATAAATTCCACTGTTATTAATTTTCTAAATTTTTATTATTATGATGTCATGATACTTATGAAACATATTTCAGTTTCTAGAGGTTATTACCTAAAAATATTTTTATGAAAATAACTTCTTTTTCCATGGGCTATGCTATGAAGAAATTATGAAATGATTATTGAATTTGTATCTTTTCTATATGTTATGATATGATGAAATGTTTATAAATCCCATATAATTTATTGGACTATAATGTGATGAATGTTTTATTATCTCATGAAACACCCAAACATGGTTTTCATTATGAGATTGGTGGGACCTATATCTCTCTCTAATGCATTAGGTAAATATTTATATCTAATGAGATATATTTGAAAAGAAAGGGGTGTGAACTTAGATCATAAGGGAATTATTAATGAATAATAGTCTTGTGAGTAAACCATTACTATTATGATGGTTTGGGGAGAGAAATCATACAACAATGAATGACTTGTAGGTGATCCTTCCCTAATATTATAATGATTATCTTTTCATATATGTATGCAACAGATTCTGTTTCTTATGATAATGTTATGATCACTTGGAAAATGTTCTTTTATTACACTATGTTTCAGGTCTTATAAAATACCATTATTTATTCTGTAACTCTTGATTATGATCTCTGATATGATGGTTATGGTTTTCAAATTCTATTCACATGTTCTCATAACACTATGTTAATTTTTGTATAACACAACTATCTTGATTACCATTATATGGCATCTCAGACGACCTTTTCAATTGTTTCCATTCCCCGAGACATGAAGATATTTATTAAGTATAATATGACTAAGAAGGATTATTCTTATGAATTATATAGTGGGAGATGATTCTTACTACCGATGAGTGAGTTTTTTATTAAATGTATCAAAAGGCATTAAACTATTATGGTCCTTAGGTGTGTGTGTATTGTAACGAATATTCATTAAAATTAATGTAATATCTAAATATGGAATGATTGGGTCTCTATAATTGTTATAATATGATAGGTTTAGTTAGAATATAAAATCCAGGTAGAAAAAACCTATGTGAGATCTTTATGGACATGTCTAAATATAAGTCTAAGGATGGGTCAACATAGAGGATAATTTCCATGGATTTTGGTAACAGAGAGAGTATATGGTTTCTATGAAATTACTTCCTTTATTGGATACTAAAAGTGGATGTTGATCTCGTATATAGTAACCTATGGGTAATAACTATAAAAAATCACATTGAGATGGACTCAATCACAACATGGTGTGTATCATCCTGATTTTTTAATGGAGACAATATGTTCGATAGGGTACATAACATGCCTCATCGAAAATAAGAAAATAAATAAGTATTATAATTAATTCTTATAACCTAGATGTTAAAATGGTAGGAGTGAACATTATTAATTGATTTATGAAAATATTTTTTACACAAGTTGTTAATTAATTATTTTTTGAATAATTTTTTATAAATGAAAATGAAATCCTTTTTCATTAAAAGGAAATGTTTTTCTCAAATCTATTTAAATGAACATAAGTGAGTTTATAAAAAAATAAAATAAATATCTGAGTATATTATTATTGAAATATATATGTAATATATTTAATTTAATTTATAAAATTTATTAGATATGTTTTCTAGGCATGACATAAGAAAATATTCAATTTTTTCTGAAGAAAAAGTATTTTTCGAAAAAAATACAGTTTTATCACATTTTTATGGTGAACCCATTTTAAATATAATTTATTAAATATAAATTATTTTTGAAAAAAAAAAACTTATTATTCTTAATCGGGACATAAAAATATACTTCAGATGATTTTTTGTTATTTTTTAATCAATATTCAGTTTTTAATTAATAGTAAAAACACAGTATTTTAATTTTAGACAGTTTTTCATTTGTTTTTTTTTGAATAAAAAGGTTGTCCTTATAATTGGATAAAATTATAATTAGATTATGTTTTTATCCTTTAATATAATTATGGGAATTGGAAGTAATTTTACATTGAAATTAGATATAAATATACATCAATCATTTGTTGGATATTACTTTAAAGAACACATTTTTTCATTTTGAGAACGAGAATCAATTTTAAATCAATTAATTAATATTTGACGTTTTTAATTTTGAAAAACATATTTATTATTTGGAAATAGTGGGTTTAAATTATATAAATATCATACTCTTATTAGTTTTTGGGACATTATGAATAAAAAACATTTGTACTTTTCATTTACCATAGTTAAAGGTAAATTAGGTATATTGGGGAAACAAATAATATGATAGGGATAACTATATTTCCCTATCACCTGCCAAAATAATATTGGATGATTAAAATTCATCCCATATAAAATAATTTTCTTGAATAGATTCATTTCAGGGACTTATTTTCATTAATGTAATTTAATTATTATTTAAAAAACATAAAGTGGAAACATGCCACTCTCTTTTCTATTATTTAAATCATATCAATTTTATATTTCCAAGGGTTCCACATACCTCCCCAATATAAATAAACCAATTAATATCTATTAATCAAACATTAATGCCTTTTATATTGGCCAATATCTACCCAAAACTCATCCATTAATCTTTACTGTCATAATAGTAGCCTTTTTTAGTGTAGAAATCCTCCTAAGGAACCCATTTTGATAAAACAAAAGAAGAAACCCGATTAAGAGGTAATTCCTTATCTCAAGATTTTTAGTTGATTTTACATTATCCAATCCTATAATATTATTATTTTAAAATTACTTAGGTAAACCTGTACCCACAACATACTAGGCTGTTTTTATTGTATGTTTTTAACCAACACCAAGGCACTCCTATATTTAATGCGAAATTAACATATTGTTTATTTGTAAGGAAAACTACAACCTCAACAATCAATTATTTTTCAATTTTCCCCGACTTCCTATCATGGTGGACATTTTGGAAGAAACTATATTTTTATAAGATATATATATAATTTATTGTGTCTCTATTTTTATGTAATTTTTATTTAGAAAATATATTTATACATTCCATGTTGTGTAAATATGATAATTTTGGTTGAGGAAGTGTGGGAAACCTCCCCAAAAAGTTGTATGGCTCATTTACATTATACATTGAATGTATAAATAAATGATTTTTTAAACCTAAGATTCATATATTAAATTAATATAATAATGTAACTTTAATTTAATTCGTATTATTTTAATACAATAAAAAAATGAATGTACCGTTCATGCGTATGTACAACCTTTCATCTCCACAAAAGGTTCATTTCATTTCATATCTCCAAATATTATGGATTATAATAAAGAAATATATACCAGATATATATGATATTTAAATTATGAATATTATTCGTTAAATTATAGGCTTATTACCACATGGATAATTTACATAATAACAACATCATTTTTTATACAAGTACCGAATATCTAAAAAACCTCTAATATGAACCTAAATATTAATTTAATTGTTAAAACATATTAATAAGTTATAGAAAAAGAATTATTATAATGAAAACTGTTATCAAGAATGTATAAATTAATCTTACTTTATTATTCGGTAAAATAAAGAACATACCAGACTAGTCGGACTCAAGGTAAGTGAAATATTATCTCAATTTGAATTCATAGTGTTAAATATACATGCCGTTGGTTTTGTTTTTCCAATAATATGTGTGAATAACCTAGGATTTTTTTCAGAAACTATTCACTTATATTGGGTTTATTTATCTTATACACAAAAAATTACATCATTGAATTTTCCTTAATCTAATGATATGATCTTTGTAAGGGACATCATCTCAATTTCCTTCTATTGAGGCATATCATGATATTTTAACCTTTATTATCCTATAAAGTTTATATAAAATCCTCATGACATGTTATATTAGGAATTATTATATTATCATGATATATAATGTTTTATTTAATGTAAATACTTAATGAATTTTTTCAACTGTTTCTCATGTGGCGAGAGACTCATTAACTAAAACACCATTTCAAATGTTTTAATGATTTATTATTCTAAAATATTATATTTTATTTCAATGTTATACAAATGGATTGTATGAGTTTATTTATATTTACATAAATGTTTTGAAATGTTAATTTCATTTAATAGTTTCAATTTTTAATGGAAAAAACTAATTCAAAAGTATGTTTTAAAATTTTTTTAATTGGTTTTGGAAATATATTGAATATTTCAATATCTTGATTGTATTTATTATGATGGAAAAAACAATTTATAGGTTAAATGTTGATATTTGAAATATTTTTTTTATGATTATAAAATGGTATTTGGTTATTTTATGGGTGGTTACATGAAACACTAATAATGGGTGGTTAAGTTATAAATCAAAGATGGGTGGTTACATGGAAAACTAGGGAAATTATATTATATGATAAACCAAAGATGAGTTTTTACATTATGACCTCCAATTCATTGGTAGTTAATGTCAACCACATATAATTTCCATTTACTGATATGTGTGGAAGTCGAATATATGGTTATTCAATTTATATGATTATGTACCATGTTACCTTTATATGTTATATGTTTCTATTGATGGGACTTATGGTAGTCTTTTTTTACAAAAAGGGTGTGAAATAACCATATATTTAGTGAATTATATTTAAAACTTTTTAGAGGTTAATATTATTAATCTTTGATAAATTATTCTTTCTTTATAAGTCTACTCAATAATAATAATTTATCTTCCTTATGTATCCCTTACTGATATTTTTATTCTTACCCCTTTTTTCAAATGATTTACACAGGATTTAAATATATATTAGGTAAAGGATGGGATCATGGAAAGGTTATGAATAAACAATAAAAGAAACTAGGACTCATTTTAAAAGTTTTTATTTTATTGAAGAATTGGATACTATTTCTTGTGTCCACATTATATTTCAATGGTTTTTTTCGGTATCAGTCATTTCTTAAATCCCAGATGCTTTAAACCAAACAGGATCATAAAAGTGAATTTAAGTCAAACTTTTGACTTTTCTCAATATTAGTTAATGTTTAAGGTTGGCTTTATAGTTTGAATTAGAGTATTGTTTAGAAAAGTTTGGATAGTAGGATGTTTTATTAAGAATAGGTAAAATCATAATGGGTTTATAATTATAATGTTGATCATATGATTAATATCTTAGAAACCCCTTTTGTGTCTTTATGATACAAAGAATTAACCTGTCTAATGGTATTTTTAGAGACATTTATTTTTAAGGTAGGTATGGGTTAGTTCTTTTGTGGTTGAAAAATGAATGGTAAAGAATAACCACTGTGGTTAATACTTGTTGTTGTTATTTCTTGGGATTTTTTCTCATTTTCATAATGTTATAAGAATCATATAGTTTTTGAAAAGGCAAAACAAGCAGACCATTTATAAACCCATCATGTCGGAAAAGGCTACGAGAATCGATCCCATAACTGGTGTGTTACATGCCTTTATCACCTACCATTAAACTATGTAAATTCCTTGGTTAGTATTGCATATTATTTTAGGAAAATGTATTTACTCATTAATAACATGTTGAATTAGGAGAAATATATTTTATCTAATATATAAACATGGGATTGGAAAATGATTTTGGGATGAAGTGAAAAATGTAATTTTTAAAGACATTCACTATTTTGGAAACATTATATGATTAAGAAAAATATAATACAGTGGGATATTATTTTATGAATAATGGTTCAATTATTTTTGTAGGTATTGTTTATTTAATTATAGACATGTAGAGATTTAGGTTATTTATGGAAGTGATTAACCTGTATTAGAGAAAATGTCATTTTGGGAATTAATTTTTGGTATAATACATTAAGAGTGAATTAATTTATTTAGAGTTAATTTTTTAGATTTGTATTTGAAGACTATGTGATCTAATCCTTCAAAATTTTGGATTTCAATCCAAGATTAGATTATTTTTAGGAATTTAATTGATAGTTATTTTTTGAATGGTATATGTTGGACTTTGGGGTTTATAATTGAATTTTAGAGATTAAAATTATTTTTTCATCATATAATTATTTATTAGTTTTTGGATAATTTTTTATTATATCCTAACCAGATTAGTTTTTGTTAATGTGTCATGATAAGATAAATAGATATCTAATATTTTTTGCACTAATTGATTATCTAGAATTTGATTCTAGTTGTTCATGTTTGACTAATTCCTCTTTAATAATCATCGTTTGGAGAGAAGATGAGTTTGTGTTATAATTTTTTTAAAGGATAAAACTATACTGGAAAAGTAAGTTCAATTACTTATGTTCATAGTCAAGCTCATAAATTAATTACTCAACATTTTTAAAAAGATCATAAAATAATAATAATTTTTGTTCAATTTTCCTACTCTGAAATCAAAGAATGTTTTACCCATCACAAGTTTGTGTTTTTCAGATCTTTAACAATCGATAGATCATGTTTTCTTTCACTCAATATCAGAACAAGATGGTAAATTTGTCATCCATATCCACAGTTTCCTACATGTAATTTTAATATGTGTTATCTGGGGAGACCTCTGTACTTATATTTATTTCTCACAATGTTGTAATTTTATTAATCCTTTTTAGATGTGGGAACACAATAAAGGTATTTTTAAGATCTAAACCTTAGTTACCAAATTGAAATTTAAATTGTGAGGACTCGGTTTCCAAAAGGGGGGATAATGAAACATCCCATGATTTTTAAACGATGTAATATGTATCATAGTGTAAATAATATACAACAACGAATAGAAGCGAATAACTAAATATTATTATTCTACCTTATATCTTATCCATTAAAAAGGTGTGAATGATCAATATTAATTGTTTTATGAAAATATGTTTTACAGATTTACTTAATTAATTCTTTTATGAGCAATTATTTATAAATGAAAATAAAAATCTTTTTAAATAAAAGGAATATTTTTCTCTAAGAAACTATTAAAATAAAAATAAGTGAATTTATAAAAAAATAGTCACTCTATATGGATTTTATAAATAAAATATATATATAATATAATAAATTTAATATTTAAAATTCATAAGATAATTTTTTCTATACATTATATATGAACAAATTCAATTATTTGATAGAAGAATTATTTTTCATAATAATGATTTTTTACTGACTTTTGATAGAGAACCCATTTTAAATCTAGTTTTTTAAAGTTTTATAAGTTCATTTTTACAAAATAAACTTCTAACTTAGAATATGGACATTGCAATTTAATTTGATTTATTTTTTTGGTACTTTTTTGATAATAATCATTTTTTAATGAATATTGAAAAATACAGTATTTTAATTTAAAACTCCTTTCTCCTCTAATTTATTTATATATAAAGTTAATCCTTTTGATTGTACTTAAAGTATAATTGATTATTTTGTAATTATTTGATATTTTTTTTTCATTTTAAGTAATATCACATTGAAATTTTATTTAAAAACTCATTAATCATTTGATTGTTTTTACTTTAAAAAAACATGATTTTTTATTTTTAACAATGGAAATTAATATTAATTTAATTACTCTAACTTATGTGTTTTGAATATGAGAAATGGATTACATATTTGGAATTAGTGGGTACAAATTATTTTAATAGGTTTATTTTATTTTTTTGGAAATTAAGAATAGTAACATTGGTAATTGTTTAAGAGTTAAAGATAAATTGGGTAAATTAGGGTAAAATATAATCTGATAAGGAGAAAAAAATTACCCAAAAACAAGAAAAAATATTATTGTATGAATCAAATTAGACCCATATCACCTAAGGGTATGAATTGATTCATTTAATGGATTTTCTTTCATAGAATTGATGCTATTATTATTAAAACAACAGAATTTGACAATATTTCACTCTCTTTTCTCTTATAGGTAAAGTAATTTTAATATAGTGATAAAATTGATTAAACATAGTACATAAATATTATAAAATAATATAATAAATTTATATAAATAATTGTAAATTATTTATAATTTCTATAGATTATATAAGTACCATAAATATATACACAATAATGATAAAGTAATTATTTTATTAAAACAAATATCAAGTAAATGAACTTATAAATAATAACATAATTATAATCTGAAATAATGTAAATCATATACGATATTTTAGGTGAATAAGAGATGTTATAAGAATATTAAATTTCTTTTTTCTGTGTTATCACTATGTTTCGATTTTATTTCAATACAATGAAATGAATAGTGTAAAAATTCACACCATTGATATTTTATAAAAATAATATTTTATTAAAATTATTAAAAAAACAAAAAATTATTTTAAAAGTAAAAAAATTAGTATTTATACTTATAAATAATATTTTAGTTTCTAATAATGGTAAATTTACTACACATAAGAAAATTTAATAGCCTTTTTATTTTTATAATTTTTGATACCTCAATTAAAATTAAAAGATTTTAATTATGGGTAAACTGAAAAGATAATGTTTAGATTAAAAAATAAAAGTATAAAAATTATTGGATGATATTATTATGAAATATACTCATTTATATTATAAATAATTTTTTTTGACTTTTTTGAATTGAAATTTATTTTATATTTATTTAACACTTTTGAGAATTACAAGGTTACCCCTCCCTTCTCCGAAAAAAGGTACACATACCTCTCTATTACTCACATTTACAAAAACATTTGGTTCAGTAAATATCTAAAAAAAATTAATATTAGAATTCTTCACCTCATCTTATATGGCTCTTTTAGGACAGTATGTCTACAAAAGAATCCTTTTGTGTAAAAGAAAAACAGTTACCTAATTAAGATGTAACACCTTCTTTCATGCTTTTTTAGTTTCATTTCCATTATCCAATCCCTATAATCATTTTATTTTATTAATAGATAAAAAATAATTATCCTAAATACCGTAGTATGGTTTTTTGATATGGTTATAAACTAAACATAAACACAACTCCATTTAATGGGACATGAACATATTGTATTTGTTTACGACGAACTACTTCCTTACAAAACAATGATTGTTAAATATTTCCATACCTCCTCTCATATTGGAAATTATTTTCGAAACTATATTAATATATTATATATATATTGTCTTTATGATTTTATAATTTTTTTTTAACATATTTCTATGCTTTCCATGTTGTGTAAATACGATAATTTCTTTTGTGGAAATGTGCACTACCGCCCCTCAAAGTGATATAATTCATTTCTGGTATATATGGAATGTATAAAGGATGGTTTTATTACACATATTAGAAATATATGATATTAATATTATATTTTATTTTAATTTAATTCTTATTATCTTAATATGAAAAAAATGAAAGTAGCGTTCATGCTTACATATGACCTACCATCTCCATTAACGAGGAATTTAATTTTTCATCTCAAAATATTATAGAATATTATAAATACATATATAATACATATATAAAATATTTAAACCATTGAGATTACTAATTATATGATAATCTTATTACCACATTTATTATTTACAAAATAACAACTTTATTTTTCACTCAACTACCGAATAATGACAAAATGTCTGACATAAACATAAATAGATATGTAATTTTTATAACATAGTAATAAATGATATAAATGTAATTATAAAAATTAATATTTTTCTCAATAAATTATAAATTAACCTATTTTTATTGACGAAAATAAATAACTTACGAGACAAGTCAGACTCTTGGTATTTAAATTCAAACTCAATTTCTATTCGTAGGGTTAAATATCAATGTTATTGGATTTTTTTTTATGAATACGTGTGAATAACATTTTGTTGTATTACACTATATATCCACATATATTGGGTTTATAGATATTTTTTAATGATAATTATTTCATTTATTTATCCTTAAACTAATGATATGATCTTTGTAAGGGACTTTATCTCAGTTTCCTTCCATTGAGGCATATCAGAATGTTGTTCGACATTATTATCCTACAAGGTGTATTTTCATCCTTTTTGAAACATTATTTTATGGATTTGTATATTTTCATGATATTGAAATTTTTATTTAATTTTATTCCTTAATTAATTTTAATCATGTTATTCTCAAGTGGTAAGATACTCTTATACTAAACCATCCAATTAAATGTTTTAATGATATATTATTCAAAAACATTCTATTTCATGTCAATGTTTTCAAAATGGTTTATAAGAATTTATTTACATGTAAATTAATATTTTAAAATTTCAATTTTATTTAAATGTTTTATTGTGGTATGGGGCCCATTGATTCAGAATTAAATTTATTGAACGATTTAAATGGATTCATAAAATGAAAGTATATTTCAATATCTTGAAAATAATTATTCTTTTTAAAAAATAATTTTATGAGTGTAAAGTTGATAATTGAAATATTTTATGTGTTAGGATTATATAATGGTACATAAAATTTTTTATGGTTGTAACATTATAAACCAAATATTTATAGTTATGTGATAAAACAAAGACATGTGGTTACATGATAAATCATAGAAGTGTGGTTTGGTGATAAACCCATGATGGGTGGTTTTGTTATAACCTCTAATGATTTGGGAGTCGAAGTCGCGAGTATGTATATTCCATTTTGTTCTATGTGTGGAGATCGATCATATGGTTATTCCATTTAAGTATGATTATGTCCCAAGTTACCTTTATATATTATATGATTCTTTCAATAACGTTATGGTAATCTCTTGGTTACAAAAGGGTATGCAATGAGCTTATATTCAGTAAAGAATATTTGAATCATCTTAAAGGAGTAAAATATTCTTCTATGATAATGTATTCAGGGTTTACATGTTTTCTCTAGTCTAATAGTTTTTCTTCATTATGTTTTGCCTAATGAGATTTTTATTCTCATCCCATTTTTTGAATTGTTTTTATAGTATTTAAAGAGGAATAGTGTCAAGGATGGTATCAGGGAATTTTTTTTATTAAAAATGAAAGGAAACCATGTTCAATTTTAAAAGTTTTGGTTTTATATAAGAAATGGATACTATTGTAAGTGTCCACATTTTAATTCTATGGTTTTGTAATGTATCTGTTATGACCTAAAACTATAATGTAATATAAGTAAATATATACTTTATGTGAATTTAAGAAAAATTGTTGACATATCTCAATATAATATAAAATATATGTAGTGGCCTTATATAGTGAACAATAATGGGCCTTTTTACAAACCTAGTTTGATACACCTGGGTTATATTATATGGAAATTCAAAAATTCGTAATGAATCATGATGATATATTTCATTTTAAAATGACTCTGAATAACCTGGTAAAAAAATATGGTTTCATAGACAAAAGAATATAGTGAAATGATTTAGATGTCATAAATGTGATTTCCATGTTATGAGTTTACCGACATTGATTATTGATTCATACACTATAAATTTTATTTTTAGTCAATGGATGGAACCTATAGGAACCAAAATAACACTAAGTGTCTTGGAAAATGAAATGATTATACTTATGAGCACCAAAATAATTTATTATTTGAAATGAAATATCTATTATATTCAAACACAATACTCTCAATATATAAATCATTCTAGACATCCCAACTATTAGAGGGAAAAACATTCTGATGCGTTCTTTATGATGAAACATCAACCTACTTTTTGTGGGTATTATATCCCACTAGTTAATGAATAATAAATCCACACCATTGAAAATTTATTTTCCAATCTCTAGTGTTCAAATCATGATAAATACCTTTTGGATTTCTATCATTTTTATGGTGAAGTGCATCATTTATGGAATATTATAAATAATATGAGGCCACAATATTAAATCAACTATATTGATAGGAATGAGTTAAAGAACATATTTTTTAAGAAATAAATTCCATGTATTCTCCATACTAATATGGATTATCAGTTCCTTGAGTTAAAACAAATGGATGATTAAACCATTGTTAACAATGATGAAAATATTTCAAGAGTTTCAAGGTATGAATCAAGAATTATCATCCAACATAAAAGTGGGGTTGATTGATTCATATGTGGATTAAAAACATATATCCTAATACTGTTCCCCATAATAGAATTTAGTATTAATTGATTAATTGTCATATGTTATATGAAGGTGCGAATTTTGGTTGGAGATATATATTAATGTCATGTTTTTGAAATAAAGGGACATGATGTTCAATGGAAAAAACGAAATATATTGAAAGAAGAAGATGAAATTTATTTTATTCCAAATTTTTTGAATGTTGTTTGGAGGAAGAGTCCTTAAGGGAAATAGTAATTGTTTTAACTGTGGAATGGAAGTCCATTAGAAAATTTATTTCTAATGTGATGCGAATATGTTAGTTAATAGTGCGAATGGAGAGAAAAAAACCATGAATACCCCAGCGACAATTAAGTATTTCAAATGGATGGAGTATAGGTACTAGTATAACAAAAACAGATATTCAAAAAACAATAAAAATGATCAACATCAAGAACCTTTTAATCCAAGGCATAGGTGGATATATCATATAATCATTATTTAGGATTATGGGGGTGATAATGACACAGGAAAGGTACCCATACCATCCAATCTAGAACTAATGATTTCTTTCTTGACAGTGGATCATCCAATTAATTAATATATGAAAATTTTTATAAGTGGGTAAATATGAATCTAAAATGATTATATATAAAATTAATATTGAAAAACCCTAATTTTATGATGATTAAATATCATGTCTATGAATCATCTCTAGGTGAAATTATAGGGAATTTGATTCATGAAAATCTTTCTTTTCTTCCTGCTGTTGAATTGTATGTTTTCTTGGGAATGGATTGGATTCCACTACAGAAATCTCACTATAATTTTCAATGAAGGGAAGTAACCTTATATATTCTAAAGAAACATATGATCATATATCAATAAAACTACAAGTATAAAATTTTTATGTATACCATATCCTTTCTATGAGTCTAAATTCCCATTGAAAATGGGTGTTTATCTCAAATACTTGGGGTAAAACCCGAAATCAATGATATGCCTTTACTACTGGAATTGTTTGATGTATTTTTGGGAGATTTATCTAGTCTAACACAATAAATTTATGTTGATTAATATGTATATCTCAGTCCTAGATCCAAAAGAATTACAAATACTCCATATATAATGGCGCTAATTGAGTATCATGAATTAAGTTAGAAACTCTATGAGAAACAAAAGAAGGGATTGAAATATCCATGTGTGTCAACATGGGGTGAACATGTAATTTTTGTTAAATTGTATTATGTATTTATGTGAATATACAATTATAATTGGGATTTAAAAAAAATAATAATCTAGAATAATTATCCTCTTTACAAAGTTGATGTCTTTTTTTGATCATGTGTGTGTATCTCAATACCTTTTATAGATTTACCTTTGTTTTGGATGTCATCAATTGAGTGTAAATAAGAATGATATAAATAGTACAACATTTCATAAAATGTATGTACACTATGAAAATATAGTAATTCTATTTGGTCTTACTAATTCCTTGGTTATCTTTATTGATTTAATGAATAAAGTCTATAGGGATTACCTTGATCTGTTTCTGGTTGTATTCATAGAATATATTCAAATATATTCAAATAGAAAGAATAATTATGAAGACAACTCAAGAATTGTGCTAATGGCCCTATGGTAGAAGAAACTAAATACAAAAATTTCAATGTGTTAATTATGGTTGTAAATCGTTTCATTTTAGGTCATATAATATCAAGATAGGGTATATTAGTAGATCTATTAATGGAAGATTCTATTTAATGTTATCTTAGACCAACAAATATGACAGAGATCCCTAATATTATTTGTTTCAATGGATATTGTTAGTGATTTGAATATAATTTCTCCTAAATATCTAATCCTATGACCATGTTAACATAGAAGGGAGCCAAGTTCCTTTTTACAGTTGAACATCGGGAAAATTTCATGGAACTAAAGAGAAGACTAGTCAAAACACATATTCTTACTTTACCATATAGTGTAAAAGGGGTTTTAATCAATATTCATGCATCATATAAGGGATTTTGATGTGTTATTATGTAAAATGGCATTGTTATAGCTTTTGTCTCATGAAAATTTAACATTCATGATTAAAATTATCCAAACCATGATTTACATTTATATGAGTTATTTTTTTCATTAATGATATTGAGGCATTATATTTCTTCAAAAAAATTAATATATATATTAAAAACAATTAAATTACATATTCACATGGAAGGATTTGAAAGTGATCCCTAGAATATGGATATATATGATTAATAATTCCTAATTCTAAATACATTATCATCCTAGGAACGTAGATAAGGCGGTCCAGGCTTCGTGTCTAGGGGGACATTCTATCTTATCCATGATTAGGATAAAAACAGATCCAATATTTATAGATTAACTATGGATGGATAGGGAAATCCGGAAGGATGATGAAAACATTTATCTTTCTCCATTTAATGACCAACCATCTATCCTTGTTAAGATTAAAGAGTCAGAGAAAGAAGATATAGAGTCGTAAAAGAAGGTCATAATATTTCCATAGTCTGGCTTTGATCCTGATGGAATGATATGTTTCCAAATCAATGTATGCATTATGACCATACAAAATTTGAATAAGTAGTGGTTAGAGTGAGCACATATCCCATCATTCATTATTCGACATAGAAGTATGAAGATATATAAATATTTTAAATTATACTTCTCATGTGATCAAATAATGAGATATATCACATTGTTTGTATCTTAGAGCTTGCCATTTTAGAAGTTTAAGGAAGAAATAAAAATGTATACAGGGTTTTTGGAATCCATTACCCTTACCATGATAAAAATGTGAAAACAAGACCATGTATTTTTGTCATTGGATCCCCAAAAAAAATAAATGTAATAATGATATATGGGTTGTAGTTTATTGTCTTACTAAGACAACACACTTTATCTCTAACTGAGAAGAATTCTCTATGGATCATATTTCCAAGATATACATTAAGTAAGTGGTAAGGATACATGGAGTACCACAATCCATTATGTGTTATTTGTATCCAAGTTTTACCTCAATGTTATGGCGATGGCTTTTGAAACCCATTGACACATAGTTGTGTTTTCGCACATCATATAATCCGTAGATAGATGGTATATATGAGATAAAAACTAAACCCCAAAATGATATGGTGAGATACAATTATTTATATTTCAAATTTGGTTAGGATAAACACCATCAACTAATTAGGTTTTCTAAAAAAATAGATTTCACCCAAGCATTCAAATAAATCCATTGGAATTTGTCTATGTGGATAAATTGAGGGAAGCAACATTGTGGAATTATATTAGAGAAATGAATCTATATGAATCCATGATAACTTATGAAATGGTAGATAAGGATCATTATATTAAGTAACACAACACTATATCTTATAGTTGACTGAAAATTTAGTATAACAATCACTTTAATTGTTCAGAATTTAAATTTGGGGATAATTTAATTCTAATAATTTCTATATGGAAGAAGTCAATGACGTTGTGGAAGAATGGGAAACTAAGCCCCATGTAACTCATTCTCTTTTAATTTATTCATCATATTGGAATAGTAGCCTATTAGTTGGATATTAAAATAAACATCTCTCATGTTCATGATGGGTACCATGTATCTCTCCTAAGTAATAACATATTTGGCCCTTCACATTTACTAAATTTAGGGTTCATAAAACTAGTAAAAGTTATTTATTATAGGGAACATTTGATGAATATTCTATATTATAAAGAGAACATTATATGAATGAATACCACTAACATAGTCAATGTATTTGTGAAAAAACTAACTCGTTGAAGAATTTATTTAGGAAATTGTTGTTACGATGAGGTAGAATTATCCTCATTTTCCTTTATCAGAGGGACAAACATTGATGGAAAAATTCACATTAAGGGACGTAGATTACAACAACCCAATTCTTTTTGTATTAATCAAATATTGAATAAATTAAATTTTGTCGAAAACATTTTATACATAAAACTACATATTAATATTGATTTATATGAAATGATGAGTTGTGTTTACATAACATGAATCACGTGGTTTGTTTTCATTACACATGACAATCAATTATAATAAAAACATTATATATTATTATATTACTTTAACATGATCATTATAACCTAGACATTAATTTTCAGAAAATTCATAATAATAAATATTTTTTAAATATTTTTTAAAATAATTTTTTATAAATAAAAAATATTGATAAAAAAGCACATAAATTTTAGAAATTTCATTATTTGTTTCAAAAATTACATTTTCTAAAAACAAGATTCCTTATTTATTTTAATTCATAAAAATTAAACTAATTTTTTAAAATTATATAAACTAATATTCGATGATGAAATTCATTTTTGAAATTTGTATGTCAAAATCTTTTTATGTTGATTTTTTTGGAATTTTTTGAAAAGTTTCATTTTTTTTAATGAATAGTGAAAAATATCAAATAATAATGGAATGTTTGTTTTTAGATTAATATATTTGTAATGATAAATTATATTTTAAAATTATTTTAATGTAAATTTTTTAACTATAAATCCATCAATCCAATTTATGTAATTTTAATCAATTACATATTGAAATTTGGTATAAATACATTGAAATATTTTTTACATTACACTTTTAAAAAACCAATTTCCAATCAGATATACATGATTAATTTTAAATTAAATATTGCACATTATTTGAGTTGTATTTAGAAAAATGAATTCTATATTTTGAATAATAATATTTTAAATTTTATTAATAATGTTATCTTATCTTTCTGTTACGAAAATAAATAGTGATAATATAAAAAAATAACCATATTTAAGGTTAAAAAAATTACTTATCAAATGTTTAACTAATAATATATTCTTTAAATTGATTTATAATGTAAAATAATACTCCTTTTCATTGGCTTGAAAATGTGGAAAGATGATACTTATCTTTAAGAAACATCCCCATGATTCCAGATGTAACATCCTAGGTAAATAAAGAATATAAAATCATCATATTTATTTATATTTTTGAATTAAATATTAAATTTTAATTTGAATTCGATGTTATGTTTTATGACGTACCTGATACCAAATAACAAGATTCATTGAAATCTTATGTTGAACACAATGTTGCATTATACTCAAAAATAATATATTATTATTATTATTTAAAATTGTAGTTAACACATAGATGTTGAATTGGAGTGAATGACTATAACTAACTAATATATGATTATATATGTTTGTTAAATGTTTTTACTTTTATCTATTAAATATTAGAGGATTAAAATGTGAATGAATCTTGTTTTAAGTATCAATAATCTAATATTCGTTAAAATTATGATTTATCTCCTTTTGATGGGGAACCCTGTATAAATCTATTCATGGTCCCTTTTATATGTTCTATTTGACGAAATAAAATTCTTCTATAGAATATGGACAACAAAATTTACTTTGGGTAAGTTTTTTGTATTTTTCTAATAAAATTCATTTTCTGATGAATAGTTAAAAATACTATATATTAAATTAAATACTGCCTTATAATGAAATATTTTATAATCTTATATTATCATTTTAATTGGGTTTATAGTGTAATTATATTATGTTTTTACAATTTAATCAAATTTTCCTCATTGTATGTATTTTAACATTGAAATTTGATATAAATATGTGTCAATATTTTGATAGTAATTATTTATTAAAAACTTGCATTTTGTATTGATAGTGAGAATTAATTTTAAATTAATTTCAGCCACATATTTTTATTGAATTTGGGAAAATTTATTCCATATTTTTAATATTTATAACCAAATTGTTTATATAGGAAACTTTATCTTTTTGACATTATAAAAATTTAATTCAGTAAAAATTTTATTTACCATGGTTAAACGTTAAATCTGGTAAATAAGGGTAACACAATATTATTATAATAATATAAAATTACCTTAACTAGGGTCATAATTTTATTGGTTGATACATTTCTGACCATTGGAATCCTTGGGTCGTTTTGGGGATCCCATGAAGACACATGGGAGTGATATTGACAAATTATATTGATTAATTTAAAGTAAAGACAAAATGACTAACACATATATCTTTTAGTAAATCAGTTAATACATTGTATTATATATGTTATCTCTTAGACTATAAATATTTATCTTAAATATAATATTATTTCATATATCATGATATTTTATTAATATTTTTAGACAACAAATACATAAAATTATTTATGACACAATAATGATGCAATGTTTTCCATATTAATGAATGGTTTAAATAAATAATAATATAATGATTAAAACAATATAAAATACCTGTATAATTCTTATTGGATTATTTTATTTTGAACATAAGTCAACGTATAATTAGCCTTAATGAGTTTTGGACCTTTAGAAACTTAATATCATAATATAATAAAATGATACTTTAAAACTTTGCTAAAGAGCCCCTCCTCCCCCTTATAGAAAGCCCTCACTTCTAACCCATTACTCACACTTCTCAAGACCATTATCAAATCTAACCTCTGCCCAATTAATCTCCCAACATCCCTCTCCTATTCTTATAATCCTTCCCTTAGGCATAAGGCAATTCGGTTAAACCTTTCAGTTTAATTGAAAAGGAGATACCAGATTTAATGGTAACACCTTATCTTATATTATTTTGACTTATATTAATTCTCCAACCCCCAAAACCATTTTTATTACTATAATTGATAACAAAACCAGTATCCTAAATATACTAGGTTTTATTTTTATATGTATTCGAACTAGAGTTACACACACCTCCATCTAATTGTTAATGAACTTTCTGTTTTTGTGGACGACGAACTACTGCCCCACGAAACGATGATTGTTAAATTATCTCCTTCTGTCTCTCATGGAGGCCATTAATATGGAACTGTTTTTTTATGTTATATATATTATATTTATAGTGTTTCTGTTCTTATGTATTTTTTATTTGTATAATCCCTTTATGGTCTCCATAGTGGGTAAATATGATAATTTCATTTGTGGAAGTGTGGACTACCGCCCCTTCAATGTTATATGACATGTTCATGACATAATTTGAACATATAAAAGTAGGAGTTAATGAAATTATAAATTATATTATAGTGGAAATATAATATAACTATGTATCATTATTTTTTTTATTTCATTAAATATCAAATCAAAAAGAAAGGATAATTCATGAATACGTACGACTTACCGTCTCCAGGAAACAGTGCATTTCATTTATTATCTCCAAATGTTATGTACTATAACAAATACATATATATAATGGATATATATGATATATACTATATCTAAATTTTTACTATTATTCTGTAGATAATGGAATTTTGACCACATGAATAATTTGTAATTATAACACATTCAATTTTAACTCATGTTTTGAACATCGACAAAATGTATAATTGGAACACAAATAATTAACTAATTGTTATAGAAAGGTAATAATTGATATAAAAGGAATAATTAAAATGAATAAGGTTATTAGGAAATTAAAATTAACATTTTTTTATTATTCTAGAGATATAATAACGAACGTGTCATTCCAGACACGAGGTAATGGGTTTCTTATCTTACTTTTATTTCTGTGAGATTTCTATTGTTCAACACTTATTTATTGCATGTGATGTATTGTAAAGACCCGTAAAATTCAAGGAAAGTTTTTTCTTAATTTTCATTAGAATTTTACAAGAGCGCGGTTTCAGACGGCACCTGATTCCGAGGCCCGGAGTGCCCGGAATTAATTTCCGAAGTTTGGCTCGGGTACGTTCAGTGAACGAACGAGCGTGAATTTCTAACTTTTGATCCGGTGCTCGGAATTGAAATCCGAGGGCACCGATGAACTCACAGCGCCGATATTCGCTTAAAGAGACATTTTCGGGAGTTGCGTTTGTTTCGGGTTGAGAGTTAGTTTTTGGGATATTAGAATAAGTTAAATTAAAATTGTGTTTACATATTTTTATTTAAACTTATTAGTTAACTTCTCTCAAAGGAAGTTAGGGTTGGGACCCACACCCACATAACCTCCTTTGAGAGGATTAAGTGTGGTGGGGCCCACACGAACCCCTAACTTTACATCTCCCCTCAAACTCCCTTAACCCCTCTTTAATTAACATGACATCTTGTTAATTAATGTGGAGTTATCTCTTTTTGAATTTCAAACCTTTGAAATTATTGTGTTAAGTTTTGATTAAATTAAGCTATTCTCTCTTTTTGTTGGGTTAGAACTCTTAGCCAATTGGAGAGATTTTGAGAGCTTTTGAGAGATTCTTCTTCTTCTTCAAGCTCTGATGAAGAACACGAAGAACGCTCAAACTCCGACGAAGAACGCTCAAGCTCCGACGAAGAACGCCGCCTCTCTTCTTTGTCTTCCGTGTCAACGAGAGGGAACGCTGCTTCCTCCTCGGACCTTCTTCGTCAGCATACGAAGATTCGCCAACGACGTATCTCTTCGGGCGTATCTCTTCGTCAATGGATTTGACGAACGACGACCGCGAAGCCCGACCTCCGCGACGTTGTCTTCTGCGGACGTTGTCAAATCCTCGAACCTATACCCGAGGTAGGGGTTGTTGATTTATTGTTTAATAATTTCATTCTTGATCGTGGAACTAGCATGTCTAACGTGAGGCATTTGAATATTTTAAGTTGTGTTATTATTTAACGTGAGGGGGGCCGGACCGCATGAACACGGCCGAACCCCCTCCATCGTTCATGTTGATTTATCTTGCGGGTGGAAGCAAGGTGGCGTGGTGCCGTCGCACCACGCGGATAATTGTATGTTTATCTTGTGCGGCGCCGTCGCGTGCGCGCCATGGAAGAATCTTCAAGAACGCGACGCCGCCGCGCCGCATCAAGGAGAATCAGAGGCGCGACGGAGGGGCGCGGTGCCGTCGCACCGCGCCGGACGACGAACACTGCGGCCGGTTCCGGGCCGCGGCGGAATGAGAAGACCGGCGGCCGGGCCGCCGGCGTCGGAAGCCGAAGAGGGGACCGGAATTTCCGATCCCGTTGGAGAAAACCGGCCGGCCTGCTGGCCGGCCGGATGGCAATAAACCGGGGGAAATTAATCCCCCGGCCGGTTCACAAAAACCCCCTCATTATGAGGGGGGTGGTTTCCATGAAAGGGGGGGGGGGGGGGCAGCAGCCCCCCGGTTTTTCTTCAAGTCGGACCCCACGTGGGGGCCATTTTCATGCAAAGGGCGCGACACAAGGCCGCGCCGCCATCCCAATCAGCGGGGGGCTTCGCCCCCCCACGTGCTGCCTCCAAGCGGCGCCAGGCCGCCGCGCCACCGCCGGGCCGACCCAGGGGGGGGGGGGGGGGTCGGGCCGGGTAGACCCGGACCCGGACCCCCCGTTTCGAATCATTTTTTCGGTCTTTTGGTCAAAACATGAGCCTCAGACCTCCGAATGACGAACCGTCTGCGGCAACACGATACTTGGATCGAGACGGTCGTTTCGGTGTATCGCACTGAAGGTTTCGGTTTACTTTGAGTTCGGCCGGGTTGGTTCGTTCACGAAACCAACCGGGCCTTCGGAGCGGAAACGCTCATATCTTGAGCTACGGACGTCCGATTGACGTGCCGTCAGCTGTGTTGTGTTCCTCTTAGTGAGACGGATCTTTTGGAATACTCCGCCCGAGGTTTGGACGCAGGTGGGGTACGGTCGGGTTGGTTTTTCCATAAAAACCAACAGGGCCCCGGGGGCGAAAATGCCAATAACTCTCAGACCGGGCGTCCGATCGACGCGCCGTCTGTTGCGTTGAGATCCTGTTGACGATACGGAACTTTTGGATACATCAACTCTGGACTTTGTGACAGTTGATGTATCAGCCTCTCGACTCGTGGAGCGGACCCTCCGAACGAGCTTGTTGTGTGCGGGAACCCTAGTGCTGGCTGCGACTGCTACTACTGCTACTACTACTACTGTGACTGCGACGACGACAGTACATAGATCCTGTGTGGATTCGACGACGACGACTACAACACTCAGCGATCCTACGTGGATCAGTGCTACAGGTCCTGTGTGGGCCCGATCCTGTGTGGGTCCTTGCGCTCAGCGGTCCTGTGTGAACCAGCGCCTACAGGTCCTACGTGGGCCCGATCCTTTGTGGGTCTTTTGCGGGGGTTAGTTACCTATCGATCCTTCGTGGGTCCGACGACTTAGATGGATCAGTGATCATCTTTATCGTCTTTTGAAGAAGTATACCTGTGTGAGCAGAATCTGTTGCTTTCCTGTGTGGATTGTATTGTGCAATCCTGTGTGGATTACGTTTTGCTTTCCTGTGTGGAATACGTTTACTTTCCTGTGTGGACTGAGTTGTACTTGGGCTCGGAGGTTGGAGCATATTTGAAATTGATGACTTAGGTATATGTATGGGCATATACCTAAGCAGTGTCGGTTATTACTTCGTGATTGTTCCTTTCATCGTGGTTTATCCTTTGTGGATTTTGAGAGACCTTCAGGGGTCTCGGGGTCCCTACTGAGTAGCTTATACTCACCCCTGCACGGGCTTTGCCCGCACAACGTTGTGTTGGTTGCAGACGACAGACAGCGTTGACCCTAGCTGAGGCTTGCAGAGCGGGACGGTACCCGGAGGTGGACCACTGGGCGGGACGTGCTCGGAGCGGACGGCGGGACCCGTGGAGCAGAGGAGCTATCAATACCCACCCTTCAGGTGGGATTTCCAGTGGACAGCTCGGTGTAGCGTCTTTTACTTTTCAGTTGCTGTTTTTCCCTTTCAAGTTGTACTTTACTTCCAGTTTGGGTTTGTATACTGGCCCATTTACTTTTCCGCACTTTCAGTTGTACTCTGCTTTTGTTGAGTGTTTACTTTCCGCTTGCTTACTCTGTGGTGTTTGTTTACTTTACAAAGGCAATGCCTTCCCTTTTTACCGGGATTTACGCCTTGTTGCTAGTCGCCAGCCCCTGGCCTATGGAAGGCGGGCTTGGGGTAGTCACGGAACGGACCTCGAGGGCGGGTCATGACAAATTGGTATCAGAGGAGTTCGGTTCTACCGCGAACTCTGATCTTTTCTATGTGAAGCAATAATGTTTAGCGTATTGAGTGTGGTTATTAGTCCAGGGAGTCCAGTGTTGGTGCGGCGGCCGACGTATCCGTACACCAGGACCCTGACTTCTGATTTCCGACATAATGCACGAAAACATTGATTGCGTGTGTGTTTCAAAGTTTTCTTTGTGATTACTTATATCAGTTCACCAGGTATACTGTTCTGACCGTGGCGCACCTGTTTCCTTTTCAGGATGGCCCAACGACGGCAGCCAGCTAGGGTTCCGAGAGTCGAGCGTGACGACAGCCCACCGAGCGACGAGGCCTCGGTGCAGGGCCCTTTGTCAGCAGTGGCACCGGCGGTAGCTCTACCCGCCGAGCCCCCGATGCTTCCAGCAGCAGCCGCTGACGATGCACGTCACCTCAGCGCACTGCATGAGTTTCAGCGCCAGCGACCGCCCAGGTTTCGCGGGGAGACGGATCCCCAGGCAGCAGAGGACTGGCTGGAGGCAGTGGTACGAGTGTTTAGGCTAGTGAGGACACCAGCAGACCTCATGGTGATCCTCGCTGCGAGCCTACTACACGCAGCAGCAGGACGATGGTGGAGCTTGATGCTCCAGGTGCACGATGAGGCATCTCTACTTTGGACGGACTTTGAGAGCCTCTTCCGCTCAGAGTTCGTCCCAGCCACCCTTCGTGCGGTGCGTATCCAGGTGACAGTGAGGAACTAGTATCCGCTACCGAGGATTGATGACCTCTTTGATCAGCTCAAGGGAGCACGGTGGTTCTCGAAGATAGACCTCAGGTCAGGCTATCATCAGCTCAGAGTCAGAGATGAGGATGTGCAGAAGACAGCCTTCAGATGTCGGTATGGCCACTATGAGTTCTTGATTATGCCATTCAGTGTAACCAATGCTCCAGCAGTGTTCATGGCTCTCATGAACAGGATCTTTCAACCATACCTCGATCGGTTTGCCGTGGTCTTCATCGACGACATTCTGATTTACTCTATGACAGAGGAGGAGCACGCCTATCACTTGTGAGTTGTTCTTGACACACTCTGAGAACACCAGCTTTATGGTAAGCTCTCGAAGTGCCAGTTCTGGATACGTGAGGTCCACTTCTTGGGACACGTTATCTCTGAGGCGGGAGTTGCAGTGGATCCCGCGAAGATTGAGGCTGTGTTAGCTTAGGAGCCACCCAGGAGCGTGACTGAGGTTTGAAGATTCTTGGGACTAGCTGGATACTATCGGAGATTCATGCCAGACTTCTCTAGAGTTGCGGAATCACTCACAGCTTTGACGAAGAAGGGGAAACCCTTCGTGTGGTCTGACAGATGTCAGCAGAGCTTCCAGGAGCTGAGACAGATATTGACTAGTGCACCGATCTTGAGGTTGCCCGAGGAGGGAGTAGGGTACGTAGTCTAATGCGATGCATCAGGGACCGGACTCGGATGTGTTCTGATGCAGGAGCGGGAAGTGATCGCCTATGGATCACGTCATTTGAGGCCGCATGAGCAGAACTACGCTACCCATGACCTGGAGTTAGCAGCAGTGGTCTTCACTCTGAAGACATGGCGACACTACCTGATGGGCGAGCGCTTTACAGTCTTTTCTGATCATCAGAGTCGCAGGTATATCTTCTCGCAGAAGGACCTGAACCTGAGACAGCGGCGATGGCTCGAGTTCCTCCAGGACTATGAATTTGAGATAGTCTATACTCCTGGGAAGGGGAACGTAGTAGCCGATGCCCTTAGCAGGAGGATGGGCATTCAACTACTTGAGGAGGTGACAGAGCAGCTAGCCTCTTTTGCAGATATGCTTCGTGGATAGAGATGGAGCAGCCTTCCTCCAGTCTCTCACAGTCACCCCTCCATTACTGCAGCGGGTCAGAGAGGCACAGCGTGAGGATGCTGACTGTGAGACACGACATGCACAGATATCCTCGGGACAGGCACCTAATGGTTTCTCCCTTGGAGCAGAGCACGACATCCTTTTCAGAGGACGTACCATGGTACCAGTCGCTTTGCGAGAGGAAGTGCTAAGAGAGTTTCACACTTCTCCTTTGGCGGTACATCCTGGAGTGGCGAAGATGTACCAGGACCTCAGACGACAGCACTGGTGGCCGGGCATGAAGAAGGTAGTAGCAGAGTTCGTTTCTCGATGCCTCACCTGCCAGCAGGTGAAGGCAGAGCATCCGGTACCAGCAGGCTTGGTACAGCCCTTGGAGGTTCCGGAGTGGAAGTGGGACGGAATATCTATGGATTTCGTGACCGGACTTCCACGCACTTCCAGAGGTCACGAATCCATCTGGGTGATTGTTGACCGACTCACCAAGTCGGCACACTTCATACCCATCAGAGAGCAGGGCTCAGTAGAGATCTTGGGATGTCTCTACGTTCAGGAGATTGTGCGGCTCCACGGCGTGCCATCATCTATCGTCTCCGATCGAGATTCTCGCTTTACTTCCCGGCTTTGGAAGGGGTTACAGGAGGCGTTCGGGATGCAGCTACGCCTGAGCACAGCCTTTCACCCTCAGACGGATGGTCAGACGGAGAGGACCATTCAGACTCTCGAGGACATGCTCCGCGCATGTGTCCTCGACTTTGGTTGTAGCTGGGAGGACCACCTACCCTTAGTGGAGTTCGCGTACAACAACAGCTACCACTCCACTATCGGGATGGCACCGTACGAGGCGTTGTACGACCGACCTTGTGGATCTCCTTTGTGCTGGACAGACCCCGGAGAGTCAGCACTGGTGGGACCGGAGATGGTCCAGGCCACGACAGAGAAGGTCCAGGTCATCCAGGAGCGGATGAGGACAGCTCAGAGCCGGCAGAAGTCATATGCTGACAGGAGGCGGAGGCCACTAGAGTTCGAGGATGGCGACCACGTCTTCTTGCGGGTCTCACCACGACGTGGTATTCGGAGATTTGGCCGACGCGGCAAGTTATCTCCACGCTTCATCGGACCCTTTCAGATTCTCAGCAAGATTGGTGAGGTGGCTTATCGCCTGGCTCTACCACCTCAGTTGCACCGGGTGCACGACGTCTTCCACGTGTCTCAACTGAGGAGATACGTGCACGACCCGACGCACATCATTGACCATGGGGAGCTTGACGTTGACGATGGGGCGACTTTTATGGAGGTCCCAGTGGAGATAGAGGATCGACGGGAGCGGGTCCTGCGTGGGCGATCGATTCCTCTTGTGCGCATCAGATGGCAGCACGGGAATCTCTAGGAGAGCACATGGGAGTGGGAGGCTCAAATGCGTGCTCAGTACCCTCATTTGTTTCCCTAGTTTTTGATGTATCTTTACGGGGACGTAAAGCCCTGAGGTGGGAGTAATGTAAAGTCCAGTAAAATTCAAGGGAATTTTTTTCTAAATTTTTTTTAGAATTTTACAAGAGCGCGGTTTCAGACGGCACCTAATTCCGAGGCCCGGAGTGCCCGGAATTAATTTCCGAAGTTTGTCTCGGGTACGTTCAGTGAACGAACGAGCGGGAATTTCTAACTTTTGATCCGGTGCTCGGAATTGAAATCTGAGGGCACCGATTAACTCGCAACGCCGATATTCGCTTAAAGAGACATTTTCGGGAGTTGCGTTTGTTTCGGGTTGAGAGTTAGTTTTTTGGAGATTAGAATAAGTTAAATAAAAATTGTGTTTACATATTTTTATTTAAACTTGTTAGATAACTTCTCTCAAAGGAAGTTAGGGGTGGGACCCACACCCACTTAACCTCCTTTGAGAGGATTAAGTGTGGTGGGGCCCACACGAACCCCTAACTTTACATCTCCCCTCAAACTCCCTTAACCCCTCTTTAATTAACATGACATCTTGTTAATTAATGTGGAGTTATCTCTTTTTGAATTTCAAACCTTTGAAATTCTTGTGTTATGTTTTGATTAAATTAAGATCTTCTCTATTTTTGTTGGGTTAGAACTCTTAGCCAATTGGAGAGCTTTTGAGAGCTTTTGAGAGATTCTTCTTCTTCTTCATGCTCTGACGAAGAACACGAAGAACGCTCAAACTCTGGCGAAGAACGCTCAAGCTCCGACGAAGAACACCGCATCTCTTCTTCGTCTTCCGTGTCAACGAGAGGGAATGCCGCTTCCTCCTCGGACCTTCTTCGTCGGCATACGAAGATTCGCCAACGACTTATCTCTTCGGGCGTATCTCTTCGTCAACGGATTTGACGAACGACGACTGCGAAGCCCGACCTCCGCGACGTTGTCTTCCGCGGACGTTGTCAAATCCTCGAACCTATACCCGAGGTAGGGGTTGTTGATTTATTGTTTAATTATTTCATTCTTGATCGTGGAACTAGCATGTCTAACGTGAGGCATTTGAATATTTTAAGTTGTGTTATTATTTAACGTGAGGGGGGCAGGACCGCATGAACACGGCCGAACCCCCTCCATCGTTCATGTTGATTTATCTTGCGGGTGGAAGCAAGGTGGCGTGGTGCTGTCGCACCATGCGGATAATTGTATGTTTATCTTGTGCGGCGCCGCCGCGCGCGCGCCATGGAAGAATCTTCAAGAACGCGACGCCGCCGCGCCGCATCAAGGAGAATCAGAGGCGCGGCGGAGGGGTGCGGTGCCGTCGCACCGCGCCGGACGACGAACACCGCGACCGGTTCCGGGCCGCGACGGAATGAGAAGACCGGCGGCCGGGCCGCCGGCGTCGGAAGCCGAAGAGGGTACCGGAATTTCTGGTCCCGTTCGAGAAAACCGTCCGGCCAGCTGGCCGGCCGGATGGCAATAAACCGGGGGAAATTAATCCCCCGACCGGTTCACAAAACCCCCCTCATTATGAGGGGGGCAGTTTCCATGAAAGGGGGGGGGGGCAGCAGCCCCCCGGTTTTTCTTCAAGCTGGCCCCCACGTGGGGGCCGTTGTCTTGCAAAGGGCGCGGCACAAGGCCGTGCTGCCATCCCAATCAGCGGGGGGCTTCGCCCCCCCCCCCCCCCCCCGCGGGCTGCCTCCAAGCGGCGCCAGGCCGCCGCGCCACCGCCGGGCCGCCGCGCCACCGCCGGGCCGCCGCGCCGCCGGCCGGCCGGGCCGGGTCGGACCCGGTTCGGGCCGACCAAGGGGGGGGGGGGGGTCGGGCCGGGTAGACCCGGACCCAGACCCCCCGTTTCGAATCATTTTTCGGTCTTTTGGTCAAAACTTCAGCCTCGGACCTCCGAATGACGAACCGTCTGCGGCAACACGATACTTGGATCGATATGGTCGTTTCGGTGTATCGCACTCAAGGTTTCGGTTTACTTTGAGTTCGGCCGGGTTGGTTCGTTCACGAAACCAACCGGGCCTTCGGAGCGGAAACGCTCATATCTTGAGCTACGGACGTCCGATTGACGTGTCGTCAGCTGTGTTGTGTTCCTCTTAGTGAGATGGATCTTTTGGCATACTCCGCCCGAGGTTTGGACGCAGGTGGAGTACGATCAGGTTGGTTTTTCCTTAAAAACCAACCAGGCCCCGGGGACGAAAATGCCAATAACTCTCAGACCGGGCGTCTGATCGACGCGCCGTCTGTTGCGTTGAGTTCCTGTTGACGATACGGAACTTTTGGATACATCAACTCTTGACTTTGTGACAGTTGATGTATCAGCCTCTCTGCTCGTGGAGCGGACCCTCCGAACGAGCTTCCTGTATGCGGGAACCCTAGTGCTGGCTGTGACTGCTACTACTGCTACTACTGCTACTGTGACTGCGACGACGACAGTATAGAGATCCTGTGTGGATTCGACGACGACGACTACAGCACTCAGTGATCCTACGTGGATCAGTGCTACAGGTCCTGTGTGGGCCCGATCATGTGTGGGTCTGATCCTGTGTGGGTCCTTGCGCTCAGCGGTCCTGTGTGAACCAACGCCTACAGGTCCTACGTGGGCCCGATCCTTTGTGGGTCTTTTGCGGGGGTTAGTTACCTATCGATCCTTCGTGGGTCCGACGACTTAGATTGATCAGTGATCATCTTTATCGTCTTTTGAAGAAGTATACCTGTGTGAGCTGAATTTGTTGCATTCCTGTGTGGATTGTATTGTGCAATACTGTGTGGATTACGTTTTTCTTTCCTGTGTGGAATACGTTTACTTTCCTGTGTGGACTGAGTTGTACTTGGGGCTCGGAGGTTGGAGCGTATTTGAAATTGATGACTTGTGTATATGTATGGGCATATACCTAAGCAGTGTCGGTTATTACTTCGTGATTGTTCCTTTTTTCGTGGTTTATCCTTTGTGGATTTTGAGAGACCTTCAGGGTTCTCGGGGTCCCTACTGAGTAGCTTATACTCACCCCTGCACGGGCTTTTCCCGCACTACGTTGTGTTGGTTGCAGACGACGGACAGCGTTGACCCTAGCTGAGGCTTGCAGAGCGGGACGATACCCAGAGGTGGACCACTAGGCGGGACGTGCTCGGAGAGGACGGCGGGACCCGTGGAGCAGAGGAGCTATCTGTACCCACCCTTCAGGTGGGATTTCCAGTGGACAGCTCGGTGTAGCGGCTTTTACTTTTCAGTTGCTGTTTTTCCCTTTCGAGTTGTACTTTACTTCCAGTTTGGGTTTGTATACTGGCCCATTTACTTTTCCACACTTTCAGTTGTACTCTACTTTTGTTGAGTGTTTACTTTCCGCTTGCTTACTCTGTGGTGTTTGTTTACTTTACAAAGGCAATGCCTTCCCTTTTTACTGGTATTTATGCCTTGGTGCTAGTCGCCAGCCCCTGGCCTATGGAAGGCAGGCTTGGGGTAGTCACGGCACGGACCCCGAGGGCGGGTCGTGACATGTATTGTGTACTACCTATTGATATATATTATCATGATTAACATTATATTCAAGGTCTTATTTTATTCATTTTGTGGTTATTAACTTTTGGTCTTATGGCTCGATTGATTATAACATGGTATGGGGTTTTCATCTCACTATTTATTCCGATGAGATTCATCCAATGTTTTCCACTATTTCCTTTTGTGTGGTGTATTTACTTCCCATGATTTTATTATTTGTATAATATAATTTAACAGATGGGTATTTAAATCTTCATTTTATGATACTTATTTCACATGATGTATGTTTCGTATGTTACCAAATTCATAAGGGAACCTTGTAACCTAAATTCCATTATTTGGGTGAACCTTCTAATTCTTAATTATGTCATGATAGGATAATGTGATGAACATCTATTTATTTATTTATATTGTAATTTCTATTCCCCTTTGGGTCTATTTACATTTTATACACATAGTCACTATATTTATGAATTCTAATGTCTTCAATATGAACTTGATAAGAGTAATTATAACTCAATTTTCATTCATTGAGTTAAACATCCATGTGATTGGTGTTGTTTTTAAAAAAAAAATTGGTAATGGTCATTGATTTATTTAAACATAATATCCAATCATATTTACTGTATTTATATTTTTCACACATTATAATGTATGTGATTTATCCTGAATATAAGGATATAATTTTTATAAGAGATTTCATCTCAATTTATATTCGATTGAGACTTCGTGGTTGTTATGCACCAATTCACTCCTATATGGAATATATACTAACCTTTGGAATATTATATCATGAATCCATTTTTTATCATGATATTATAAATAACTTATTAAATTTTATTCCTCAATTATTTGTATTCAAGCGTCTATCATTTTATAAAAAACTATTTAACTAAAATATTGATTTAAATGTTTTAATGATTTATTCTTATAAATATTTCTCATTGATGTCCATGTTTTCAAAATGGTTTTTAGAATTTATTTATATGGACATTAATGTTTTCAAACGATAATTCATTTTAATGATTCAAAGTGGTATTTGACTCTTTGATTCAAAAATCTCCTTGTTAAATGTTTTAAATGGTTTTGAAAATGGTTTGATAAATCACTATTTATATAAATATATTGATTCCATATATTGTGATTGGAATGTGGGATTGTTATCATTGTTTTATGATTGTTTCATGTGTTATGGATAAATTATGGTTCTTTGACATTGCTTACAAATATGGGTGGTTCCTTGATAAATCTTCGACGAGTGAGCCTGAAATAGCTCTCCAATGCATGGGGTAACGTGACAGAGGTAAATATTAATGATTATCATAATAGATTAAGGAAATATATTTTAATGAGTATTCCAACATAATTCCATATTTAGATGTGATAGATATAATGTATGTGTGATATTGATCACACAAGTTACCTTTATCATTTATTATTTCTATGTGTTATTTATGGATCTTATGATTTCATGAGGTATGTTATGATTGAAAAGTATGGTTTCATTGATTTGTAATTATTGATGGGTTAATGATTCCATTCCTTATTTTATAACCCTTAACGAGCTTTTTATACTCATCCCATGTTCTTGAAATGTTTTTCGCAAGAATTAAAGATAAATAGGGTCAATGAAGGGATCGTGGGAAAGTAATTTTTTGTAAAACAAGGAACTGGACATGACACTTGTTTTCTAGAGTTTTTATTTTAAAAAAATGGAAACAAAGTAGAATTTTTTACTTTGTAATTTTTGAGTTGTATTGTAAAAGATATGTCATTATTCTATTATACTCTAATCCTGAAAAAAAATCCTTAATGTGAATTATTATTTTAATCATATATTATGTATTGTTTTAATAACAGGTTCTTTTAGTTGGTATCATAGGTCGGTTTAGACAACTTTAAGTGTTAAGAGTTTCTTTTAAACACATGGTTAGTCCCTATGTATATTATTTCAAATAAATCATTGATTTATAAATTATTCAGATCACAGAATTTCAGTTACCAATTTATGGAGGGGGATATCAAATGGAATTCCTATCTCTTCCTAATGAAATGATTGCAATAATTATTGAAAAGTAATGATCAGATTATGGTGAAATTTTTCTAGCATACAACTCATTTGTATGAAGTGTTTTGAGATATGAAACACCTCCAATTTACCATGATATCATTGAGGATATTGGGATGTATTTAATCAAATCCAATTTTCTAAATATTTACATATTTTCAACAAAGGTAAATATTATAAAGGAATTTTTAAATATTTTACCTTATCATAGGATTTTGAACCATATTATTATTCTGAAAAAGGTGATGAAGAAGTATACCCTCGCATGAACTATTTATATTTCATTTTAAAATATAGTCTCTCAGTACATAATTATGTTATTTAAAACGGACCATTGATTTAAATATTAAACTGAAAATTTATTCGACTATTTTATAAAAATAATGTTTTATCATATGTTTAGAAATTATATGTCATACATGTTTATTTTACAAAACAGTTTTTCTGTGAACAACCATATGACCGATGTTATAGAAGGTGTATTTGGATGAAGGAAGAAAAATATTTTGATGGATATCTAAATCAGTTTTTCAAATCATGGTCCTTCTACATACATGAACAAGATGATAATGAAACCATATGGACACCATGATCAAGGAATAATGTTATTTTTATTGGTAATAGTATTGTTTTATCATATGGATATGAAAAAAATGAAAATATATATGATGTTGTGGTATTAGTATATTTGGATGAAAATTAAATGTATAAGGAACCCATTGAGGTTAAGACATGTTAGGGATAATTTTGAGTTTTATAAAAAGATCAACCAATAAGATGGGTGACGACCTGTCATGTCTGGCATGGCCACATGAATCAATCCCACAACCGGAGGGAGATAAGGGAGCATCGCCTACCACTGTCCTACGTGATGTCACTGGTTAGTATGACTTGTAATTTTATGTAAAATGATTTTATGGATCAACAATAAGTTCATTAAGGATCTTATGTTTTTTCAAATGAACATCCTTATTATTGGAAAATGATTTGGTGATTATGTAAAAAAGGTTATTTTGGAATACATTCCCTATTTTGTGAACACATTATACTTTAATAAAATAAAATACTATGGGATTTAGTATGTCTAGTAATGGATGAAATATTATTTTGAATGAATATATGTTTTTATTGTTTACATAAATGGATTTGTGTTATTTATGGAAATTATGAATCTATCATAAAGAATATTTGTTTTGTTTAATTACATTTGAGTTAGAGACATTATTAGTAGTCAATGTTTTTGTAGATACATGTTAAGATTTACTGTGGAAGTTTATTTGATTAAATAATTCAACGTTTTATGTTAAAATCATAGGTTGGGTTAAATTGAAGAATATTAAAGAAATTTGTTTATTCAATGGTCTTTCCCAAACATTGTGTATTGTTAGTCGAATTTTGTGGATTAAGAGTAATATTTATTTTTATAAAGTATTTTTTTTGGAATTATCTGGTCTTGTGATTAACTTTTTAATTTTTGTTTCTTTCTAAAGACAAGGGAAATATATAGTTCATATTTTTTGGATTATTTGATACACTTGTAGTTAATTGGTGTGGTTATATTGTGACCAAGATTGTTTTGATACTCATCATTTGGAAAAAAGATGAGTTTGTGGTAGAATTTTAGTAAAGGATGAATGTCTACATGACAAGTAAGAATGTTTCCTTATGTTTTTAGTTAAGATCATAAATAAATTCCTCAAATTTATGAAAAGTAACTTAAAACAAAACAAAAAATTCATTAACATTTCCTACTGGGGAATCAATGACCATTTAACTCATCCCGAGTTTGTGATTTTCAGGTGGGTTTCTTTCCCATAATCATGTTTTCTTCCAAACTCCATCAAACCTTGATTGATTATTTCTCGTCTATATCCACGTTTTCATGGAATCCTATATTTTTTTGTCTCAAGTGTCCTATGTATTTGCCTTTCTTCATTTAATGTGATATTTTTATTGATTTTTTTCTGATGTGGGAGTTTCAATGAAGATTCCATGCCCAATTTTAAAATTATGAGGACATAATTCCCAAAAGTGGGTAATGATGTAAAATCCCAGGAAAATAAAGAATATAACATTTTCCTATTTCTTAATATTTTAAAATTAAATATTAATTTTTAATTTAAAGGGGATAATATGTTCGATAGAATACCTGATTAGAAACAACGAATTTATTCGAAATATTACATTGCAGAAAACATTGAGTTATACTGAAAAATAATCTAATATTATTACTATTTTCAATGATAGTTAACAAATAACCATAGTATTTGTAGGAATAAATTTAACTAACTAAAATATGATTATATATGTTTTTTAAATGCTTTTACATTTATCCAATAAATGTTAGAGGCTTAAAATATGAATTAATATAATTTTAAGCATAAATACACTAATATTCATTAAAAGGTTGATTTTCCACCTTTTAAAGGAGTACAATCATTAAATATAGTTTTTGTTACTTTTATATGTTCTATTTGAGAAAATAAATTTCTTTTTTATAATTGGGACATCATAATTTACTTTGGGTATATTTTCCATATTTTTCTGATAAAATTTATTTTCTAATGAATAGTGAAAATATTGTATTTCAAATTCAAAACTGCCTTTTAATCTAATATATTTATAAAGATTTATTACCTTTATAATTGGTTTTAATGTTTAATTATAGTGTATTTTTACTATTTAATTAAATTTTGTTCATTATACTTAATTTCACTTTGAAATTGGACAGAAATAAGTGCTAGTCTTTTGAAAGTTATTATTTATAAAAAACACTCTTTTTGTTTTGACAGAGGGAATTAATTTTAAATTATTTCTCCCATTTTTTTGTTATTAATTTGGAAAATTTTATTCCATATTCTGAATTAGGATGTCTGAATTGCATAAATATGTATATTTTATATTTAGACATTATGAATATTTACTTTAGTAATAAATTTATTTTCCATGGTTAAAGGGTAGATCTAGAAATAATGGTAACAAAATATTATTATTATTATAATAAATTACCCTAACATGTGTCCTAATCATATTGGATGATACATTTCTGAACGTGGGAATCCTTTGATTTATTTTCGGACTACATGGAGCCACATGTGAGTGATAATGACACATTATATTAATTAGTATTAATTAAGACAAAAAATGACTTAAATATATATAATTTAGTTTATAAATTATTATGTGGTGTTATATAAGATATATCTTAGACTATAAATATTAATTTTAAATCTAAAATTATTTCCCACATCATTATTTTTTTTAATTTCTAGACATTAAATAAATAAAATTCTTTATGACACAAAAATGATGCAGTGTTTACCTCAATAATGAATGATTTAAATAAATAAGATTATAAATAATAAAAATATATCCAAAACCTATCCAAAAATTATTGGATGATTTTATTACAAACATGACTCATCTTATCTTGGACGTTAATGAGTTTTGGAAGTTTATAAATTGAAAATCATTAGATAATAAAATAATATGTTTAAACATTCATAATGAGTCCCTCCCCCCTTATAAAAAGCCCTCAATTCTAAAAAATTACTCACACTTATCATGCCACTAGGATTTTACAAACTCTTACCACCTGATCTAAACACATCCCTATCCTCATCATTGAAGCCTTATATTAAGAATAAGTAAATTCAATGAGACCTTTTGGTTCAAACCAAAGGGAGATACATGATTTAAAGGTAACGTCTTCTATCGAGTTCATTTGTTTTATTTTACTTCTTCAACCCCCTAAACACTTTTTTATTACTTTATTTTATAACAAAGACAATATTATCAATATAATAGGTCGTTTTTATGAGAAATAATTGGAATATACATACACACACCTCCATCTACTGGTTAAATAACATATTGTTTCGGTGGATGGTGAACTAATGCCTCGCAAAACAATGATTGTTCAATTATCTCCAACCACAACTCATGGTGGATATTTATATGGAAGTATATTTATATTTTATATATATTATATTTATATTGTTTCTATTCTTTTTTATTTTTCATTTATATAATACCTTTATGGTTTTCATAGTGGGTAAATAAGAAAATTGCATTTGAGGACGTGGAGACTACACCACCCTCAAAGTTATATGACTCATTCATGACATACGTGGAACATATAAAGGATGGGGATAATGAAATTATATTTTATATTTTATTATAATTATAATATTAATATGTATAATTACTTCATTAATCCATTAAATATCAAATTAAAATGAATGTAGCATCCATGCGTACGTATGACTTACCGTCTCCATGAACAGTGCATTTTATTTCATACCTCCCAATGTTATGTACTAGTAAACATACATATATATTCCCTATATAGATGATATATATGATATATAAATCATGAATATCATTTTTTAGATAATGAAATTTCATCCACATGAACAATTAATAATTATAAAATGTTTTTTAACTTATGTTCCAAAAATCGACAAAATGTCTGATATGAACTCAAATATTTATCAAATTATTATAGAAATGTAAAAATTGATTTAAAAATAATAATAAAAATGAATTTTTTTCTGAATAATTTATAAATTAAATTCCTTTTATTATTCAGTAGATTAATTAATGAACAGGTCAAGTCAGACATGAGGTTAGGGGTTTCTTATCTCACTTTTAATTTCGTGAGACTTCCATTATTCGCCACTTATATATGGCATGTGGTTTATTTTGTTGTAAAATAAGATATATATAATAATGATTCTATTTATATTCATGTAATTCGGTGTTTTATTTGGTGGTTATTAATTTTTGGTTGCATGACTCGATTTATTACAAAGCGGTAAGGGGTGTCATCTAACATTTTATTCCCGTGAGATTCATGCTATGTTTTCCATTATTTACTTTTGTGTGGTGTATGAACATCCAATTATTGTATTATTTGTATGATATAACATAAAATGTGGTTATTTACATATTAATTGTATGATCATTATTTCACATGTTGTATTTTTTATATGTTACAAAATCATTAATGGAACTTTTTAACCCAACTTTCATTCCTTGGGGTAATATTATAATTATTAATTTTCCCATTATATGATTATGTGTTGAATCACTATTTATTAATTTATATTTTAATATCCCCTCCCCTTTTTTGGATATTCAATTGATACTAATTATCAATCCATTGATAAATTCTCATGTCATCGATATAAAATTGAAAAGAGTAATTTAAACAAAATTTCTTATCATTGACTTATACATCCTAGTCATCGGTGTTGTTTTAACAAAAAAACTTGTGAATGTTATCTGATTGATTTGAACATAATATACCATCATATTGAGTGTATATATATTTTTTTCAAACATTATTATGTAATTTATTTATTCTTAATCAATGGATACAGTCTTTTAATAGATTTCTTCTGTATTGATATTCGATTGAGACTTCATAGTTGTTATGAACCAATTAACACATAAATGGTATATATATACTATCCTTTGGAATTTATATAATGAATTATTTTATTCTAATGATAATATAATGTTCTAATTAAATTTTATTCCTTAATTATTTGTATTCCAACATCTCTCATTTTGTTAAAAACATTTTAACTAAAATATTGTTTTAAATGTTTTATTGTTTTATTTTTCTAAATATTTATCATTATTTTACATGTATTAAAAATGGTTTTTAGGATTAATTTATATGGAAATTAATCTTTTCAAATGATAATTCAATTAAATGTTTTAAAGTGGTATTAGAAACTTTGATTGAAAAATCTCATTATTAAATGTTTTAAATGGTTTGATAAAGCATTTTTTATTTCAATATCTTGAATTGATATATTGTGATTGGAAATTTTAAATGTTATGTTTCCTTTATTCTTATTTTATGTGTTATGAATACATTAGGGTTCCTCGATATTGTTTATGAATATGAGTGGTTCTATGATAAACCTAGGGTGGTCGATCCTGAGATAGCTCTCTGATGCGTTGGGTAATGTGATGAATGTAGAGACCCAAATCTTAAATTACATATACATTACATTACATTTTCGAAATACTTAATACATGAAAAGAACAGACGCCCAAATAACGTATTAGTTTTGTGTCTTTGAAAACATGGATCATAATCTTCTAATCCAGTTGAAATATCTTAAACATCTCCCATAATGATCTTCCCATTTTTTGTCTTACCTAAAACCCTTCTTTATATCCGGTTGAAATATCTTCAACATCTCCCGTAAATATCATCCCATTTTGAACTCATTTCTTTAGGAAAATATCTTTTCTTCTTCAAAATTATTTTATCTTCTCAAAATGGAATGAAATTTTAAAAGAGAATAATTTGGTTGAAAATAATCAGGGAATCAGGTAGAGTAAAAATGATGGAAATAAGGCTTCATGAAGCTGTAAAAATGTGGTTATTCTTATATAAGCTAAAAAAACATTCTTCTTTTACTTTTGCCGGAAAAGCCAAAAAGTACCTCGTGTGGTAAACCAAAGAAAGATTCCTTCCATAACTTGTGGAAAAATTAATAATGGATAAAAATGAATTTAAATATACATAGAAGAATAGTACACATTTTATGATCATATTTTTAGAAAACATGGATGTGGATGATAAATATATCCCCAGTAGATACTTACAAATAAATAATCTCGGATAGAATGAGTTTGGAAAAGTTATCCCCTTACCTTATGTCCAATTCCTTCCATATGTGTCCGAGACTCATGTATAGTTGGTTTAAACAATTTATTAACTTGTAAAAAAACCATTATAATATTTATGATATCATATATGATTCACTTACAAATTTATATTACTCGTTCATTTTTCAATTCAATGTTAATACATCATTTTTTCTAAAATAATTTAATTTGTCGTACGTGTTTTGACTTGGAATTATTCGTATGATTAATTAGATCTTGATTACTTACTTCCATAATGTAAAACATTATTTATATATAATATATATTCAGAATATAAATATATATAATATATCCACAAATGGAACGAAATACACCGTTCATGGAGACTGTAGACCGTACGTAAGCATGAACATTGATTTAATTTCCTTATTAAATTGAATGGATGTATGTAAATAAAATATAAAAAATCCAGTATCATTATTATGTCATATATCTGATTATTAATCATTATATATACTTTATAATCCATCATGAATGGTTAACATGGATAATTAATTTCATCGCGCTGTGGAGACGGTAATCTGTAAGTACGAGCGAGCGATGATATTGTTCCCATAGTTATTGAATGGAATTGTAATGGATGATAGAATATATCAGAATTATTATCATGTTATAATAATCATATATAGTTAATCTTTACACCATTATATCCATCCAAGTAAGATGGTGGTAGAAAAATAGATTACACCACGGCGTGGAGACGGTTTTTCATACGTACGCACGCGGGATGATTTCATTTTTCATAAGATGTATAGAAGGTGAAATAGGATTGTTTCATATTTATAATAAAATATAATTATATAATTAATACTTATGTTATTACTTTAAAATGAAACAACTAATGAAGAGGGAGTAGAAGAAGGTAGAAACTTTAAGGAATCGGTAACATATATTACCTCTCCTTCAACACGTCTCTTCTAAACCTCCTCTTAGGGTACTAATGTTGGTATTTGAATAAGAAAACGACCTCTAGTATGTTTATAGGAAAGTGTAAAAGATAAATTGGTAGGGTTTTTCCATGATTTAATGCTCAAAATCGTTTTAGGAGGAGAGATATGAGGTTCTCTTTTATAAGGGATGAGATGGGAACCTTTGGAAACCTAAAAATATTAATTTAATATAAATTTAAAACCCACATAAAATCATCCAAAATGACTCAAATACGAATATTAGATTATATAGGGTTGTAATAACATCAACCAATAAAATTTGTACAAGTTGGAAATTTTTTTAAAACCTTATCAACTTGATTTATCCTTATTTAATCTATTTATTTTTATTTGTGGTAATAGTATTCTAATTTTTAAATTTTTATAAATACTTATGTGTTTTGAATTTACCATAATTATATTAATTATTATATTTTATAAAATATAATTTCCAATTTGTAATTTTTATATATTTTTGTTATTTTTAAACAATTTAATAATATGTTATTTTTATAAAATATCAATATTTTTAATTTTGACACTATTCAATTATTTGAATTTAAATAAAATAAAAAGAAAATATATATTTGATAAAAAAATTTTATAGATTCCGTACATGTCATATTAGTCTAGAAAATTCATAGAGCACATTAAATACTTCATATAATATTTATTTTCATATTTTTAAAAACATTTATTTGATATTTCTCTTAATAAAGTAATTTCAACATTATTATTGTATCATCATTAATGATAATTATTTAATCCCTAAATACTCTAAATAAATTCACATGATCAGTATAATTTTATTATCTTTCTTGATATTATTGAAGTTTGATTTTTTATGATGTTTATCAGTAAATTAAAATTATTACACTTATATGATTTAAGAGAGTAATGTGTTGTCACTTTCATTGGTTTTATTAATATTTATGTCAATTTCATGTTCAAAAGTCCATGAAATTAATCTATTCTGACTCGTAGGACATATAGGTCGACTTTTATTCAGCCGATAGTGTTTTGGATGGTGTTAGGGTAATTTTTGAATGTTATATTTACCCTTAATTACCTGATTTATCTTTAACTACGGTAAATAAAATTTACCGTAGTTTCTATTCATAATGGCCAAAAATATAAAGTAGCATATTTACATAATTTTGACCCACTAATTCCAAATATGGAAACCATTTTTCCAAATTCAATACACAGAAGTTGCAGAAATAAAAATAAAATTAATATATTTGTTGAAAGAAAATGGGTTCTCGTTTAAAACATTGCAAAAGATTGAATTGATTTAACCTTCTAATTCAATGGAAAATCAATTCTAATGACATAAATTATATTAAATTGTAAAAATATATTATAATTATACTTTAAAACAATTAAATAATATAATTTAACCATATAATTTATTATGATGAAAAAATGTTGTTTTTAATTAAAATATAGCGCGTTTAACTAGTCATTAAAATATGAAAGTTATTAGAATAATATGAAAAATTTACCCAAAATAAATGTTTAGATCCTGATTCGAAGGAAAAATTTAATTTGGTGAAATTGTACTTATAAACATGTAAAAAACTAGATTTAATGCGGCTGCACCATCAAAAGTCGGCAAAACTGTATTTTTTGAAAGATACCTATTTTACCCGAAAAATTTATTTTGTTCTCATACCATGTTCTAGAAAATATGTAAGCTGAATAATAATGTTATAAAATTGAAAATATAATTAATAATATTCATAATGACTAGTTATTAATAATATTATAACAATATATCGTTGTTTAGTGAAACCCAGTATTGCGTACTACACACGCTATCGAGGAAGGTCGTGATTGCATGTAACGCAAACCATGTCAAGGATGCGGGTATTGAACGCTCCATTTGGTGTTGCGTATAAAATAAAAAAACTTATTTCATTTATAAAATAAACTAAATCTATACATAATGTTTCGTAGAATAATTTTTACAAAATGATAATCAAATTGTGTGTAACACAAGCCATGAATGGTGTTGTGTATACAACATGGTAACATGGTGTTGTGTATAGTGCAAGCTAATGTTGTTGTATCGTACATCACAAGACATCAAATAAATTAAAAATAATGTTTCTCAAAAAATCTTGGGGTGTTACATTCTACCCCCCTTAAAATGAATTTCTCCCTCGAAATTTGTCAGGGTTATAAATTGATTAATACTTGAATGTTTCTTTCATAGAAACTCACATCATAAAAAGGACTACTAAAACATAATTTTAAAAAGTGAAGTTAGAAATTGTACGGTCAGCCAATGTTACTCACCACTGGGTTTCGACATAGGAGAATATAGATGAAAATATGGATACAGAGGTGAAATATGACCATCATGTTCTGATTAAGTTTGGTATATTACATGTCTATGAAAAATCCAACAATCACAAAGCCATAAATTTGTGATGATCTATGGTACCATATAATTAATCAGATAAGAGGGTACTAGGACAAATTTTTTGGTTTTCATGATCATTTCTCTAAATTTGAGGAATTAAACGAAATACTTACTTGATTTTGGTACAATCACACCATTTTCCATGCCTCGAACAATCTCCACTTCATCTCTTAATGAAATGAAGTTGAATTTGTCATTCATGGAGTGATAATAAATCATGTGATAGAATAATAGGTAATTCCATCTGTCTCAAACATAAGGATAAAAAAATCTATATACATAAGTACATATATGGTGAGATTAATAATATATGTTTCCAAAAATGGACTTATACTTCATATATCATCCTTGTTATTAAAATAAAATTAGTTTTAACTAATCAGGTACTTCTGGTAGACCTATGGTAGGCGATAAAGTCATGTCTCACTTCAGTTGTGGGTTCAATTATCACAATATTTTCATAGGGAAATGTATATATAATTTTCACATATTATATACTATATATAAATGTTATAAATCCCACCGATGTGTTATTTTATTGGCAATTTTCACATTTTTATGTTTTAGTGGTATTTTGAGCTAAAATGCCAAAATGGCTTAATTTCGGTGTTTAACTATTTTATTTGTCTTATGTATTTTGGCCATATCAAACTCTACACTGACCCAGATTGTGAATTTTTTTTCAGTTTACGTACATCATTTTCCGAATTTCATCCTTCTGGAGTCCAAGCTAAATAAATCATTTGGTGGCCCAAAATAAGCTCACAATCTGTGCCTTGAAAACTGTGTACACATTTGGAATATTTTAATGATGATATTTTATCATGAATCTGACCAATCCAATGGAGATAATATTAAACAGAGAGCTGGAATATTAATAAATGAACATATTTCATTAAGGAGTCCATGTATGAATATGCTTATTACAAGGCCATGATGGCATGGGAATTTGGAGCTGTGAAAGATGAAGAGTCGCATGGACAGATTAAATGTTCCGCACTAAAATAGATATAAATCATTCATATGTGCACCAACCAACCTCAATTTTTGTGTATGGATGAGGAAGACGATATAGAACTACTTTCAAGAAGCGACCATTTACCAATTCTAGCATTTATATGGCCTAAATGTCGCTGAAATCCGGAGGATAGAATTGAGTTGATATTTCATCAACCATTTTCCCTATAAATATGTGTCTCTTCTCCCTTTTACAAGGATAAAAATTTCAAGGGGGGATAAGGTGGAGTTTTGTAGTTTTAATTTTATTTCATTTTTATAAAATATATTAGAGTATATTTCTTCTTATTCTTTTCATTTCTTCTTTCCCTTTATTTCATTAATTTTATGTTTTTCTCCCACCGTGCTTCTTTTTAAATCCATGTTTGTGGAGAGCTAACCCTCACTGTTGTTCGAGGGGGGAAGTGGTGGTATTTGATTTTTTTTATTTAATGATTTATCATGTTTTATTCTAAGTAATCAGTAGTGGTTAAATGATTTTGGTGAGCGGTTGCCCCAACTTTATCTACTATTGACTTCTTCCTCCTCGTTTAATAATTTTCCTTCTCATCGGTATCTAATTCATTCAAACAGTGGAGTTAGGATTGGGTATTGATGTGGAAGTGATTACTACTACATGAAGTGGTTTCAGTGTAGGGGAATAAATTTCAAACGAGAGGTTGTAGAGTGATAGGTTTAGATCTCTGCATTGAATAACACAATGATAGATATTTTGAATAACAATGATAATTCCACCATGAAACCCCAAGAACAATGGTTGTATTCTTCTAACATATTTGTGTCTCTTATTCTATTTCAGTGTATATTGTGTTTTTATATATTTATATATTTATAATATATCTTTACTATATGCATTTGAAATTATCCCTCCCCATTTATATTAGTATTATATTTTTAAATTAGTTAGCTTATAATAGTGATAATAAAGAAAATAGTGCGTGAGAGTAGCCTACTTGTGATCATACCTAGGATGTGCCACAATGGTGCATTATTATGTTAATAAGAATTTAATTGAATTTTGGTTCACGAAAAAACCACTCTCACCAATTTGGTACCACTGCTAGGGAGGTCAAGTGCTTCACACTCTATTTTTCATAAAAATCCAAAAAAAAATTAAAAATTTCAAAAACTAAAAAAAGTGCTTCATTGAATATCATTCTTTTTTTTGGTCAAGATGGAATATTTTATTGATTTTTCATATTCTTGTCCTAGTACTGAATTTTCTAGAAGGGAAACGGATTTTATGCTGTATATGGAACAAGATGCCACGATGGGTCAAAATAATATCGAAATCCGTGAACAAGCAAGCAAGAAGGTAGCATCGATGGCGTCTAAAGTTGACGAAGATAATGTATTATGGCTGGAATCACAAAACAAATAGAACCAAGATAAAGAAGAAGAGTTAAATGTTGTTCCACCAACATTTGAAGTTGAAGAACCCAAGGAGGACTTGAAGACCCAACTTGAAGATCCAATCGTCTCTCCTTGGCCATTGCTAGAAGTTGTTCTTGAAGATGTCATGCCAACTAATACAACTGTGGGAGGTCTACATACTGTGGATGAAAATTGGAAAGATTTTTTCGATGAAAAAATGGTAAGTGATCCTCCCATATTTTTCAACGAAGAATCAGTACCTCTATACCTTTATCTTTTCTTGGAAGAAGATAATGAAGCCACTGCTGAAAAAGTGTTCCCTATGGGTTTTCCTGAAGGGATCGTATTTCAAGCTGACCTATATGAAAGTGAAGATTTGTATATTGATTTTTCATGTTTTAATAATAACCATGTGGAACAATTTTCTGACTTCCCTTATGAATTTTTTGATGCAACATCACATGTGCAAGCCCTGGATGTTGAAGTAGAAGTGGCCAAAGAAGTTGTGACTGAAGAAGTGGAGGAATTATTCTCTATCCTTCCCCTATATTATAAGTTGTACCACATTTAAAAGGGGAAGGAACTAATGTACTCTATCCATGGTATCCTCCATGATAATTTTTTTTACAAAGAGCACTGGAAGAACTATGTTCTAGTGGTTTCAAAAGAGAAACCCTATCCACCTTCAGATTGGGTTTAAACCGGTACTACTGCCTTCCTAAGGGCAGTAAAAACCTAGCACATGCTTGGGGGTCAAACCAAGCATTAACACCTTTCTCCTATTTCCATTAGTCTTTCTTTTTATTTATTTTTCTCATATTTTCTTTATTTCATGCCTTTTAGGTCAAGTGATAGTAGTTAGGAGCTTAACTCAAAGCTTCCATTGAAAAATAAAGTCAGGTTGTATCTTTTCTTCCTTTTATTTTTATACCCTTATAATTCTTTTATTGAGATGCAATGGGGGTTGTGAAGTCTAGGTGTGGGGGAGTGTCAAGCTACTTAGATGTTTTGTGTGCCATTTTTTTCTTATTTTTAGGATTATTGAGCCTTAAGTAATTTTCTAATCATTTTTCACACACTAATTGATTTTGAGAATGTTGAGATGATTTTTAAAGAAAAGGATTTTAAAGGATTGTTGATGTTAAAACTTTTTCCTAGAATTGGATTTTCAATAATTTTTATGAGAATGAATGATTTTTGAAATCCTTTCCCATGAAACACTAACTCATACAATTTTCTCATCATGTGAGGTATTCTGAACCACTTTGAAATATTTTTTCTAATACCCACACTTTCTTGAGAGAAACTTGGATTTTTGTGAGAAACAGAACATGGGATTTTTCTCTTTCGAAGCTTTGTATTTCATGGAATGTTTTCGATATGATTGAGGAATTTTTTTGGCTACCATATTTTATCTTGAGACTAACCTTTTCATCTATCCTTCATTAGCCCTTATATGCCATGAATTTCCTTACAGGTTTATGCCACATTTCAAGCTGATTTTTCATATCCTACCCATACTCTTAGTATAATTACCTGGATATTTCAATTTTGAGTGTGGGGGAAGGGCCTTTCGTGTGCGTTCTGTGGATGTGTTCCATTGTGGGAGATTTGATGTGTGTGTCAACATTTTGGGTAGCGGATGATAAAGAGAAAATTGGGCATGGGTACTCCTTTCATTGTGCTTTATTTGATTCAACTGGCTCTCCTTAAAAAAGTAAAAAATAGAAAAAAATGGATATGAGCTTGAATTTATCATTATATTCAATTTTCAACTCATTATCCATGAAAAAAAATAAAAAAAAAATAAGTAAATAAAGCTTTTCCTTTCTGGACCTTTACAAAAAATGAAAAAAATTAATAAAAATGGGGAGAAATTGGATGCAGTCATTCATTGGATTCATTTCCTGGATCATGTCCCATTTCATTCAAAAGGGGTTTGGTGTTGTGTATCTCATTACTAAGGGTATTTAGTGAGGTTCGTCCTGTGTTTTCACTTGAATATTCATGCATTGTACTTAAGAGTATAACCTCCTCTTTATAGCCTTAATTTTTCAATCATTTCCCAACAACCCTAAGCCTTAGAACTCACCTGGAAAAATTCCCCATGATTGAATTCATCTTCATGTTTCGCACTATAAGGAGATGATAATTGTCACAAGCCTATGGTGATACATGCACTTTCCATGTATGAGCGTAACTCCATATACAATTTCTCTTGAGTAAAGAGTGACACAAATTTCAAGGTGAGGTAGGTTGTGATTGGGCCATGGATGGATTTCTGAGGTTGAAAAAATTTAAATGTGATGAATGAAAATGAATGTGAGTTTTTTTTCTTATAAGATACATGATTTAATTTCATTTTGGAAGAGATCATTGATGTTTCCTCGTTGTTTATTTTATTGTGAATTTAGATTTGGATATATGATGATTGATCGGGAGTGCAATGATTAAGTGTGGGGGAGTGATGGAGATATAATTTTAACATATTATATACTTTATTTCAATGTTATAAATCTCACCAAAGTGTTATTTTGTGGGAAATTTTCATATTTTTATGTTTTAGTGGTATTTTGAGCTCAAATGAAAAAATGGATTAATTTCGGTGTTTAAATGTTTTATTCGTCTTCTATATTTTGGCCATATCATTTTCTAAACTGAACCAAATATCGAAATTCCTTTTTTATGTTTAATTAAATCATTTTATGAATTTCATCCTTCTGGAGGCCCAGCTAAATCATTCATTTGGATTACCAATATAAGCTCACAATCCGTGCCTTGAAAACTGTGTACAGATCTGGAATATTATAAATCTAAGCTTTTATATCGAAGATGACCGATCCCATAGAGCTAATATTATACATGGAGATGGAGGAGTAATAAATGAACATCTTTCATTAAGGATTACACATATGAATCGGCTGATTACAAGGCAATGATGGCATGGGAAGTTTGAGTTGTGAAAGACAAAGAGTCACATGGACAGATTAAATGTGCCGCACTAAAACAGCCATAAATCCTTCTTATGTGGACTGATCCACCTGAATTTATGTGTATGGACGAGGAGGACGATATAGAACAACTTTCAAGGAGCGACCATTCCCAATTCCGGTATTTATTAGGCCTAAATGTCACTGACATCTGGAGGACATAATTATGTTGAGATTTCATCAACCATTTTCCCAATAAATATGTTTCTCTTCTCCCTTTTACAAGGATAGCCATTTCAAGGGGGGATAAGGTAGAGTTTTTTAGTTTTAATTTTAATATATTTTTATAAAATATATTAGAGTATGTTTATTCATCTTCTTTGAATTTCTTCCTTTCTTTCATTTCTTTTATTTTATGTGTTTCTCCCACTGTGCTTCTTTTTAAATCCATGTTTGTGGAGAGCTAACCCTCAATTTTGTCCGAGGGGGGAAGTGGTGGTATTTCAGTTTTATTTTCTTTAATTATTTATCATGTTTTATTCTAAGGAATCAGTAGTGGTTAAATTATTGTGGTGAGCGGTTTCCCCACTTTCACTACTATTGACTTCTTCCTCCTCGTTTTATAATTTTCCTTCTCATCAGTATCTAATTCATTCAAACAGTGGAGTTTGGATTGGGTATTGATGTGATGAGATTACTACAACATGTAGAGGTCTCGGTGTAGGGTAATACATTTCAAACGAGAGGGTGTGGAGTGATAGGTCCAGATCTCCGCATTGGAAAACGCATTGATAGATATTTTGAATAAAAATGATAATCCAACCATGAAACCCCAAGAACAATGGTTTTCTTCTTCTAACATATTTCCTTCTCTTATTACATTTCATTGTATTTTGTGTTTTTATATATTTATATATTTATAATATATCTTTACTATATGCATTTCAAATTATCCCCCCATTTATATTAGTATTATCTTTTTAAATTAGTCATCTTATAATAGTTACAATAGGAAAATAGTGTCTGTGAGTGGCCTCCTTATGATCGACCTTAGGGTGTTCCTGATGGTGCATTATTAGGTTAATAAAAATTTAATTGAATTGTGGTTCGTGACAAACCACTCTCATCAAACGCGACGGGTTCTCGCTCGTCCTGCTGGTTCTCCATTTTCTAAAACTACACTATTATAGAATTACATTAATAATATCTAAAAAAGTTTAATCCTTAAACAATACTATTTTATATCCAACATAATCAATTCCAATATTTAATATTTTCCAAAATATTTCTTTCCAAACTCATAGTATAAAAAAAATGATTTTTAGAAGGGTCATATAACAAGCATGTGAATACCATCATTTATCCCCCATATATCATATGTTATATCTTGTTGATCGCATTCCAAACATGTGAAAATATTAATCATGTATTCTCTTAAACATAAATTACCATAGAACCATAGATAAAACATGAATGTTGTCAAAATGTAACTATTTCCACATACCAAAATCCCAAAAATTCTATATACTCAACCATGATAACACCTTTTCCTTATATTAGTCTTGATCTCATTAATACTATCAAACATATTATTTTATCCATATCCATTCATTATGTTCATTTCATCTGCTTTCCCAAAATATTTCAATCACTTTTCATGGTTACCAGTAACATAATATTATTGAAAACCACAATATACCAATACAAAAATATTCCAATATTCCACGATACTACAACACAATTTTGGAAACCCATTACATCACCACAGTATCATTCAACCACATCGTTTTCATATTCAACATCTCCAAAATTGATTACATGTGACTTCCCCTTGACCTTTTCCATAAGAGGTTGTTGACGTTGAGCATCATTAACCCTTGGAATAGGGAATTTATTTGCATAATGACCCATTTTCTTGCACTTTTAGCATAGAAGTGTTGCTGGTGCGTTCTCTATAGTATTATCATTATTCACACCATTATAAACCCTTTTTCAATTACTTCAACACTAAGCAGCTCGATGACCCTCTTTTACTCACATAAATCATTTTCTAGTACCTTTATTACAATAACCACCATGCTTCCTTCCATGCTTTGAGAATAATGAAACCTTCATCCTATTTTTCACCATTTTTTTGAGATTTTCTTTGAACTCCATCATTAGTTTCTTGTCAAAACCATGAGATGGATATGTAACACCAACTTCCAGTTCTACCTTGATATCATAACACCCAATTTCTTCATAACTATTGATATCTATTATAGTTAATGCCTTTCTAAGATTTTGTTGTAAGCCACTGTATAATTGATCAACATTGATTTCAGGTTGGATTATAGATCCAGATGCATACCTTTCAAGTCTTGTAAACTTCGGCTTGTATATACCAACAGATTCATCATCCTTTTTCTTAAGCTCAGTGAACTCCTTTTCAATATTAGTTCAAAGAATAAGAGGAAAGTACTTATTGAAAAACATTTTAATGAACTCATCCCATTCCATTGATTCAATTTTATCTTGGGGCCTTGTATTATTAATTAGAGGACACCACTGGTCTACTTCACCTTCTAAATAAAAAATAGCCATAATGAATTTTTCATGTTCATAACATTTAATTATGGAAAATATCATTTCATTGGTACTGATCCGTTGTTCAACAATAAGTGGATCAGAAGACCCACCGAAAGAAGATTGAAATTGCCTCATGAAGGACCCAAAAGAAAACTGTACCCTTCTCTGCTCATTCGGATGTCCAGAATGATTCATAGATTATGTAAGTATAGCAATAATAGTTCTCTCTCCATCTACCAAAATGTTGTTTTGTTTGGGTTGAAAATCATTTCATTACCCATTACATTGATCAACATGGTTCTTTTGGGTTCCAGCCATCTTCTAAAACCTTAATAGAATAGTGTAAGAGGCAAAAATCATGCTAGGAAAAAAAGAATATAAAGGGGGAGTAATTTCAATATCTAAAATCATAGGTTTAATTCTATGATCATTACATTAATACTAGGACTATAACATATACATATACATAACCTTAGGGACATCCCTAGACATACCTTAGAAATATCTCTAGGGATATCACTAAACTTTTCATATCCTAGTTTCCAATGGTTGAATAAAACTTCACTCTGATACCAACTGTAGAGACCCAATGCATTATGTAAATAGACATTACATTACTTTTTCGGAATATTTAATACCTGACATGAACAGATTCACAAATACTGTATTAATTAAGTGTCTTTGGAAACTTGGAACATAATCTTCGAATCATGTTGAATGATCATCAACATCTCCCATAATGATCTTCCTCATTTTTTTTCTTACCCAAAACCATTATTTATATCCTAGGGAAAAGAAAACATAAAAAGGGTTATCTCAAAAGCTCAGTAAGGTTAAACATGGTGAAGATAAAACAAACCATAAACATTTGTACGTAAAAACAAGAACATAAAACATCAAAATTTTGAGCAATGACATAAATATTTCTATTACTTAAGGAATAGATCATAAAGAAACATAAATCATGATAAAATATCATGGGAATAAAACATGTAATTGTGGAAAACCATTAAGAACATGATATTATTTCTATAGTAGCCAAAGCATTATTTGGAAAACCATCACAGTGGACAAAGTCCACTACTTAATCGGGTTTACTGTCCGTTCCAGCCCTATATTGTTGAACTAGATTTACTTATCGTTCCATCCATGTATATCTCATGAGATATAAATCATTACCCAATTAATTGGAGGGAGATATAGGGCCCACCCATATCATAATAAAACCGTTCTTATGTGTCCCCCAAAATCATAAATCATACATCATAGCTAAACCATATAATAAAATTGTATTATTAAACATCATGCCACAATAACATATTCCATATAAAACAATGGATGTAATTTCATCATAAAAAAATCAAAACATGTAAATAATATGTTCATTATACATGAAACATAACCATATTAAAGAATTTTATCTTAGATGGAAAATAGTTTTGATAAAACCCGTGAACTCAGTTCTTGATGAAAATATCCATTCTTCTTCAAAACCATTTTCTCATCGCAAAATGCCACGAAATTTTAAAATAAATTTCTATTGTTGAAAATAATAACGGAATCATTTAGATTAAGATTTATGTAAATAAGGTTTTATGAAGCCGTAAATATCCATTTATTCCGTATACGTTAGAGAAACATTCTTCTCGTACTTTTACGGGAAAATTCAAAAAGTACCTCGTATGGTAAACAAAAGATTGATTCCTTCCAAACCTTGTGTTAAAAGTCAAAAAGGGTAAAAATGAATTTAAACATAAATAGATTAATATTAAACATTTTATGAATATATTTTTAGAAAACATGGATTTGGATGATAAATATATCACCAATAGATACTTACAAATAAACAATCTCGGATAAAATGAGATTGGAAAAGTTATCCCCTTACCTTATGTCCCATTTCTTCCATATGTGTCAGAGGCTCCTATATAGAGGGTTTAAAAATTTTATTAACATGTAAAATAACGATAATAATATTTATGATATCATATGTTATTCATTTAAAACTTTATATTACCCGTTCTTTTGTCAATTCCATGTTAATGCATCATTTTGGGTAAAATAATTTCATTTTTCATACATGTTTTGACATGAAATTATTGATATGATTAATTACATCATTATTACATAATTACATAATGTAAAACATGATTTATATATAATATATATTCAAAATATAAATATATATAATTGATCAATAAATGGAACGAAATACACCATTCATGGAGACGGTTGACCGTACATATGCATGAACGCTATTTTCGTTTCCTTATTAAATTTAAGGATGTAGGTAAACAATATATAGAAAAATAAAGTATCATTATTATGGAATATATCTCATTATTACTCATTATATATAATTTATAATCATTCTTGAATGATTAACATGGAGAATGAATGTTATCGTGCTGTGGAGACTGTAATCCGTACGTACGCACGAGTGATGATATTGATACCATATTTATTTAATGGAATTGGAGTGAATAATAGAATATATAAGAATTAGTATCATGTTATAATAATCATATATAGATATTATTTACACCCTTATACCTATCCATGTAAGGTGGTGATGGAAAAACAGATTACACCACAGCATAGAGACAATATTCCGTACGTACGCACACACATTGATTTTATTTTTCTGTATGATGGATAGAAGGTGTAATAGGGTTTTTTCATATTTATAATAACATATCATATATAATCAATAATTATGTTATTACTTTATAAAATAAGATTAAGTAGGAGAATAATGAAAAATGAAAGGATCAGTAAAGGATATTACCTCTCCTTCGAGAGCCCTCAGCTAAACCTCCTCTTAGGGCACTAAAGATGTTCTTTGAAGAATACCAGGACATCTTGAATGTTTCTAGGGATTTGTAGAATAGAAATTTATAGGGGTTGGCCGAGATTTAATGCTCAAAATGGTTTGAGGAGGAGAGGTAGGAGGTTCCCTTTTTTATGGGAAAAGGGGCATCTTTGGAAACCTAAAAATATTAATTTAATATAAATTCAAACCCTAATTAAAAAATTACAAAATGACTCAAATAAAAAGATTAGATGATATAGGGTTGTAATATTATCACCTAATAAAATTTAGACATGTCAGAAATTTATTTTAAACCATAGGAACCTGATTTATCATTATTTAATCTATTTAATTGTATTTTTGTTAATAATATTATAATTTTTAAATTGATATTAATACATAATTATGTGTAGTGAAATTTCCATAATTAGATGCATTATTAAATTTTATAAAATAAAATTTGTAATTTGTAATTTTTAAATATTTTTGTTATTTTTAAACAATTTAATAATAAGTTTTTTATAAAATATCAATTTTGTCAATTTTGAAACTATTCAATTATTTGAATTTCAATAAAATTCACAAAGATCATATATTCGATAAAAAATATTTAACAGATTGCTAACATGTCATATTCATCTAGAAAATTCGTGAATCACATTAAATAAATCATATAAAATTTATTTTCTAATTTTTAAAACAATTTATTTGATATTTCTCCTAATAAAATAAATTCAACATTACTAATGTATCATCATTAATGATAATTGTTTAATCCCTAAAAATTCTAAATAAATTCACATGATGTAGATAATTTTATTAGCTTTCTAGAGACTATCCATGTTCGATGTTTTATGAAGTTTATCACTAATTTAAAATTATTACACTTATAATATTTAAGAGAGTGACATGTTGTCACTTTCTTTGGTTTTGTTAGGGTAATTTTATAATATAATATTTACCCATAATTACTAGATTTACATTTGACTATGGGAAATAAAATTTACCGTAGTTACTATTCATAATTCCCAAAAATGAAAAGTAACCTATTAATACAATTTGGAATCACTGATTCCAAAAATGGAATCCATTTTTCCAAATTCAATACACAGATGTTGGAGAATTTAAATTAATATTAATATCTTTGTCGAATGAAAACATGTTTTTGTGTAAAACATTGTTAAAGATTGAATTAATTTTACCTACGAATTCAATGTAAGATAAATGATAATGACATAAATTATATTAAATGGTAATAATATATTCTATTTGTATTTTAAAAACATTTAATATTATAATTTAACCATAAAAATTACTATAATAAAAAAAGATGTTTTAAATTAAAATATAGCATGTTTTTACACTTCAATAAAATATGAATGTTATCTGAATAATATGAAAAATTTATCCAAAGTAAATTTTTATATCCTGATTCCATATAAGAATTTTATTTTGTCAAATTGAACTTTTAAACATGTCAAAAACTAGATTTAATATGGGTGCGCCATCAAAAGGCGGCAAAACTTCATTTTTTTTTAAAAATACTTATTTTACCCGAAAAAATTATTTTGTTCTCATACCATGTTCTAGAAAATGTGTAAGATGAATAATAATGTAATAAAATTCAAAATTTAGTAAATACTATTTATAACGACTAATTAATAATAATATTATAACAATATATTGTTGTTTAGTAAAACCCAGTATTTACATACTACACACTCTATCGTGAAATAGTGTGTAACACGAGCCAAGAATAGTGTTGTGTATACTACAAGATAACACACTGTTGCGTATAGAGTAAGCTAATCATGGTGTATCATAAAACACAAGTCATAAAAATTTAAAATAATATTTCACATAAAATATTTTGTAGTCACAAAGAAGGAAAATGTTGATGTTTTTCCATAGAGATTTAGGGAGTATATTATGTTGTGTAATCCAATGTAACACCCAACATAGGTGTGATAACAACAATGTACATAAGACATGGATTCCACATGTTACCTTTATGATTAATGATTTCTATGTGTTAGTTATAAATCTTATGATTTATTGAGGTATGTTATTATTGAAAAGTATGGTTTCATTGATTTGTATTTTTTGGGGGGGTTAATGATTCATTTACTTATTTTATAACCCTTACTAATCATTCCATTCTCATACCATGTTTTTAAAATGTTTTTGACATGACTGAATGATGAATAGAGTCTAGGTTAGTATCAAGGTATAGTCATGATGTATAAAACATGGAATTATACATGACTACTTTATTATATAGATGTTATTTTACAAAAAAATGGGAACTAAGTAGAATTGCATACATTGTAATTTTTTAGATGTAATGTAACAGTTTTTTTATGTTTCATTAAAACTATTAACTTGAAAATATCCTAAATGTATATTATTTATTTAATTCAAGATTATGTATTTTTTTTGGATGGGCCCTTATACTAAAAGTAGTAAATATATTCCAAGGACATCATTAACAGACGGGGGATGATATTCTCTTTTAAATAAAAAAATGCCCACCAAGAATACCATAACCAAATTATCCACGAGTTTATCAAGATAACAATTTAAAACCTATCTATGTAGAACCATTGTTATCAAAAACAAATATAATAAATTACTATAGAAGAAGACATCTAACACCAAAGTACACAACAAAATTCAAAACGAACAAAAAACTAATGAATCCATTGTATAACTCCAAAATCTCATCATGATCCATACTACAACCCCATAAATCCACTTAAGTATCATTATTCACCACAAATGATGTGTGATACATCACCTTTTCATGTGTCCCTATGACTATTATCTGCAAAAGCACCAATAATCCAAACTAAATGTGAGTAATGAAGCATCATAGGCTTTCCAAAAATGACAACCCTACTCACATCACTATGAAAGAACAAGTTTTCACATTTATATAAATAGTATATATAAATCAAATGATAAAATTTATAATAAGTCCAAGAAGGTTAACAACAAAGTGGTTCACCATACTAAAATAGTTTTTTCAAATCAACACCAAGTCCCAAGGAATGAAACCAAAGATGTAATTAAAACTATTTAAATACATTAATTATAATTAGACATTATACATCAAAGGGTCACACACACCCATACACAAAACCACTCACACAAATATTCCACCATGTAATCCCAGTTTTAATGTTTATGGTGGAACATTATTTTTTTAATTGATTGCCTTTGATGTGGTGCTTCCCAAGCGTTATCCAAACCATACATAGCATGCATTTCCATTTAAGCCAACTACATTCCAATAAAACCTTTTAAAAAAATTCAATCATTTCAATAAAACCACATGAAAATTGAAAACCAAAACAACAAACCATTTAAATAAAAAAATCTTTTATTGGAACCACATTTACAATAACCATTCCAATAAGGCACCATTTTTTTATTCAAAACACTTTTCTATCAATACAATATTGAAACCCATTAATTTTATTGAAAACTATACTCCATACATCAAAACCAATAAAACTTTTTAAAATCATCATTTTAAAATCATGTTACCATTTTCACTTTCCATAAAAACATTCAATTTTAACAATTCAATTAAAAAACACAAAAGTGGGTTTCTAAAAATCATTAAAAATAAAAATTACAATTAATTTCATAAAAAAATTCAATTTTTAATTAGTATATCTAGTTATTTCAAGATGTGTTGTGAGTGTGTCCATCAAGATCACGATTTATGAAAAGAAAACCAATAATAACACTTAAATTCCAATGTAATCAGATTGAATATCCAAAAACCCATATTAGATCACATTAACTATCATGAAAAAAATCAAATTTTTATCAATATTGGATTAAAAATCATTGATCAACATATAGTGGTACTAGATCTATGAATCCTATGGATGGTGGTAAGTAGATCTAAGAAAAACCACAATAAATGTGGACTTATCGAATGAATTGGGCTTAATCACACAAAGAAATGCGACCTCATCGCTTATAATTTGACAAGGGAATCCCATACATCCTTTGGATACCTAAAATATCGAGTTAGGGTCGATTTTGGGAAAAAATAGGGGTTAAAACAGAACCCTGATCTAGATCCACTTTTTATTTTTCTAGATTTTTAATCATACATGCATAGCCGAATGGTGGGGAATATTATGTTCTAACCAAGCACCATTTTATACCTCAAGATGGGCCTCGCATTGTTGGACATTAGTGTTAAAAAAACCTTGGGCAAGCTATAAAATTTCTCACAATCCCACATTTCACAATTTCTCCTATGTAGCTACATTGTTTGGTCAAATTGTGCACCTTCCCCTTAACCACTATCACAATATTCATGGTTTCCTATAAGAGTTTCACAGTTTCCAAAAACCATGAACCAACCATGAAACTATTGAATTGATCGAAATAAATTCCAAAAGTTCTTTTACCACTCCAAAACATTACTAAAATATATCATAAACAGAAAAAACATAAACAAAACATTACTCACATGAAACAGAGGGTGATGCATTCTCCCCACCATTGGACATTATGTCACTAGAAAATAAAAATTCAATACTATCATGAAATATTTTATTCCATTGCTTAATCATTTAGTTCTCGCATTCCCACGTCTCTTCCAGAATCTTTCCATGTTTCCACAGAACCCATACTACAATGGTGATTTATTCACCCAAGAAATTTTCATTCTCATCCACAATAATTATTGGCACATATTCAGAGGAAGCATCTGGCTCTAGGTCAATGTGATATCATCAAATCACATTTTCAAGATTAGGTTGGAACATTTCCAAATTAAGTAAATGAATTTTTTTTGCACTACACAAATATTTTTTAGAGATTCCATCAAATATTCAACCTAATAAACCCATTACTATATATTAAAAGGGCCTATGTATTGAGGATATAACATTACCTGCCTCCTGAAACAACATTTTACAAGCTTTCGAGAGGTCTTCAAGAATATCTGATCACTCAACCCATATGAAAAAACTGTCGATGATGATCCACATATAATATTTTATTAATCTCAGCCATCTCCATACATTTCTTGATTAACTGAATCATCTCCATCATTTCTAGGATACAACTTAAACAAATTAGAAATGTTAAACATGTTTCCCCATTAAAAGTGTAGCATGATAATGACTCCAATATAATGCTTAAAAAGGATCCCTATGAATCAAGTCTTTATAATTGTGGTTATGTGAGGTCTCCACAAATGATATGTTCTCTACTCTTGAGCCACCAAAATCCATGACACAAGAACCCATAATCTATTCCAATGTTTGTATCAGCTGTTCAGATTGGCCAAGGGTCTCAGGATTATACACCATACTCATATTTAATAGTGTCTCAAGGGATTTATTTTAAATATTTACAAAAACAATACATAAACCTCAGATCTATTTCTATATCTATATTGAATTGGTATTTTGTACCTCCTTAGCCATTATTAAATATAGATTTTTGACAAGTCCTCCACCATATAAAATTCATGAACAAGGATAAGATGGGATGACTTTTTTATCCTATCCACTATCACCCATATAGAATAATTTTTCAACTCTGGCTTTGTAGACCAATTAAAAAATCAAAAGCTATCTATACCCATTTTCATATAGTGATAGGTAATGACTTCAACATCCTTAATTGATGTTGATGCTCTGCATTAGCCTTCATACAAGTTAAGAATCTTGAGAAAAAACTCTCCCACTAACCTTTTAATGTCGACCCACCAAATATGTGCTTCAAGCTCCTTATATGTCTTCTGTATACTAGGAAGGAAAAAACATTTTTAATGGTCGTAAGTTTGATTGAGATATTAATAACAAGTCATAGATATGACCATATGATTACAAGACCACAATATGTAACTCTCTTATAACATCCATACCTCAATACCCTCCTTAAAATGTGTTTTAACCTCAAAGGTACAAATTACTAATCAGTTATATGTTTCTATTTACCCATATTCATAAAATTAGGTATAAGTGAATCGGGATGGAAGGCCACAACTTCACCTCAATCATCACATTAGATTTGAATGTCTTATTGGACCTACATCAACTATCATTCATATGAATCATCTTTTTCCAACTAAGAATAATAAATTATACTTAATTGATCTACAATCATATTACCTTTACTCAATGTATATTTCAAGTCAAAGGAAAACATTTAGAGATACTCCATCCATATTCTTTACCTTTGGTTCAAACCCATTTTTGAGAAAATATTTTCCTACATCTTATGATCCATAAACACAATAAATTTTTAACCAAATAGGTAGTGATGAAATGCTTTCAAAAGATGTACTATGAAAACTAACTGAAAATCATGTTTTGGGTAGTTCTTCTTATGAAACTGCAAATATCTTGAACCGTACGATACAATGTGATATCCCTACACGAGGAAACATCTGAACATTGATCCCAAAGCATCACAAATTACCATATGAAATCTTTCCTTACTCTAGAAATATGAATATTGGTACTGAGCTTAGGAAATTATTATAGTCTTTAAAAGTCATTTGGAATTCATCATCTTATTGGAATGGAACATTCTGCCATGTCAAAGCTGTCATAGGTGAGTTCATTCATGAATTATAACAAACTAAGTATGGTTAATCACTAGATAGACCAATGAAACTACGTATCTTGATGTCATTATTTAGTAGTTTTTAAGAGAAAATTGATTTTGTGTTCTCTAGATCCATGAAAAAACTTGTTAATAGATTAAATGTCAAATGAAACGTACCTATTATATCAAAAAACAACACTTTGATAATTTTTACTACAACCGATGATGCCTTGAGATTCTCAACACTATCACAAAGAATTTCTCATTCCCTTACCTTATCCTTGAATAAAATAATTTTTCATCCACATAAACAACAACACAATAATCCAAATATCTCTAAAATATCCAATTCATCAATTATATAATGGATCTGGGTGCATTATTAACACCAAAAGGCATTACATAATTTTAATAATTGAAATATATACTTTTGAAACTATTTTCATAATATCATCCTTCTCAGTATGAAACTGATAATATCATGATCACAATTAAATTTTGGAGAACCATTGAGATCCCCTTAATTGATAGATTAGATCATCATTGTGTCTATGTGGACACTGATTCATTATTGTAACATGAATATTCTTTAGATAATCCACATAGAGATGAATATTTAAATCACCCTTTAGTTAAACATGTCATGTGAGGCTGATAGAGACATGATTAGCTTAATGAACACTTTTATTTAGAGCTCATCCAATATGACATTCAATTTCCTTGATTATGTCGGAGCCATCCAATAATATTTAAGGGAAATGAGATTGGTTCTTGGATGGAGATCAATTGTAAACTCCAATTCTCTTATGGGAGGAAACACTGTGAAATTCTCATGAAAGACATCCAAAAAGTGATAAAACAGAATTCAAAAACATATATTCATGATCTCTTCCATTGATAAAAAATTAAATTCCTTCAACTTGATTATGATAATTACAACTACTAGTTATAACATGCCATTTCCCCCTCTATTACATTACATTCTTCTTTAGAGAGATGCTCTTTGACATAATAATTCTTAAAACTAACCCATCAGGTATAATAGTTGATAAAATCCTTGATTGTTCATAACCAATCCATACCCAATATTATAACATATAATTCAATTTACAATATAGAATAATACCATATCAGTTTATATTTTTCAATAGTATTAAAAATATATTTACAAATTAAGGATCTTCATTAACTTTGACCAAGATGAGTTTATAGTTTCAACATAGAACACATCATATAAACATTTAAACTCAAAAAATCAACAACATCAGATGAAAAATTGGTATACACTAATATAAAAAAACATTAAATAAGGGCAAAATTCAAAATAATTATACCTACCACTATTTATAGTCCAAAATAATCATCCATAATAACATTCTTATATCCATATATTTGTTTTTGTGTGGTACGTTTTTATTTATTTCCATTTAGACACTTCCCATGATGAGTAGTCACGTTATTCCTAGAATCACCATGGCTAGATTTCTTCTGGTAATGTGGATTCTTCTACTTCCCTCATCTCTTTGAACAATATGACTACTACGAAACTTGAGAATTATGAAAATCACTGATATGTCAAGCATCTCAAAATAGACTTATCCAGTTTCCTTTTTATACTCTCCCACCAATATCGGGATTTCAATGTATTTTCAATTTTTTGAATTCTAGGATTGAAAAACCACCTAGAATGATGGTAAGATTTTAGAAGTTCCTTATGAAAAGACATCGGTACAACCATCTGATTCTAAAAACACAAATCTGAAATACCACTCTATTCTCAACCCACAATGGTCTCCCCACCATTGAGTTTCTACGTCATCACCATATAGTCTGAATATGATGAATGTTCCCCTATAACCATTCCAACCATGTCTGAAACCAATGAAACCAGAATGATGAATGCTATGTCACCCCTTTCCACTCAATCCAACTATATGTCGTCTATGACCGACATCAAATGCCACTGATCTAATGCATATTTCACTTCCTGAGCATGTGAATTTCACCTTAATTAATCCAATACTGAATTTTCATTACCAGGTGTGCACACTAAGTCAAAATCAAACATCTAGAGACACTCCATCCAACTCCATTTCCTCGAGTTAAAATTTTATTATTATAAAATATTATTTAAGCTCTTATCATCGATAAACACTCTGAAATTTTCACGAAAGAGATAATGATGCCACATATTCAAATCATTAAACCACTCCGCTAAATCCAAATCATGTTTCAAGTAGTTCTTCTCATGAGGCCTCATCTAACATGTGCCATATTCAACCACATTACCACATGCACGCGTATAGACCCCAAAATTATCTCTATGTGTCACAATACCCCACTTACCCATTCCCTATTTCTAGAAAAACCAATATTGGTACTGATGTAAGGAAAACCTTTCGTTCTTCAAAATTTTTCTGACACTAGTTGTAACATCCCAGGTAAATAAAGAATAAAACATTTTCATATTTATTAATATTTACGTAATAAATCTTAATTTTACTTTAATGGGGTTTCTATGTTCGATAGCATACCCGATTCACAACAAAGAGTTTCATTGAAATCTTACGTTGCACACTAGAAATAAAATAATATTATTTTAAATTGTAGTTAACAGGTAACCGTTGTATTAGTGACAATGAATAGAAATAACTAAAATATGATTATATATGTTTGTTAAATTTTTTTACATTTATCCTATAAAGGATAAAGGCTTAAAATACGAAAATAAATCAATTCAAGGCATATATACTCTAATTTTCAATAAAGGTCCACTTATCGCCTTTTGATGACAAACCCTCATTAAATATAGTTTTGGTCGCTATTATACATTATTTTAGACCAAATAAAATTATTCTTTAGAATCGGGACCTCACAAATTACTTTGTCTAAAGTTTTGGTATTTTTCTAAAAAAGTTTATTTTTTAATGAATAGTGAAAAATGATGTATTTTAATTCAAAACCTCTTTTTAATATAATTTATTTATATTATTAGATTATATTTTTAATTGGTTTTAAAGTAAAATTAGACTATATTTTTACCATTTAATCCAATAGTGGTCGTTGGAATTAATTTCACTTTGAAATTGGACTTAAACTAGTGTCAATCTTTTGATATATATTGTTTCATAAAAACACACTATTTGTCCTGACAACGGGAATTAACTATTAAATTAATTAAATTAACTTATATTTTAGTAATTTTGTATAATAGAAATCATTTTTGAATTTGGAATATCAAATATATCTTAGAGTGAACTTTTGGTATTTTTCTGATAAACTTAAATTTTTGATGAATAGTTAAACCACTAAGTGGTACTTAAAAAAACTGATTTTTCGTTTAAATGAAATTTTACCACCTCTGTGTTTTGAATTTCAAAAATCTGACATACATGGTAGTAATTTGGAAGTAAAATTTGGTTTAATGAGAATAAAATAATTTTTTTTGGTGAATAGTAACTTTTAAGATTTTAAACACGATTAGAGGTAATTGGTGCAATTTAATGTAAAAATAATGTTTTAAAAATATGAAATGAACTTGAAACATGTCATACCCTTATTTTATGTGTCATGGACGACCAAGATAATCCATGGGTTTTCTTGGTGACCTCATGGATCCAATTTTGTAGGAAAATGACATTAATAACTTTTTATTTAATATTAAAATTAAAATGTCACAAACACGTCTTGTTTTACTAAAAAAAATTTAAATAGGGTTATAAAAGTCATATGTTTTACTATAAATATTCATTATAAAGATAAATATATTTCCTACATCATGATATTTTTTTTATAATTTTTATAAATTACATAAATTATATTATTTATGACACCATGATGATGCAGCGGTTACCTCATTATTTAACGATTTTAATAAAATGAAACGATACTGTAAAATATAAGACCTACACTTGGAAAAAAAACTATTGGATGGGTGGATTTAGAACTCTAATAACCATATCCTCGAAATATATAATTTTGGGACATTTAAAATCTGCAATGCATTTTATAATAAAGTAAACTTTTATAACATTTCAAGAGTGCCCCTCCTATTCTCTTATAGAAGGCCCCCACCTCTACCACCTTACCCACACCTCTCAAGCCTTTGGCTCAGCCAAACCCTGAAAATTGATTCTCTCCACATCCCTATATTACTTATAGAAGCCTTACATTGGGCATAAGTCTTTCCAAGGAATCCTTTGAGCTCAAATTAAAAAGAGTTACCCGATTTAAAGGTAGTGTCTTCTCTTGTGTTTTTATGTTTTATTTTGCTTCTCTAACCCCAAAAACTCATTTTATTCCTTTATTTTGTTACAAAACTAGTATATTAAATATACTAGGATGTTTTTATGAGAAAGATTATAGCTAAACCTACAAAATCCTTCGTCTAATGGTTAAAGAACATACAGTTTCAGTGGTTGGCAATTTTGTGCCTCACGAAACGATGATTGTTCAATCTTCGTTTAACACCATTCATGGTGGCCATTAAGATTTCACTCTATTTATATATGATTTATATTATGTTTTTGTTTTCATTATGATTCTGTATTTTTCATTTATGGCATACATTTATTGTTTCCATTATGGTTAAACACGATAATTTCATTTTAGGAAGTGCGGACTACCGCCCCCTCAAAGTGATTTGATTCGTTAATGCCATATGTGGAACGTATTAAGGGTGGAGTTAATGTTATTATATATGATTTTATAATGGAATTATAATATACCCTTATCTCATTATTATTTCACTCTATTAAATACGAAATAGAAATGAATGTAGGGTTCATGCATACGTACGACTTACCGTCTCCATGAACGGTGCATTTCATTTCTTATCCCCAAATGCAATGTACTATTATAAGTACATATATATAATGGATATATATGATTTATGTTTCATCTAAATGATGAATATAATTCTGTAATAAAAATATACATATCTCTCATTTAGTTTTAATTCCATTAATATGACATAGAAATTAAAGTAGCGTTCATGCGTACGTACGGCTTACCGTCTCCATGAACGGTGCATTTAATTTCATACCTCTAAATGATTATGTAATATTATTAATGCATGTATATACTGGATATATACGATATATATGGAATCTACATCATGAATATCATTCTTGAGATAATGGATATTTGACTATGTGAACAACTTGTAAATATAAGAAGTTCACTTTTGACTCCAGTACCAAATATAGACAAAACGACCGTTATTAACTTAAATGACTACATAGTGATCATAACATGGTAATAAATGATATAAAAGGAATAATTAACTTGAAAAAGGTTCTTAAAAAAGTAGGAATTAACTCAAGTTTATTATTCAGGACATTAAAGATCGATCGAGTCAAGTCGGACCCGAGGTAATGGAATTCATCACAATCTCCTTTCATTGAGGCATATTTTTTTCTAATACAAGGCTTTCTTTTATATAGTGTATAAACACCTATGAATTTTAATTTTATAAAAAAGTAATCTTTTTCTACAAAGAGTTTTACAAAACGGAAAAAAGGAATGTTTCTTTTAACGTATGCAGTGAAAACGACCATTTTCGCCGCCGTGAGTATTATTTGGCCATTAGATTCTTCAACAAGCCGCAATGTTTTTAAAATGAAATAATTACTAATTACTATTTTGTATAATTTGGTATTGAAAATGGTTTTTATAATGTATTTTTTATGTCAATATATTTAAGTGATATATTGTGATCAAATTGTGGAAATGTTTTCTTTCCATTATAATGTTTTATGTCTTATGATTTTGTTATGTTACTTGGACAATTGAAAGGTGGTTACATGATAAACCATATAACGGGTGGTGCCACAAATACCATAATGGGTGGTAACTTTATAACCTCCAATGCATTGGGTATTGAAGTCGGCCATATGTCTATTCTATTAAGTGATATGTGTTGAAGTCGACCGTAAGGTAATTCCATTTATGTATGTTTATCTACCATGTTAACTTTATATGTTATGTGTTCTTTATATGGGGTTTATGGTAATATTTTGGTTACAAAAGGGTAAGTAATGATCATTTATTCAGTGAAGAGGTTTTACTACTTCATAAAGGTGAATGGTATTAATTTGATAAAGTATACATGGTTTTCTTGTTGTTTTGAAAAATTAACAGTTTTCATTGTTTGTGTATCCTTTACTGATCTTTTTCTGCTCACCCCAAGTTTTGGAAATGTTTTTCACAGGACGTAATGTGGAATAGGGTCAAGGATGGGATCATGGAAAAGTCATACTATCTAAAACATGGAACTAGACATGTTTCTTTTTAAGAGTTTTTATTTTATGGAACTTAGTGTAAGTGTCTACTATAGAATATTTTGAGATGTAATAGTTATGTACTAATTCTATAAACCTCTAAACCTGAAAATATCCTCAATGTGAATTATTCATTTAATTCAATATTGAGAAAGGTTTTAAGGCAGGTGCATTATAGTAGGTATCAGAGGTCAGTTTAGGCAACTTTAGGAGTTAGAAAATTGTTAAATTATAAATTAATTTATGGTATGATTGAAATGATATAGCATTTAATGATTACCATGTTGCTTCACCTAAGATATTTCTGTGTTATGGATGGTTTTTCATAGAGGAAATAGAACATCTTTTATGGGAAGGCATATAGTGGGAATTGACCTTTCAAATTAGTATCCTGAGATGGTCAGAATCAGAACTAAATAGTTTCTTGCAGTGATGGCTCAGTTGACTCGGGAGTTGAAAATTATATTGGTGAATGCTCCAGTTTTGGATCTTTCTACAAGGAATGGTGAGTTTGTTATAAACAATGATTCTTTGTTGAAGGAAATTGGTTGTGTCCTTATGAAGAATTATCAGGTAATTGTATATGCTTCACGTCAGTTGAAAACTCATGATGTAAATTACCCTACACATGACATGGAATTAGCAGCAGTTGTTTTTGATCTAAAAATTTGGAGACATCATTTGTATGGAGTAATGTGTGAAATATAAAATGATCACAAAAGTTTAAAGTATATATTCACTCAGATAAAATTGAACATGAGACATAGGAGATGGCTAAAATTAATCAAGTATTCTGATTGTACAATTCATTACCATATATTAAAAGCAATTAACGTGGTTGATGATTTGAGTCTAAAAAGTAATGCTTCATTGAACATGCTACGTTTGGAACGAGACCCTTTTGTTTTTGACTTGATGAACTTTGGCATAAGAGTTTTTGGTGCACGGGGTTCTTATTTTTTGTTTCAGGTATCAGTGAGATCGTCAATATCAGATAGAATTAAGCAAGCACAGAAGAAAGACAGTGGGTTACAAAAAAAGGTAGTGCTGGTTCAGAAGGGTATGTTTCATGAATTTATTATTGATAATAATGATTTTTTGAGGTTTGGGAAGAGAATATGTTTGCCTGGTGATTCACAGTTCAAGAATAAGTTGTTATGTGAGGCTCATAGTTCCCCGTTTTCAGTTCATCATGGTATTACTAAGATGTACAGAGATCTGCGAGAGTATTACTGGCGGGATGGAATGAAAAGATATATTGTTGATTTTACTGTGAAGTGTTTGACTTGTTAGTAGGTTAAAGCAGAGCAGAAGTTACCAAAAGGGATGCTTCAGGCTTTACCAGTGCCAAAGTGGAAATGGGAAAATTATCCATGGACATTGTTGTGGTATTACCGAAGACATCTCGAGGTAATAAAGCACTCTGGGTTATTGTTGATCTCTTGACTAAATCTGCTCATTTGATTCCAATTCGAGATACGTTCTCTCTAGATCATCGTTCTCGATTTTATCTTAAAGAGATAGTCAGGTTTCAAGGAGTTCCCCTATCCATTATATCTGATCGTGATCCCAGGTTTTCTTCAAACTTTTGGAAAGGCCTTCAAAAGTCGTTGGGTATTAAATTAAATTGTAGTACAGCTTTTCATCCTCAGTCAGATGGGATGTCAGAATGAATAGTTCACACTTTGGAGGATATGCTACGTGCTTGTTCGATAGATTATCAGGGAAGTTAGGACCAACATATTTTTTTGGTTGAGTTTTCTTATAACAAAAGTTTTCATTCCAGTATACAGATGGAACCGTTTGAGGCATTATATGGGAAGCAGTGTCGAACTCCAGATTTTTGGGATGAAGTGGGTGAAAAGAAGCTGATGGGACTAGAATTGGTAGAAGAGATGGAAGAAAAAGTTCAATTGATTCAAAAACACATGAGAACAGCTCAGAGCAAATAGAAATGTTACGCACACAACAGGAGGAAGGATCTATCTTTCGAGGTTGGTGGTCATGTTTTTCTCAAAGCATCACCTTGGAAAAGTGTGATGCGATTTGGTAAGAAGGGAAAGTTGAGTCAAAGGTTCATTGGACCATATGAAATTCTGTAGAGATTTGGATCAGTTACTTACCGAGTGGCTTTAACTCCGAGTTTATCTCAGGTACACAATGTTTTCTATGTTTTGATGTGGAGAAAGAATATGCCAGATAAATCTCATGTTTTGAGCCCAGAGGTAGTTCAGTTGGAAGAGAATATATCTTATGAAGAACAACCAGTCCAGATTCATGACTGAAGAGAGCTGGTGTTGCAAAATAAGGTAATTCACCAGTTAAACGTTTTGTGGAAAAACCATATGGTTGAAGAGGCAATGTGGGAATCTGAAAATGCTATGAGGGATAAATACCACCACTTATTTTGATAAGTGAATAAAATTGTGAGGACGCAATTTCCAAAAGGGAGGAAGGATGTAACATATCAGGTAAATAAAGAATAAAACATTTTCATATTTATTAATATTTATGAATTAAATATTAATATTACTTTAAAGGGGTTTCTATGTTCGATAGCGTACTTGATACGCAACAAAGAGTTTCTTTGAAATCTTACGTTGCACACTAGTAATAAAATAATATTATTTTAAATGGTAGTTAACACATAGCCGTTGTATTAGCGGGAATGAATAGAAATAACTAAAATATGATTATATATGATTGTTAAATGTTTTTACATTTATCCAATAAAGGATATAGGCTAAAAATATGAAATGAATTCAATTCTAGGAATATATACTCTAATTTTCACTAAAGGTCCACTTATCACCTTTTGATGGAGAACCCTTTTTAAATATAGTTTTGGTCACTCTTATAAATTCTTTTGGACCAAAAAAATTCTTCTTTAGAATCAGGACAACAAAATTCACTTAGTGTAACTTTTTGGTATTTTTCCGATAATGTTTATTTTTTAAATGAATAGTGAAAATGATCTATTTTAATTCAAAACCTCTTTTTAATCTAATTTATTTATATGAGTAGATTATCTTTTGAGTTGGTTTTAAAGTTAAATTATAATATATTTTTACCATTTAATCCAATAGTTGTCGTTGGAATTAATTTCACTTTGAAATTGGACTTATACTACTGTCAATCTTTTGATATATATTGTTTCATAAAAACACGCTATTTGTCATGACAGTGGGAATTAACTATTAAATTATTTAATTTAACTTATTTGTTTTGAATTATTTAAAATAGTCATCATTTTTTAATTCTTAATATCAAATATAGCTTAGGGTGTTGTTGTGGTATTTTTTTGAAAACATCAACTTTGGAAGAATAGTGAAACCACTAAGTGGTACTTAAAAAAACTGATTTTTCATTTAAATGAAATTTTACCACCTATTTGTTTTTAATTTAAAAAATACAACATACATGGTTTTCATTAGGATTTAAAATTTGGTTCAATGGTATTAAAATAAATTTTTGCTGATTAGTAACTTTTATGTTTTTAATCGCGATTGGAGGTAATTGGTGTAATTTAAGGTAAAAATAATGTTTTAATAATATGGAATGAACTTGAAACATTTCCTACACTTATTGCATGTGTCATGGGAGACCAATACAATCCATGGGTAAACTTGGGGACCCCATGGATCCACATTGGTAGGAAAATGACATTAATAACTTTTTATTTAATGATAAAATTAAAATGTCACAAACATGTGTTGTTTTACTAAAAAAAAATTTAAATGGGGATATACAAGTAATATTTTTGACTATAAATATTCATTAAAATGATAAAAATATTTTCTAAATCATGATATTTTTTTTAATTTTTATGAATTATATAAATTAAATTATTTATGACGCCATGATGATGCAACGATTACATATTTATTTAACGATTTAAATAAAATGAAAAGATAATGTCAAATATAAGACCTACACTTGTCCAAAACCTATTGGATTAGAGGATTTCGAACTCTTATCACCTTATCCTAGAAATATATAATTTTGGGACCATTAAAATCCGAAAATCATTTTATAATAAAGTAATCTTTTAAAACCTTCCAAGAGTGCACCTCCTCTCCTCTTATAAAAGTCCTCCACCTCTTCCACCTTACCCACACCTCTCAAGCCTTTTCCTCGGCCAAACCTTACAATTTTGTCTCCACAAATCCCTATATTACTCCTAGAAGCCTCAATTTTGGATGAAGTCTTTCCAAGGAAGCCTTGAAGCTCAAATTAAAAAGAGTTACCTGATTTAATGGTAGTGTCTTCTCTTGTGTTCTTATGTTTTATTTTTCTTCTCCAACCCCCCTAAAATCTTTTTATTCCTTCCTTTTGTAAAAACACCAGTATCATCAATATACTAGGATGTTTTTATGAGATGTATTAGAGCTACACCTTCACACACCTTCTTCTAATGGTTAAAGAACATACTGTTTATGTGGTTGGCGATTTTCTGTCTCACGAAATGATGATTGTTCAATCTTCTTTTAACAACTTTCATGGTGGACATTAAGATGTCACACTATTTATATATGATTTATATTATGTTTATGTTTTCATTATTCTTCTGTATTTTTCATTTATGGAATAACTTTATGGTTTCCATTATGGGTAAACACGATAATTTCATTTTAGGAAGTGCGGACTATCTCCCCCACAAAGTGATTTGATTCGTTAATGCCATATGTGGAAAATATAAAGGATGGAGTTAATGTTATTATATATGATGTTATACTGGAATTTTAATGTAACCTTATATAATTATGATTTCACTCCATTAAATACGAAATAGAAATGAAAGTAGCGTTCATACGTACGTACGACTTACCGTCTCCATGAACGGTGCATTTCATTTCTTATCCCCAAATGAAATGTACTATTATAAGTACATATATATAATGGATAAATATGATCTATGTTACATCTAATTGATGAATATAATTCTGGAATTAAAATATACATATCTCTCATTTAGTTTTAATTCCATTAATATGACATAGAAATTAAAGTAGCATTCATGCCTACGCATGGCTTACCGTCTCCATGAATGGTTCATTTCATTTCCTACCACTAGTTGACTATGAAATATTATAAATTCATGTATATACTGGATATATTTGATATATATGGCATATATATCATGAATATCATTCTATAGATAATGGATATTTGACTACGTGAACAACTTGTAAATATAAGAAGTTCACTTTTGACTCAAGTACCAAATATTGAAAAAACAACCGTTATTACCTTAAATGACTAAATAGTGTTCATAACATGGTAATAAATGAAATAAATGGAATAATGAACGTTAAAAAGGTTCTTAATCAAGTATAAATTAACTGATATTTATTATTCAGTATATTAAATAACGATCGAGTCAAGTCGGACCCGAGGTAAGGGACTTCATCTCAATCTCCTTTCATTGAGGCATATTTTGTTCTAATACAAGGCTTTATTTTATACGTTGTATAAACCCCCTTTATAATAATTTTATACAAAAGGATTCTTTTTCTACAAAGAATTTTACAAAACTACAAAAGGAATGTATCTTTTAATGTATGAGGTGACAACGAACTTTTCCTATGCCTCGAGTATTAGTTGGTCTTTGGCTTCCTCAACAAGCTATAATGTTTTTAAAATGAAATAAATAACACATAATCTTTTGTGTATTTTGGTATTGAAATTTTTTTTATAACGGATTTGTTATGTCAATATATTTATGTGATATATTTTGATCAAAGTGTGGAAATGCTTTCTTTCCATTATATTGTTTTATGTCTTATGATTTTATAATGGTACATGGACAATTGATGGGTGGTTTCATGATAAACCATATGAAGGGTAGTGCTTTGAATACCAGGACGAGTGGTTACGTTATAACCTCCAATGCATTGGGTATGGATGTCGGCCGTATGGCTATTCCATTAAGTGATATGTGCGGAAGTCAACCGTATGGTTATTCCATTTAAGTATGTTTATGTCCCAAGTTACCTTTATATGTTATCTATTTTTATATGGGTTTAATGGTAATATTTTGGATACAAAAGGGTAAGTAATGATATTTTATTCAGTTAAGAGTTATTAGTAATTCATAAATGTGAAAGGTATTACATTGATAAAGTATACATGGTTTTATTGTTGTTTTGAAAAACTAACAGTTTTCATTTCTTGTTTGTCCCTTACTGAGATTTTTATGCTCACCCCAAATTTTTGAAATGTTTTTCACAGGACATAAGGTGGAATATGGTCAAGGATTGGATCACGGAAAAGTCATGTTATCTAAAACATTGAACTTGACATGTTTCTTTTTAAGAGTTTTTATTTTACGTAATCTTAGTAGAAGTTACTACTTTGTAATATTTTGAGATGTAATAGTTATGTCCTAATTCTCTAAAAATCTAAACTTGAAAAGATACTCAATGTGAATTATTCATTTAATTCAATATTATGTAAGGTTTTATGGATGTGGCATTATAGTTGGTATCAGAGGTCGGTTTAGACAACTTTACGAGTTAGAAAATTGTTAAATTATAAATTAATATATGGTATGATTGAAATTATATAGCCTTTAAAGATTACCATGTTGTTTCACCTATGATATTTCTGTGTTAAGAATGGTTTTTCATAGAGGAAATAGAACAGATTTTCTGGGATGGCATACAGTGGAAAATGAAATTTCAAATTAGTATCCTAAGATGGTCAGAATCAGAACTAAACTGTTTGTTGCAGTGATGTATTAGTTGACTTAGGAGTTGAAAATAAGATTGGTGAATGCCCATGTTTTGGAACATCCTTCTAGGAATGGTGAGTTTGTTATATACATTGATTCCTCGTTGATGGGGCTTGGGTGTGTCCTTATACAGAATGATCAGGTAATTGCATATGCTTCACATCAGTTGAAAACTCATGAGGTAAATTACCCTACACATGACTTGGAATTAGCTGCTGTTGTTTTTTATCTCAAAATTCAGAGGCATCATTTGTATGGAGTAATGTGTGAATGATATACTAGTCACAAATGTTTAAAGTATATATTCACACAGATAAAATTGAACATGAGACAGAGGATATGGCTAGAATTAATCAAGGATTATGATTGTACAATTCATTACCATTCGGGAAAAGAAAATAATGTGGCTGATGCTTTGAGTCGAAAAAGTAATGCTTCATTGAACATGCTACGTTTGGAACGAGATCCTTTGGTTTTTGATTTGATGAACGTTGTCATATAAGATGTTGGTGTAGGAAGTTCTTATTTTTTTATTTAGGTATCAGTGAGATCATCTCTATCAGACAGAATTAAGAAAGCACAGAAGATAGACAGTGGGTTGTAGAAAAAGGTAGTGCTGGTTCAGAAGGGTAAGTTTCTTGAATTTAATATTGATAATGATTGTGTTTTGAGGTTTGGGAAGAGAATATGTGTGCCTGGTGATTCACAGTTGACGAATGAGTTGTTATGTGAGGCTCGTAGTTCCCCGTTTTCAGTTCATCATGGTATTACTAAGATGTACAGAGATCTGCGAGAGTATTACTGGTGGGATGGAATGAAAAGATATATTGTTGATTTTACTGTTAAGTGTTCGACTAGTCAGCAGGTTAAAGCAGAGCAGAAGTTACCAAAAGGGATGCATCCGCCTTTTCCAGTGCGATAGTGGAAATTGGAAAATATATCCATGGACTTTGTTGTGGGATTACTGAAGACATCTCGAGGTAATAATGCAATCTGGGTTATTATTGATCACTGGACTAAATCTGCTCATTTCCTTCCTATTCGAGATACGTTCTCTCTAGATCATCTTTCTTGATTGTATCTTGAAGAGATTGTCAGGTTTCATCGAGTTCCCCTATCTATTGTATCTGATCGTGATCCCAGGTTTACATCTAACTTTTGGAAAGGCCTTAAGAAGTTGTTGGGTATTGAATTAAATTGTAGTACAGCTTTTCATCCTCAATCAGATGGGAAGTCATAACAAACAGTTCAGAATTTGGAGGATATGTTACGTTCTTGTTCGATGTATTATCAAGGAAGTTGGGACCAACATCTTTTTTGGGTTGAGTTTTCTTATAACAATAGTTTTCATTCCAGTATAAAGATGGCACCGTTTGAGGCATTATATGGGAAGCGATGTCGAACTACAGCTTTTTGGGATGAAGTGGGTGAAAGGAAGCTGATGGGACTAGATTTGGTAGAATAGATGGCAGAAAAAGTTCAATTGATTCCAAAACACATGAGAACAGCTCAGAGTAGATAGAAATGTTATGCAGACAACAGGACGAAGGATCAGTCTTTCGAGGTAGGTGATCATGTTTTTCTCAAAGTTTCTCCTTGGAAAAGTGTGATGTCATTTGGTAAGAAGGGAAAACTGAGTCCAAGGTTCGTTGGACCATATGAAATTCTGTAGAGATTTTGATCAGTTGCTTATTGAGTGGCTTTACAATTGAGTTTATCTCAGGTACACAATTTTTTTCAAGTTTCGATGTGGAGAAAGTATATGCCAGATCCATCTCATGTTTTGAGCCCAGAGGTAGTTCAGTTGGAAGAGAATCTCTTTTATGAAGAACAACCAGTCCATATTCTTGGATGAAGAGAGCAAGTGTTGCAAAATAAGGTAATTCACCAGGTAAACGTTTTGTGGAAAAACCATATGGTTGAAGAGGCAATGTGGGAATCTGAAAATTCTATAAGGGATAAATACCACCACTTATTTTGATATGTGAATAAAATTGCGAGGACGCAATTCCCAAAAGGGAGGAAGGATGTAACATCTCAGGTAAATAAAGAATAAAACATTTTCATATTTATTAATATTTACGAACTAAATATAAATATTACTTTAAAGGGGTTTCTATGTTCGATATAGTACCCGATATGCAACAAAGAGTTTCATTGAAATCACACGATGCACACTAGTAATAAAATAATATTATTTTAAATGGTAGTTAACACGTAGTCGTTGTATTAGCGGGAATGAATAGAAATAACTAATATATGATTATATATGTTTGTTAAATGTTTTTACATTTATCCAATAAAGGATAAAGGCTTAAAATACGAAAATAATTCAATTCTACGCATATATACTCTAATTTTTACTAAAGGTCCACTTATCGCCTTTTGATGGAGAACCCTCTTTAAATATAGTTTTTGTCACTATTATACATTCTTTTGGACCAAATAAAATTCTTCTTTAGAATCGGGACAGCAAAATTTACTTTGTGTAAATTTTTGGTATTTTTCCGATAAAGTTTATTTTTTAAATGAATAGTGAAAAATGATGTATTTTAATTCAAAACCACTTTTTAATCTAATTTATTTATATGATTAGATTATCTTTTGAGTTGGTTTTAAAGTGAAATTATAATATATTTTTAACATTTAATCCAATAGTGTTCTTTGGAATTAATTTCACTTTGAAATTGGACTTAAACTAGTGTCAATCTTTTGATATATATTGTTTCATAAAAACATGCTATTTGTCCTGACAGTGGGAATTAAATATTAAATTAATTAATATAACTTATTTGTTTTGAAATTTTTTAAAATAGTCATCATTTTTTAATTCTTAATATCAAATATATCTTAGGGTGATGTTTTGGTATTTTTCTGAAAACATCAATTTTTGATGAATAGTGAAACCACTAAGTGGGACTTAAAAAAACTGATTTTTCGTTTAAATGAAATTTTACCACCTCTGTGTTTTGAATTTCAAAAATACAACATACATGGTTGTAATTAGGATGTAAAATGTTGTTCAATGGGATTAAAATAATTTTTTTCTGAATAGTAACTTTTATGTTTTTAATCGCGATTAGAGGTAATTGGTGTAATTTAAGGTAAAAATAATGTTTTAATAATATGAAATGAATTTGAAACATGTCCTACCTTTATTTTATGTGTCATGGGCGACCAAGAAAATCCATGGGTAAAATTGGGGACCTAATGGAGCCACTTTGGTAGGAAAATGACATTAATAACTTTTTATTTAATGTTAAAATTAAAATGTCACAAACATGTGTTGTTTTACTAAAAAAAATTTAAATGGGGATATAAAAGTCATATTTTTCACTATAAATATTCATTAGAAAGATAAAAATATTTCCTACATCATTATATTTTTTTATAATTTTTAATAATTAAATAAATTAAATTATTTATGACGCCATGATGATGCAGCGATTACCTCATTATTTAACTATTTAAATAAAATGAAAAGATAATGTCAAATATAAGACCTAATCTTGTCAAAAACCTTTTGGATGGGAGGATTTAGAACTCTTTTCACCTTATCCTAGAAAAACATAATTTTGTGACAATTAAAATCCGAAAAGAATTTTATAATAAAGTAAACTTTTATAACATTCCAAGAGTGCCCCTCCTCTCCTCTTATAAAAGGCCCCCACCTCTATCACCTTACCCACACCTCTCAAGCATTTTCCTCGGCCAAACCCTGCCCATTTTGTCTCTAAAAATCCATCTATTACTCATAGAAGCCTCACTTTTGGAAGAAGTATTTCCACGGAAGCCTTTGATGTCAAATTAAAAAGAGTTACCCGATTTAATGGTAGTGTCTTCTCTTCTGTTCTTATGTTTTATTTTGCTTCTACAACCCCCGAAACTCTTTTTATTCCTTCCTTTTGTAAAAACACCAGTATCATAAATATACTAGGATTTTTTTTGAGATGTATTATAGCTACACCTACACACACCTTCGTCTAATGGTTAAACAACATACTGTTTATGTGGTTGGCGATTTTCTGCCTCACGAAATGATAATTGTTCAATCTTCTTTTAACACCTTTCATGGTGGCCATTAAGATGTCACACTATTTATATATGATTTGTATTATGTTTATTTTTTCATTATGCTTCTATATTTTTCATTTATGGAATAACTTTATGGTTTCCATTATGGGTAAACACGATAATTTCATTTTAGAAAGTGCGGACTATCGCCCCCACAAAGTGATTCGATTCGTTAATGCCATATGTGGAACATATAAAGGATGGAGTTAATGTTATTATATATGATGTTATAGTGGAATTTTAATATACCCTTATATCATTATGATTTCACTCCATGAAATATGAAATAGAAATTAAAGTATCGTTCATACGTACGTACGACTTACCGTCTCCATGAACGGTGCATTTCATTTCTTATCCCCAAATGTAATGTACTATTATAAGTACATATATATAACAGATAAATATGATGTCTGTTACATCTAAATGATGAATATAATTCTGGAATTAAAATATACATATCTCTCATTTAGTTTTAATTCCATTAATATGACATAGAAATGAAAGTAGCGTTCAAGCGTACGTATGGATTACCGTCTACATGAACGGTGCATTTTATTTCCTACCATGGTGGGTGGAATTGCTAGTCGATAGGCCAATGCCCCGATACAGTCAAGAATGTCGAAGGAGACAATGTACATAGGAATTAACGTCCCTTTCCTTCCAATCCTCATGACCTTCTTCCACGGAGATATTCATAGAAATATCATATCTCCAATATTGAACCAAAGGTCATGTCAACAGTTAACTACATAACCCTTCTGTCGACATTGGGCTGTCTTGATATCCTGCTGAATTGTTTTTATAGTCTCTACCATTTCATTGACCATTTCATGTCCAAGCAGCTTACACTCACCAACATCATCCCAACACGCCGGTGTTGTGCACCATTTCCCATAATGGGATTCATATGGTTCCATTCGATTGCTCGAGTGGAAACTGTTGTTCTAGGAGAATTAAAAAAGTGTAAGTTGTTGATCCCATCCTCCTTTGAAGTCCATATAACATGATATTTACATATTTTCTATTGTCAGAATAGTTTTCTCATATTGGACATTAGTTTGAGGATGATTGGCCATACTGTTGTTGATAGCATATCAGACAATTTTCTGATACCCCTATGATTATCCGATCTCCATTTCAACCTGGATAGCATATCAGACAATTTTCTCAAACCTATAAAATCCATGGATCACCAAGGATTTCTGCGGGCTTGGTTTTAGCCCACCAATAATGCGGTCAACCTTTCATTTGGGTGTAACGATAAAGCTGGATGCGTATCGTTCAAGCCTTTTTATGTTATCCTCATACACTCTGATGGGTTTGTCATCTTTTTTCTTTACGACAATAAATCCCCATTCTATATTTATTCGGAGGGTGCATGGAAAATATTTAATGAAAAACATCTTCTGAAAATCCTTCTATTCCAACACCATGATCTGCTCCTTAGGATTCATATTTTTTTCTCAAAGTCCAAAATTGATATTATTCACCCTCCATATAATAAGTAACCAGAGAGACCTTCTATTATTCTGAACATTGAAAGATGGAGAAGATCATTTCAATGGAGTTGATCCATTGATCAGATATTGTGGGATCATATGATCCATTTAATGTATGATGACTTTGCCTCATGATGTTCTCGATAGAGACTTTTTCTTTATTAGGGGTGGTTGAACATTGCTCTTCACCCATGTTTATATTCAAATCTAGAGTTAACTAAGAGAGAACAATGAAAAATTTCAAGATTTCCTATCCCATCAGATTGGGAATCTCATTATAAAATTCATCACATTAGTCTTCAAATCGGTAGTTAGCCCGAGTCCTCCTAATATAGGCTATTGGGAGGAATAAAGTAAATGATATAGGTAAAATTCGAAGTGTAATGATTTTTGAAAATCCAAAGCCTTTGAGTGAATAGAATGTGGGAGCTTGGGTGGGTTTATATCGGTTAGGAGGGAAAATTCTTATTTATTTAAGATTGGGTCACCACACATTAAACTAATCCAAACCCCAAACCAGCCAAATCCTTTATGCCCAATGTATTCACCAATAGGGTGATGAAAAAATATTTTATATGGCCAATGGCCAAACATCATAAAATAATAGGTTTGATTATGTGGAGGTGAGTCACACTCTCATGGAAATCAATTTAAATTGTAAAATGTTTTATAAGTCTTGAAAGGACAACTAAATCATTATAAAATAATTCAAACATAACTAACATAACATAATTTTAATTTTAAAACATATATTTTCCATAAATAATGTTATAGTATTTTATTAATTTACTATTGGGTCATTATGATGTCATAAAACATGTTATATATTTTAACGGTATTTAATTTTTACCCAAAAATTTAACTATCTCAGAATATTATGAAACATTCACGGTTGGATAATTTCGACGTCCTGATTCCAAAAATAATATTAATTTTATCTAAATAATTTTCTAAATATATAAATTTTTACTTTCATAATAAAAACCGAAATTTATCGAAAATTCATGGTTTTTGAGAAAAACATCTCTCAAACCTTAATAAAAATTAAAATTATATTCATAAAAATTATAACATCATTTATATTTCATAAAAATTAATTAATTTATAATATTTTATTCTAATATTATAAAATTAAAAAATCATTCAATTCATCAAAACATATTTCATTATATAATATTAACAAAAAAATACTATTATTTCTTTAAAAAATATTTACTAAGAAACAATAATAATAAAATTATTGTATGTTTTCTTATTATTTACAGAAAAATTTAACATAGTAAAAGTGAAATGTTATTATTACCTACCCCCGTATAACATGTTCACAAGACCGATGGGTATGGTGTGTAGCTGTGAAAGCCTCCTAGGGTGGCTCAGATAACATTTCTCGAGTTGTGGGTGCTTGGGTGGGTTTATATAGGTCACAGGGAGAAATTCTTAATTATTTAGGATTGGGTCACCAGACATTAAACTAATCCAAAACCAAAACCTGCCAAATGGTTTATTACCAATGTATTCACCCACAGGGTGTTGAAAAAATATTTTATATGGCCAATGGCCAAACATCGTAAAATAATAGGTTTGATTATGTGTCGGTGAGTCACACTCTCATGGAAATCAATTTAAATTGTAAAATTTATTATAAGAATTGACGGGACAACTAAATCATTGTAAAACAAAATCAAACATAACTAACATAACATAATTTTAATGGTAAAACATATATTTTCAAAAAATAATGTTATTATATTTTATTACATCACTATTGGGTCATTATGATGTCATAAAACACATTATATATTTTAACGGTATTTAATTTTTACCCAAAAATTTGACTATCTCAGAATGTTATGAAACATTCACAGTTGGATAATTTCTACTTCATTATTCAAAAAATAATATTAATTTTAACTAAATAATTTTTTTAAAATATGAATTTTTACTTTTATAATTAAAACCGACATTTATCAAAAATTCATGGTTTTTGAGAAAAACATCTCTCAAACCATAATAAAAATTACATTTGTATTCCTAAAAACTATAACATCATTTATATTTCATAAAAATTAATTTAGTTATAATATTTTATTCCAATATTATTAAATTTAAAAATCATATAATTCATCAAAACAGATTTCATGATTTAATATTAATTAAAAATAATATTATTTGTTTAAAAAATATTTACTATGAAACAATAAGGTGTGTGGTTGTGAAATACTCCTAGGGTGGCTCTGATAACATTGCTCGAGTTGTGGGATCTTGGGTAGGTCTATATTGGTCAGGAGGGAAAATTAATAATTATTTAGGATTAGATCACCACACATTAAACTAATCCCAACCCCAAACCATACAAATGGTTTATGCCCAATGTATTCTCCAACAGGGTGTTGAAGAAATATTTTATATGGCCAATGGTCAAACATCATAAAATAATATGTTTGATTATGTGGAGGTGAGTCACACTCTCATGGAAATCAATTAAAATTGTAAAATAAATCAAACATAATGAACATAACATAATTTTAATGGTAAAACATATATTTTCTAAAAATAATGTTATAGTATTTTATTACATCACTATTAGGTCAATATGATGTCATAAAACATATTATATATTTTAACGGTATTTAATTTTTAACCAAAAATTGGACTATCTCAGAATATTATGAAACATTCACTGTTGGATAATTTCGACATCCTGATTCCAAAAATAATATTTCTTTTATCTAAATAATTTTCAAAATATATGAATTTTTAATTTTATAATAAAAACCGTCATTTAATGAAAATTAATGGTTTTTGAGAAAAACGTCTCTCAAACCTTAATAAAAATAACAATTGTATTCATAAAAATTATAAAATGATTTATATTTAATAATTTTTTTTACTTATAATTTTTTATCCAATTTTATTAAATTAAAAAATCATTTAATTCATCAAAACAAATTTCATGATTTAATATTAACTAAATATACTATTATTTCTATAAAAAATATTTACTACGAAACAATAAAAAAAATGAATGTATATTATTTATTATTTACAAAAATATTTGACATAGTAATATTGCAATGGTATAATTCCCTAACCCCTTATAACACCCTCACAAGACCGATGGGTAAGGTGTGTGGCTGTGAAAGACTCTTAGGGTGGCTCAGATAACACTGCTCGAGTTGTCATCTCTATTAACATCCACTTCTCCTACAGGCGGTTCCGTTCGAGATTATCATATTAAAGCTTGGATTGCGCTTGATCAAGAGCGTAGACCAATGCGGCAACCTTCGTTCCAAGCTCTGAAAATTGTTATTCGTATGGGGTGAGTCTACTGGATGAGTCCATCACTTCCTTTTTCTGAGTAAATTGGATTTGTTAAAGCCATATATTTTTATTATCCATGTGATCACTGTTCGACGACAATATTTGCAATGGTCCCATTTTACAACAGAATTTTACAATCCAGAAACAGAAAACCAATGAAGTTCTTATGTTATATGTCCATCTTACATAGTAAGAAAACTAATTAGATCAAGAGTAATTTTCATTAATATTTTTTTTGTCGTTATATATATATTAATATGCATATTCCATTTACTTACATTCATTCAATATGATTATAAAAATGAAAACAAAAATCACACGTACTCACGGATTACCATCTACAGGACTGGTGTATTCAATTTCATAATTCTATATTGTATAGATTTTAAAAATGTAAATATAATTGTTATACATGATATTTATACCATGGATAGAATCCTTTAATCATGATATAAGTATAAGGACTAACGATATAACAAATTAAGACAGATGTGAAGAACAAAACAAATATTACACGATGTGAAACATTAATATAAGTTCATTAGAAAGAGGAAAAATAAATAATAAAAAATATAGGGTATTATATTTAATAATACTCATATGTAAAATATTTTTAATAAACATATATGTATTTTATATTAAGATTGTATGAGTACGATGATATTGAAGAAACAAGGTAAGGGAATTTCATCTCACATTTAATTTCTGTATGATACTAACAATTTTTTCCTCTCATTTATTTTTCTTTTGTATGTAATTACCATGATTTTATTCTAATTATCTTGTAATTAATTTTATAGCTACTCGTGTATCCATTCTATTATTTTTATTTTATGGGTTTTAACATTCAATAGATACCAAAGCTGTAAAACAGTTTTTTCTCAATTTAACTTCTTTAAAAATCATGTTTTGGTATGAACCGAAATTATTTATCGAGGTGTATATATTTTAATTTCATATGTTATATCATGAATCTAATTATTTTCATGAAATATTATCTATCATTTGATTTCAATTTCTCACTTCGAGTGTACGACCCCTTGTTACCCTGTTATAAGAGTTTATTGAAAAAATATCATTTATTTTCGAGATTGTTTTTGATTATTATACCATTGATTAGATATTATGATTCATCTCAGATGAATATTCATAAGTTTCCTTATCAATTCTTTATTCATGAAATCCTATTTTTTTGTTACCATTTTTCTAATCTTGGTTTTTTAAGATAACGTCTTATAAAAAATCAGACTATCTCTCTCTTTTTTCAGAAATATGATGTATTGAAAAACTAAAATATCCCTAATGTTTTCAAAAGAGAATTGAAGATAATTTTCAAAGTAAATTTATTTAAAGAAATTTTTTTATTATTTTCAATGATTCTATTATAATTTGTCATATATATTTTCAAAAAAAATGTTTTCTAAATGATTTATTTTATAAAATAATTTTTCAGATAATGAAGGATATTTTCCCCCGGAAATGTTTTTAAAGGATCATTCACATGAATTTCCCATATAATAGAACATCCATTGGTGTTACTCATAGATTTAATGGGGAAATTATTCAATGATTTCATTTATATCTTTTTCTTTGAATGGATTATATTTTTCTTGTATTATGTTTATGAATCTTGTTTCTCTTTCACAGGTTATATACTTTTGGAAATACTCTTATTTTTATGGGTTATGTTTATGTTGAAATGATTATGAAAAAAATATCATTCCATAGGTTATGATATGATAACATGTTTATGAATCCTTTTTTTCATGGGGTGATTATTTTATGATATGGTTATGAAACTATTTAATTTCCGTAGGTTATGATGTGATGAAATTTTAATGACACCCATTTATTTTCATGGGTCATGATTTGATATTTATAAATCATAAGTATTTTTATAGATCATGATATGATGAATTTTGTAATTATATTGTGGCTAATGTATGATATATATTAATTTTATATGTGTGGGACATATATCTCCCTCCAATGCATTGGGTGATGATAAATGATTTTTGGGCTCAAAGGGTGCATGAGAGGGTATCCCAAGACCCAAAAAATTTGGAACAATGGAGAATATATGAATCCCAAAACAAGAGGGAACATGGTAGTAGATTCCAATCTTAAATAAGAGGAAAAATGGAGGACATCCCAATCCGTGGTTTGTTATAAACTACTTATGATACCAACTGTAATGCACAAACGTCAGTAACCTAGAGTCGGTAAATTATTCAATAGAATTGGAATTATCACAAGGGATCAAATTTTGAAAGACTAATCAGTTTAGTAGCCTTGGAAATACTAGATACATTCATATGTTTTACATTACATTATAAAATGAAAAACTACAACAACATAGTCTCCATAGGCCACACTCATATCTCTTAGACTATCATTGTAGTTCATTCCTTATATAATATTTCACATCCTGGAAAAAATTATACTTAAAAAGGGGTGAGATCAGATGCTCAGCAATGATAAAAATCTAGCAGAAACATTCATAAATAAGCATATACATTTATGGCTATGTATGACTAAAACAAAAGCCGAACTTCCGGATAATATAGGAAATATAAAATCAAATAATTCTATTTAATTATTCAAATGGATATTCTAGTAGTCAAATAATCAAATGCATTATCAATATCCGCGTTCATAATGATGGAATTCATAGTCTGAAACTTCATAATCACATAGTCCAGGCCTTGTGCCTTGACTATGAAAAAGATTCTGTCAAGGCCTTGTGCCAAAAATTAGTTTGTCTCATGAGACCTACAGATACATCTAAGAGATATAGAGGGATCCACCCATCACTTACTAAGTCCAATTCATTCTTCATATGAAAAGGATTAAACATAATATAAATATTCATATTAAAACTACAATACTAAATGTCAATACTTTATTCACAAACCGTGAATGGTATAAAATGAACACATCAACATTCAAACGTATCACCAAACCTTCAATAAAATATGGATGTTTTGTATTATAATAAATCAACATCAAATAAGCTCACAATCCCTCAAATGATGTTGACATATATGAAATCAATTTTTTTTATGAAATATCTCTTTCTATTTTGAAATAATTTAAAAGTCATATAGTCTTAAAAGGAAACAATTATTTTGAAAATATTCATATTATATTTTAAGAGAATGTTCGAAGATGTTATAACAAAGGAAAATAATGGATAACTCAATATTAGTTAAACAACATTCTTACCTTAAATTTATCTAAAAGGTCATATGGTACCTTATTTGGAAAATGACGAAAATAGTCCAATCGAACAATTTTATAAAAAGAAAAAAATTTTATAAACTAATTTAAACCATACCATCGTAAATAATAATAATGTTTTCAAATAAATTTTTCAGAAACATGGATTTGGATGATAAAGAAGTCCTAGTAAATACATACGTAAAAAAACATCAGATAATAAAGAGATTGTGATTATAACCCTTACTTTATAATTCACTTTGGTTTATGGTAGGTTAACCACAATTATAATGGTAAAATAATTGTTATTAAAATATTCAATAACAATATACATTAATATGATATCATATATTATCTTCTACTATTTCACCGCTAATGATATTTTAGTAGTATCATTGTTTCAGGTGTTAACTAATTTGTTTTCCCTTATATGCAATATTACATAAGTAATGATTGTTATGGATAGGATATATCTTTTTCATATTCAAAAATACATTATGTCATTAAAAATTATATATAATCGTCAAATGAAAATTATTATTGAATGATACGATGGGGAATGAATCTTATCGTGTTCGTGGAGACGGTAATTCGTATATACGCACTACCGACAATATCATTCTTTGGATATTAAAATCATATATAATTTGATGTTATATAATATATAAATTATCATTATCATGTTATATTTATTATTTACAGAATTTGTACTCATTATTACACCCATCCAAATGATGATGTGTTTGGATAACTAACTAAACCACGACGTGGAGACTGTAATTTGTACGTACGCATGTACGGTGACATTGTCATTTAGAGGTTGGATAGAATAATGAATTTGGATATATAATTTTAATAACATCCTCACATTATATAGAAGATACTAATGTTATTATTTTATAATGAAAATAAAAATGAATGGGGAAGTGGAATAAGAAAAGTACATTAAAGAGTTGATGAAATATTTACCTGTTCTTCAGGTTCTTCCTTTTGATTTGATTGAAAATGCTCCATAGGATGGAATTATGACGAATAGAAGGAATCTTGGATGAACGAAGGAATGTTGGGAGTTTATTTGGGTAGGGTTGGGCTGATACCAACGTCTTTGGAGGTGTAAATATTAGGGAACGAGATATACCCTTTTATATATGAGGTGAGGGTCACTTTAGGGAAATATTTAAATATTATTTTATAATAAATCCATTTTCGGTTACTAATGGCTCCAAAATGAATTATTTAAAGTATAAGATGGGAATTGGTCAGACACCTATCAATCAATATGTTTTAGATAGGTTTAGTTCATCATAAAAACCTTATCTTTTAGATTTAACTCTTAAATAAATAGATTGACATCTATCATGTCTCTTTGCATAATTATATTATATGGTTAATAAACATACTATAAAATTTCAAGAAAACCTCAAGTAGTTCATTAATGTCATATATAATATAATTTATTCCCTTTGGCAGAACATTATATTTTTATGAATATAATATCAATTAATAATATAATATTTGTTTTAAAAACACTTTTAGGTCAATTTGACACTATTTGGTATTTTGTTTTTGTTAAATTCATAACTTAATTATTATTTAAAAAAAATTCATTTAATCATCCCTAACTTTTATATTAACCTATTAAATTAATTTAATTCATTAAAATTCTCATGTTAAATTTATTTTTATATTTATAATATAAATTATTTTAATCTTTCATAAATAAGGTAATTACCGCATCATCATCGTGTCATAAATAAATTTTAATATTTAATGTCAAAAAATTATAAATAAAATATAATTATTTTGTAAATATTGTTTTATTTATAATGACTATTTATAGTCTAAATTACCTTATTTATAACCCTATGTTAAAATTGGTTTAGTTATTAAACTTTTATTTTATCTTTTTAAACTCTTCTTTAAATAAAATAATAATAAATGTCCTAATCTAATCCTAGTGGACCTAAAGGATCATATTTTATTCATAAGGTTGTTTTTTGCGGAATTACACTTATACAATAGGATTCAGACATGTTTTAGGGTAATTATGATCTTATTTTTACCCTTAATAACCATATTTACTTTTAACTGTGATAAATAAAAGAAAAAAGTTAGTGTTCACAAAAAAATATTTTCATCTTACTGAACTACATTATATGTACTCATATTAACCGTGTCTCACAGATTTTTGAAATTCAACTCACAGACACGGTAAAATAATTTTTTATACAAATTTTCCAATGCACCTTGGAGGTTGGTAAAAGATGTTAAATAGTTCGATAAAATTTTATATATCTAAATTTCTTATAAAATGACTCCAATGAATTACGTTGAACATATATATGTATTGCGTAACGATGTTGAACTAAAATAAAATAAAATAAATAATTATTTAAATGAAAGTCGGTTTTATCCAATAACTCATTGTAATTTCACAATTCATCAACAATTTAATGTAGTCGGAAAAATTACAAAAACAGACCCTAAGATAATTTTGAAATTCCGAATCCAATAATAAAGTTCATTTTGAATGTGAAAATTTATAAAATTTCAAAAAGAGGTTATTACGATTCATAACAGCTATTTTGATTGGTCTTAGTGTATTTGAAACTCAATGTTGCATAAAATGTAAGCTATTTCATTATTCAAAGGGAAACATACCATGGATGCTTTGGGAGTTTCAATCCCAAAGTAAGAGGTTTCATGGGAGGGAATCCCAATCTCGAGACTATATGGTACACAAGAGGCCATACCATGCCCGGTGAAGCTATATCACAGATTCATCTAGGGCTATCAGGTTACAAAGGTCTTGGTAGACCACCTTGACTTACTGTTTTTAATATCTGTTTTCCATAATTTCATGTTTTATACCATGGTTATTCTCTGATGGATTATGTTAATTATTTACTTTCTATCAATGTCTTATAAAATAACAACATTTATTATTAAATATGATAAATAGGGAATTCTCTTAAATTTTATTCTCATGTTCCAGGAAATTTTGTTCATGTTATGCCTACAAATTTTCTTTATTTACCCTTACTGAGCATCTAAACTCACACGTTTCTTATGTTACCTATCTACAGGTTACGAATAATGGTTTATAGTAGAAGTGATAAGATTTAGATCCTTATAGGAGATGTTTATGATCTTTCACAAGGATTGAATATTTTTTTTCAATGTTTTCAAATTCACTACACTATTATGGTCATCAGGAGTGAATTTTTTTAATACACTAAATATTAATCTCAAATGATGTAATATCCATAAATGTAATGAAGAGTATTATATAGTTGGTATCAATTCAAAGTATTATTCAACATTTAGAAACTAGGATGGTAGAAACTATGTGAGATAACTATGTATATTTGTATGGACATGTCATGAGATATCTGTAAGGATAAGTACAAGGATGTGTTAACATTTAGGGAAAAGGCCTTGAATTTTGTTGATTTATAGAGTATGTGGTCTACTTTCAATACACCCTATTATGGATACTAAAATTGGATGTGGCTCTAAAAAATATTTACATTGGGATAACAACTATAAAGAGATATTACCGTCCTCACTCAGGGTAATATGGTACATGAAAGTAGGCCTTGTTGCACTTCTAGTTTGACACTCCCAGAGGATATAATTTCGGTATGTACAAACACATCACTAAAAATAATTAAACATTTAACTAGAATTTGGATTTTAATAACCTATGATATACCAAATGGGATATATATTAAGGATGGTGTCATACTTTATACATACTATAAGTGACATTTCATGATTTTGTGGTTCCCCATTATGATTTTTTTGACTCTGTGTGTTTGGTATCAACCAATGGGTGGAACCTGATGCAATCACACTAACTGTGACTTTGTTGGAAAATGAAATCAATGTCCTCCTTAATATCATAGTGTAATGGGGGATTGAATACATAAAATCATTTCTATACTCTCACATCTTTTCCATTCTATGAATAGTGATGAGATTCCAAATGAGAAGTGGAGGGAACAACCTTCTATTGAGTTCTTTATGAGGCATCAACTACCTTCTTTAAATGGGTCATATAATACATTTGTTTCTAAACACAAGATCAATAACATTGAAAATAAATTATCCACACTCAAGTGTTTGGATCATGTTAATTTCCTTATGGAAATTTATCGGTTATAAAGTTAAGTAGATCAGTGGTGGATCATAATCAAGAATATGAGAAAGAAGGATGAAATTTAATCTATGGATTGGGAAGAGTTCATGAACTTATTTTTCAGTATGTAAATTCCACATGTTCTTCGTACAATATGTAAATACAGTTATTGGAAGTGATGAAAATGGATGATGATTATGTTGGTTCACATTGGGCCAATTTCACAGGACTTGTGAGTTATGTTTCTGGTATTATAATTCAAATAGAATGTAAATTCTATTGGTTCTTTAGTGGATTAAATCCAATTCATATAACGGTGATGGGAACTAGAGAAAATATTATCCATTAAAAAATTGTGTTTTGTGCAATGAATTTTGAAATAGAGGTTATAGTTACTTAAAAAATCATGGTTATATTAAGATTAGGAATATGATGCTCAATGTAAAAACTAATAACCATAGAGAAAAGAGAAAGATCCTTCCATTATGCACAAATTTATTGAAGAAACATGGATGAAAATGTCTTATGGGGACAACTAAATGTATTAATCTAGGATGGTATGTTCATCATGTGTCTGAATAATAGACTAATTGGAAGAAGTTTGATAATGATGAAAATAATGAGAAATCACCACATAATGTACCTCCCTCACATTAGTGTTTTAATTTCATGGTGTTTCGACAGTACTCTAACAATTAAAACAATAAAAAAACTAATTTCAATGATAAGGCACAACAACCTATGAAGAAAATGTAAAAAGGGAAACATATGTGATCATAAAGGCTGAAGTGAACCATGATGATTAAGAAGTACTTATCCTTCCATCCTATATTGAGAATTTTAAAGTTTATTCTATATGAATAATCCCTTTGAAAGTCTTATTATATATACTTTTGTGATATTTCATGTTTTTATCATTACTAATATAATATTTGGAATAATGAAATCACATTTCGTGTCATATTGGTAGAATGATAAAGAAAAATATCAAATAAAAATATTTTTGACCATATTTATGGAATAAAGGTTGAATTATATTTTGGAATTTTCATAAGGGTAACCATTTATGTAATGTTTCGTTCAAAATTTGAATAGAGTTTGAGAGATTATTGTATTATGTCAACATATTAGATATCTGGATATTATATAACCTTATCAAACTACATTTTTTATCATAACTGATGATAAATGAGGATGGAATATCATGGATCCCATGATCTGTTGGTACTACAGAAATAAAAATTCACCTTTCTTTTTGGATAAATTGGTGAAGTGGATCAATGAACAACAAAGGGTGATGATGTCCCGAAATCATGTCTTTTCATGAAAATTATTTAACATTAAGAAAAATGATATTCAATCCAAAATTGATGCCATATTACATATGTTTCTTGTTAATTAGATGGTCTAATAGGTCCCTCTCAGATTTAAGACATTATGGTTGTTAACTTTATCCTGACCTAATTCTCTATCACTTTCTATCGGAAATTTAAGGTGAAATTTTTATTCCATGATAAAATTCTCACTTCCCACATATGTACTCATATGTGAGAATCTATTTATGATTTACATTGATAAATATTTATGGGTTCAGCATTCCCTTTTTAAGGGATGTTATGGTATTCATTTTTGTGATGTGGGTTTCTTTGAATGAAACATTCAAGTATTAAAAATTTTATAACCCAGATGAATTTTTATGTAGGAATTATTTTTATGGGGGATATAATGTAACACACTGAGATGTTGGGAAGTTTTTTTTCAATTTTATTAATATTTTTCATATTTTTCGTTTCACATGACAGTGTAAGAAATTATTTTTTTAAATAAATAAATAAATAAATATATATATTAAAACACTAAGTTAAACATTCCTTTCACACATCATTGAATTTTCTTTTGTTACATGAAATTTGACTAGGCATACCTTACACACAATATTGACTTAGAGTATATGACACACAAGATAAACCTTCAGTGATGTCTTACGTAACTTGCAAGACCAGGTGTTACATAACTATAATATTTTATTATAAATATTTTATATAAGGGAATATAATATATAAATTATTTTGATGAATATGAATATTATTATATAAATTACAATAATATGTCATTTACACAAATATAATATCACTTCATAGGTTTCCAGATAATTATGATTGAAATGAAATCCGGTTGAATATGAAGGAAAATATTTTTATAATCAAAAGGTAAATTTAACCTAGTTAATTACAACTGATAAGTGATATTAAGGTAATAAGTATTTTAAATATTCATTAAAATATTTTTTATATTCATCCAATACATTTGACATACATAAGATAAAAACAAACCAAATTTTATGCTTAAAAACCTATATTTTTATTAAGGACTTTTTTACTTTCTTTTAATAGAGAAACCTATTTGAATAAAATTGTTGGGAATCTTATTAATTTAATAATTCAAATTAATCATCATATAATTAAGTGATACATAAAAATTATTTCAGTATAAAATTTTGGAAATTTTATGTAAGGTTTAATCATTTAATGAATAGGTAAAAACAATTGAATTTAATTCCAATATTCACTTTAATTTAAATTTATTATAAGGATAAAATAAAATTTTTATTAGTTTAATAAAAAATATATATAATATTACCAATTAATCTAGTTTAGTTAATTGGAACAGATTTTACATTGAAATCGGATATACAAACATATCATATTGTTTATATTTTTAACGTTGGAAGCTCGTAGTGTCGTCCAATCAATGAGATTAATTTTAAAACAATTTCGGCCACTATTGTGAATAAAATTTTAAAAAAATGCATTCCATCTTTGGAATTAATAATTTTTATAAATTTTAATATGTTCACCTTTTCTTACCAATAATATTAGTTAATGGTATTAAAATTAATTAAATCAGTTAAGAGAAATATTAGGTTAATAACGTACTAAAACTTAAATACGAGACCCAAAAGTACATCAAAATATGCAAAAAACCAATTTATGTCAATATTTAGTACAGAAAACTTCCATTATTGAGTATGGTACGTTTTTTATGACATTGATATTGGAATAACATGTGCACGCCAAAATTTTTTCCAAAAACATTTAGTGAATCTTTTTCATTCCCTATAAATGGCCACCACCTCTCCCCATTCCACAAAAACTCTAAAATATTTTTGGTTCCGAAAATCATTTCCCAATTAGCCTACCATCATGAATTATCTATACATTGAAGCGTATGTTAGGGAAGAAAGACATCATGGAATACTTTTGGCACCAAACAAAAGGAGTTACCTGATTTAGATATAACACCTTCTATGAAGATCCTTTTATTTATTTTCATTCTACAAACCTTCACTATCTTTATTCCATTATTTTGTAACAAATAACATATCCTGAAAATTAATGTATTTTTTATACAATTTTTTATACCTATAATATCACATAACTCCATCCAATAGATATCGAACATACATTTCTTGGGTAAGGCGAACTACTACCTCACAAAATAATGATTGTTCAATTTTCATTTAGAATCTTTAATGGTGTCCAATGTTATAAGGCCCCAGCATTACACATTACTTAATTTTGAGTTATTACAAGAATACACATTGAGGATCTTTTCAGGATTATAGTTTTAGATAATTAGATCATAAATCATGCATTACATTCTACATTTAAACAGGGTGGTTAAATTAAAGACAATATTCATTTTTTTCCATCAATGGAAACTTATTTAAAATAAAACAACATTTCTTTCTTGACACCTCCTCGACACTATCATCACATCATGTACATTTCAATTGACCTGTGAAAAAAATTTCAAAAACATTGGATGAGCATAAAAATCTCAGAAAGGGATATAAAAATACGGAAAGAAAACAATAGTCCATGTATATATAAGAATAAATGAAATCATACATTACAGATAAAACATAATCACCTTAGAATACCTCATGAAATAATAATATTTATGAATACCTCATAGAAATCATAATACATAAAGATATCTTGGGGCATTCATAAAATTCTTATGTAGGGAGTAACCCTCATGGTTACGTTTGGAATACCCATCACAGAATAATACCTAAATCTTTTTAGAGAAACCTTAGTGTTTAACTCCATCGCGTTACCCAATGAATTCGAGGGCTATCTTGGGCTCACCTGCCTATAGTTTATCATTGAACCACCCAACATCATAACAATGCCAAAGAACCATAACATAATCGTATCACATAAAACATGCATACATGAAACATAACATTTCCACATTTCATTCACAAGATATCAATACAACACATTGATTTAATAAAAACATTATCAAAACAAATTTTAATACAAAAATAAAATTAATGTAAAACATGTTATTTATTTTTCATTTAAAATAAGTTATGGCCTGTAGAGGAAGCCGAAACTCAAATAAAGGTCTCGGCGGCGGAGAAGTCTTCGTCACCACATATGTCAGACAAAAACTTTACTTTTTCCATTTAGTAAAACACTTTGTGTAAAAATATTCCATTTGAATTAAATTAAAATTCAAAAGGTTTTATTTTTCAACAAATAAAATAAAGTCGTATATAAATTGATGTATGCCACATCGAAAGAAGATTGAGACGAAGTCCCTTACCTCTAGTATAACTTGCCTTGTTTATTTATTTATATTGATGAATAATAATATTTTGTCTATTTATAAATGTTTAAGGACATCCTTTAATGTTCATTGTTCAATTAATATCTCATATTATCATCTTATAATAATTACTTAATAATGTGAGTTCATATCATACGTTTTGTCGATGTTCGGTGCATGAGTAAAATATAAATTTGTATGAAATGAATTTCCCATGTAATTATAATTATATCATCTAAATAATGGTATTAATTATTTAATTATCATATATATCTAGTTTATATTAGATTTATAATATTCCATAACATTTGGAGAAAAAAAATGTAATGCACCGTTCATGGAGACGTTGGGCCATACGTATACATGAACGTTACATTCATTTTGTTGTTATATTAATGGAATTAAAACTATTTGAGACATATATATTATTATTACAGTAAAATATATATTTTATATAGGTAAAATATGTTCATTAATTAAATTATTTATAAATTTCATGTTTGGCATGAACGCGTGACATCACTTGAGGGGGAAGAAGTCCACACTTCCTCAGATTAAATTATCGCAATTCCACAACATGAAAATCATAAAGGTATGTTTTAAATATAAAATACAGAAGCATAGAGAGGAAATAAATATAATATATATCATATATAAATATAGTTCCATCATAGTGTCCACCATGAGAGGTGTTAAAAGAATATTGAACAATCATGGTTTCGTGAGGCAGTAATTCTCCACCCACCGAAACATTATGTTCTTTAACCATTAGGCAGATGTGTGTGTAAGTGTTGGTAGAATAATTATCATAAAAAAATAATAGTATATTGAGTATACTGTAGTTATTTTGGGATCAAATAATAAGATGGTAGTGGTGTGTGATGATGGAAAATAAATGAAAAAAACTTGAGAGAGGACATTACCTCTAAATCGGGTACCTCTTTTTGATTTGAGCCAAATGCTTCCTTGGGATGACTTCTGCCCAATGAGAGGCATCTTAGAGTATGATAGGGATGTGTTGAGATAATATGATTAGATTTTGGACGATCCAAGGGCTTGAGTGGTGTGGGTAAGGGGGTATAGGTGTGGGCCTTTTATATGAGATGGGAAGGTCACTTTTGGAAAGTCTTGAAATGCTACTTTATTATAAAATGATTTTCAGATTTTAAAGGCCCCATATTTAAATAAATTGAGGATAAGGTGATAAGGGTTATATATATACCCATAAAATATATTTTATACAAGTGTATGTCTTATATTTTACATTATCTTTTAATTTTATTTAAATCGTTCATTAATGAGGTAATCACTGCATTATCATGGTATCAAAAATAAATTTCATTCTATAATATCTAAAAATTATAAAAATATACCATGATGTATGAAATATTATTAGTTTTCAAATGAATTTTTATAGTCTAAAAGATAACTTATATAATATCATTTAAAAATTGTTTTAGTAAAAAAGTACATGTTTTTGAAATTTTATATTTTTACTTTAAATAAAAAGGTATTAATGTAATTATCTTACCCAAGTGGCTCCATCAGATCCCACAAATTGACCCATAAATTTTATTGGTCGTCCAAGAATCATAAAATATGTTTAGGATAAGTGTAATGGTAATTTAATATTATTATATCATTATATTTACCTTAAATTACACAAATTACATTTAATAACGATTAATAAAAATTAAAACTTAATATTCACCAAAAAATTATTTTCATCCCATTGAACCACATATTACATAATAATGATGACAATGTATGTTAGATTTTTTAAATTGATTTCATGGAAGGGGTGAAATTTCATTTAAATGGAAAATTAGTTTTTTAACATCCACTTAGTGGTTTCAGTATTTATAAAAAATTGATGTTTTTCAGAAAAAAACAAAACATTTATCCTAATATATATTTGATATTCTTAAATAAAAAATGATTTCTATTATAAAAAATTCAAAACATATAAGTTTCATTAATTACTTTTATAATTAATTTTCATTGTCAAAACAAATAACATTTTTTTAAGAAACAATATATATCATAATATTGACACTTGTTTATGTCCATTTTCAACGTGAAATTAATTCTAATGTCCACCATTTGACTAAATGGAAAAAATATATTCTAATTACACTTTAAAAACAATTAAAATATAAAACTAAAAATATAAATAAACTAGATTAAAATGAAGTTTATAATTACAATACAACAATTTTCATTATTCATTTAAAAATGAACTTTGTCAAAAAATATCAAAAAATTCATCAAAAGTAATTTTCAATGTCTCGGTTCTAAAGAATATGTTTATTTGGACATATATATCTTATAAAATTGTTTAAATTTATATTTCAAAATGGTTTTCCATCAAAAGGTATAAAATAATCTTTTAAAAATATTACAGTATTCTACGCTTAAGATTGGATTTATTAATATTTTAAGCCTCTAAAACAGTATCTAATTCATAAATAGACATAGATATGAAATTATATAATTCTTTTTTCTTAAATGGGATGTTACAATTATGATAGAAAATATATTTAAATATGTTATATGTTATATTTATTTTTTCTTTATGCGTTGTTATTACTTTTTCAACCGAAATATTTTTACCTTCAATTTGACGCTAATACGATAATCTCATTTGACGAACTATGGACTACAACCCCCTCAAAGTGATGGGATTTTTTCCACTGCCACATGGAATCTATTAAGGATAGGTTTAGTTAACAAATGTGATATATATAATATATAAACTCTCCTTTAATAAGGACACACACACACTCATATATAAACATATTTAATTTACATAATTTCTTTCAATGAAACAATAAAAATAGAAGCGACATTCATGCATTTGTAGGACTTGATGTCTCTATTAATAGTGTATTATATTTCATAATTCTATATTCTATAGATTATATTAAAAAATTAGAATGGTTATACGTTATATTTATAACATGGATAAAATTATATAATCATTATATATGTATAAGGATCTATGATATAACAAATTAAGACACCTGCAATGAATAAAGAGAATATTACCTAAACAGAAACCATAACATAGGAGCATTAAAAAATGTTAATATAATTCCATAACTAAAACATATATGGTATTATATATAATAATATTTTTCTGTAAAATATTTATAATAAAAATATATTTATTATATAGTAATCTTGTATGAGTACGAAGAGATTCGAGATCCAAGGTATGGGGATTTAATCTCACTTTTAATTTCTGTGAGACACAAGCTATGATCACGACTATTTCTTTTTTTTTTTGTAGTGTGTACTGAAAATTATTCTATTATATTGATATTTGACATAAATATTTAGGTATTAAAATATCTAATAAATTCTTTTTCTTTCATGGGGGTTATCTTTCAAAAGTTACCAAAGTGGTAAAATAGTTTTCTCTCAATTTTCTCTATTTTAGACTCATGTTTAGGTATGCATCTAAAATATTTACCATGGTGTTTATGTTTTATGTTTATACATTATATAATTAGTCTAATTATTTTCATGAAAAATTAATATAAATGTAATTTCTTTTTCTTACACGGAGAGTATGATCCCCACATACCATGTAAATAGGGTTTATTATTGACAATCTCATCATTTTTCATCATTGTATATGTTTTTCCTTACACTGATTAAAGATTATGATAAAAATATCCAGAATTTCCATGAGTTTCATTATGGTATTTTTATTCTAGATATCATCATGTTTTTATACCATTTTCCACACTTTGGTACTTAATATAATGTTTTATGAAAAATCTGACTGGCTCTCTCTTTGCTCAGAAATGAATTTTATTCAATAAACATGTTCTGAAAAAAAAATTAGATCCATGAAGATAATTTTATAGTAAAAAGGAGTTTAATATATGATTTATTTTGTCTAAATATTACATTATATGTTTTCAAATTTATTATTTTGAAAAATGATATCAAAAGGGTTAATGTTAAAAAAATAATTTTTCAAAGAAGAAAGGATATTTTGCAAAAGAAATGTTTTTGGAAGAACATTAAAAATTATTTCCCATATAAGATAACAAAATTTGGAATTAATATTGTCATTAGGTGTAAATTATTCAATTTTTACATTTAAATTATTTTTCTAAATTGATTATTATTTGATGGAATGATGTTTATGAAGCCTGTTTCTCTTTTAGGGTTTATATGATTTTGAAATCTAAATATTTTCACAGGTTATGTTTATGATGAAATTATTATTATTAAATGCATCTCTTTTCATGGGACATGATATGTTTACATGTTAATGAAACCCTCTTAATTTCATGGGTTATGATTTGATGAAATGGTTATGAAATATACCACTTTTCCATAGGTTTAAATGTGATGAAATGTTAATGATACCCATTTAATTTCATGGATTATGATTTGATGTTTATAAAACCTATGTATTTTTATGGGACATGATATGAATAATGTTTTAATTATCTTATAACTCTTGTATGGAGTGTTCTATTATGTTATTTTATCGACCTATATATCCCTCAAATATATTGGGTTATGATAAATTATTTATGAACACAATTTATACACAAGAGTACATCTCAAGCTAAATACAAGAGAGAAGAAGCGTAAACATCCCAATTCATAAAAAATACGGAATGTGGGAGGGAATCCCAATCCCAAATGAAGTGGGAACGAGGGAAGGGAATAAAAATCCCAAAACAAGTGGGTATACACAAAGACATCCCAATATAAAAATAAGAGGGTATTCGAAAGGGAATACAAAGCTCGAAGCATATACATGAGTGATTAACCCAATCCTAGCATGATTCAATGGTCTTGGTAGGCCACATTAACTAAGTGTTTTTATTTGTTTTTTCCAAAATCAAATGTTTAAGTCCAATATTATGCACTCATGGATTATTTTAATTATATACTTATGGTTCATGTCTTATAAACATACAACATTTATTATCATATCTGATTTGTAGGGTATGAAATTCAAATATTGTTCACATTTTCCCTATTATTTTTTTCATGTTAATATTATGCATTTTCATTATTTACCCTTACAGGGAAATCAGAGCTCACCCCATTATTATGTTTCCTTTATCTAGGTTATGAATAATTGTTTTAGGTATAAGTTTTAAAGGATTAGATCTTTATGGAATATGTTGAAGATATTTCTCCAGGAAAAAAGCTTTTGTTTCCATGTTTCCAAAGACACTAAACTATTAAGGTTCTCAAACAAATATTTTTTAAATTTACTAAATATTCATATAAAATTATGTAATATCTATGTATGTTAATATTGGGTCTATTGAAAAAGTATCTTCAAGGATCAATATAATATGTGATAGGGGACGAAGTGAATTAGTGATATATTTTTCTTTTATGTTATCTTACATATATAACTACCATATCCTTTTTGTTAATGATTTATCAATTTTCTAAAACAAAAAATTTCAAACATCCACTAGAACACAAGTATTTGTAAGGTTTAATTATCAATAATAGTACCTAGTCCTTGGTATGTTATGTAAATAATAAAACACAGCACAATCTATTATAATTTTTTTTATGTATGGATAATACAAATAGAAATTACCCTTACACTTGTGTGTCTCTAAAATCAATAAAACACTATACTTCTTTCTTATAGATTGAATTATAAAAAATATTTATTTAACATGTTTTTAAACCATTAACAGTTGTTTCTAAAAATTTCACTATACCTATTTAAAATAATAAACTTTTTATATAACATTATAAACATAATTGTAGAGAATTTAAACCCAAATCTAGTGGGACAAACTTCTCTAATCACCATATAATAAATCAGACTGATTCATTAGTTTGGAAAGAAGATAGAATTGTTAGTTTAAATACTATTCTAATTCACGTCCTTCAATTCATGAATTTTTTATTAATTATTCGTGTTCTGATTTTGAAGACTATAATAAAAACATATTTTTTTAAAAAAGGGTTTTTCAGATAATTATGTCCATAAACTAACATATAACAATTATATCACAAAAAAATACTCTCACTCTCTCCCACATGAGAAAACTGTCTGGGTATGTTTTTCATTGACATATATATATAGGTTCACTAGAAAATGAAAAGGAAGGATCCCAAAATAGTTTTCCTGCATATTGATATATTAATTTGTTGATTTTAATTTTCATTCTAACTCCATTTTAACCATGAATTTCTTTTTATCAACTATATTAGATTCTTCTTGAAACATTTTTTATTCTCTAGAATATCTTTCTTCATAAACTATATTGTATAAAAACCATTCAAGTATGCATTCTGGAATATATATTGTGTAAAAACATATCAGCCAGAAAAAATTCTCACATTGACTACTTTAATGCTATTGAATATAGGGAAAACTGAAGAATTCCCATTCCGATGCACTAAAACACATCCATATAACCTTATAAAAACTTCATTGAAACTTATATGTACTTTAGAAACCAACAAATGTCAAGTAGAAAAATCAATTTATTTCTTATTTCCTCTTCTGTTCAACATCACCTCAGAACATATTGTACTTTCTCAAACGTATCAAAAAAATGGATGACTTGTCGGTGTAAAAATTAATATGATTGATTAGTAAATGTTTCCCAAAAAATGAATTATTTCCACACTTTTATGAAAATATTTGTTCCAACTAAACATATTCAGATCATTGTATCCCTTAAAATAGTCGGTTAAAGTGTTGTGCTTCATCTGATTATTTCATATCTAGTTTATTATGATTCAACTTTTAAAAACACACAATTTATTGACCAACATAAAAAATATATCATCTTTTTCAAACTAAATAACTATAACAACATGATATTTAGTGAAATATATATATTTTAATTAATTTCATCATTTCCATATTTTTTTAACATAATCCAATATTCAACATTTGTTATTTAAAAAACACTATGTTTAGCTTGCAATATATTCTAATACAATTTAATATTGAACTTTACACAATAAACGGATTATATTCTGGTATACGTAACACTATGCTTGGCATTTGTTACACAAAACCCATATTAATTTAACAGCTTTCATTACATGAAAGATCGAGTTTTAGAGAACAATATTATTTAATTGAATTATTATTATTTAATATAATAATAAATAACCTATATGTTAATTATGGAATTTCTAGAGTATTAAATAAATTATGAAAATATGTGGTTTACAATTTAAATTCATTGGTTACCAATTATTTAGAAATAAAAATACATACTAATGGATTAGAAAAGAAATAATTGTATTTTTTAAGCTCTAAATGTCATGGTGTATTAATAAATTAAATTAGTTATAATTATTTAATGACAATAATTAAATATAAATTTTATATATTCAACATAATATTTTTTATATTCATCTAATATATTTTATTGGAATAAGATAATAAAAATCTAATTTGATGCAAACAACACTATATTTTTGAAAAGAGTAATTTTACCACCTTTTAATAGGGAGCCTATTTTAAATATGATTATGGGAACTTTCAAGATATTTGTAAGAGAAAATAAGAATATATTTTAAATTGGCATATAAAAATTTAATTTGTTTTAATTTTTGGTATTTTTATGTATTTTTTCATGATTTAACGACAATGAAAATTTTTAAAATTTAATTAAAAACATCTATTTAATTTAAATAATTAACAATGTTACATTATATTTTTAACTATATTTAATGAATAATCAAATAGAAATTTAAATTTTTATTCAATGTATGTAATTTCAATCAATTTCACATTGAATTGGAAAATAAAATCCTTTCAATAATTTTAACATTTTCAATTTAAAAACACGTGGTTTCGTCCTGTATGTACGATTAATTTTCAATTTTTTTTTCTGAAAATAATGTGAATTTTATTATAAGAAATGAATTTTATATATATAATTAGAAGGTAAAAATTAATTATTTAGTTCTCCTTTATTTTTGGACAATATGAATGTTATTGATAATATTTTTTTATTATCATGTTTAAGGGTAATTCTGATAATTATGGGTAAAGATAATATTAAAAATATTAGAAAACTACACTAACATTTTCCCAAATGTTATTGGATGTATTTAATTCATCCCATAACACATTAAGATGGCAGTTTGAAAATTTAATGGACCAATTCCTTGAATAATACATGGATATTATTAAAATCAAAGAGAGTGACAAAATGTAACACTCATACTTTTAATTAGTAAACTTTTTTAATATTGGGATAAACTGAAGTAATGATGGAATACTGAGATTATTATGAAAAATAAAAAGGATAATACATATCATTTAAATTATTTTATATTTTTATGAAATAAATAAATATTATAAATCATTAAATGATGATGATGTAGTAGTTATTCAACTAATGAAAAACCCCAATAAATGGTATTTAAAATATGAAAATAAATATATTTTGAACTAAATAATGTACTATAGTAATTTTCTACAGTAATTTGAAATATTAGGGGTTTATTAAATTAATTTGAATGCATTTATCTAGATAGAATTATTTTTTTAAAATCAATGTGTTGAATAGTTTTTAAATCCAACGTATTGATATTTTATGAAAATAATATTTTATTTAATATGTTAAAAATCCTAATAATATTAAAAAAAGAATAATGCGGTAAATTTTGTTATATAATATAATAAAATTTCCATTTATGGTGTAATTTATAACTTATGAGTAAAAATATTCACCATCTATTGTTGAAAATGTTGTGGAGATAGTTAAAATTAAAATATTTTAACAAATGGTTATTAGAAAAGATAAAGATCAAAATAACAACAAAACATTTATAAAATCTATTCTTTAATGGGATGACACCATATTAAGAATTATCTTCGAATCAAAATAAGTTTTTATAAAATTCATATCATATTTAATTTATTATAATTCAATAATTTTTATAAATTCCCAAACATCCCCTCATCATCATTATAAACTGATACACCCCCCTCATCCCATTTCACCGAATTGAGCCTTATTGATTGACCAATGTATAAAAAAATTTATTCTACCATTACATATAAACAATATAGAGGTTATTATTTTTCCTAATATACCAACACTAATGTCCTTTTGATAAGATCTAAAGGACTCGTTTCGAAGAACAGGTAACCACTCTAACTGAGCAATACATTTTTATAATCTTATATACCTCCAATAATTCTATGGTATATATCATCAAATAAAAATTTCAGAATCCTAAATATTCATAAATATTATTATGATTAATAAAAAACAAGGAAATATATAATTTCCAATCTATTAATAAGTGAAAGTATCGCTTGTGTGTACTTAAGATGTAAAGTTTCTAATTAGTTGTACAATAATTTTTACCTCACCAGCATTTATGAGTGGGAATTATTAGTGGATTAATGTTTATATAACATATTTATAAAATTATTATACTTATGGAATGGTAATATCATTTCTTCCTTTTTACCAAATAATAATTTGGGAAATGATAACGTCTCTCATGTATAAATATGTCTTACCATCTCTACGAGTAAACGTTATACATTTAACATTTATATTTCACATGGGGTAATGAGGATTAATTTAATGATTATATATGATATATATAACATACATATTATTTTTAAATTATAATATATCTGATACTTATTGTTAATATGACCAAAAATTAAAACAACATTCATGTCCACGTACAATCTACTGTCTCCGTGGATGGTGTATTTTATTTTAAATATATAAATTTTATTAACCAACATAAATACATAATATATATATATATATATGATATTAATATCATGTTTATCATTCTAAATATGACGAAATCATAATCTATGTTATATGACCAAGGGTATCAATTCAAAACATGAACAAAAAACAAAGACATTATTAACCAAAACATATGATTAACAAAGAATTGTTAATTAATGTGTAACATAAATTGATAAGTAACTAATATAAGGTATTATATATATGAATATGGTTCTATTTAAGAGGTTTAATAAAAATATATTTATTAAGAAGTAATTCTGAATGTATAAAAAGGAAGTCAACAAGTAAGGTAAGGAATTTTTATCTCACTTCTATTTCGGTGGTACACATTCTTTATACACTACTTGATTAATCTAACTAGATCATATAATTATCAAAAATTAATTCTATGGGTAATATATAAAATATTATGGAATTTTAATAACCATAAAATTTCATTTCATTCATCTAGAATATAATTCTACAAATTATAATGTGATGATTATTTATTTCACAATCTTATCAATATTTGGGATTACTTCATTTTATGTCACCATTGGGAAATAATTATCTTCTAAGTCCATGTTTATAATTTTATTTTAAAAAATTACTTCACCAGTCTCTTATAGATTTTTAGGTAATTTTTACCGATTTTTAATTTTTACTATATGTTTGAAAGGAATCATTTTTCCATTTTCAAAACAACTTTTTCAATTTTTTATAAAATGTTTGAAATAAATATATTTAACATATATGGAATGAATTTCATTTTATTCCTTCATGATGGCATAATTATTTGGTGTTTCCTTTGAATGATTCTATGGTTATTTTCAAATAACATTTTTTATTTTTAAATTTTCAATATTTTGAAAAAAATAAAAACTTCTCAAAGAGGAATATTTATTTTCCTCATGAAATTTCATTCATGTAATATCTAATAATAAATTTCCATATAATATTGAAATATTTTATGTTAGTTATGTATTTTCTGCTGAAATTATTTAATGCTACAATTCATATTAGATATAATAGTGGGTTATATTTATGATGTAATGACATTTATGAAACCCATATATTTTCAAGGGTTATATTATGATTGATTTATATTAATGAAATATATTTCATTTCATGGGTTATAACATGATGCATAATTTATTATCTTATGGAACACATTTGATGGTTTATAATTATGTGATGAGTGAGACCTATATCTCTCTTTAATCCATTGGATAATGATAAATGTTCTATGACCTCTAAAGGGTAAATGAGAAGTCATCATAGGAAAAAAAGTGGTACATGGTATGTTATCTTAATCCCACTAAAAAGGGTATATGTGAGGCCATTCCAAGCCTTCAAAAAGAGGGTACGTGGGAGGTCATCCTAACCCTAAAACTAGAAGGAACATGTGATTCCATCCCAAGTCTAATGATAGATCATTAGTGATTAACCCATGACTAATATACTATAAATGTATTTAGTGGAATTATTAACATAAGATATTATATGCTTAAGTTCATGATTCAATTTCAATGTCTTAGTCAATTGTTATACCCTCAGGGATCACTATATTCTTTTTTCTAATTATTAATGTCCTATGATCTACGAATATTTATTCCATGAATCAGGTATATGATATTTAAGATGTAGGTTTTGATCTACACATATTATGATCATGTTTTAATTACCTTATTATCATATTATACTTATGTAACATCCATGTTTACCTATTCTGATCATACGAGATCACCCTTTATTATACTTCCTTAAAGGTGAAGATCATTATGGGAGATACTGAATATATTTTATGAAATTAGAATAATGTTTTCCACGTTTCTAAATTAAATAATATAATAAGGTCATTGTACTTGTGATTTTATAATTTATGAAATTTTTAACAAAAAGTATATCATACACATGTATCAAAAGGTCGGGTCATTATAGTTAATATATAGAAAATGTTTTGTTAAAAATTTTAAACTATGAGGATAATAATTTATTGAGATCCATAGATATATTTATAACTATATTTCCATGGATATATATAAGTATAATACCATGGTGTCATATATTTAAAATTAGGTGTCATGATTTTGGCACCCTTTAAGTAATGTTTCTAGATTTTTTTCTTCTATGATAAGTGTTTCTCCCAATATGATTCTTGGTCTTCGTAAATAGTGATAACTAGATGTAACATTGTTGACATTTAATGTTTTAGAAGTGGACACTATGAGAATTATAAATATTGATGTCCAAATTAAAATTTTCTCAAAGAAAACTAGGAAAGTTGTATGGAGATGGTTATACTCTTGAGGATAAATAGACTATAAATGAAAGTTGAAAGGTATGAGATGTTTTAATTGTATTTTTTCTAAGATAAATTCAAGAATAATTATTATATTGAGGTTGAGTAACCTTATGAAATGATTCATATTTCACATTATAGGAATGAATAAGATTATGATGTTTGAGTAATTATTTGTGAATAAATCTACAAGATTTATGTGTCTATGTTTTGGAATTCAAATTTAATGTTATAGAAATATGGAAATATAAAAATATTTTTATTATATTACTTTCATTAAGGATTGAAAAAATATTTTTTGAATTGTACCGAAGACATATAAAATTTATTTAATAGAATGGTGACATTCATGATAAACGTATGTTTAAGGGAAAGAAAGCCATTAATGTTTTATTAAGGTTGAGATAATGTTTTTTTTGATAAGGTTATATAAGATATTAATAAGTAAATTGGACAGTAGTAATTATCTAGTAACTGATTAAGGATTTGTTGACTTGGTGATTTATGCTATAATGAGTGGAGTTAAAGTCAATTTAAGTCATAATGAATATATCAAAAAAAATATTTATTATGATATAATGCTTGTTTTCAAGAAGTATGTATGGAAATAAATATATTTCAATAAAATACATGATTAAGGTATTCCCATGTTTGATATGTGATGAGAAAATTATAATTTATGATATATAAAGGATCAATGTTAACATGTTTTTGAGAATATAGTGAACTTATTTTTATTGTTTTGGTATTTTATCTATCAAAAGGGTTATAAGGTTATTCATTTATGTAATAGTTTATGTTATACTTTAGATGATGCTTTAGATATTAATTTATTTCCTCTCTATAGAAGGATGCATTAATATTGGATAATTTCTGATAACTGTTTTGTGATACCGATGGATAGAATGACATATCATTATATTTATGGATCACATGATCTACTAATACATTATATGAAGTGGAAATTGATCATGGAACAAAAATGGTGAAATTTTTCTAAAATCTAGTAATTATATCTTTCGATGAAAATTCTTGACTTTTATGGAAAAGGGTCTTGAATTATAATTTCATCATGTTGTCATCGATTTTTATGATATAAATGATCCTATTCAATTATCATTTGGATAGAGATTTATGGTTGTTAAATTTATACTAATCATGTCACCTATCATTATCTATTAGAATATGATAGTTAGATTTTTCTTCTATTTCCGTGTTTTTACTGTCCACATATATTCCCTATGTGGAATCTTAGTTATGACATGCCTTGGGTAGCCATTATGTTTCTAACAAATCCCTTTTTATATAGAGCTTATGTATTCATTTATATGATGTTGGAACATTCGTGTATTAAACCATTGATAAACCAAATGAAATTTTATGGAGAACGACATTTAAATGTGGGGAGGGGGTATAATGAAACTCATAAAAAATTTGTGAAATATATTTTTATCAAATTAATTTAATCACTTTGATATTTTTTTATTTCACACATTTCTGAATATATAATTTATTACATAAAAAACTATATTTTTCATGCATTATCCGCATCAACAAGTGACTATTTTTGTAATCCAAACACATATATTATATTTTTTTATATTATACACTATAATTGTATTTTTTACACACATCATCGAGTTATTTTGATAGCATGAATTACATGAAAGATTTAGTTTTTTTTAAAATGTATATTATTAAAATATCATTATTTAATATGATAAGATCTAACCTAGTCATTAAATTATAATTTATGAATAGAATTATTTAACTTATGAAAATATAATTTTTATAATTTTAATTAATTGGTTACCAATTAATTATAATTGAAAATATATACCAATTGATTATAAGAGAAATATTTTTTATTTTTTTGATCCAAAGACATGTTATCAGAAAATTAAATTATGTATAATTATGAAAATATATTAATGAAATATGAATGATATATAATTTCAATAAAAAATTTGTTATATTCATACAATAGATTTTATAAGAATAATATAAGAACAAACCCAATTTTATGCTTAAAAAACTATATTTTTCAAAGGGGTAATTATACCTATTTTTAAAGTGGAAACCATTGTAAAAATAATTTTTAACTATTTTATAATTTTAATATGATAAAATAATATTTTTATTTTAAATATGGATATATAATATTAATTTTTAATTATTTTTTGGTGTTTTTGCTATTATGATTTATATTTTGATGAATATTGAAAAGTAATGCATTTTAATTGACAATAATTATTTCATTTCAGTAATTTATGTTGATAAATAATATTTTACTTTTTTTAAATTATAATTACATAAAATATTTTTCTTTCAATCCAATGTATTTAATAGGAATAAAATTCACAATAACTTTCTATATAAAAAAAATTTAAATCTTTTGAAATCTTTCACTTTAAAACCCTGTTGTTGCATATCGTCTGTGGGATTAATTTTTAACTATTTTATAAAAATTATGTTAATTGAAATTAGGAAAATAGATTCCCTATTTGGAATAATAAGGCCAAAATCTTGGAATTAGTATCCCTTTATTTCTTAACAACGTTAATATTAACATTATTAATTTTTATTACGACAAAATAAGGGTAAATAATATACTTGAGGGTAAAATTAATATTATAGATATTAGAACACTACCATAACACTTTAATTTTTTTACTGGATGTATTTATATCATAACCTAATACTTGAGGATCCAAATTTTATAATTTAATTGACTATTTTTAATGGTGAAGACATAAATATTATTAGAATTTATTAGAGCGACAGAATGTTACAATCTTACTTTTAAAAAGTATAGTATTTTTAAAATGTGTTTAAATAGAATATGTGATCAAATATTTATATTATTATATATTATTAAATGTTGATATACCTCATGGAAATTTTTTTTTGGTTTTTATTAATGAAATATATATAAAAAATAATTACCTAATGATGATACAATATTTATTCAATTAACAAAAACACATTTTTGAGTTATTATAAATATTAAAATTGGTAAAATTTTAATTACATAAAGAAATAAACGATTTCAATAAGTTTATATGAAAGTTATGACTGTATTAAATTAATTTTATTTAAGATATGATTCTAGAATTTATTTATTAATGTCAATGTCATATATAGTGTCAAAATTGAAACATATGATATTTTATGAAAATAATATTTTATTAAATTTGTTAAAAATAATTTAATTATTAAATATAGTCAAATGTGATAAATTATGTTCTAAAATATAATAAATTTTATTTTTAGGGTTTATTTTAAAAATTATAAGTAAATATATCTTCTTTTTAAAATTTGTAATATTGTTTTCATTGTAAAAATTAAAATAGGTTAACAAAGGGTCCATCAAAAAGATAATGATTAAAATTTCCATTAAACTTTTCAAAAATATATTTGTTGATTTTATCAAATAATATGACACATTATATTCTAATAAATATTCAATTTGTGTTATTTTTAATGATATTTATTTAAGTAAAATATAATATTTTTTTTAAATTTTAAAAGTTCCCCTACCATTCATTATAAAAGGAGACCTCCTCCCCAATACCATTTCACCACATTAAGCCCTATACCCAAAAAAATTTAAAAAAAATATTCTTATGCACATACCTATCCACATTATAGTGTTAATTTTCGTCCCAATGAATAAACTCTAGTGTTCAATAGGGGAGTTCTAAAGGAGTCGTTTCAAATAAGAGATAATCACTCTAACCGATTACTATATTCTTATACTCTTCTAAAACACCACTAAATATAATATATATATCATCAAATATTAAAATAATAAAATGATGATATATAAATTTAATTATGATTATGAACAAACAATTATACATCACCCCTTCCCATTGAATAAGAAGTGAATGAATTCCTGTGGCATACATACAACTTACCCTCTACCTGTTGAAATACAATTAAATTTCCATCACCGTCATTTATGAGTGGGAATAATGATGGATTTAATGTTTATATATGATATTTATAAAATTATTATAATTATGTTATGATAATATCATATTTAAATTTGTACCACCTAATCTTTTGAGAAATGATAATGTCGCTCATGTGTACGTATGACTTACCATTTCTACAATGCGACATGAATCGTTTTTCATCCATATTTTACTTGGGTTGTTATAAGGATGAAATTTTTGACCATATATGATATATTTATCACATAATTGATTCATTTTTTATAATATATCATATAATTCCCTTTCTTTTAATAGGAAAAGAATATTAAAACACCAATCATGCATACGTATGACCAACCGTCTCCATGAAAAATGTATATTATTTTAATTATCTAACATTTATAAATCCACATGAATAAGAATATAATGAATATATATTATAATTAATTATTTTTTTCATTGTGAATGTTATAAAATAATGATTTTTTAAGAGGAGCGAGGATTGAATGTAAAAAAACGAAAGAAAAAAAAAGCAGTTATATCCCGAAGCATAAGTTTAAAATTATATTATTAATAAGAGAGTAATATAATTTAATTAGTAAATAATATATTATGTGATATAATTTAATATGGTTATATGGAATATTTATAACATAATTATAATTATTTTACAGTTTTGTGAACATATACAAAGTACGACAAGTATATGGTTTGGGATTATTGTCTCACAACTATCTCAATGGGACATATGCCTCATAGAATACTTGTTTCATTTAGCTGGTGTATATAGTTCCCATGAATATATTTAGTTAGTATTATCATGATTATTATGTTATTTTAAATTATTTATATTTTATTTTATTTCTTGGTTCATATGATTCTATTGATTATTAATTGATGAGTATTTTTTCACAATCTCATCAGTATTTGGAATCATTTTTTTATTTATCTATTGGGGAATATTTATCATCAATGTATGTGTCTTATAAATATGGATTTAGATAATTTTTTCTATTTTCCTATTGATGTTTAATTTCATTTTTCATATTTTTTTACTTATTACAAAATGATTTTAATGAAATATGTTTGGACATTTATAAAGGAGGTACTCTTTGATTTTTCAGAAAAAGTAACAAATTATTTTAAGTTATAAGGAATGAAAAATATTTCTCCTTCATGATCAAATAATTATTTTATGTTACCTTTATAAAATGATAGGTTTATTTTCAAATAAAATATTTTCTTTTTAAAATGGTGAAAATTTTTATGAAAAGGAAAAAATTTCAAAGAAGAAATGATATTTTTATCAAGAATTGTTTTCATGTGATCTATAAATATTATTTTCCATAAATGATATATTTATATTATGTTACTAATGTTTTTATAGAGATATTATTCAATTCTACCATTCTCATTATCTTTATGAGTGTTTTATGATTATTATGGAGAGATATTTACGAAACCCATTTATTTTCACGGGTTATATTTTTATTGAATGATATTTATGTAGTCTATTTCATTACATGTGTTTTGATATGATGAATAATTTATGTTACTATGGAATACAGATGTATCGTTATCATTATGTGATGGGTGGGACCTATATCTCCATTAATTGCATTAGGTAATGATAAATGTTATATAATATCAAACGTGGATATAAAAATTCATCATAATCTAGAAACCAGAGGGTACATGGGAGTTCATCATAAGCCTACATCAAAAGGGTATATGGGTGTTCATCATAGTACCAAATAATTATGGTACATGGGAGGTCATCATAATCCCAAAACTAGAGGGTACATGGGTGTCCATCCCCAGCATGATGTTGGTTTAAAGGTTATTCACCAAATCCTAACATACTATGAATGTCTTGGAAGGAATGGTTTAAGTAATATATTATACTATTAAGTGTATTCCACATTTTTTATGTCTTATACCATTATAATACACTCATGGATCATGTGATTTTATTTTATTATGATTAATGTATTACTATCTTTCAATATTTATTCCATGACTCATGTATATGATATTTTATATATAGTGTTCGATCATTGAATTTTATACTCTTGTTATCATGACCTTATACTCATGTTATGATTATGTATCTTCTCTGTATACCCTTACTGAGAATCTAAGTACACCCATTATTATTTTTTTCATTCCCCAAGTTAGAAAAAGGTTTTGTGTAGGGGAACTAAATTGGAATATAATTATGGGAGATATTGAAGATATATTAAGAAATTAGGAGAATGTGTTCCATGTTTCTAAAGGAACTATACTAAAACCATATTTGGGAATGTGTTTATATAATTTAAGAAGTGTTATTCAAAAAAGGATGTAATATACATGTACCAATATCCTGGGCTATTATAGATACATTGCTTCATAAAAACATAGATAATAAATTATTATGTCTCCTTTGGTATTATGAACTCGATGTCATATGAATGTCAATGATTGTTAGATGGATTGATGCCAAAAACATCTTTATAGATTATCTTATAAGCCTTTATAATGAATCAAAATTTTATGTTAAATAGTTCTTTTCTAAACACCTTAACTAATGGTTCATTCAATGAATCAGATGATATAATGGATCTATTAGTCCAATAGATCGTTCGACTAAAAATTCATTCAAAAAACTTACCTTATAAAAATAAATCATGAATCCACCAAACAAATATTTCTTGTATCATGTTTTCATCATGATTATATGAACATTAGGATAATCATAACATCATATGAATAAGGTTTGAATTTTCTATGACTACACATCATTTAAACCACATCAGTCTTCCAATAAAAACTCCTGTCAAATTTCCACAAATTCTACATCGTTCATTCACAATTTATTGATCACATGTGCTCAGATAACAATTCATGTCATGAAGTTTTTTCACAACATATAATCATCAAATTATTTTTCCAAAATATTGGAATAGATTCTTAATCTGATACATATAACCACTCCATTAAAAAATCATTCTGGAAACCATTTGAGTCTAAAATAAATGTTCACCAAGTAAACTCTTTTACAAATGAAAGATGATATTCATGAATTTTCATTAGGAATATACATATGATCTTTAGATTATGGTACTTATCTATCATATCACCAAAACATATAAATTACACTGACATTTTTATTAATGATAGAAAATGACATAAATACTTAGAAATTATCCTATATGATAATTGTAAAACAAACTCTAGAGTTCATGGTCTCATCTGACTCCCCCTTTGGATTTTTTTGTCAAACAGGGATCACTAATCAGTTGAAATTTTTTACTCAATCTATTTATTACTAATATGAAATTAGAATCCTACGTTAGTAAACACATTATTGGATACATGAATCAACCACATTGAAACCATGTTATCTAAATGTAGTGCCATAAGACCTTAATTTTGTGAACTTGTCTTAAGATTCATAGACAAGACAACATATTAGATTAATATTCAACCAATTAAAAAAATACATGTATGATGATTATAATTATTTAGTTAATTTTGAAACATGGACTAAAAACATCTTACATGGTGAAAGATATTAAATGTTTCAACAATGATCATCCCCTTTTGTATTTTTAATTAAACCATTTCTTGATAACCTATGGAGAGTAATCATTATAGAGGGTGATATTAGTTGAACATTATATGTTAATAAAGGAGATATATAAACATAACATGAGAATAGGGGTATGATAAAATGATCAAAAAAATTGAAGATCATACCAGGCATATAAAATATCCAAATCTAAAATCATGGAATAAGGATTCTAATTTCATAAGACATGAGTCATAACAAAAAAAATAGAATAATACATGTGTAAAAAACATAGTCAAAGACATTAAGTTGGGGAATATACATCATCTTATAATAATTAGAACAAGTGAAAATAGAAATAGGTCCACTCATTGTGTTATGACATCAAATTAGGCCATCAAAAAAATGTGTGGGCATGTGACCAAGATGACAAATGACAATGTTTACACATAATATGGTCCGCACACAAACATAAGGCTATAAAAAAGGGCCCTGAATTACATTTTGATGCTCTAATCTGTTTCACACATAATAATTTTCACTGACAACATTGTGAACATTAAATCACGTTCACAAATAGGTGGTTATACATCTTGGGAGAGACACACCACCATCCCAAGTTAAACCACTTTAGGTATAGTGGATTAGGTTAAACATTTATACAATAGTGGATAAAACACATCAACTTGGTCCCATCATTATTTCGTTAAATATTAATCTTTAACCAATGATCTGGGGGAGGTATAGGACGTATCCATCACATAAAGATATCATACACGCATGATCCACAAGATAGCAAAAAATGCACCATATCAAGACTTATAAAAAATTGGTTCCATGAAAATAATTTCACAATCCATTAAATTAAATTTGTATAATTAAAATATCAACATAACATGACCTATGGAAAATAGATAGGTTTTATAATAATTTCATTTTAAAATAACCTATGAAAGGAATTGGATTTCACAATAAATTATCATGGTATTACATGTGGAAGTTAAATGGGTTTCATAAACATCTTTAAATAAATATATAACCAATTCAGTGAAATTATTAAAATGATATCCTTGGAACATATTAATATTAAAAGCAAAACTATATAAAAGGATTTTATCCAATATAGAGGGTGATTTTGAAATATAACATGTACGATCTATTCAAGAAAACACCACTCTTTGAAAATAATTTTTAAGGTATAAAACATATGAAAAATATTTTTATTTTAAGAAATCATTAATAACATATAAAATTAATATTAAGAATCAGTTAGAAACATTTTTTTGATGAAAATATCCATTCAACATGGCTAACCATATTTTATATCATTGAACATTTTGAAATCCTTTTTCTAGTAAAACACCATGTAAACTTATAATAAATTATTTAAAAAGTGTTTCAATAACTTTCCAAATCATAAAAAATTTCTAAAATAAATTTTAAATATAAATAAACCATAAATATGATTTGTCTTTTTTCTATAATAGTGTTTTTGAAATAATGGTTTTTTTAACAAAACATATTCCTGAATGAAGAGAAAATTAAAGTCAAATTTTTTTAAATGAATTTTCATCTTTATATTTAAAAAAAGAGAGAAAAATGGTATAATTACATGAATATTTTATGAAAACCCATATGTGAAAAAAAATAATTATATTTCATTGTATATGGGTCGAAATTTTTGATCAATAGTTGCATAATCATAAATAATTCTAGTAAAGACGAGATTCTAGAAACAAATTTATAGGATTTTTGTAACATTGAATCAAAATCCCAATGAAATAATGACATTAAATGAGGACTACAATATCATTAAAATACGGAGACCCATTTTATAAAATATAAAATTGTATTTTATATAACATGTAAAATAATTAAGGTGTAGAACAAAACATGTGTCTCAAAGAAGAAAAATTGAGACAAAATTATCTTTCCGATTTGGAATCATTGGAATCATAAAACACCATGAATGAAAGATACTAAAATTGATATTTAATTAAACATATTTATAGTGAAAATAATCATATAGAAAATTATGGGAAGGAATGTTGACGATGATTCCTCGCGATTACATCAAGCTTCGCGAATGGCAGAGGCTGAAGTGCATCGCGACAGAGAAGGGCTTTGCGAGGGAGCATCACGGAGAATGCACGAAGGAATGTTGATGGTGATTCTTCGCGATTACGTCAATATCCGCGAATGGAAAATTTCTGTGGTGCTTCGCGATTTGGAAATAATTCTGGCGGAAACTTTGGTGATTCACGATTTGAGATGACGTGGCATTGACTTCGCGCTGAAGGGACGAGGGTCGGTGTAATCGCCTATAAATAAAGGCCGTCCCCCTCGAGAGAATTAGAGAGATTTTTCAGAGAAAATCCATTGCTCTCGGTTCGCAGAGGTGGTTCACAAAGGCAGTGTGATTCACGAAAAGGGAGCTTCGCGGCGGCTATTCTAACTCTGCGAAAGATGTGTGCCCCGCGTTGGCTTAATGAGCTTTGCGGAGAGGCAGGAGCTCCGCGACGGCCTATGCATTGCGAAGGTATGTGCATCGCGAGAGTGCGTCGTGATAGAGCTTCACGAAAAGGCAGGAGCTTTGCGAAGGCTTGTTTGAGCTTCGCGAAATTGGGAGCTTCGCGAAGTAGGGTGCTTTGCAAAGGTGTTTCCCAAAAGGAATTGCCCAGTGTTCAGAGGAAAAGAGGTATTCATCAGTGGATAAAAGGTGAACATCAACAGAGCATCTACATAATGAGAAAGATGCATTATTTAATGGAAATTAAGAGACCTACAGGTCTATAAACTATGAGTGAATCCCTTAACATATCAGTGAGCTTAGGAAGAGGAAAAAGGTGATCCTCTCCACCGACAGTGAGCCAGAGAGAGAGAAACAGGGAGTGACCCTTGGGAAAGTAGTGAGCTGACCCTAAATGTTGTAAAGGCAGTGAGCCTGGGAATAAAAGTGATCTAGCCCGAACTTTCTAATCCACAGCTAGTGATGTTTAGTGGAATTGGTACGCCCGCAACCTATCAGCGTATGCTCCTTGGATGTAGCCCAGTGAGGGTGAACCAAGTAAAAATCTATGCGTCTTCCTGCTAATTGGATGAATTGCATTTAAAGAATCATCATCAGATAAAGGAGAAAGTACGTGATCATAACATACACACAAGTGGAAACAAAGTGACCGTTGTAACAAAGTGGTCAAGATCCAGCGGGGCAGAATGAACATTGAAAAAGAATATCCATACCTTGATTCACTCCCCCTCTCAGGGTATATATGCCCCTATTGGTCCTAAAAATTGGTATCAGAGCGAGGTTTCTTTTATCAGATTATTTTGCTCTGACTTGGTGTAGTCGATCTGTGTGTTTAATGAATCAGTCTGCTCTTATCTCGGTGAGCCATGGAAAAGGGAAAACATACAAGAAGAAGTAGATGTCAGGTGGTATTCCTCAGTGTGGAAGTATGTATGGAAAAACCGTGATTTAATTAAAAGAATCAAACAGTTTTCTGAAGGAAGGTCTAGATTAATCTGACAGGGAAAAGATTGAATCAATCAATCATGATGTTGGAATGAGTGAAGTACATGAGCATCAGAGTGATGCTGAAACAGAAGAAGAAATTGAAGGAAGAATAGATATGCGAGCTAAGTTGGAGGCTGCTCTTGAGGAGATAGATGTTTGGAGAGCAAGAACAAAGAAATCCAACAATGTTGTTCATGATGCCAAACTATATATGTAGCAGCAGGAAGAAGAGAAGTCTGAGATGATGGAAGAAATATAGAAACTCAAGTTATCAACACGAGAGAACTCAGAATCGGTTAGTGAGTATAAGATTAAGATTGAAGAACAAAAAAGGGAGATAGATGGCTTGAATAGAAAAGTGAAAGATCAAGTCAAGTGCATCGAAGAACCTGACATTCCAATTGACGTTGGAAACACTGAAGAAGTCAAATCTAATGATATCCGGATCAAAGTATTAGAGATTGAGGTCAACAAGCTAAGAGGCTTAAATCAAAGGCTTGTTGACATAGTTACTGACCTAACAGAGAAGAATGATTCTCATGCCAATGAACTACAAAAGATGGCTAAAATTATAGGAAAGCAGGAGGCTGGTGAATTTGAAGAGAAACAAAAGTCTGATGAAGTTCAGAATCTGAAAGCTAGAAATGATGATCTAGAAGCACAGTTGTCTGAAGAAGTTTAGAAGAATCGAAGCCTACATCAAGAGAACGAATCTATCTCTAAATCTGTTTCTGAGGAAAAATTGAAGGTAGTGACGCAAAGTGCAATGTTGGAAAAGCTAACACATTAATTGGATGATGAGATGAGTATAGGGAATCTTCTCAAGAGAGAACTTGATGTCCAACTTGAATCAAGGGAGACGAAGATTCAAAAGTTGGATGAGGAGCCAGAATTAGTAAAGAAGGAAGTGGAGAAATCCAATGCTAAAGGAATGCTAAAAATGAAGGATTCCTTACACTTTCTATTTGATCATCCTTCAACATGTGATGATAAAATGAAGAATAGATATGCTATTTCTGAAGAGAAACAACAGAATATTTTCTCAAATCAAGAGACCAAAATGTTTCGGAAAAGCTGGTATCGGATTTGATGAATCCCCTTCCGTGCAAGATAGAAAGAGAGTTGTGAACAGTTCCAGATGGGAAATAAATCATGTAGGTGCTGGAGATTGGCCTAAAAGGACAGTTACAAAAAGTAGTGATGACATGTGCTATTTCTTTGGGATTCATGGACACACATCAAGCTTCTGTTCAGAGGCACTGGAATACATTTCAGGCCGTGAAAATAAAGACATTACTAAATCTGAGAATAAGAAGAAGCATCATGATAAATCAGAGAGAACAGTTTCTCAGAGGAGAACATTCATCAGATGTTATTACTATGGAAGGATGGGACACACCATGAGTATGTTTCAGGAAGCTCAAGAGATCGATGCCAGAAGAAGAAAACAAGTTGAATCAACATCTCATTAGATAAGTGATGAAATGAGGTATGCCTTTAATATAAAATGTTTCATATGTTCTGATCATGGGCATATGGCCATAAAGTGCAGCAAGAAGAAAGCGGGGAAGGAAAAATACCCGAGAAAGAGATTACCAACTCCAGTGGTACATAATGAGAAATTAAATACTGGGAGACAAAGTGGTAAGGTGAAAAATAGGCTTAGAGCATCAGGGGAATCACATGGGGCATAACCAAAGGTGTATCAATCACCTCCTCTGTCGTACTCACAGCCGCTCTCAAGGAGAGAATGTGAACAGACCTGAATGATTAAGGGGAGATCTACTCCAGCTTTGATAATGAAGAAATAATGTTCAATGGAGGAATCACCACTAGTGAAAAAGAGTATGGTGACTCAGAAATCTGATAAAAGAAAGATGAACAAAGAATGCATCGAAAAATCTTCATGTCGTGTTTCTCAGAGAGAAGTGAAGGAAAGAGGAAGACCCCAAATATGGGAAAATAAGAAAGGGATGATGCCAAATAGATAGGTTCCTACTCAGATAAATAATCAAGGAAAATGTAATTTTGGTATAACCTCAAAGAAGGAAATGTGTACTAGCGGGTTTATACCCCAAGCGGCGAGAAATGAGGAGCCTACCAAATCTACAAATCAGATAAAGGCTTAGAATGTAGGAAATGAATGCCTGGTCATATGGCCAGAACAGTTGAAGTTGGCTAGGCAATTGAAGGAATCAAGAAAGGAGTGTGATGCCCTCCAAGAAAGAAACAAAGGGTTGACCCATCAGGATCAACCACAATCCTCATCTTAAGGAGTCCAGAAGGATCCCCTCTTCCTATGAATATAAATTCTATTAACTGATTATTCATGTGTTTCAGGTTTTAGGGAGATACGATCCAAGGGGAAGTGGCATCTAAGGATGAGAAATGGAGATGTTATATGCTCTACAGTTTCAATTGATTCAAATCAGGTACCAGAGTTGAAGAAGAAAGGGAGCAACATAGCACAATAGAATGTGATTGTGTTATTAACTCTATCTCTTGTTTCCTACATCGAGTTCTAACTCATTAGGCTTAGAGATCTGGTTAATAGCTCAATGATGAGTGCTTGATTGGAATAAATCATATAGGTGGATGATGAGAATAAATGATGTAGGAGAGGAATGACGTTTATGGGTCCAAACAGTGGGCCTAACCCCAGGAAATGTTGCATAACATAGGGGGAGCATTTAATAAAAAATCAGATGCCTAATCCGTCAAGGAAATAATTGGATGACCCAGCTCAGGTGTTGTCTATCAAGATAAGACATACGGTGGGAGAAGCAGCAGTGATCAAGAATTTCATGCTTATTTATTTTGATCTAACATTGTGGTATCAGCTGACTGTTTTCAAGATACTAAGAAGCTGTGAGAAGTAGTTGAAAGGAATGATGCCACTGAAAAATGAGTCAGTGGACAAATTCATGATGAAAGTGATGGGGAAGAAAGTAACACAGGGAGAGAAGAAGTGGCTGATAATGATTCAGAAGAAGACACTGATGATGAACATGAAAGTTTCTAGTTTGTTCCTACAAGGAAGCCAAAGGGATGAGCTAAAATTTATAGATAGAATATAATTAGTGATCAGTGAGCTCCAGTTCAGACAAGAATAATGAAATCACTACAGCAGACATCATTACTATCACTGGTTGAGCCGAAATGCATTGCTGATGCAGCTAAAGATGAAAACTGGGTTCAGGATATGAATGAAGAGCTTGATCATATTGAGAAAAACCAGACATGGGATATTTTTTTGGGGCCATAAGATAAAAACATCATCATGACTAAATGGGTATATTAAGACAAGATTAATGAATATGACATAGCGATTCAAAATAAAGCACGACTGATGTGCAAAGGAGACTCCCCAATAGAGGGAATAGATGGTGATGGGTCATTTGCACTGATTGCAAGGTTACACAAGGTAGGAATGACACATTCATTTCTCAATGCATGTATTCCAAGGAGGGTTTGAAATGATTTGGAATGGATGGTAGGGTAGTTAATTTCACTAGAATACAGGAAAATTATTGGAAGTTTGTTGTACTTGACTGCAACAAGGCCTAATATTGTTTTCACCACATGCCAAGCAGTGAGATATCAGAGCAATCCAAGGAAAGCCACATGATTGTAGTGAAAAGAATACTTCAGTATATCAAGGGCTCAGTGGACTTCGTCTTGACATAAAATTACAAATCTCAGATAGTAAATTATTTTTGTTTCAATGTAATTAAATAACTTGCACTACATGCAACACCATGTTCAAGCACACCAGGACTTACCAAACTAGTCGTTCAAAAGAAGTTATGAATAGTATTAACTAAATTTTGATCATTATATAATCATTATAATATTGGAATCCATATTATGAGTTTCATAGACATAATGAAAGCAAAAATACATTTTTCATGATAAAATATGTATTTTTTTAAAAAATGCAGATTTAGCGCATTTTAATTGTGAACCCTTTTTATATCAAATATTTGAAACATTTATATATTCAATTTGACAAAATAATCTTCTTCTGTAGAATAGGCACATAATAAGTTAGTTTCAATAAATATTTTGTGTTTTTCTAATAACATTCATATTTGGGTGAATAGTGAAAAATACTATATTTTAAATGAAAACAACTATTTTAATCTAAATAAATTATGTTGTTAATTTATACATTGTAATGTTTTGGAAGTATAAATATATTATAATTTTACCATTTAATCCAATTCTGGTCATTGTATGTAATTTCACTTTGAAATTTGATATAAACATGTGTAAATCTTTTGATAGCCATTATTTCATAAAAATACGCCTTATAGTTTTTTCAACTGAAATTAATTTTAAATTAATTAAAAAAAATTCTTTGTTATGAATTTTGGTAAAATATACTTCATTTTTTTAATTCATAATATGAAAATTATCTTAGGGTGAAGTTTTGGTAACTTTATGAAAATTTTCAATTTTTGATTAATAGTGAAAAATGCTGAGTTATAGTTTAAGAATGAATTTTTATTTAATAATTATATATTTAATTTTATTCTTGGTCTAAATATATATATAATACCTATATAAGTTAAATTTAATTCATTGGAGTCATTTTACAATAATTATATATATATGAAACTTTTATTGAACTTTTTAACGTCTTTTACACACATCCTAGGACCATTTGAAAATTTACATAAAAAATAACATTACCTCTTCTATGAGTTGAATTTAAAAAATCTGTGATACACGGTTGAAATAATTAAGTAAAATTTCGTTCAATAAGATGAAAATAATTTTTCTTGAATATTATCTTTTTAATTTTATTTAACACGGTTAAAACTAAATAGGGTAATTAAGGGTAAAAATGATATTATTATTACCCTAACACATTATATAATTCTATTGGATAAGTTTAATTAGACCAAAAACAACCTTAGGAATAAAATATGGACCACTTTTGTCCATTTGAATTAAATTAGGACATTTATTGTTATTTAATTCAAAGAAGAGTTAAAAGAGTTAAAATTAATGTTTAATAACTAGATATTTTTTAATATAGGGTTATACATATAATAATTTGAAAATTTAATATTAATTAGAAGTATAAAATGATTTCCTATATAATGATATTTTATTTATATTTTTTAGACATTATATAATTAAATATATTTATGACTCAATGATGATGCAGTAATTACCTAATTAATAAAAAATTAAAATATTAAAAATTATAAATATCCATATAATAGTAATTTGAGAAATTTTATGAATTCAACTAATTTTATATTTTAATGTGACATGTTTGTGTTGATTCAATTAAGTTGTTTTGATGTAATCATGCTATTATAATTTTAACAAAAAACAAATACCATATCGTGTCAAAATTGACATCAAATTGTTTTTAAAACAAATATTATATTATTATTTGATATAATAGATCTAAAAATTTAAGGATCGGCCAAAAGACATATATAATAATATATATGACATTAATGACCCAATTTGGGTCTATTGGCATTTTATAGTATGTTTATTACCCAAATAATATAAACATACAAAGAGACATGGTAAATGTCAAACTATTTAACTAATAGTTAAATCTAAAAGATAAATATAATATGGTGACATATACCTGTCTAAATCCTATTGGTTGAGTGGTTTTAGAACCATCCCCACCTTATCCATAAAATAATATATTTTGGAGTCATTAGAAAACAAAAATGACTGTATTATAAAATAATATTGTTAGATATTCTTAAGGTGACCCTCACCCCTCTTATAAAAGGGCACTCCCCCTTCCCCCAAATTCACACCTTCAAAGCCTTTTGGATCACCCATACCATACCCAATATCCCCCTCAATTGTCCTATTTTCATATTAGAGGCCTTTATTTCGTCATAAATCCATCCTATAGATCCCTTTTGATCAAATTAAAAGGAATAACTCGAAGAAGAGGTAAAAATTTCATCAACTCTTTCAAGATCCTTTCTTATTCCACTTCCTCTATCATTGTTATTTACATTATAAATTAATAAATCCTGTAGATTATATATACTATGATGTTATTAAAAATAAGTTACAAAAATATTCATTATTCTATCCATTATTTGAATGACATGTCACCATACGTGCGTACGTACGGTTTACCGTCTCCACGTCGTGATGTAGTTTGTTATTCAAACACTTCCTTATTTGGATGGGTATAATAATGTGTATATCTGATATAAATAATAAATATAACATTCTAATTATTCTGTATATATGATATAACGTCCAATTACATATGATTTATCTATCAATATAATGATATTGCTGCTCATGCGTACCTATGGATTAAGGACTCCACGACGTGATGAGATTCATTTCCACGTTCACCATTCAGTGATGTTTATAAAATATATATCATTAATAAGTATGTAATATATGACATAATAATTCTAGTATGGTGATATATATATATATGTACTTACATATAGGTTATTTACTGAGTTTCATTCAATACGATATGAAAACAGAAACAATGTTTATTCGTACGTACGGACTACCGTCTCCATTAACGGTGTTTTCCATTTCATAAATATGTCTATTATACATATTCATATTATAAATATATATGATATATAAATCATGTTTTATATTCTAGATGTATTTAAATCATGATATAAGTGATACAATCAAGAGTAACAAGTTATAACACATAAAATAAAGAATGCGATTATTACCCAAAATGTTAATTTGTCATGGAATTTATTATTAAATGGGTAGTATAAAGTCATAAGTGACACATGTATGATAACATAAATATTAATATGGTTATGTTATAATTTAATAATATACTACTGTCTTCATACATGAGGTTAAATGTACCCTCGACTAAAGGAAAGTGCAAGGTATGAGTTAATTCCTTAATCTCATAATTATTCGAGATTGATTATGTGTAAGTATTTACGAGGAAATTTTTATCATGCATGTCCATTTTTCATAAAATAAATTTCAAAACAAATATTTTAAGGTGTTATGAAAGGTACACTTCATCACGATCAGAAATTTTAATGTTTTAATGATTTATCTTTCTAAATCATTTTAATTAATGTCCATGTTCTCAAAATGGTTTTATGTATTTATTTATATGTACATAGAATGTTTGGAAATATTAATTATTTTCAAAAGATTCAAATTGGTATGGGACACATTTATTCAAAAATATCTTTTAAATTACATCCATTATAAATGTGTGAATTTTAAATGATTTTACAAAAGGTATATTTTCTGTCAAAATGTTTTACTCATCAATTTCAACTATTTCAACATCCTTTACTAGAAATTATTTTTGATTGAGGTTGATTTATTATAATACAATATTCCATATTGTATTAAATGAATTATAAAATGATTGACTGTGGATGTTCTATTTTTATACCATTAATGGTTTAGGGTTAATGTATTACCATTTCATATGCTAGTTTTAATATTAATGTTTTTGTTATGTTAGAACCTTTCCTAGGAGGAATGCAATGTACTTAGTAAGTGATGGGTGGAGCCAGATATAGATTTCTAATGCATTGGTGGGTCTCATGAGACAAACTAGTGTCTTGTCATAATTCCATGACAATTTTTTTTTCTATTGTTGGCACAAGGCCTTGACTTTGTATTAATTATGTCCAGCGTTAGGCATTCCCTCATTATGAAATTGATTATTACATGTGATTATTCTACTAGTAGAATATCCATGTAAATAAATAAATGGAATTATTAGACTGTATCTTTTCCATATTATGCTTATGTTTAAGATCAAAAGGCTTTTTTTAGTCTTATACATTGTATTAAATGATTATTCTTATTTATGAATGTTTCCGCTATATTGTTCTTCTTATTGAGCATATAAGCTCACCCCTTTCTATGTATTAATTTTATCATGATTCCAAGAAGTGAATTACGACCGATTAGTTGGGTTATGCAATGGGATTAATGGCGTTCCCAAAGGATGATTTTTTTGTGTCTTATTTTCTAATGTGCAAAATAACATTCATGTATGTAAACTATTTTCCAAGATTGCTAAACTAACCGGTCTTTCGAGACTTTATTCCTGGTAATAATGGAAATATTTTAAAATAATGCACAGAATCTAGGATTTTGGGGTCAGTTTATTATAATTGGTATCAAAGGATGTGTAAAAAAACTTTAGAAGAAGATTTAGTTAAACTCTGATTAGATAAAATTAACCTAATATAGACATTGAGGATTAGTTTAGAAGAACATCCAAGATTTTTTGTACTGTAGATATTCTGTGAGTTTTCCATGAAATAAATCCCTGTCTGTATACGAGCAGGTAGAGGTGGCTCTAGCACAGCTGCACCTAGTGGTAAAACTCTAAAACACCACTTTGATCTAGACTTAAATGAGAACAGGTGCAAGCCAACGGGCCTCGCTACATTCTTGGTGACAACACTCCCAAGGGATATGATTTGGATGATTCTCATTTTCATTACAAATCATTATGAAGGATTTACAAGTATATACCTCCTCAAAAAAATATTTATAAGATTATGTATTATATCCATAAATTGTTCAACTATTGTTAGGTATTTTATAAGTTATAATTTTTTATTGTGATTCATAAATTTACCTAGTGGACGACATTATTTCAAAATGGATCCTAGTAGAAGGAATGTGAACTCCAGTAATACGTATGATCCAAAGTGTATGAAGGATCAAATATTTTACAGTATTAAGACAACATTTAAAAGGGAAATATTCTCCCATGTATTCTCAACATATGAAGAAATGGTATCATGTGTTAATTAGACAAGTAAATAAAATATGAGTCATATGGATTTGAAGGGATGTAAGAGAATAAAAGGATGGTGAAATGAAATATAGATAAAGGGAATAAGGTAAAGAAGGATTTTCCCATATGTCATAACTGTGGAAAGAATCGCCTCATTAAATTCATGAAGGGAATGTGTGTTTTTTATTAGTGTGGAGAAGAAGGACCCCATGTACGTGAAATCAAAGGTAAGAAAAAGGATCCAAATTTACAAATCTTCATATACCATGATTTGGGACACTACACAAATCTATCATCATAGTTTACCCCAAATTCTCCTATTGGATAATAATCTTGTTATGATTCTGCAGAAGATAAAGATGAATAATTAAGAGTTCTTATGTTGTTATTAATGTATTGTGTAATTAGAGTATTAATGATGTACATGTTATAAGAATTATACATTATTTAAGGATTGTAATGAAGAATTATTTTAATTAAGGAAATTAGATTATGTGGAACAAACAAAAGTGACTCACTGGAAATTTAAACATTTTGAAAAATACATGGTTGAAGTAAAGACCAAAATTTTATACGGTCCTGATACTGAGGTATTTATTTTGGAATAAGAGATGAATGATTTCAATAAATTATATACAATATTATTGACTACCTTGAAACTAATTAATGATTTGTATATTCCATCATTGTTGGCATTTAAAACATTTTTGGATATATGGAGTATGTCCAGTATTATATAAGGAATAATGGAGCATGAATGTAATAAATAAGGTGTTATGGTAATTTAGGTGTTCCCTTGTTTTAAAATAATACATGATGAATGTTTTCACGTGTTATTAGGTGTCCATAAGAATCTTCGTTGTGTTTAACTTCCTTATAAGTTTTGGACTATTATTTTGAATAGAAGTATTTTGGGTTAGTCTAATGATTAGAAAGGATTATGTTTTAAATTGGATACTATTGTTAAGGTTATTTTTGGATTGTTATAAAAATCACAACACGTAGAGCATGTGACAATACATCGTGTTGGACAAAGCTGTGGGAATCGAACCCAAAACCATAGTACGATTAAGATAGAGAGATTTTTTTGGAAATCTATTTTAGTGAAAGATTAGTTTGTGGTATGAATTAGTTGAAGTATGGAAATCTACTTATAAGGTATATATATATATATATTGCCTCTTATTATATGGGTAAATTATTTCTTAATCATTAATGAAGGAAACATAAAACCAAAAATGTGTTATCTTAATACATTATGTTTTCTTAAACAGATAGTAATTTAAATCCTCATAGATTTATGGATTTGAGGCCCTAAATTTTACACTTTTTTGTGATTGATGAACTAAATCACTCACTATAAATATTTATGTTTTCCTCTAATTATGTGTCTCTAATTTCAAAAAAATTTCTCATACTTGAAATCATAATTTGGTGGTGACCCTTGGATTTCCGTTTTCTTCTTATTACAACTGAATTTAATTAACACAATTTTCTTTGTGGGTTTTCCCACAAAGGTATTTTCTATTTTCATCCTTTTATTTTTGAGGAAAAATTTCAAATTGTGAGGATCAAATTTTTTGAATTAGGGAAGAATTTAACACCCCAAGATTTCATAGTATGTTATTTCATCAAATTTATTCAATAGCTTTCACAACAAACAACACCATGTTCAAGCACAAAACGACTTACCAAACTAACCGTTCAGAAGCATTTATGAATATTATTAACAGTATTCTTTACATTATATAATAATTATAAGTTAAGAATCCATATTATGAGTCTCTTAGAAATAATGTAAGAATAAATTCTTTTTATTATTGTAAAAGAAGAATTTTTCAAAACAAAATGCACATTTACTGCGTTTTAATGGTGAACCATTTTTAAATCCTGCATTTGAAACGTTTATATATTCCATTTTATAAAATAAACTTCCTCTTTATAATTGGGAAATATGAATTTAGTTTCAATAAATTTTTGGTCTTTTTATGATAACTTTTATATTTTGGTGAATAGTAAAAAATTCTATATTTTGACGGAAAACAACTTTTTTAATAAAAATAATTTATAATATTAAATTATACATTTTAATTATTTGGATTTATAAATAGATTATACTTTTACCATTTAATCCAATTATATTCATTTTATGTAATTTCACGTTGAAATTGGACATAAACAAGTGTCAATCTTTTGATAGTTATTTTTTCTTAAAAATGCGCCTTTTGGTTTTGACAATGGGAATTAATTTCAAATTAATAATTTAAACTTATATTTTTTGAATTTGGTAAAATTGAATTCAATTTTGAATACATAATATCAAAATTATCTCAGGGTAAATTTTGGTATTTTTCTGAAAACATTCAATTTTTGATAAATAGTGAAACACGGTGAGTTATAGTTTAAAACCGAATCTATAATTAAATAGTTATATATATAATTTTATTTAAAGTCAAAATATTTATATAATACCTATATAAGTTTAATTTAATTCATTATAGTCATTTTATAATAATTTTATATATATATATAAATTTTATTGGACTTCTTACCGTCTTTTACACACCACCTAGGAGTAGTTGAAAATTTACATAAAACATAATTTAACCGCTTCTGTATAAAAATATGAGAAAACAGTTGATATTAGCATGTAAATTGTGGTTCAATAAGATGAAAATAATTTTTGGTGAATAGTATCTTTTTTCATTTATTTACCACGGTTAAACGTAAATAGGGTAATTAAAGGTAAAAATGATATTATTATTACCCTAATAAATGTCCTAATTTTACTGGATCAATCTAATTCGAAAAAAACAACCCTTAGGAATAAAATATGAACCTCTTTGTTCCAATTAGATTAGATGAGGACATTTATTATTATTTAATTCAAAGAAGAGTTAAAAGAGTTAAAATCAATGATAAATAAATAAAACATTTTTATTATAGGGTTATGCATAAGATAAATTAGAATATAAATATTAATTAGAAAGATAAATATTATTTCCTACACAGTAGTATTTTATTTTTATGTTTTAGACATTAAATAATGTAACTTATTAATGACACAATGACGATCCAGTAATTACCTAATTAATAAAATATTATAATATTTGATATTATAACAATCCATATAAATGTAAATTTCTACTTTTTATGAATTCCACTAATTTTAAAGGTTAATATCACATGTTTGGGTTGATTCAATCATGTTTTTTTGAGGTAATCATTTTATTATGATTTTAACAAATAACAAATACAATATAGTGTCAAAATTGACATAAAATATATTTTACAACAAATAATATATTATTAATTTATATAACAGTCCTAAAAATATATGGTTCTATGAAAGGACTTATATAATAATATATAAGACATTAATTAACCAATTGGGGTTTTTTTTGTAATTTTATAATATGTTTATTAACCGTGTTATATAAAAATACAAAGAGACATGGTAAATATCGTACAATTTGACTAAGAGTTATAGCTAAATGTTAAGGTTTATATGGAAACCTAAACCTATCTAAAACCAATTTCATGAGTGGTTTTCCATTCATCCCCACCTTATACTTTAAATAATTAATTTTTTAGACATTATAATCCGAAATTTATTCTATTATAAAATAATATTTCAGGCTTTTCCTAAGGTACCCCTCACCCCTCTTATATAAGGTCACTCCCCCTTCCCTCATTTTCACACCATCAAAGCCTTTTGGAACGGCCAAACCCTACCCAAATACCCTATCAACTGTCCTAGATTCATCCTAGAGGCCTTACTTTAGTAATAAAGCCAAGCTAATGAGTCCTTTATATCAAATCAAAAGGAAGAACCTGAAGAAAAGATAAATATTTCATCAACTCCTTCAAGTTCCTTTTTTTCTTCCTCATCCTATACCATTGTTGATTCCATTATAAATTAATAACTACAATATCATAGATATATTTTGATGTTATTATAAATATGTTACATCCATATTCATTATTATATACATCATTAGAATGACATGTCACTATATGTGTGTATGTACGTCTTACCGTCTCCACATCGTAGTATAGTTTGTTATTCAACCACTTCATTATTTGGATGGGTATAATAATGAGTATAACTAATGTAAATAATAAATATAACATTTTAATGATTCTTTATATATGATATAACATACAATTACATATTATTTCTCCATCAATATAATGATATTGTTGCTCGTGCTTACGTACAAATTACCGACTCCACGACGTGATGAGATTAATTTCCATGTTCACCATTCAATGATGATTATCAAATATATATCATTAATAAGTATGTAATATGTGACATAATAATTCTATTGGAGATATATATATATTTATGAAATTTCATATATCTTATTCACTTAGTTCCATTCAATACGATATGAAAACAGAAACAACGATTATGAGTACGTACGGACTACCGTCTACATAAACAGTTTTTTTCCATTTCACATATATGTCGATTATACATATTTATATTCTATGTATATATGATATATAAATCATATTTTATATTTTATAAGTATTTAAATCATGATATAATTGATACAATCAAGTGTAATTTTTTATCACAGTTACGATAAAGTGATTATTAACTGAAATGTAAATTTATCATGGAAATTTTTATTAAATGGGTAGTATAAATTCATAAATGAATAATGTATGATAACATAAATATTAATATGGTTCTGGTATAATATAATAACTTACTATGGTCTTCATACAGGAGGTTAATTGTACCCTTAACTAATGGAAAGTGAAAGGTAAGAGTTAATTCCTCAATATCATTATTATCTAAGATTGTTTATGTGTAAGTATTTACTGGTAAATTTTTATCATTCATGTCCATTTTTGATAAAAATTATTTGAAAATAAATATTTTAAGTATTTTTGAATGATACTCTTTGTAAAAATCAGAATTCTAAATGTTTTATAGTTTTATCTTTCTAAATGTTTTAATTAATGTCTACGTTTTCAAAATGGTTTTATGTATTTATTTATATGGACATGAATGTTTTGAAATAATAATTATTTTCAAAAGATTCAAAGTGGTATGAGACACTTTGATTCAAAAATATCTTTTAAATTAATTCATTTATAAAAGTGTGACTTTTAAATGACAATAAAAAAAGTATATTTCTCTCAAAATGTTTCCCTCATCATTTTCAACCTTGTCTGCATCCATTACTGGAAATTATTTTTTATTGAGGATGAATTATTATAATACAATATTTTATATTGTATTGAATGAGTTATGATATGTTTGACTATGTATGATCTATTTTTATACAATTAATGTTTTATGGTTAATGTATTGAAATTTTGTATGATAGTTTTTTTACGAATGTTTATGTTATATTTCACCATTTCACATAAGGAATGTTGTGGACTTAGTAAGTGACGGGTGGAGCCCTCTATAGATCCTCGATGCATCGGTAGGTCTCATGAGACAAACTAGTGTTTCGGTACAGGGGAATGACAAAAAATTCATTTGTATTCTAGGCATGAGGACTTGACTATGTGGTAATGATATCCGACATTTTGCATTCCCTCATTATGAAATTGGTTATAAAATATGATTATTATACTAGTAGAATATCCATGTGAATAAGTAAATAGAATTATTTTATTGTATCTTAGACATATCATGCTTTAGTTTAAGATTAAAAGACATTTTTTATATTATTAAACACTTCCTTAAATATTTATTCTTATTTATGAAAGTTTCCACTATATTGTTATCCTTACTGAGTATCTGAGCTCACCCATTTATATGTTTTAATTTTCTTAGGATTACAAGAAGTGTATTATGATTGATAATATGGGTTAAGCTAGATGATTAATGGCATTATCAAAGGATAATTTATTTTGTGTTTTATTTTCTAATATGTAATTTAACATTCATGTATGTAATCTATTTTCCAATACTGCTAAACTGATCGGTCTTTTGAGATTTTATTCCATTTAATCAAGCCAATGTATTAAAATAATGCACCAACAATATTCTTCTTGGGTTGGGGAATTACATTGTATGGTGGAATAAATTTATCAGTGTTAGACATGATTAATAATATGAAGCCTGAAGATGAAATTGAATATATGGGGTGGAATGAATTTCAAAAAATATATTATTGAATATAAAATTCCTTAAATATCTAACATTATGTTGAAAGGTTCTCTTTTTCTCATGAAAAAATTAGATGAATCTATCTACGCATATGGGAAGAAATTAACATGAATTTCATGTTACAGCATTGGATTGGTCATTTCCATTGAATGACAGGATGAATACTTCTTTTAGGGAAAACCCCATAGTTTATAAATAGCCCTGAAGATCTGAGACATCGATGTCTATGTGAAAATTGTTCAAAATAACTTCTAGGTCAAAATGGATATTAAGGAACATCAATGGTATCACGGAGTTAATAACTGGGAAGATTTTGATTAATTATGGCTTTCTGATAGGGAAAAGGTATAGTTGTATGGGATTTTAACATACTACTTGTCAATAGTAAAAAAATATGCAACCTATAAATTGCTTAAGAGGAATGAGGAAATTCATTACTTGCATGAAGAAAGGATTCCAGGATAGATATTTCCATTTATAAAATCCCAAAAATACGATGGAGTAAATCAATTCTCCATTCAACCCTCAAATAATTTTTCATTGATTAAACATCAAGGAACCATGAATCTATTAAAACAAATGAATAATGCCATATGTATTCAGAGGAAACATAAAACCTCCATAAAACGAAGAGAGATTATATTATATAATAGTCGTTGAGGTGGATCCTCAAAATTTATTTTCTATAGGTGCACCATTTAATCATTCAAGAATAGAGATCATGCTTTATGATTTTGGTTCGATGCATTACTTCATTCCATGAATGATTAGTATAACTATTAATATGAAAACACAAAAAATAAATATATAGATATCTGGGAAAAAAATGAAAATGCGTAAATTATTATATCCCATGTATATAACTCCTCCACTATTACAATTTGTGGGTTTAACTTCCCAGAAAACCACGTGATATTACATTCCTTGGAATTTGATGAAATTCGTGGTATTGATTCTCTTTCCCAATATATCTACAACATCAATTATCACATGGTATAAATCACTCCCCGTATCACTAATCATTCTCTAATTCATTACAAAGTCAATGATATTGATAAATTTTATATATAACCAAATTCTAATGAAATTATATTATTTCCCAATGAGAAAGAATAAATAGCTCAAATGATTGATTATAGATAAAGGATAATCATTCATTACAATCTCATTAAGATGTAATACAGTGATATATTTCCTATATAATTTTTTTCTCATCTTCATACCTGAGAGTTTTAGTTTTCAATAGATATTTCACTTTGGATGTCAAAATGATTGATTATAGATAAAGGATAATCATTCATTATTGTTACATTAAGAGGTAATACATAGATATATTTCCTATATAATTTTTTTCTCATCTTCATAATTGAGAGTTTTAGTTTTCAATCGACATTTCACTTGGGATGTCAAAATTATCCAAGTCATTGAATATAATGGATATTGGGGAATGTGTGGTGCTAAATAAACAATTATCAGAGAATGTGGATAAAGGGATCACATTCCCATGTGCTTTATTGTGGCCTGCACCAATCATCTTCATCAAAAATAACGATGGGTTAATGCACCTTTTCATTGATAATTGTGATATCAACATGGTCATGATAATGAATAAGTATCCTATAACATATATTGATGACTTTTTGTTATCAGATACATGATGCACAAAATATATCCTATGTGGATATGTGGTCAGGGAAATACCATGTTAGGGTGAAGATGGAGGATATCCAGAAAACTACTTTTCAAACAAGTTACAAGAACTATGAGTTAAGAGAGATTTTATTTAGATTGAATAATGTTCCAAAAATATTCATTGACCTTATTAATTGAGCCATTATAGTTTAGTTTGTTAAATTTTATGTACTATTTAAAGATCATATTAGAATATACTCCATATACTAGGAGTAGCATGAGGAATATCATATAACTGTGCCAAAGACAATACAAAAATAGATACTTTATTCCATGTATAGGAAATTTTAGTTCTAGATAAAGGAATTATCATTTATGGGGCTTGTTATAATAATTCATTGGATATCTGTGGAATCCTAAATGATAAAATCATTTTAATGATGGTTGAGGCTAACATCTATATCTGAAATCTAAATATTCGATATATTATATTTATAAAATTATTTATTTATAAGAATATTTTAACATTTTTCAAACCCTCTAAAAATAAAAACATAGAATGGATCTAATATTGATTGGAATAATGAACATTAAATAAGATTCAAGTAGTTAAAAAATAATACTTTCATTGCACTTGTTCATACTCTACCCAATAGTGGGGAATTGTTTGGGATATTCATCAATGCTTCAAAGAAGGGTTTGGGATATGATTGAGTGTAAAATGACAACTTGAAAGCCTATGCCTCAAGGAAATTGAATTATATATATCAAAATTACCCAATACATGATCTAGAGTTGGGTACAATGATATATTAATTGAGAATATGGAAACAATATATCTATGTGGAGAAGTGAGAAACATATATATATCATTAGATCATGAAGTATATAATCACATAGAAAGAAAGGAATATGTTCCCAAGATTATGGTTAGAGAAGATCAAGGAATATGATTGATCATCCAACACCATTGCAAAAAAGTGAATAATGTGGAAGATCTTCTATGTTGATAGGAGCCATCTATTTTATCATTTATGAGAATTGAGAAGGATCTGATCATCTTGGATCTTAAATCAATTGAAATTGGAATCATAAATGATGAAACACCGTCAATCCTTTTACAAATGAATCCTCAAAAAACACATCTATTTAGGATTAAGGATTATATATGATATAATGTGTAAATTTAAAATAAAATGGAAATTATCAGATAAGTGAAATCCTAGGAGTTAAATATTAATGAAGGATTTGTGTGATTTGGGTCTGGACTCGTGTACTGTCAATTCTGTATTTAAATGAGATGTTGAATGGTACACATATTTTGACATTCTCCATCAATCCAGGAAGAACAAAGATATTGAGGTCACCGAGTGCATGATTGTGGGGACAAAATAAATAAGGTATATAAATATATACATCAAGATGAATTTTATTTCATCAAGTTATGGTGGAAACAAATAAATATATAATTGGATGATGCAAACATTACCCAAACATACATGGAAATGTAAAAAAATCACAATGTACTTTTTCACTGGATTTCCAAATAAAACCAGACGAAATAATAACATTAAGGTTGGGGTGGATCATATTTAAAAGTCCTAACAATTTATTGTGATCTAATAGGACTTCTAACTCATTAATCATTCATGGAAATGCATTAGAGACGTGGATAAGTTTCATGGGCCTCCACTATCAAATGTATTTGATCGAGACCCAAGATGTATCTCATGGTTCTCTATGATGTCCCAACATGCTCTAAATAATGATTTGAAATTAAGCATGGATCATCACCCTCAAATAGATGTTTAATCTTAGTGGAAAATCCAAACACTTTAGGAATTATAGAGAGCATTCCCAATCAACATCTAAGGAGTATCAGATCAACATCCTCCTATGGTCACGTTCCCATTCAACAACATTTTCCACTAAATAATCCAAATGGATTACTATGTATCCCATTTGAGGTAGTGATTATTAACACCTTCATGTTGGGATGAATTTATGGAATGATAATTTTTTAGTCTTAAATTGGTTGAGGAAATTTGTGTACAACGTTTAGAACATTCAGAAGCATGGTAAAACTTCTCATATTTGACAGTAGATCTATGTGGTAATTCATCAATGAGGCTAATAGTTTTATTTTGGAGTTACGATATTACTTTAAATATATCTAATGATGAAATTAATGATATTTTTTAAAAATTAACGATTTTTCCATGACATAATGTTCCCTTGAATATCCTTCATCACAATATAGCATTTTCTTATCCAATAGAACACCCAACTAAACTATATCAAGTAAAGGTTGTATTCCGTGTATCTTTATTGCGGAATTAATTACCATACCCCTCACATGAATTCAATCTAGATGTTTCACCATTGGATAATTATAATTCGAATGAGAAACAACCAGTGAGGATATTATATTACAGAGATAATGTTCCATATAATAATATAATGATCCTTGTCAATGTTTTGTCATGAAACCCAAATATTGAAAAAAATAGGAATTATTGTAAGTAATAAAACTAAATTATCATTATTGGTTTTAGTGTGGGAAATGAGTGTTTCTAGGGAAATATTTTTGAAGGTGGAAATACTTTAACAACATAGACTGTTATAAAAAAAATTTACCTAGTGGTTTAATTTAATGTATTTTAATATATTATGGTTATAAAAAAACATGAAATTATTTTGTTTGATTATATCCTATTGGATTTAAAGGTCCTTTATGAATCATTACCATTTATAATAGATCATTTGAATAGTAATCACATGATTATTATAAAAATAGGGTTTAAAATCGAATTAATATAGACATAGGAAGTAATTACCATAAACAATACAATCATACCCTATAAATTTCATTTATTGGAGCATCTGAGTGAGGTATAATACCTCAGAATTTCTCTTGACCAATCCTATGGTGAGATCTAACAACTTATGCCTGATTTCAACAATTTATTAAAGAAGATCATGTGCATGAAATCATTTCACAAACAATGTATACCGAACCACCCCATGAAAATATCACAGTCGCACACCGTACCCGTAGGGAGTTTCTCATTATATTAAAGGGATATGAATCGAGACCATAATAATATGGAGATGTATATTTAAATTTTAGTATAATAATTTATAAATTTTCTTCTTATTATTACTTTATAAATGATTATTTATAGAATAAAACACAAATTTTAGTTTTAATTAGTATTCAATTTCAATAATGACAATTATTTTGATGAATAATTGTATTTTTTTAAATGAAAATTTAATAAAACATTATTCTTAAATAATTTATATTAAGTGTAAATGATCATATAATGTTTTTGAAGTCAAATTTAATATTATAAGTGTTCGAAAAAATTTATTGTCAAAAAACATTATAATAAAATAAAGATTCATATTTTAAAAGATATGATTCAAATATTTAGAAAATTATTTTAATAAAAACAATATTATTTCTATAATTTAAACATATAAATTAATAAATGGAAAATTTTTCATACATTTATGAGATATTCATATTTTTAGATAATAATTAGATTCCATATAAATATATTGTATATTATGACATCATGATGACATAAATGTGACATCATAATGATTATAAAGTGCATCCAAGACCTAATATATGTTTTACCCATAGATCATGTGATATTATTAATATGTCAATTCTTTTTTAAATCCATTATGACTACTTAAAACCTATAATATATTTTATGGTTTTAAAACCATTTCATTAAGAGTATGACTCACAACCACATAAACTAATGTAATATTCTAATATTTTAGGACCTTAGCATTATAAAATAATTAAAACTAAAACTATTAGTCAGGAAGCATTTTCATAAATGATTCAATGGTTTTTTGTTTTTGTTATTTCTTTATTTTGCGTCCATAACCGGTGATTGTGATAATGAACCACCCTATTTTCTTATATAAAGTCTCTAAATCTCCGATTTCACATCAGTCAAAATACTTGTATAAATAACTCAATTTACATCCCCTCTCAATAGTATTTTTAATGATCCACCAATCATTGAAGAATCACAACCCCAACATTTGGAGACACACTCTCAATGAATGAGATCATCTCCTTCTCCCCATTATTCTATATTCTTCCTCATTTTATATCATTTTTTTTCAATTCATTATTTTAGTCTATTTGTTTCCACATACCCACAATTACCTTCTTATTTTTAAATGATGAGTTACCCATTTTACTCACAATAAACCCTGCCATGAATATTTATGTTCCCCAATTATCTTTATGAAAATTAACTATGTGGTTCTATACCAAAAAATTTTTAGTGATTACCCATACCCAATAACAATAAAGGGTGTTCAAATTTATGCATTTATACTTATTTTATTGGGGAATAAAAATGTATTCATTAAACACTCCTTGATCATTGAATAAAATTATATGAAAAAATGATTATGTGTTGTATGATCACTATGTTGCACTAAATCATGTGTATGAAATTAATGTGATTAGTGAACCTAGAATTATATCGCCCTAAAATGAATTAGAAGAGGTTTTTATCTCATGAGACTTTTTTAAATGGATTAGAGAGTGAACAAAAATCATCGTAGGAATTCTTACATTATTATTTACATTCATTCTTACTTGATCTATGATTATGATATTTCTTTTTAGATCATGGCCACATTTCCCATGTTGAATTTATAATTATAATGTTATATCATGCCTCATTATTAATTTTTATTATTATCTCCCCTTTTATGACCCATTTATAATGAATATTTTCTAACATGTAATATCTTATTCATGTTCTGCTATTTATATTCCCTTATTGGGCTTTATAGATCACTCAATTCATACTTAAGTCCCCATTTTACCACATATAGTCATATATATAATCATGTCAGTGATGTTTTCAAAAAAGATGATTCATTTACAATTTTATCTTGGTATGTAAGTTACCTAATTCCAAATGGTAGTAGACTTATATATCATTTTAGGTTGTTTTATCTGTAATCTTATGTAATAAATCAGGATTTTTTTAATATATATATGGGTTGTCTTATGATAATATCCTTTGTGATATTTGGAGAGCACGATGTGTTCCATTTTAACATATGAAATATCCTTTTAACTAGGATGAATTTTCATAATAATTTTAGGATTTTTACCATCTATATTTCACCATTCGCACACCATTGTACCAAAATTTTGGTTTCCATTCACGAGAAAACATAAAAAATCATCATCATATGTTTCTTCCACCAGGAAAATATTCTTTTCTATCTATTTTATTGATATCCATTTGGATTCATACTTTCTACCCTGAATGTTCTATATATTCATGGAAATTTTATAGTGGTATATAATGTAGCCTTTCCTACAATAATAAAAAGCATATTATGACTATTGGGTTCATATCATTCATAGTATTTATAAAAATTTTCTTAGAGGTCGAATTCTTCTTATCTTTCTTTACATCTATACACCTGAATGATTACATTCATTAATTTTTCTTTTCCTATTTCATATGAATCTATGGAATCCTATTCATTTAAGTATAAAATTATTAGTTAGTTTTAAAATAAAAAATAATCATGTCTTTCTTTATATATTATACTTCACATAAAAATTAATAAGGCTCTTAAATACATTTCCTCATGATTGATTGATTTTCTACGAATACTGCCATCGGGTCTCTTTTCGGAATTATCTTCCCCCCTCATTTCTTATGAACATAAACAAATAGTATGATTTTAAATACTGTTATAAAAATAAATTTTCATTTGCCAAAATATAGATAAATATAAGTACATTCCAAAAATATATTTTTGTCTTCAGTTTATGAGTGATATTCCGTATTTTTTTATTTTTGAAATTTATAATTTTGTGTTAATATTACACTGTTTTTTGATTTTCTCTGGGGTGAATTTTTTAATATTCAAGCTACCATCATTTATGATATGGTTTGGTTTATAAAACTTTTAAACATCAAAATGTTACGAAATTTGTATATTTTTATACTTTTCTAAAAAAAGGATTCATTTCAAACTAAATTCTTTGATTGGTGTGATTAATTCATATATGAGAAAAAGGATTATAAATTACTTGATGATATCAAGATATATTTACATCAAATAATTTTTCACTTTTTGGGAATGATCTTCTTTAAAATTTGAGTGGGATCTCTTCGGCATTAAGTTATTTAGGATGTTCTAGGTTGTTTCAATTATATAATATATAGTTGTACCTTAAAATATAAACAATTTACTCTTAGTGTATTATTTTCAATATCAACTGAGCGCATCTTATCATATCATTGACTCATCATATTATGAAAATATTCACTATTCATAATTCCATTTTGTTGAAATGTTTTTTCAAGATCCTTAATTATTTCGACTATAATATTCAACTGGGTTTTCATGGTTCCTATAATTCTTCTATAATATAATTCTAATGACTAGATATTATCATAACTATTTACGTGACAACCCGATTTTTTATCAATGGAAATATATTCTTATAATTATGCATTATAGTATAATCTCATTAAAAATCACAATGATATATTATGATACTAAATACTATGTGATCATTAAACATAATATTTCCACTTTTAAGTTTTGAATTTTGAAAATCTGACATACATGTTTGTGATTAGTGAGATACTTGGAGTCTGATAAGAAGAAACAAATTTGTGGTGAATAATAACCTACAATTATTAATAGTAACCTACACTTATGAATAGAAATATGAACATTATTAATAGTAAATCATTCAAAATAAGAGTAACCATAACGATGAATAATAAAAATAAAATTTAGCCATATTATAAATTGAAATTGGTTATAGTAAAAGTGTTCATATTTTTTTAAAAGTCATAAATTATTAATTATAATTAATTAATTTATTTAAATGAAAATTTATTTTCTTATAAATTTCTTATAAATTACCAATTATATTTGTTCTAGTTTTATGATAATTTTATAAGAACTTAACAAAATATTTGAAATCATTATAAAATCATCTTTAATTTTAAAAACTGTATTTTTCAAGTAAATTATGACATTAATTAAAAATTAAATAATTCATAATTAGAATTTTATTTTTGAAACATGGAATTCATTTTTGGATTCTACGAATTTAAAAAATGTTGGTGTGATTTTTTGGGATTTTTTTGAATTACGTGATTTTTTTATGAATAATGAAATAAAATAAATTACAAAATAAGCTCAATAAGCTAATTATGTAGTCATCCAAGATGTTCTGATGATGTAAGAACAATTGGTTATGGTTCACATGATAAAATTATTATTCCTGGTCATGGAATACTCACTATTACATGTCTTGTGGGGTGATAATAAATTAATTAATTTAATATTGAGAAATCCCCTCTCCCCTTTATTTTAAATACCACCACTCACACGCTCATTTTCTCACAAATTTGAAGCTTCAAGCCTTATATAAACTATACCACACATCTTATGTAGACCATACCCCTAAATCCATGAGATTAAGGTATCATGAAAAGTTCAATCCTAGTATCCAAAAGGAGGATCTCAATAGGAGGATTCAATATGTAATTCCCCCCCCCCCTTTCTTTTTTTCTTTTAATTTCCTTTCAATTTCCAATCCATTTCTTAATATATTCCCACCTATATTCATCCACATGATATGGTAACTCTAGTAATATAAATATAATTCAATTTTATGATACTAATGGGATATTATATCATCCAAACCCTGTATCTTGTTCTATTTACTTTCTAAAAGATAACATTGTTCATGAGGTGTTAATTTTTCAGCTTCAATAATGACATGTTTTCAATTTCCTTTACAGCTTTCAAATCTGGCCATGAAAACATTTTTATGGTTAAAATAGATTACTTTATACGTATTATATATTATTTCATGTTATGGAAATAAATTATCTATATATTACTAAATTATTAAACAAAACATCTTCATTGTGGTCGAAAAATCTCACGAATTAACCCATACAAGGATCATTTAAATCTTATATAATGACTCATCCAAATGGAATATAATATAATTCATTAAATTATAATTAAAAAATCTAGAATATATGTAGTAAAATTTAATATTACTTCTGTATGTTTTCCCATTTTCTACACGAACATCCATTTATTCATACAGGTGAACCGCTAAAGAAAACCATAAAAAGGATCATTCACAAACAATGTTTTTTTAACTCTATAACTCATCCAAAGGCCCATAAAATAACTCAATGAAACCATAATGAACCTTGTAAATCTAAAAAAGGTTCTATAATTTATAATTAAATATATAATGTGGTTATACATGATATTAATGTGAATAAAGCATTTGGATTCAAGGTAAGGTAAAAATCTCGAACCCAACCTTCAGTCTTCGGGTTCTCCCTCTTCCCCTCCATTTTTGGAATGTTCACTCCTTAAAAATAATTTTTCCCTTATTTTCATACATTTTCTTTGATATACATGTTTTCTACTTAATTTCATTTCAAACAATTTTTTTTAATAATAACTCTTATTTCAAAAAACACACCTTTCATTTCTCACTCCACAATGACGATTAACGTATCATGTATGTTAATCCAACTTAATTTTGGGAACCCAATGTTTATGAATGTTTTTTTATGAGATGAAAACTATTCCCTTATATGGGTTAGTTATGTTATGCTTGGATATATTTTCATTGTGGATTCCATGATATATGATAACTTTATTATGTGACGAGTGCACTCGAAATTATAGAGCGCAATATGAATGCTTCAATGTCACCAGTGCACCCAAAATTATAAATCACTCCATTGAATTGGGTAACGTGATGAATCTCATGAGTTAATATGAAATTATTCCTGAAAAATATGATATATTTTTTCACAAGTATGTGTGGTAGTTTACAACTAAGGCATCATTTTTCATTTTTTTTATTTTCCCACTTTTCAAGTATCTTATTAATTCTTCCTCTCATTCTCATGATCATTTTCCTATGTAATGTTTATGCCCACCCATTGTTATATTGTTACTATCTATCCTTTAATTGGGATACTATATATCACCTTTAATGTATATGCCTATGTAAAGACATGTAATAAGGAGAGGACAAGTGCCAATAAGAATCTAGATAAGAAGGAATTAAATAAATGTTTATGCATGATGTTGTAATTGTTATGTATGACCATGGTTCTCCAAAGACACTAAACCATTGGATCCTCTATGTGTAAAACTATTAATTTTTTTAGCTTCAAAATTATTTAATAGTAATTTAAGGAAAGATTTTCCGTAGTTTATACCATCATTTTTGTTTCTTATTAATTTATTATTTTATATATTATTCAAAAATAATGATTTCACTCCATTGATATTACGGACAATGCTATATAAATTAACACCTTAATGATTGAGTTGAATCAATGAATCATACGTACTAATTATAATTTTTTGGGTTATTCATATGATACCATCTTTGAATTTTCATAATAATGTAGCTAAATAAAACAAAAGATATATTAATCAATTCATGAAGGAGTTTTCTTTAAATAATATCCAACAAAAAATGCAGGTCTTACAAATATTTACTACGAGCGGTTTCAACATATCTTCTACTTATTTATTTATAGTGACCATGATAAATAGATTCATCAATGTCTTTACCATTCTCAAAAATTCGAATAATATATGATTTCATTTTATTCCTGAGGCTTTTCTCAGTTTCTTTACATCGATTTTCATCCTCTTATTTAATGTCTTCATAACAATAATGGAAATTGATACTTCCATATGATGCTCTATTATAAAAATGATTTACAAGATAAAATAAAATTTTATTCAACTAGTACTAAAAAAATATAAAATCATATGGTACATGCACTCTTATAAAAATTAACTTTTTCAATAGGGTCCATGAATGAAAAAAAGATGGGGTGGGGTTGAATTAGTTATTCCTATTTGTTTCTAAAAATTTTATTTTCTCTCATGTTGGTGGAGGTGGAATCTCAATTGTGAGATGAATTTATTTCCTACATAAAATTTATGTTAATAAATTTATGATAATGTCCCCCAATTTGAAACACCCTATTAATCTAGGAAATAGAGATTTAAATCTTCAACTGATCAACAAGTTCCTCAAATTTTGATTATTCCTCAGATGAATTAGTGTAAAAACTTATCCGACTATTGAAATAGGTTTACTGAATTAAACACATAAACATACAATCAAAAATTAACTTTTAGAGTTAATGTAAAACAATTTTTAGTATTTTATATTATGAGTAGTGGAAAAAGGAAAAACAATATATTTTAAAATAAATTACACAACATAATTAACAAGAAGTTTATTATAAACCCAAGAATTATTCCTCTCCACATGGTGAGAACCTACAACCAAATAGTTGATAATAATAAACTGGATACACATCCTTTATTGGTCTTTAAAATATTTTTCACAAACTATCTAGGTCTCACAACCTCTAACACAGGTATTCGTAGAAAAAACAAACAATACACTAGGCCACACATGATCTCTTCCACAATATTATGTGGGAAACAAAAATATAATGGATGTTTCGTGATAGGATTTTCAGTAACAACTTGTTTAATCACAGGAGACAATGTGTGTAATAAACAAACACACAACGCTCTGGAATTTAAGATAAAGAACACAATAGAGTTAATTATATGAGGGTTGAGTTTATAAGGATATTTGTGTTTGTAATTTTGATCTCGAATCCATGGTGGGACCAAATTGGATTTTCAGTCCCCCATCACAAGTTGTGTCCAAAATAGAGTTTTACAACATTAGGTTCTGTCATCGAGGTACTGAGGTGTTCAACTTCATGGTTTGAAAATGATTATATGAAGCATAGTATGGTAGCCTTGAATTTTTTTTCCCAAAATGAACTTCATGAATCTCCGGGGTTCACAACATATGTGACTGTATGTTCCCCTTGTTCTTCAGGTATCACATGTAACGTCTCTCACCCCCCCCCTCCCAATTTTTTTCTAGATTGATCTTCTACTTTATATTATATTATTGAGGTCCGGTAGTAGGAATGATCATACCACATGCGGTTTTCCTCATACCTCGTATAGTCTCCATATATATACACAACCAACATTAATTAATGTGAGAGGCATTAAAATTACCAAATACGACCACTAGATTAATCTTGAGAAATTAATGAGTATAAGAGTATAGGTATCAGTAGACTGGTAATGGTAACCTTCTAAACGATAGCTTCACATGGATTGCCTTGTAAAGTTAGGCTTTATCGGTAGGATTATAATGGTAGGCTTAATCAGAGGTAGCCTTGTATTGGTAGGCTTTTTCGTTAGGCTTACAATGGTAGGCCTCATCAAAGGTATCCTTAAAACATTAATCTTTTAGAAGTAAGATCGTTATGGTGACTTTAGTAAGATTGCAGTGGTAGACATCTCATTATTGACCTTGTATCAGTATCCTCTAGTGGTGAACATACATCACTAGAATCATCGGTAAGGTTACTCGGTGTTAAGGATTGAACGATAATGTTCTAGTGGTAATGTTAAAGCAGTAAAATTTCTATCTGTAGACCCAGTAGTAGATTCCAGGGGCAAGGTTTTAGCGTAAACATTATCAAGTTATCATTTCCAACAATTGCCTCAATAGGTGACTTAAACAGAAGTCTCTTAATAAATACATTATACCACAAACCTTTTACATAGAAACTTTTACTGTGTAAACACAACAAAAAATGCTGTGAGATTAAATAATAATAATAATTACATTATAAAACTATTAAATCTAATGAAACATGATTATCATATAAATTAAACATTATTTGGGATTATCAAAATAGGTGAGTCTGATAATCTCTCCTTTTTTCATAATAAAGAATTATGTCAGTGTAATTATGTATATCTATTATTATATCAGAGTTAAGTACGTATTCTAGTATCTTTAGTGGTATCAACATACATTGTATTAGAGAAAAAATCTATACAACTAATGTATCGAAATCAAAATAAACATGTAATAGAGAATATATTTAAATGAATATCACATATGTAAGGGCACCAATCTGAAAAATTTTCCCCCATTGTGATAAAAAAAGGACACAAAATGAGATATTTGTATTAATGTAACAAGAGTAAAATATATAAAAGATATTAAATTGAACCCTATAAAATAAGGCATCCGACTGTAAATACACTTAGGGATGTGCATGTGAGATGTGCCTTTGGAAGTAGATGAGGTAGGTTTAGGTGATGAAGGTAAAGGACTAGTTATAGTTCTAAGAAATATAAGAGTAGTTACTATATAACAACCTGAAGAGTGATAATGAGTAGATCATTAAGGAATCGTAGTTGGCATGCTTCTGATGGCACTTGCAAAATTCAACAAAGGGTCATCACTGGTATATCCTGATGCAACTGAAAAAGATTGAAAGGTTGGAGGGGAAATAATTGGAGAACAAAGCACATGGAGGAATGGCAGGAGGAGTTTCCTAAAATCCATAATGATGCAGCCTTCTATTTCCATAGCATTGTATATATAATTCTTATTATATATAAAATTTTTTAAAGAAGAAGTCAACATTCTAAGTATACTTGATCCTTAATGACATGAGTGATAGGAGGTATCCTCAATTTCTCAATCCTGAACATGAAATTACAATCCATCTTTTTCTTTTTATAAACCATTTTATTGTAGAAGTCATTTTTCTCATTGATTTCTTTCTAATGATGGGTATCCTACCCCATGTAATCACCATCAATATTATGAATTTCTCTGGTAGTGGTAATGAATAGGGTAAAGGAATGAGGATCTTAGGTACTTGCACCATATAGATTTTCTATTTCTTATTTAACAACTAATATGAAGTTTGTTAGATCAAAAATAGGTGAGGTAGAGGAAGAAGAAAATGTACACTGATGTGCCATGGTAAAAGACACCATCTCCTTAAAAGATTTATTTAATGAACTAATAAACCTTTTATCATCACCATCCTAACCATTCACATGTGCTTCCAAATAATTCATAAATTCTTAAAACATTGTTACCATCTGTTGTTCAGCACTCTTTACATACTGAATTAATTTTTCACTTGATCTCTTCAATCCATATAGGATTCTAAACTCACAACGAAATTTTTCATAGTCTCCCATAGTTTTTAGCAATACCCTTACCTGATTCTATAATTCCTTCACCTCATTTATCATATTTCATTGATAGCTAGAAATTATTAATTCCAAAACCGATTATAAAAGCACTTGATTCATAGAAACTTTTCTTTATATCCCATTTGATCTTTCATCAAAGTATCTCCATAGATCTGATTTAAATGACTCAAGGTCATGCTTTTTTAGATAATATTTTTAAAGAAGAACCACTGGATTCAATATAGTGTTATATAATATAGAATAAATTGGAGGAATTCTATTAGTGTTGTCATCTTCAGAGTCATCATATTCATAGACCAAAACCATGAATCCAGGGACCTTCGAACAACATTTTATTTCATGAATAATAGAAACTGAACTTGTGGCTACATGTTCCTCTCCCACACTCATAGCATCCTGTAGGAAAAACGTATTCCCCTATTCCATTCTTCCATGATCAACTGAATCATCAGTAGAGTATAATACCATTTCCTCTATAGGGTTCTCAACCACTTCCATTTCCATTCCAACATATTCAATTTCCTCTTCATTTTCACTCTCATCCACTTTAGTACATCCTATCAAAGGACAAAGACTTAGTCATTTTTCATCGCTTTCAACATCATCATCTATTTTATACTCTATATTATCAGAGTCAACTACATCTTCCTCATTTGATATCTCTCCATCTGTAATGTCTCGTTAGACATTGTCCTCATATTCTTCTACATTAGATTCCTCATCATAAGTTTTCATTAGGAAAATCACTCTACTGTGAAAATTATTTTCGTGATTAGGCTCACCAAATGATACAGTACTAACATGAGGACATGATGGATGGATTGGATCCCTCCTATCATATACAAGTGAATAATCTCTTTCTTGAAAAACAACAACCCCTTCTTCTCCATTTGAATACATTTTTTCAACTGACTCCATTTTTGAACTTGAATCCCTTTTATACTTTGTCCTAGTGTGATTGGAAACATGGTTGAAGTCTTCATATTTAATAGCCTCATCACTCACCCATTCCCTTTTCAAGGGTTTCTAGTTTATCTTTATAAAAATTCAAATCGTTTTGGTAATAAAAAAGATATCTGTTACAACTATGGTTTATTATTTATTTCAACTAACACCTTTCACTTTCAACATCAAATATATCCACTTGGAATGAAACCCATAATTTAAATTGGAAACCGGCCTAGTCATATCATCTTGATGAACAATAAAAAATCAACAATGTTTTATCCTTTTTCATGTGTTAACAAATACAAAAAAGTGTGTCATGATATTTCAAATTAGAAAATTTCTCTAACCTGGGACTCATGATATGTTCGAAAAAAGTAAACAGTAATTAGTTTTCCCCATCCATCCTAACAAAAATTACATCTCTAAGGATTCACTTCCATATCAATTCATCCAGAACCTCTTCATTGCAGAAAAGATCAGTAATAGGAAGAACCACTTCTGAATAATATACAAATATTCATTAATGTGTTACTCTTAAAAATTAATACCATTTAATAGAATATAATCTCACACGAACTCCATTTATAATAGATTGAATTCAGCTCTCATCCTCAAATTTTTTGAACATTAGAAGCTCATAAAACACCTTTACTATAATTAGGTAATATGTTCTTTTATTGTTTAAAAAGCAATCTACCCAATCATGAGAATCATGTGCCTTCATCACTATATACATTCTCGTCAATATCCACTCTGAACATAAATGTTTCTCATCCAAGATTTTACTATTTAACAAATGAGGATTGATCGAAATTTATATAATAGTGCATACACCAATGGAATCAATTTGTGGTATCTTAGGGTTTGGTGAAACTCATTCACCACAAAATATCAGTCTTATTACTCTTGTCATTGCAATTTGATGTGGTTTGAGGGATTTTGTAGTATATTAGGTTCCAAAAATTTGGATAAAGATGTTTGGCAGAGGATTTAAGTGGATAAAAATTTGACTTTTCACTTTTTTTTATCATTTAAGGATCAAAAAATGAATCAAGTAAATGAAATAAATAATATTAAAACAATTATGATTCTAGAAGAAAACATGAAGTCCATGACCTGTCAGGAAGGTCGACTAGCGGTAAGGTGCCAACTATAAGGTCTATTGGTGAGGTCAAATGGTAATGGGTACTGACTATGTGGTTCAATGGTGAGGTGTCCTAACAGTGGAGTGTAATAGTGAGGTGTCCTAACAATAAAATGAATTAGTGAGGTGTCATAACAGTGAGGTGCAATGATGAGGTGTCCTAACAGTAAGGTCAAATTGTGAGGGATCCTAACAGTGGGGTGAAATAGTGAGGTGTCTGAATATTGAGATGAAACAGTGAGGTGTCAATGCGGTGAGGCTCAACAGTGAGGTGTCCTAATGTAAAATTAATCATACATAACTCTTTATTGATGTAATTTAACACCTCATAATTCAATTTCTTTGTGAATATATTAGCCGATTGAGGTTCACTGCTAATGAATTCATGAATGATATCACCACTTTGATAACAACCTCTCAAAAGTGACGTGTCATATCAATGTGATTTTTCCTAGAACTAGATAATAAATTTTTAGTGTTTTTAATGGAACATGTATAATCAAAATTTATAGATACATGTTTGAATTAATATCCACAGTATTGTAATGTGTGTTTCATCAATAGAATTTGAGCACAACAACTAGCAGTAAAAATATATTCAGCTACGACAGTGTATAATACAACTTAATTATATTTTCTACTAACCCATTATATAAGTTCCTTGCCCAAAATGTGACAGATTTCAGAAGTTCTCATTCATTAAATCTTGAAAACATAAAATTCAGTATCAGAATTACTTATCAAATCAAATAGTTTTCATATTACATAAAATAGTCATTGGTTCTCAATATCCTTGAGATATTTTAAAAATCTTATTAACAATAGTTAAATGAGATTCTATGAGATTGGATTGAAAATTATCCCACATACATTCATTAGACATTATATCAGAAGAGTTGGATGAATGTTAAAGAAGACTTCATATCATACCTCTGTAATTGGTTTGATCCTCTATTTTACTAGCTTCATCAGCAACCAACTTACAAGTGGTACCCATAGGTGTATCACTACCTTTATTACTAACCAAACCAAAAAATTTAAAAATATCAATAGTATATTAACATTGATTAAAACCAATACCAACAAACATTGGATAATTTTGAAATCCAAGGAAAAATTAATGTTCCCCCATAAGACACATTTAAAATTCATTATGTATCATCTTTGAAACCGACTCCTTGATTCTGGGGTCGGGGCATTATAGTTTGAATCAGAGGATGTTCAGTACCACATGGAAAATTGGTTTATATAAAATATGATTATAGTGCATTACCCTATTATAGACTTTGAGGATTAGTATATAAGAACTTACTAAAATTTGGTAAGGTATGAATTTTTTTTATTTTCCAAGAAATACATCCCTATCTAGATATTAGATGGTACATGCGACTCTATTACAGTTGTACCAAGGAGTGAAAAATCCGACAAGGAGTTTACTGAATGACACGGGATATCCTGGTACATGACAACATGCCTTGCTGCACTCTTGGTTACGACCCTCCCGAGGGATATGCTTCAGATAATTCACATTTTCTTTACCGACTGATTTGTTATATTTTCATATAAGATGAGAATAAATAACCTTGGTTAATCCTAAGGTGTTTTCAATTAAAAATACGATGTTATAATATTCTCTAAATGATTTATGACTCACACTATACATTCTTGTGTTTCACAGATGCTGGATTCCAAGGAATTGATAGTAACATTGAAGATGATATTCAAGGTGGGCACTATGGTGGAAATGAGAAACGAAAGGGAATGATGATAGGTGTAAAAGATATCATGTTCATTCCACATCTGTAATCCAAAAATATTATCAACAACATAAATATTAACCAACTATAGGACTAAAAAAAGATAAAAGTGGGGAATGATAAGATTTCCAGTAGTAAAGAACATAGGGAAAAGAAAGGTCATTTTCCATTATACATGAAATGTGGAAGGAGACACCTTGGAATATGTCTTAATGGAACAAAGATATGCTTTATTTGTGTGAAAGGAAGATATAATGTATATAATTGCCGAGTAAAAATGATGTGTACTATGAAAGATAATAAAAATGATCCCAAGAATCCATTTACAGTAATTTTCTATAAATATAGGGGACCATGCCATTACCTGAGTGAATTCCCTATTATATAGGTTATCATCATGGTCATGGAAGAAGCAATGTGGAAATAAATGGATGGTGAAAAGTTTGAAAATTATTAGTGATATTTGTTAATGGGATTACTTTGGAAGAATTTTATCTTGTATCTGTAACCCTGCAATTTGTCGTGTGAAAATGATTTTTGTGGAAGAATTATCTTTTTTCTTATTGATATAGTTATAAATAACCATTTGGTTTTATATGATCATTTATTTTGAAGCAATTATAATTTATTAAACATTGGGATGAAAATGCGACCTATGAGATAAATTTTGTGATGAAAATATGTTATAGTTATATTGAGGAATCTATATCATATTTGAGAATATTATTTAATTATATAGTTTTTGAAAAAGGACCTCATGTAGACCGTCTAACAACCTGTCGCGTCAGACAAATATGTGGGAATCCAACCAACAACCATAGTGCGATTCGGATTTATCACCTACCACCGAACTACGTGAAGTTCATGGTTAGTGAGAAAAATTATTTTTGTATAAATTATTTTATTGACCAATAATAAGTTTATTTGGGATTTATGTATTATCAAATGGATATAAATATTATAGGAAAATCATTTGGTGATTAAGTGATAAATGTCATTTTAGAAGACATTCTCTCTATTGGGAATATTATATGCCTATGGAAAATTCAATACGACGTGATTTCATTAGAAGAGTAATGGTTCTTCTAACCAATGTTTTTATTGTGGATTTACAACAATTTGGGTTATTTATGGAAATGATTAACCTATCATAGAGAGTAAGTGCTTAGGTTAATTAATTTTAAGTATGTTACATTAAGAGTAGATGATATTATTTGGAGATACAATTTTACATGGAATAATATGTAAGAAAATTATTATGAGTTTTTTGTATCAAAAATAGTTTGGATTATATTGAATGATTTCATAGAAAATTGTTTATTGGATGGTATTTATTGAACTTTGGGTATTGTTTGTTTAATTTGAGAAATTATGATCAGTATTTAATTCACTAAAGTATTATCCTTTTGGGATCATCTGATCTTTTACTAACCATTTTGGTTTTGGACAGTCTCTAAAGAAAAGGGAAATATATAGTTCATCGATTGTGTATTATGTGATTGTCTATAAGTTGATTCTAGTGCTTCAAGTGTAACCAAGTCATCTTTAATAATCATCATTTGGATTGAAAGATGAGTTTTTGGTAAGAATTAGATGAAGGATAAAACTATACATGTCAAGTATATTTTTTTTCTTATTATATGAATAAATTATTTATTAAAATTTAGGGAATAGATCATAAAACCAAAAATGTGTTATCATAATTCGTTATGTTTTTCTTGAACCGATGATATTTTAAATTGTAAAATATTGATGGCGTTGAGGAACTATATTTTAAACTTGTTTGTGATTGATAACCTAAATCACTCCCTATAAATATTTACAATTTTTCTCCAATTATTTGTCTCTAATTATCAACAATGTTATCCTAATAGAGACCATAATTTGGTGGTGAATTTTTCATCTCCCTTTCCCTCTTATTAAGACTAAATTTTATTAACCCAATTTCTGGTGTGTGGTTTCTTTAGAGGTATTTTTCTATTTTAACATTTTATTTTCAAAGAATATTTTCAAATTGCAAGGAAAAAAATTATAAATTTAGTGGAGAATTTAACTCCCCAATATTTCCAATTAATTAATTTTCATTAAATATAATAGTTGGCGCTACACACAACACCAAGTTCAAGCGCACCACGACTTACCATACTAATCGTTAAAAGCTGTTAGGAATACTATTAATTGGATTTTGAATTTTATATAATCCAGATAATTTTAACATATGTGTAACCTATTTCATAGACATATTATAAGAACAAATTCAATTTTTTTAATTAAAATTTTAATTTTTTTAAAAAATATATATTACCACATTTTAATGGAGAACCCTTTAAAATTCAATATTTGTTCCTTTTACAAATTCAATTTCACAAAATAAAATTATTATTTAGAATCGGGACATCAGAATTTACTTTGGATGAAATTTTGGTATTTTTCTAATAATATACATTTTTTATGAATGGTGACAAATACTGTATTTTAATTTAAAACTGAATTTTAATATAATGTATTTATAAGGATATATTATATATTAAATTTTTTTTAAGTATAAATTGATTATATTTATACCCTTTAATCAAATGTAGGTCATTGGAATTAATTTCACTAGGAAATTTTACATTAACAATTTTCAATCTTTTGATAATATTTGTTTCATAAAAACATGATATTTATTTTGAAAATTTGAATAAATTTTTAATTAATTAAAAAAATCTTATGTTTTGAATTTGGTAAAATATAAATTATTTTTGAATTCAGAATATAAATTTATATTAGGATTCATTTTTGGTATTTTTATGAAAAACATCAAATTTTTTTGAATAGCAAACACATTATGTTGTAGTTAAAAATCCGACTTTTTCATTTGAAAGATATTTTACCGATTTTATAAATTGAATTTCAAAAATCCTAGATACATGTTTGTTATTATTATGTAAAACATGGTTCAATTCAATTAAATAATTTGGTTTTCTGAATAGTAACTTTTCACTTATATTTACTGTGGTTAAAGGTAAATAGGTAATTTAAGGTTAAAAGAATATTATAATAATACAAAATTATCTCAAAACATGTCCTAACATTATTAGATGAGTAAGGGCTGATAATTGGCATCCTTAGGGAGATGTTATGACCCCATTTATCCACTTATGAATGATAACCACACTTTATTTTAATTAATTTAATGTAAAGGATAAATTGACACAAACAAATATCTTTGTATAAATAAATTTTTTCATGGGATTATATAAGTCATATTTTGGACTAAAAACATTAATTGGAATGTTAAAACGATTTCCTAGATTATGCTATTTTTTTATTATTTTTAGACATCAAATAAATTAAATAATTTATGACACAATAATGATGTAGTATTAACGTCATTAAAAATGATTAAATAAATAAGGTTATTAATATTAAAAAAATATCCAAATCCAATCCAATTCTTCTTTTATGATTTTATTTCGACCATGATTAATTTTTTATTCATATTTAATCATTTTTGGACCTTTTGAAACCGAATATCACTATATAATAAAATAATATTTTCACACATTCCAAAAGATCCCCATACCACATATAAAAGGACACCCCTTATAACCCATTCCACACACCTGTCAAGCAAGTTGGATCATCCAACCCCTGCCCAAACAAGCTCTCAAGATCCCTCTATTAAACATAGAAGACATACCATAGGCCAAAGTCATTTCAAGATGTCCTTTTGGTTCAAACCAAAGGAACTTACCCAAATTAAAGGTAATTGTTTCTGTTAAATTTGTTTGTTTAATTTTGATTTTTTTTATTTCTCCAACCCCCTAAACTCTTTTTATTACTTTATTTTATAATAAAAAATTATCGTAAACAAACTATGATGTTGTAATGATATGGATTAGATCTAAACATACACACACAACCATCTAATAGGTGAAGAACATATTGATTCTTTGGTTGGAAAACTAACACCTCAAGAAACAATGATTGTTCAATTATCTCATACGACCTCTCATGGTGTCCATTTAGATGGAACTGTATTTATATATGATATATATAATGTTTATGTTTTCTTTTTTCTTATGTATTTTCCATTTATCTCATACCAATATGCTTTCCATTATGGGTAAAACATGATAATTTCATTTGAGTAATTTCTGACTACTTCCCCCTCAAAGTGATATGACTCGTTAATGAATTTTGTGGGACTTATAAAGTAGGGAGTTAATGATATTATATATGATATTATACTGTAATTATAATATACCTTTTTATAATAATGTTTTAATTTCTTTAAAAGACAAAATAGAATTGAAAGTAGTGTTCATGCGTACGTACGACTTACCGTCTCCATGAATAGTGCATTTCATTTATTATCTTCAAATGTTATGTACTATTATAAATACATTTATATATTTGATATAATATATATATATATATTATATCAAAATCATGTAAATCATTATGTAGATAATTGACTTTTTACCTCATGGAAAGATTGTAATTATAACAAGTTTCTTTTTGACACATGTTCCAAACATCGATAAAATATCCAATATGAAATCAAATAATCAACTAATTAATTTATAAAGGAAATATGTGATATAAAATTAATAGAAACATTATAAATGTTCTTAATCAAAAATAAATTAACACATGTTGATTAGTCTGGATGAACAAGGAACATATACGACAAGTCTGACTTGAGGTAAGGGGTTTCTTATCTCACATTAATTTCTGTGAGATTTCCATTGTTCGCCACATATTTATTGCATGTGCTATATTGTGTACTTACATTTGATAAATAATATCAATATTATCCTTATATTCATGGTATTCTATTATTCATTTTGTGGTTATTAACTATTTTTCATATGACACGATTGGTTACAACGATATAAAGGGTTTTCATCTAACTTTTTATTCATGTGAGATTCATGTTATATTGTCCACTATTTCTTTTTGTGTGGTATATGTACTGTCCTTGATTGTATTAAACGTGTAATATATATTAATTTATGGGTATTTAATTCATCATTGTATGATCTTTCATTCATGTGGTTTATGTTTCGTAACATAACAATTCGGTAAGGGAATTTCAAATTTCAATTTACACTCATTCAGATTTATGAATAATTCATTGTCTATTTTACTCCAATATTATTTGGGGAATCAATATTCATTATTTATGAAGTAATTTCCACTCCACTTTTTGTGGATATACTATTTATACACATAATCACTCCATTGATAATTTCTTAAGTCATTGATATGAACTTGATAAGAGTAATCGTAACTCAATTTCCATTCATTGAGTTAAACATCCATGTCATTGGTGTTGTTTTTACAAGAATATGCGTGAATGTACTATGATTTAATTAAACTAGATATCTAATCATATTGAATTTATTTATATTTTTCACACGTAATTATTTCATTGATTTACCCTTAACCCAATGATATTGTTTTTATAAGGGACGTTATCTAAATTTACATTCCACTGAGACTTCATAGATTTAATGCACCAAATCACTTTTATATGATGTATATACTATCCCTTAACATTGTATATAATGGAATACATTATTATAATGATATTATGAAGTTTTTATTATCTCATTTTTTTTGTATTCAAGCGTCTCTCATTTTTATTGGAACTCTAACTAAAATATCATTTTAAATATTTTAAAGAATTATACATATAAATCATTCTCATAAATATCCATTTTTTTTAAATAGTAATATGAATTTACTATATGGACATTTAAATTTTCAAATTAAAATCCATTTTAAATGTTTAAAGGCGGTATGGGACACATTGATAAATATATCTATTTTAAACGACTTATTTATAAATTGTGAGATTTTAAATGTTTTCAAGAAAAAAGGGGATTGTTATCTCATATTATTTTGATTATTATTTTCATCTATGTCAATATACTTCATTATTATTCATTTAGGTTAATCTATTATAATACAATCTTCTATATTGTATTGAATGAGTTATGATTGACTATGGATGTGTTATTTTTATGTCATTAATGGTTTGAGGTCAATGTATTGACATTTCATTTGCTAGTTTTAATACGAATGATTAGATTAGGTTTCACCCATTTCATATGAGGAATGCATTGGACTTAGTAAGTGACTGGTGGAGCCCGATATAGCTCCTTGATGTATTAATAGGTCTCCTGAGACAACAAGACATGGAATTGGCTGAGGCCTTTCCTAATTTTTCATATATGGTTTTGGCCGAGGCCTTAATATTTTTTAGATGTCTTGGCCGAGGCATTGAAAACATGTTTCAGAATGTCTAACAATATGAATTGCAACATTATGATATTATCTTCTGATATTTCAAGTGGTTATTTGACTAGTAGAACACCCATGACTATTTTTTATTATTTAATTATTTACTCAGCTAATATTCCATCCATAAAGTGCTCATGTTTGTTAATTGTTAAGGCTTGTGTTTTCAATTGTTCACCATGACTAATGTTTATATTATCTTCCGCAATATTTTTTATTGTTACTCAGTACCTGAGGTCACCCATTTCTCATGATTCATTTTCCCAGGATATGAAGAAGTTAGTTATGAGTGACTTGTAGGAATAATCAAAGAAGCTTGGATGTTTCTAATGGAATAAATTAGCATTGTCTTTCTTTTCAATTTGTAATGCTGAATGTAAGTAAAAATTTTGTTTCCCGAGTTACTAAACTAATAGGTCCATTGGGACTTGATTCCTTATAATCAGGCCAATGTATTAAAATAATGCACCCGATCCTGGATTCTGGGGTCAGGGCATTAAATCTAGAATCAAGGTAATGTTTTTATAATCTTTCATTAACATCTTGTTGACGTCGAAGAAATTCCATAACTCCCGGAGGAAGTTTTGAAATGACGAAGCGAAGTCATATTCAGAATCAGAGGCCTGATCCGGGGGCCTGGGATGTGGTGCTCGAAATAAAGGAGGATCCGCGTGAAAAATTGTTCTACGTGTGTAGAATCACTGGGTTTTGCGGAATTGAGCTGTTGAGGCGTGCAATCTTTGCGCGCCCCAGTTCCGCGCAGTGAGCTTTTGCGCGCCGGCTGCGCTCGGAGCGAAGAATTTCGCGCGCCACCTGGATTCTGCGCCGGTGGTCGCCTATAAATAGAAGGTGACCCCGAACGGTTTGGGGGTTGAGGAATCTGAAGCGACTGCCGTGCGTGCAATTCGGCTCCCCCCGCGCGAAAGATGACTTTCAGTTAAAATCCTCATTTCACGCAACCTTTCCCCAGAGTTCGCCTTTGCGTGCAACTCCACCGGCTTCAGTGAATTTTCCCCCTCTGCGGTATTCCAGTCTTGCGCGCAATCCGTGCCTCGTGCGCGCGATACCCTGCGGTGCGTGCAATACCCTGCTCGTAGTTCCCTATCCGCGGGCAATTCCTTTTCTCCAATTGCGCGTCGTCCCGGTCTTTTGCCCGCAAACCTTCCCATTTTCATGCAAAACCCAGGACTCGTCACCTTGACGCCCCTTGGCTGCCCCCTGCACCGGTACCTAATGTCTCCCCTGCCGGGCATGCGCGCCAAGTGTTGTTTTCCCGCACGACATTCTAGGCTCGTGCGAATTAACCTCAAGGTCCCCTGGACCGTGTTTCCCGTTGCGTTGCGTTGCCTTATGCTTCTCTGCATATGCACGCTAACAGATATTGCTTCTTCGCATTGCCACGCTAACGTGGACCCCCCGGTGGTTCGCCCTGCGGCCCCCCTTCATTATGGCCTTGCTGATGCCTTCCCTTCCACAAGGGGTAGAGGGAGTTGGGCATGTAAGCCCTAGGTGTGTGGAGCGAACCCACCTCGTCCAAGCTGCAGGACGTTAAACTGCTAAGCACCTCGTCCGTAACACAAAACATTAAACTATGGTCCGACCCCGTGCTTCGCACGGAGGGTCCCCCCAGCTCAGACATTTTTTTTACGCCCACTCCTCTCCATGGGAATGGACTCTTCCTCACATGGAATGAGATCCTCCTTTTCAGAGCGGCGTTTGTCCGCGGGGGAAGGGCTGCGTCAGAGCATAAGCCCCTAACCTTTCATGCGGATGATTGCACTCGTGCATCTCCGTACTTCCCCCCTACTAAGGCCGGTGGAGTCCTTTTCCCACTACGCTTTGACGCACCATGGGCCTCCACCCTGGAGTAAGCCCCGACACCAAGGGCCGCTAACCACGCATAATCCTCTATTTATTCTTTGGGCCGCTCAACGCGTAAGCCCCTTTCCGCTTCTCACGGACACACCCTTCACGACATGATCGTCTGGTCCCTGATGCCTCTTGTTTCCCACACCGAGCATGACTCACATGGGATTAGAGTGTGCGTCAACCATGACATCCCCTCTTGGGCCACCCCAGAGCGTAAGCCCCATCCCAGCGAACTACGTGGAATTTGATACTTGCTAACGCATGGTACATAGGAAGCCTCCATGAGGTTCAAGCCCACCACCCAGTCATCCCGACTTCTCCATGTCGGTTCCCCGACCACCTTGGGCAGCCTCAGAGCATAAGCCCAAAATATTTCGTCCCGCATGACGTTAAACTGTATGCCATCCCGCATGAAGTTAAACTATATTCCGTCCTACATGACGTTAAACTGTATCGCATCCCGCATGACGTTAAACTGTATTCCGTCCCGTATGATGTTAAACTGTATCATATCCCGCATGACGTTAAACTGTATCCCCCCTCTTGGGCCGTCTCAGAACGTAAGCCCCATGTCTCACTCCACCATCCATCCTGATCCTTACCCGGGCCGCCACATCCCGTGAGATCATGCCACCCTTTCCCACTCCATGATATATGGGAAGCTGCCCACATGCTAGCCCCAACATCGGTGTTCCCCCTAGGGATCCTTCAACTCGATCTGTCTCCGCAAGACGTTAAACTCGCGACATACCCCTTGTTAAACATGGGAGGCTGAAGAAAACCTCAGATGGTACGCGTTCCCCGCATTCGATGTGGCATGCCTCGGGCTTCCATGCCCTCAAGAAACCCTGTGATGAGGGACCAGAGACATACAAGCCGAGGACGCCCCAACGTGACCATTCTCTTCACAACAGGTTGATGTCCTGATAAGAACCCTTGGAGCGTCTTGACAGAAGAAGCATAATTAACTAGCGTCCATGTAGATATGGCACCGGGGATGAGCTTCACGAACCCGTCATAAATCAATGAGGGAGACCCAGACAAGGTAATGAGCTCCGAGGAGGAATCCACGAAGGGAAGAACCGGCATCCCATCATCCCGGTTTCGATAAAGGAGAAGACACCCCAGAACAAGGAACGGATGTCGCCCGCCTTTGGAAAGCGAGAAAACAGGGCAACAAGCAGCGCACCCTCCCCAGCGGACGGACACCCGCGCCCCGGTGAAAGCATCGGAAACAAAAAATGGTTAACCTGATGTGAAGCTCTTCTCCTCAACACGGGGAATGGTATCCATTGGAGCATCGGAATAATAGCATGTCACTAGGTCCGGGTAACCCTCACCGGGACGTGAACCCGCTAGGGGTTGAGGCTGTCAGGATGTTGACTACTCTGTTCTGTGACGTCGTCGGTGTGGATCCCTCTCGCCGACCATGGAAGACGGAATAATGCCAGGCCTTGGTTGTTGATCTCCTTTCCTGTTGATACTAATGGGTTCTTCTCCCTATTTCCAGGAATCAGATCACTGCATTCGGAGCTCGATCGCCACCTTCCCAACGGCGCAGGGGCAGGGGCAGTGCCGAAGCGGCTACCCCGCGCGGTCCCACCTATCCCATGGTCGCTTCGACTTCGACCGCCGTAGCAGCCAGGCGCTTGCGCCCCCTCTCCCCATCATAAATCATCCAACGGAGGGTGATCAATAACCTATTTTGTAGGTATGACGAGGAAGGGGTCATCCCCACCCGGGGCATGGCCCACTTGGATCTAGAGGCGGCCACGCCTCACCACCATCGCCGCCCTCGAGGGCCGCGCAGTGAGCCGCCGCTCCCCACACCGACGTTCAATCGCTTCGGGAGCCTATCCCTGGAGCGCTGTGACACATCCCTCCCCTACGCCAATGAGGTGGGGGATGTCCGGGTCCACTCGATCGGCGATCCGTCCCAGGGGTTAATGTCCAGAACCCCCGCCAGGCTGGGTCGACGCCGCCACCCGACTCCCCGAGCTGAGGAGCAGGCAATCATCATGCCTGCACCGCCGGTTCTGGCACATCTAACTCGACGCCAGCGTCGGGCGCGAGTGGGGGAGAATGCCCGTCCTGGGGCACCAGCATAAGCAACCATTGTGGCCCCAGCCACTACTGACTCCTTTTCCCATATCCCTTCGCATGTTGAGCAGGGGCAGTCGCGTGCCCGATTGGGATCGAAACCACGACCACCCTGCAGGAAGGTTGGGTCGAATCTCCTGGTCGCAGACACTAGCAATGGCCACTCCAGACCAATCCGTGGTAGTGCCACTCGCCATGAAGACTCATTCCGTGCCACTCATATGGGAATCCGAAAGCTTCTTCGCAACGGCTATGCTCTGGGTATGACTCTTTCCAGCACCCACTGAATGGGGTATGAGGTCACTCCCCCTACCGTCGGTCGCGATCATGGAGCCGTTGTGTATCCAGTCACTCACTCACATGGAGGTCCTCCCCATGTCCCTTTCGACATCTGTCCTGGTGCTTCTCGCACCACGGCCTTCGGTCCCCTCTGCCCCAGCTCTGTTGTGGTCGGGTGACCCCATGACGGAAGTCGTCCTTACCCTGAGGAGCTACCCAGGGGAAAGAAGGTCTGGCGTCATCACCGTATGAGGAATGTCAGGGGAGTCTGGATGGGAATCAGACCAGTCCATTTCTCGGATTCTGAGGTAGAGTACGACTCGACGATAGAACCTCCCCCCAACCTTTCGAGTTGAGGGCAGGTATGGGGATGCGGCGCGTCAGTCTCGTACTCCCCTAATGCGAGATCCATATGATTCCCTCCTCCCTTAGAAGTTATATCCATGAGGACGAGGACTTGGCGTACCGCTAGGGATCAAGCCCGCATTTGTCGCTGATCACCTCGGAAGCACCTCCTGCACCTGTTTGGGTGGGTGAGGAACTTATATGGGGACCGGTGGAAGGATCGCGAGGCGACAAAACCTCAGCGAGCACCGACCTTGTGACAGGAGGCACATCCACCGACCCATCCTATCATGATGTGGAGGCCAGGGCACTGCAACCCCGGGAGGATGACCCATGGATCAGCGGCCAATCGACATGTTTGTCGTATTCCCCGCCAGCCAGCCCACCGCCCCGACGGCCTGCCTCGGCTCCATTGCCAATTTCCCGACTTTCCTCGGTGGAATAGCAGGGGAGGCAAGTTCCGGACCCCGAGCCGGAGCCATGGATCTTCTGGACCATTCTCGCAGTGGGCCACTTCCATGATAAGTTTTGGCCGGTCACATAATCGGGTTTTGATGTGCCAGAGTTACTATCCCCGGGAGAGTTTGAATGCTTCCGCCAGATTCTTCAGGTGACTCACTCCCGCCTTCGTCATCAGCTAGCGCCTTCTCCTGGGAGCCAAGCGCATCTTGAGGAGATCGGTGAGTAGTGCCACCGGGTTGAACTAGCAGCACTCCCCGCGGTCTGGCACCCCGAGTCGCTGGGCCTCCACGATGCCCTTCAGCAACAATGCGTCCAGAGTTTTAAAGTACTCCGCAGAGTTATTGAGGTGGCCACCCCCCACACGCACGTCTGTGGGTGGGGGCAGTACGTTGCTCTCCTCTTCTGTGCGATCTGCCGGCAGCCCGATCCACTGGGCGACCCTGATGGAACGTCTCCAAGGGCAGTAGCAGTCAACATGGATGAACCTTCAGATAATGGAAACATTGTGGAGCCCCTCGACGGGGAATCACCCCCCAAGGACATGCTGCTACTGGACCCATCTGGGAGGATTACTCGACAAAAGAGGAGCCTCCTAGGCCTTCCTATACCCACAGAGGCACTGGCGCTGGGCCGAATCATCGGCAAGGGTAAAGAGCCCGTCGAGTATGTCAAACTCGCTGACCCATCTTCCTCAGTGCAGAAGGCATAGGAAGATCCCGAGAAGGCCATGCTATGCCAACAACTAGCCAAGCAAAAGAGGCTGGTTGATGAGCTCCTGGCCGAATGAATTTCAGAGCGGCGGCCTGTCTATGAAAACCCTAGACCAGGACAGTAGGGAAAGGAGCATCTACCCGTTGCTGAGATCCCCCCCGGGCAACCGTGACCGTGTCGTGTTCACCGACAGGGGAGACACTGGAGCCCATGGCAAGAGGGCGTGATATGTTTTGTCGAACCCTCCCGAGCAGCGAGGCAACCTGGGAGACCCTGCTCGATTTCCTCCCGCCGCTCCCAGAGTCGCTCCGCAAGCCGCCCCCTGAGCCACTGAACGCGACTATCATATCGAAGAGCCTGGCAATGCGCTTGTGGTTAGAGATCCCCGTCAGGACAAGAATCTGCATTTGGATGATCTGATGGAAGTACTCATCGCTCTCTTGGAGGCCCTAGAATCTCGGCAGGTGGCGATCCCACCGGATGGCAAGCTATACCCCGCATGGGTGGATGACATGTCGGCCCCGCCGGGATTTGGGAACCCCACTTTTTGCCCCTTTAACGGGACCAGAGTCCCGCCACAACACTTGGCCCACTTCAACTCGAGGTGCGGGCCTATGTTAGGGACTCCGGCGCAGCAGGAGGCTGCCAAGCATTGGTGCTTCGTTCAGACACTGGAAGGACCAGCATTCATTTTGTACAGCCAGCTCACTGTTGGATCAGTGACTAGCTGGGAGGACCTTCACCGACAATTCCTCTACCATTTCATTTCCACAACCCGGAAGACGAACATTGCAGACCTCTTCAGGTTCAAGCAAAGGCCCGATGAGCGATTCGCGGACTTCGTCGCCCGATGGAAGGGGCTCACGTACTCCCTTGACATGCCACTGACATAGGAGAAATTACTAATGATGTGTGTGGGGAACGTTAAGGCATAGTTGGTTCCTTCCTTGATCATGCAGAATTACCATGGAGGGTTTCGGGACTTCTCGGACAAGGCTGAGCACCTCGAAGAAGCCCTACAACAGGCCAATCAGGCACGCCCGCTCCCTCCTATGATCTCTGCAAGGAGAGCCGCCAGAGCCGATCCCACCGTTGTGGAGCAAATAGAGGCCCCCAAACAGTTAGAGTTGCTACCGGTGAGGCCAGCTCAGCATGCTCATAGGGTTCCACCCCCACAGCCTCCGGCCCAGCAGAGACCGCCTCAAAATTGGCAGGCGCCTCCGCATAACACACTGCCACCACCTAGGTGAGGTAATTCGGCTCCGCCTCCTCGGCCTCCTCCACTGGCCGCTGGCCATGGTCAGCCCCCAAGAGTCCCCTTTCCAGGCAGAAGGAATCAGGCTTACTCGTTTGGTGAGGCACAGGTCCCCGGTTATTTCTGTAGAGCCTTGGAGTAGAGGATCGTGCAACTTACTGAGTGCCAGATGCCAGAAGAGGCGTTCTCACGGATCTCCCTAACTACTGCCCTTATCACCGGTTCCTGGGACACACCATCCAGCAATGCTATGTGTTCAAGGACTGGCTCCAAGACCAGATTGACAACAACATAGTCAGTTTGGGCCCAGCCCTGGCACAAGTGGCAGGTGTCTTCGTGGGATCAGATTGCAGTAGTGATGACGGGGATGGGTGGGAACAGGTTTCCGACCATGGGTCCCGGAAGTATAATGACTGGATGGCCCACAGGATGGTCTCCAATTCCCATGGCATCATCTGTGCCATCCTGGACCAGCCAGAGCCCTCAGAATCTACGAGCGCCACTTCGGCATCGTCGTCCCAGCCTACTTATTCCCAAAAGAGCAGGCAGTGGCGCAAGAAGAAAGAACACGCCCTGCCATTGTCGTCGTCTTCTCGCACTCTTGGCGATTTCATGCCCCCGGAAATGGGGATCTCTCGGAGACCTCATCTGGTAATGGATGACTCCTCGAGTGAGAGCCTGGGGTACGCTTCGGTTAACACTGTAGAGTTGGTAAATCCCTTTGTGGTTCCCGACGATGAGGAGCACTAGGTGAACGTCCCCGAGAGCCTGGGGTACGCTTCAGTTCACACCGTATAGTTGGTAAATCCCTTTTTGGCTCCCGATGACGAGTAGCGCCAGGTGAACCTCCCCGAGCACCCGGGGTACGCTTTGGTTAACACCGTAGAGTTGGTAAATCCCTTTGTGGCTCCCGACGACGAGGAGCGCCAGGTGAACCTCCCCGAGAGCCAGGGGTACACTATAGTTAACACCGTAGAGTTGGTAAATCCCTTTCTGGATCCCGACGACGAGGAGCGCCAGGTGAACCTCCCCAATGTCCCCAACCGTCGCCAACGTCGACGGAGCCGTGGCTACATGAATCGCCGGGGCACGACGGTCGTCACCTCTAGTCAGGTCGTGCATGCCACCGAGACTAGGCAGCATGCCCGGTATAGAGATCAGCACTCGCGGCTCCCTCACCCGGTGACAACAGGTTCACTTCCACCACCGTTTGTGTTGCTGGATCGGGCGGAATCGCCTTGCCTGCATCGCAACCAGCCCAGTCCTGCCACTGGCCGACTATGGCCTTCCGGTCCTAGCATGGCAGCCACCTCTCAGGCTTCAGTTGGTGAACAGAGGGACGTGCCTAGTACCAGTCATTCACCGGTCCCGCCAGTAGGGCCTGTCATGCCCCCAATCACAGAGCGACCTCCTGTAAGCAGAAGCTCGCGTTTGGCACGAAAGTATGATGTCCCGAAGCATCTGTTCGGCATTCCGGCGAGGCTTTCCATCCTTGAGGCCCATCGCCTATTGTTTGAAATGCGTGAGGCGCTCGCCGAGGCTCTAAGGAGCCCCCTCCAGTTTGAAACGGAGGTAGCGGCCGCAGAATCCTTCCACATAGAGGTGATTGAGGATGCCTAATGTCAGGAGGTTATCTCATTCTCTGGTGAAGATGAAGACCCTACCATATAGGGGCACACCTGCCCGCTGTACATCACCGGCCAGTTCAATGGTGTGGAGGTCTATCGCTGTCTTGTCGACACGGGTTCGAGGATTAACATGATCCCAACTCAGACACTGTGAAAACTGGGGTTGTCCGAGAATGATTAACTCCCTCCGACCTCAGAATCCATGGGTATGACAAGACCGAGCAGACTCTACTCGGCAAGATTTTTCTGAAGACCCAGTTCGGCGGCTTAATTGCCAGTACTGAATTCATGGTTGTCTCTCAGGACACTGCCTACAACGCGTTGATTGGTAGGCCGTGGCACAATCTCCACGCATCGGTTCCCTCATCATACCATCTGTGCCTCAAATACTCCCTTAAGGGTCGAGTGGGTGTTCTCCAAGGAGATGCATCCCCGTTTTCCTCTTGTGATGATCGTTACCTGGATGCTGACTATTACAAGAGCAAGGAAAAGAAGATCCTGGCAGGTGAGGTTGAGCCTGCCGCTGTCACGAGCGATCCTTGGGCAGGTTTGGATGATGCATATGTCTTCCCAATCCATCGGTTGGAGGCCACAAATCCCGATATGGGAGAGTGCTTTTTTGTCTCGGGTACCATAGGAATGAATATTTCCGGGTCTAAGAGATGGCGGGAAATCACCTCGTACTCTTACACCAACCAGGCTCGGGTGATCCCCGAGCCTCCTACCCCCGTACGATATCAGGACGTTGGGCTTATGGAAACGGCGGTACGTCATACGTGCCTGTTTCTCCGAGATGGGATTGTCCAGATCAAGCCAATACGACACCACTTCTTTGATGTCGTAAAGTGTGGCCCCATTGGCCGCATGCCGGATGGGATTGGATCAACCACCTTTGTTGCTACGGTCTCCGCGGTGCATGAGTCTCCCGTCGTGACGACATCTGCCGCCCAATCCGGTGCTAGCTCCCCCTCAGGGTCGAGCAGCCCCGAAACGGCTCCCCCCATGGACGATCCTTCCACAAGAAGAGAAGAATACATGGAAGATGCTCCTCCTGCCTTTGAGGAGGGCGTCTCCGCCACGGTCGACGAGCTCGTACAGGTGAACCTCGGTATTGAGGCGGACCCGAGACCCACATTGGTCATCACCTCTATGCCTCCCGAGGAACGACAACAATACATAGACATCCTCAGATAGCACCGTGATGTATTTTCCTGGATTTATGACGAGATTCCAAGACGAGATCCCCAAGTAGTTGTCCACCGCCTTGGCCTCCCAGCAAACCATCGTGTGTTCAAGCAGCCTCCCAAAAAAATGCACCCCTTTCACGGTGCCATGGTTGAGGCCGATGTTGATAAGCTCATTAAGGACAACATCATTAGGGAAGTCCAGTACCGTAGGTGGCTAGCCAACATTGTGCCCATTAGGAAGAAGAATGGGCAGATCAGGGTCTGCATCGACTTTTGCGATCTTAATCGCCACTGTCCGAAGGATGACTTTCCCCTTCCCGTGACAGAGCTGTTGATCGACGCAACGGCCGGGTTCCACGCCCTCTCCTTCATGGATGGGTACTCCGGGTATAACCAGATCAGGATGGACCCCAAAGATGAAGATTTCACTGCCTTCAGGGCCCCTCAGGGCACATTCTGCTATCGGGTTATGCCCTTCGGCCTGAATAACGCGGGTGCCACCTATCAGAGGGCTATGCACCGCATATTCAAGCCGATCCTCAGGAAAATGGTGGAGTGCTATGTAGATGACCTGGTGGGTAAATCTCGTCAGCACCAGGACCATCTTAAGGACCTTGAGAAAGTGTTTGGTTTCCTCCATTCTTGTCACTTGAAGATGAACCTGTTGAAGTGTGCCTTCGGGGTCACCTCCGGAATGTTTTTTGGCTTCATCATCAGGTATCGAGGTATTGAGATCAAGCCCGAGAAGATCAGGGCCATTATTCAGATGCCTCCCCCAAGTAATATTCGGGAGAATCGAGTCCTCCAAGGGCACTTAGCCTATATACGCTGATTCATTGCGAATCTGGCCGGAAAGTGTAAGCCCTTTTCTCGGCTCATGAAGAAAGGCGCCGTCTATGGGTAGGATGAAGAGTGGCAGACCTCTTTTGAGGAAATCAAGTAGTATCTGCTCCAACAACCGGTCCTGATGCCACCCGCTCCCGGAAAGCCGCTGGTCCTTTACCTGACTGCCCTGGAGCAATCCCTCGGTGCCCATCTCGCCCAGAAGAACAACAAGGGAACAGAGAATAGCCTCTACTACCTCAGCCTCATGCTCCTTGACGCGGAAGTTAGATACTCTCCCATCGAGAAGAGATTCCTGGAGCTTGTATTCTCCATACAGAAATTGTGGCACTACTTGCAGCACCATGAGGTACAACTGGTCTCTTGGGTAGACCCGTCGAAATACATCTTGAGTCGGCCTATGTTGACCGGCCGATTGGCACGCTGGGCGGTGATCCTCCAGCAGTTTGACATTCGGTTCGTACCTCAGAAGGTCGTCAAAGGACAGGCGTTGGCAGACTTCTGAGCTGCTCGTCCAACCTCTGCAGACCAGCCGCTGGATTTGGGCTTTCATGATGAGGCAATCCTCTCAGTCAATCACGCCACCCCATGCTGGTAGATGCACTTTGATGGCGCCTCTCGAAGACCTACCAGTAGAAGGATCAACGATCGTAGGCTTAATAGAGTGGGCATGGGTATTGTCTTCATCACCCCAGAGAAAACCATTCTGACGTATTCTTTTTTGTTGTCAGAGGGCTGCACCAACAATGAGGCAGAATATCAGGCCCTCATCACCGGCCTCGAGTTGGCTCTGGAGGATTACGTACCCCACCTGTATGTAAAAAGGGACTCTGAACTAGTCATCAGGTCGGTTAACGGTGACCACTCTGTCAGGAAGCCAGAACTCGTACCGTTGCTGGAGTGTACCCTCCATCTAATGGCTAATTTCCCATCCCGACCATATGTCGTTCACGTTCCCCGGTCGCAGAACAGTTGAGCAGATGCTTTGGCCAGCCTGGCCGCATCACTCGCGGAGCCCGAACAGGATGACCTAATCATCCACGTGGCGCACCAAAGAGTCATTGCTCCTGTTATCCCAGAGGGCGGTCGTGGCCCGCGAGTGGACCATCTCACCGCTGGTGCCCTCGCGTCTTGACCCACCAGGGCTTCAGGCGTGGTGATCGAGATCGTTCCTGACTGGAGGACACCCTTGGTTGAATATCTCCAGCACAATGATCTTCTGATGGACCGAGCAGAGCGAGAAAGAATCTGACGCCGAGTTCCGCAGTTCACCCTTCAAAGCGGTCCCAGCTGTGAGCAGCTCCTTTGAAGGCGCGGGTTTGAAGGTGTTCTCCTCCATTGTCTTCAAGGAGTTGAGATCCACAGGTCATGCTGGAAGTGCACGATGGCTCCTGTGGCACCCACCAGGCCGGGTCGAAGTTGTCCCACCAGATTCGGAGACTGGGATACATCTGGCCCTCCATGATCCACGACTACATCGAGTATGCCCAGAGGTGTCATGCGTGTCAAGTTCATGCTAACATTGTGCATCAGCCACAAGATCCTCTCTATACTACTAAGTATTCTTGGACCTTTGCAGTCTTGGGGTTGGATGTCTTAGGGCCTTACCCGTCGGAGACAGCCCGCCAGTGCCAGTTCATCTTAACCGCCACAGATTTCTTCTCAAAGTGGGAAGAGGCAGCCCCGCTTAAGGAATTCAAGGCTGGTTCTATCGCCGATTTCGTGAGTTCCAATATCATTCACCGGTTTGGAATACCTCACGTTGTCCTCATGGATAACGGAACCAACTTCCGAGCGGCCGAGATGAATAGATTGTACACCAAATACAACATTCTCTCTAACCACACCTCCCGCTATCATGCGTAGGCGAATTGACAGATTGAGGAATTTAACAAAACCCTCTCTAACATTCTGCAAAAAATGGTTGGTCAGAACAAGAAAAGTTGGCCGGACAAGCTCCCCAATGCCCTCTAGGAATATAGGACGATGACTCTCAATTCCACCCAAGTGACCCTGTATTCCCTGGTATATGGAGTTGAGGCCGTCCTTCCCATCAAAGTCCAACCGCCCTCATTGCGCACGGCGGTCTACGACCAGCAAGCACCAGATAGAGTTGTCGAGATCCGTCTAGCCGAATTGGAAGCAATAGACAAAAGTAGTCTTCACGCTTTACATAAATTGGAAAGGCATCAGAGCAGGATGGCTCGAGCTTTCGATAAGAAGGTTCGCCTCTGCTCTTTCCTGCAAGGTGACCTGGTGTTGACTCTCAGAGCGCCAATGATTCCCGGCAGGAAACCACCCAAGTTGGAACCCAAGTGGGAGGGACCTTTTATTGTCCATAAGCTATGTCTCAATGGTGCGTATTCCCTGGTGACTATGCATGGTGAGCATATCACTCCTCCCACCAATGCAAGGTTCCTCAAGAAGTACTTTTCCTAAACTGTATGGTCCTGCATGACCTTAAACTGTATGGCCCTGCATGACCTTAAACTGTAGGGTCCTGCATGACCTTAAACTGTATGGTCATGCATGACCTTAAACTGTACGGTCATGCATGACCTTAAACTGTATGGTCCTGCATGACCTTAAACTGTATGGTCCTGCATGACCTTAAACTGTATGGTCCTGCATGACCATAAAATGTATGGTCCTGTATGACCTTAAACTGCATGGTCTTGGATGACCCTAAACTGTATGGTCATGCATGCTCTTACACTGTATGGTCCTGCATGACCTTAAAATGTATGGTCCTTCATGACCTTAAACTGTATGGTCATGCATGACCTTAAACTGTATGGTCCTGCATGACCTTAAAATGTATGGTCTTGCATGTCCTTAAACTGTATGGTCCTTCATGTCCTTAAAGTGTATGGTTCTACATGACCTTAAACTGTATGGTCCTGCATGACCTTTAACTGTATGGTCCTGTATGACCTTAAACTGTATGGTTCTGCATGACCTTAAACATTATGGTCCTGCATGACCTTAAACTGTATGGTCCTGCATGACTTTAAACGGTGTGGTCCTGCATGTCCTTAAACTGTGTGGTCCTGCAGGACCTTAAACTGTATGGTCCTGCATGACCTTAAACTACACTCTGCCCTACATCTGGGCTCCATGGTCTGAGCTCTAAGACCTAAAACTAAGATCCTCTTTTGGTTCTGCCCTTTTCACAGTCTGAGCTCTAAGACCTAAAACTAAGACCAATATTTCGTCCAACATGACGTTAAACTGTATTTCCAGAACTACGTCTAGCTTGATTCCCATCCTAATGGGATACGTAGGAATGCCCAGACCTTTCGTCTTTGGGTCCAGCTTGAGGTCTGTTGTCGCATCTGTTTCTCCTTTGGGACTTCGACCACAGGGTCGCGTGGCGTGGTGTGAGATTATGTTCCCATTCACGTCGGGATTGCGATAGCTGCACCCCCCGCACCCTGTCCTCAGGGTTTAGCCATCCTCTGTCCAATGGCGTTTAAAGACGCATATCAAGAACTACGTGTGGCTTGATTCCCATCCTTATGGGATACGTAGGACCGCCTGAACACCTAGATGGCAGGTCCAGCCCCATCTCTCAGGAGATCCCACGATCTCCCGGTGCCCAGGTTGTTTGGAATTACGCCCCCTCTTTTGCCCAGGGATCCGCCATCTCTTAGCCGCTCTCGAACTGAGCCCTTTGACCCTTTCATGTGGTCTGCTAATGTGCTCGAGGAACTCTGGTCTAGAACTTGGAGTTCTAGATTCGACTTAGACAAGTTCTATCCACTAGCCAAGCTTCGTGTTCCCCTTCATTCAGGCCCTCGTCATCCTTCATACCTGGAAGGACCCCCAAGAACGGCCTGGATACAACGCCCAAGGGCTCTCCTACCGTCATGGGCCAATAACCCTGAGGGTTTTAGACAACAAATTGATACAAATACCGCATTGCAAACATGGTCAACGGTTGATGCTCATTTTTTGTCCCCATGGCTAACACGATAGGATGCTGTGTTGCGAACATGGTCAACAGTAATCCTCAGTCGTCACGCCGGTTCCCCAAGCCCTGAATGTTGGTGGCATGGTTCATGTCATGTTCCGCCCCACCGTGCCACGGTGGAATCTCGACACTCCTTATAATAACCCTCAGTACACCCCCTCAGATCAGACAGACCGAGCTGCATAACGGTGTCTCTCGGGGCTCCCGCGATCTGAGCGCTAGAGTATGTGCCTGGGTCTCTTCTTACGGGTTGCGTGCATCTTGACCGTCATCCACTTAGGGGAGTGAGGAGTCAACTAGCCATTGCGTTTCGGGCCCAGCATAGCTGGGAGCTAGCATCTGCTGCCCCTCCCTGATTGTTGAACCCTCGTTGGCCCCTTTGCCCGAGGCTCTTCTCTCAGTTGGTCCAAACTATATGACCTTAAACTGTGCTGTTGGTCCAAAACATATGACCTTAAACTATGCCCTTGGTCCAAACCATATGACATTAAACTGTGATGTTGGTCCAAACCATATGACCTTAAACTGTGCTCTTGGTCCAAACCATATGAACTTAAATTGTGCTGTTGGTCCAAACCATATGACCTTAAACTCTGCTATTGGTCCAAACCATATGACCTTAAACTGTATTGTTGGTCCAAACCATATGACCTTAATCTGTGCTCTTGGTCCAAACCATATGACCTTAAACTGTGCTGTTGGTCCAAATCATATGACCTTAAACTGTGATGTTGGTCGAAACCATATGACCCTAAACTGTGTTGTTGGTCCAAACCATATGACCTTAAACTATGCTGTTGGTCCAAACCATATGACCTTAAACTGTGCTGTTGGTCCAAACCATATGACCTTAAACTGTGATATTGGTCCAAACCATATGACCTTAAACTGTGTTGTTGGTCCAAACCATATGACCTTAAACCGTGGTGTTGGTCCAAACCATGTGACCTTAAACTGTGCTGTTGGTCCAAACCATCTGACCTTAAACTGTGGTGTTGGTTCAAACCATATGACCTTAAACTGTGTTGTTGGTCCAAACAATATGACCTCAAACTGTGTTGTTGGTCCAAATCATATGACCTTAAACTGTGGTGTTGGTCCAAAACATATGTCCTTAAACTATGTTGTTGGTCCAAACCATATGACCATAAACTCTGCTGTTGGTCCAAACCATATGACCTAAAACTGTGCTATTGGTCCAAACCATATGACCTTAAACTGTGATGTTGGTCGAAACAAGATGACCTTAAACCATGATGTTGGTCCAAACCATATGACCTTAAACTGTGACTTTATCGTCATGGTCGCACGATGAAAAACGGAACTGCATTGTGGTGACCTCGTTGTATAGGACATCACGTTGGGTATTGGTTTTATAGCATGCCATTTGTCAACGCCTATCACGACTTGATGCTTGTGGTGACTCCATGGCATGCTGCTCTGGGCCTATCACTTCACAACAAAAAAAACACTCACCTCGAAGGACAAACAAGATTTATCAAATGCCGCTTCTTTTAGTGCAAGGGCCACGCCCGCAGTCCCCTTTTCCCATGGCACTGGTATCTTACCATGTCACTTTCAGAACTACGTGTGGCTTGATTCTCATCCTTATGAGATACGTAGGAATGCCTGGGGCACTTCCCCGCTGGTCCAGCCTACCTCCGTGTTCGGTCCCTCGACTCGATCATTTCCCCGGAGAGCACATGTTAAGCAGGGCTTAGGTCCTCCTTCATGTCGAGTTTTGTAACTGCCTGGCCATGTGTCTGATTCTCCCCTTTCCTTACGGTCCGAGCTCTAAGACCTAAAACAAATATCCTTACGGTCCGAGCTCTAAGACCTAAAACTAAGATACTTACGGTCCGAGCTCTAAGACCTAAAACTAAGATCCTTACGATCCAAGCTCTAAGACATAAAACTATGATCCTTACGGTCTGAGCTCTAAGACCTAAAACTAAGATCCTTACGGTCCGATCTCTAAGACCTAAAACTACTATCCTTATGGTCCGATCTCTAAGACCTAAAACTAGGATCCTTACGGTCCGAGCTCTAAGACCTAAAACTAAGATCCATATTCCGTCCCGCATGACGTTAAACTGTATTTTTTCCCACATGTCGTTAAACTATATTTTCAGAACTACTTGTGGCTTGATTATCATCCTTATGAGATACGTAGGACCGCTCGGATGTTTCGTCTTGGGTCCAGCCCCAGGGATTAGTAAATCCTATCCTTATTGTCGTTCGCTCGGCCCGATTTCATGGGAAGTGGTGTAATCGGGATATCTACCCCGAGCATGTTCGGTATGCCCCATGGTAATAATGGGAAGTGACAGTTCTCTCGCCAAAGAGGTCCTACCTAGAAATTGGGATGACCCGTGATCAGGTTGGTACATCCGCCTAACGCGCCTTCACCATGGTGGCGCAATTTCGGGACGGTTGGACTCTGTTCGAACAAACCACCACTCCACCTTCCACATCCTGCGTCCCCCCTTGTTCGGACCCTCATTTCCTTTCGTGTTTGACGGGACCCCATAACAGTATGGATGCTCGACCCATGGTCCACCTACTGTCCTGGGCCAACGTTCCAGAGAACTGGTCATGTTTGACGGGACCCCCTAACAGTATGGATGCTCAACCTATGGTCCGCCTACTGTCCTGGTCCGACGCTCCAGAAAACTGACCAACGATATTTGAGTTAGGCCCCGTGTTGTGAACATGGTCAGCGGTCAGCCCTCATTTATTGTCCTCCCATTCCAGGCCAACGTGATATGGATGCTATGTTTCTGCCACGGTTGACAGTTATCCTCCATGGTTGCGCCCCATTGGGTTTCGAATTTGGGCAGCGTGATTCACCCTTCCTCTCCATTCTCCTGTGTTCGGATGGATTTTAATGCCCCCGGCATTGACCCACTTGTGTGTTAGGGCACATTGAGAAGTCGACACATCAATCAGCTCACGGGTCTCCTCAGAAGCCCAGGCCCAATTTTGGACGCCTGAAGCTTGGTCAATGACCCACAGTTGAATGAAATGATGGTACAAGCATATTCTGCTCCTTGCGTTGGGCACGACCCACAGGAGCCTAGGGATGAGTTGTTATTAGTTTCGAAAATAAGGTTGAGAAAATTAAACCAAGGGTAAAAATGAGTGGATTTGACCACATATTGGATTGAGACGATGAGCAGTACAAGCAGAAAGTTCATGAGATGGCAAAAACAAATCCCTTAGGGGTCAGTGTGCTGAAGCGAACTTTCCAGCGCTGCTACCCTCTGGCTGGTAGCCTCTAGGACCACTTTTCGCTCTTTGAAGACTCTCTTCTCATCGGCCACCATAGAATGCAGCTCGCCAGCCCTAGCTTGGGCCTACGCCTGCTCGGTTTGAAGTACGGTCATCTAGCGACCCGCCTCCACCCATTGTTCCTGCGCATCAGCCAGCTGGGCTGTCAGTTGCTCCACGAGCTCAGAGCATGTTGCGATGAAGGCCTATTTATCTGCCGCCTGCCCTTCGAGGTGCCAGACTTCCTTCTCCACCCTCAGCAGTGCTTGAGCACATGTTGATCCTTCCCGACACTGGGAAATGTTGGTGCGCTGGCTGCTCTCACGTATCTTCTCAGCCATGTAATCATGGACAGCAAGATGAAGGCGCTGAGCATTAGCCCCTCCGGCGCACAGGAAGCGCATCTAGGTCTGAAGTGATCCCATCCGCCTCAGGCAATCCGACTGGGGATGCCTGAGGAAGCGCTGGATACACTTCCACCCTTTGCGTCATGTCATCCGTCTCTCCTCAGCAGCCTCTGAGTCTGAATCATCAATCTCCTCAGTGTCAGCGGGTAGGTATAGGGGGAAGGCCGCCAACAGATCGGCAACAGGATCCACCCCAGGGATGTCTTCGTGAGGAATAGAATCCTCGATGTCTGGGCGACCTTCTCTCACCCCAGCAACAATGATGCCTCCACCAGCTTCCGACCGCGTTTCAGGAACAGTGTTGCTGATGTCCGTCGCCCCCTGTTCATCTATTTTCGGGGTCGGATCAGTGCAGAGATCATGTTCCGAGCGAGTTGGTATGTCCGTCGCTGGTCCACTCACGGATGGCCTGGGCTCCGCAGCCTGACGTGCCTCCAGTGTTGAGATCACTGCGCTGGGCATATGCTGGTCAGACGGGATCTTTTGACACCAAGCTCCAGTAGTGAAGCGTGAGACTTATATGAATCCAGAGCATCGGTCCCCAGTGTTCCGGCCACTACAGGAGCCACCATAAGGGGAGACCCCTCTGCACTGGTTAATTCAATGATGGGTGTCAGATCCCCATCATGTCCCACTAGTTCCTCTCCACCCTCCTCTGGTGGGGACACCCGTCCACCGCTCAGTTTCTCCTGAGTATGATGGGGAAGTGAGTTAGAAGTTGGAAAGTATAATGGATGAATGAGGGAAATGAATGAAGATAGAGACAAACCTCGAGAATCCCGGTTATGTCGAGATCAGAGTCGGCAATCTCGCCACTCTCTCAGAGACTCCCTTGGTAGGTCGCCCCTTGCGACCCCTCACCTTCGGGCTCCTCTTCTTCATCTTCTCCCTCGCCTTCGTCCTCTCCTGTTTCCTCCTCCCCCTCTGGCTCCTCATCACTGTCACCTTCTCCCAGAGGCATCACTTCTAGATCATGCTCCTGGACGAGCATCACTTTCTCTACGAAAGTTGGCTCCACACGCCGCCCCCTTTGGCATTCGTTTGCGTCCATGGCCATCAGATAAGCATGCCACTGTTGGAAGTTCACTCGTTTGGTAATTCGAATGAGCCCGACCTCCGGCAGTTGGATCCCGTTCTGCATTATCTTCTTCTCGATGGCTTCGACGCTCAGTGATTTCCGCAGGGTCATCCAGGCCGACCACAGTTCCGGGAGAATTACGTCTTGGAAAGTTTCGAGAAGATATCTTAACTGCTTCCTGGGCAGTTCCCTGGCCGCCTCATGTGACCCCCCTATGGGTAACGAGGATGTGGCAGCACCATGTGATGTTCCCACTACTGAAGTCCCAGCCTGTACAGGCCTCGCTGCCTGACGTGCCCTTGGTTCCCCCCTTCCGACTGCACTGTGCCTTCTTTCCCGTCGCTCGGTTTCCACGCGAGTAACCTCGAGTTGCCGGACGCGCTTGCGTAATATCCCCTCAGGGTACGCAATTGTCCTGTTTTCGGCATATTCGGTTGCTAGGCCGACATCGACCACGGTGGGAGGAAGAGTAACGACGTCGCCAGAGACGAAAGTGGTAAACATCAACCACAACTGGCACAGGACACATGGATTATTCTCCTTCCAGACAGCCGTGAATACTTTCTTCGGCATTGGCTGAAGGCGCCCGAACTACCTGGAGAATCGGGACGGCACGTAGGGCTCGCAGATCACCTTCCTGTCAATCCGAGCCACGAGCACCCCGCCCAGAATGCTCTGGAAGTATTCCTGCTGTTCCAGAGATCCTCGCATGTTGTCCACCAGGTGGCCAACTGAGGTGGGGAATGGGCTGAAGTTGAAGTTGGCATGGTTTCCAATGCGGATCTTCAGGCCCTCCTCAGTGAGCGTCAATGGTGCCACCCCTGCAATGTTTAGCAAGGACGGTCTCAAGCCACAGCCCGGAGGACGGACGATGTTTGGGAAAGTATACCCACCGAGATGAGCCGCCACCCAGCCATGTAAGATCTGGAAGGGACCACAGACTCTCCGAGGAGACCCCCCTCGTGAGATGCGCCCCAGGATGGTATACAACTTGGCCAGAACGAGGACGCCCAAGTTGATCCGTTTGTTGGCAGCCATGGAGCCCGCCATCACCAAAGTCGCTGGACGGACTCCCATCCTCGCGGCCCTCACCGGCAGGAGCCACCCGCTCAGAAAGGCGGAAAGGAACCCGGCATACCGGACGTTCGGGTCTCGGGACTCAATGACGCGGTAGCCCCATGAATGGTATTGCCCTGCCTCCAGGGTCTTCCAGTATAACCCGTCCTTTGCCCCGTCCTGGCATCTCGACGGCGGGATCCCTCTCAAGGAAAAGGCTGAACCAGCCCTTGTAGGCGATGTCCTTCAGGATGTCCTTGACCCCCATCCTCTCTTTGGCCAGCTGCAGCAGGTGCCACTTCAGCATAGGCATCCGCGACCTATCTCTGCAAGTGTTCTATGGAGGAACGAACTCATCGTATTGGTAACCCTCCAGCGGGATACCTCTGATGCAGTGAACGTCTTAGAGACTTTCAGGTAAAACCCTCATTTCGAGCAACCTTTCCCTGGAGTTCTCCTTGGCGCGCAACTCCACCGGCTTTATTGAATTTCCCCCCTCTGTGGTATTCCAGCCTTGCGCGCAATCCGTGCCTCATGCGTGCAATACCCTGCCGTACGCGCAATTCCCTGCGCATAGTTCCCTCTCTGCGTGCAATTCCTTTGCTCCAATTGCGAGCCGTCCCAGTCTTTTGCGCGCAATCCTTCCCTTTTGCGTGCAAAACCCAGGACTCCTCACCATGATGCCCCTTGGCTGACCTCCGCACCGGTACCTAATGTCTCCCATGCCGGGCATGCGTGCCATGCGTTGTTTTCCCGCATGACCTTCCAGGCTCGTGCGAAGTAACCTCAAGGTCCCCTGGGCCGTGTTTCCCGTTGCATTGCTTTGCCTTATGCTTCTCCGCATAGTCAAACTAACGCCTATGGCTTCTTCACATAGCCACGCTAACGTGGACCCCCGGTGGTTCGCCCTGCGCCCCCCCTTCATTACGGCCTTGCTGATGCCATCCCTTCCACAAGGGTTAGAGGGTGTTGGGCATGTAAGCTCTAGGGGTTTGGAGCGAACCCACCTCGTCCAAGCTGCAGCACGTTAAACTGCTAAGCACCTCGTCCTTAACACAAGACATTAAACTGTGGTCCCACCCCGTGCTTCGCACGCAGGGTCCCCCCAGCTCGGACATTTTTTTACGCCCACTCATCTCCACTTGAATGGACTCTTCCTCACGTGGAATGAGATCCTCCTTGTCGGAGCGACGTTTGTCTGCGGGGGAAGGGCTACCTCAGAGCGTAAGCCTCTAACCTTTCTTGCAGATGATTGCACCCGTGCATCTCCGTACTCCCCCACTGCCAGGGCCAGTGGAGTCCTTTTTCCACTGAGCTTTGTCACACCATGGGCCTCCACCCTGGAGTAAGCCCCGACACCAAGGGACACTAACCACGCGTAAGCCCCTATTTCTTCTTTGGTCCTCTCAACACGTATGCCCCATTCTGCTTCTCATGGACACACCCTTCGTGACATGATCATCTGGTCCCTACTACCTCTTGTTTCCCACACCGAGAATGACTCACATGGGCTTAGAGTGCGCGTCGACCATGACATCCCCTCTTGGGCCACCCCAGAGCGTAAGCCCCATCCCAGCGAACTACGTGGACTTTGATCCGTGCTAACGCATGGTACGTAGGAAGCCTCCACAAGGTTCAAGTCCACCACCCGGTCGTCCCGACCTCTCCATGTCGGTTCCCCGACCACCTTGGGCTACCTCAGAGCGTAAGCCCCAAATATTTCGTCCCAAATGACGTTAAACTATATGCCATCCCACATGACGTTAAACTGTATTCCGTCCCGCATGACGTTAAAATGTATCGCATCCTGCATGACGTTAAACTGTATTCCTTCCCGCATGACGTTAAACTGTATCGCATCCCGCATGACGTTAAACTGTATTCCGTCCCGCATGACGTTAAACTGTATCGCATCCCGCATGACTTTAAACTGTATTCCGCCCCGCATGACGTTAAACTCTATCGTGTCCCGCATGACGTTAAACTGTATTCCATCCCGCATGACGTTAAACTGTATTTTGTCCCGCATGACGTTAAACGGTATCCCCCTCTTTGGTCGTCTCAGAATGTAATCCCCATGTCTCACTCGAACATCCATCCTGATCCTTACCCGAGCCGCCACATCCCGGTGAGATCATGCCACCCTTTCCCACTACATGATATATGGGAAGCCGCCCACGTGCTGGCCCCAACATCGGTGTTCCCCCTAGGGATCCTTCAACCCGATCCGTCTCCGCAAGAAGTTAAACTCGCGACATACCCCTTGATAAACATGGGAAGCTGAGGAAAACCTCAGATGGTATGTGTTCCCCGCGTTCGATGTGGGATGACTCGGGCATCCGCACCCTTGAGAAGCCCTGTGATGAGGGACCAAAGACATACATGCCGACGACGCCCCAACGTGACCATTCTCCTCACTACAGGTTTCTGTCCCAAAAAGACCCCTTGGAGCATCTTGACGGAAGCAGCGTAATTAACTGGCGTCCATGTAGATATGGAACCGGGGATGAGCTTCACGAACCCGTCTTAAATCTATGAGGGAGATGTGTTCCGAGGAGGAATCCACGGAGGGAAGAACCGACATCCCATCATCCCGGTTTCGATCAAGGAGTAGACGTCCCGGAACAAGGAACGGATGCCGCCTGCCTTTGGAATGCGGGAATGCGGGGCAACAAGCAGCGCACCCTCCCCAACGGACAGACGCGCACGCCCCGACGAAAGCATCGAAAACACATCTATTAGACATTTTCTATATTCACCAATAATTTATATTATGTCATATATATTCATATAATTATACATGTAATATCCTAAATGATAAAAAATTTGTCTCTTTTTATTGGGTATAATACTTATTAATTTTATTTGATATTATATGACCAGTTTTATAATAATTTCTTATTACATTATATTTTATTTAAATTTGTTTTATATGAATTTGAATTGTTACAAATATTTGATTTTTGGATTAATTTTCAAATATAATGGTAAGGATTTTGTAAGGGATATTCATCTCAAATCATCTTTCATTGAGATATATGTTTATCATATGAACCTATATTCACCACAGATGTTTATATACTACTATTTAACATCTTATATCCTGAAAATACGTATTTTCATGATATTTTACGAAACTTTTTGTGTTATTCATTAATGGGGCTTACTACTGAAGGGAAACTAAGGCAAAAAATCCTTTATGTTAATTTTTTAGAGATTGTTTATGTTCAAATTTATTTTCAGGGAAGTAATGTGATATTATTTTCTTGAAATAGATCTATTTTAATATAATATTTTAATTAATGTTGTTAACATGGTTGATATTAATTTTCCCCCTTATTAATTGATGAAATATCATGAAATTCGTTTGTATGTGATACCGATATTTTATTTTCTTTTATACAAGGTATCATTATCTTCCAAATCCATGTTTTATAATTTTTTTAAATACTATTATTTAAAAAATGCATTATTTAAGATGTTTTTATACAATATATTAAATTATTTTATAAGGATTTAAATGTAAAATAACTTACATTTTCCAAATGGATCACTTCAACTCCCTTTTACAAACTATTTTGATTGGAATTCTTATTTTAAAAAAATTTACATAAAGGATATTTTGACCATCATGTCCTTTTTATTCATTCATTTTTAGTTTATTATTTTCCAAGGGTATTTTCAATGAAAATGATATTCACAATATTTAATGATTTTTAGGTATTAAATGTTGTTTTCCTAATGAAAAGATTAATTTTTTTGAAAAATGGTTGTGTTGATCTTTTAATGTAACTTTCATTCATCATCATCAATAAACCTTATTGTTACATATGGTCGAGTGGGATATTTTTTCATTATAACATCCTAATTATATTTCTAGATGGATAATGATTATTATAGAACTCATTTATTTTCTATGGTTTAACTATATATAAAATATACTGTTATAGAAATCATTTAATTTTAATTGGTTAATCATGATTCAATGATATTGTTATGAAACAAATTTATTTTTCTTCAATTAATCCTCATTAAAACTGATTTTTGTGGAACATTATTGTTTTCCTTGGGTTAATAAAATTTCAAATATATTTTCATAGAACCAATTTATTTTCCTTGAGTTATCCATTTTCAGAAAACAATAATGTTTATTTCTATATGTCAACGATGAAATTAATTTGCTATGTATTTTATTCAATGAATTGAACATGTAAATTATTGATGATCATGGGTAATACAAGATAGTGATGGGTGAGGACTTTATAACATTTAAAATGGAAGCACTATGATAGCATAATGTTCACCCATTATACCTTATATGATGGGTGTGACCAGAAAACACCATGTAAGCTTGATATAGCATTTATGATGGGTTAACCTAGATGTCGCTCTAATGAATCGGTAAAATATTAATTTTACTAGATAATTATATTTTTAGTTTTTTTAATGTTTATTACAATTTTAAGGGTTATATTACGATGATTTCTCTTGATACGGATACCTTTTATCTATGATTTTTATATTTTTATAATATTTCTATTGATCCAGATTGAAATCAAATGGCTCATGATTATTAATTCCTATAAACTTTTACATTTTAAAATCATAATAATGCATTTAATGATTGATGATATATGTACTGATGTGTACATGTTCTTTTATAATTTTAGGATGAACAGTGATTATATCATCAGACCCTTATAAAATTATTATGCCCACTAAGGACATTTAATTGTTAATGATTATGATTAACCTTTCATGGAATTTATTTCCACTCAACTAATGTATCATTTTATATAGATTATCAATAATTTTTATGAGTGTTATATTTCTTGATGAGTTTTATATGGAAGATGTTGATGGATTATTGTGAAATATTAAGATATGGGTTATGTGAGAAAAATGATCATTTATATTCATGGGTGTTATTTTTGTATAATAATATAAAAATTTTATAATAATCTAAATCTAAAAGATCCATGGTATTTAAGTGTAATAAATTTTCAATTTCATGTTATTTTTATCAATGGTGAAAATTAGTTGACCTTTTTAGAATCAATGTCATAAATTTAAATTTGAGTATTTTAGCACCAAATATGAGATATCGTGCTCTGGGCTATTTTATTTTGTTTTAGAGGAAATGTTTAGATACCAATAGATTTTGAAATATCTTAATTTGTGGTTTTTAAAGGATTTAGGGGTACTATCAAAAGTATATGTAAATAAAAATGATCACAAGATAAAATTCGTAGAAACCAGTTTGAGGTTTTAAGGGTTTATATTTTATAGTGGTTAGTGGAATTTTAGGGGACATTGCATTAAGTTGATTTATATGTATATATTTAGTTAAATATGATGTAAGAATTCAATTTTTTATGAAATAATAATTATTTTATTGATAAATTTGTGTTTATATGACCTTTTATATTTATGTAACATTGGGAATGAAGAATATTTCTTGATATTAAAAAGTGATTATTGACTAAAGTATTAATGTTATTTTAAAAAATGGTCACCATATTTTTTTTCATGATAGATAAAACGCATGAGATAAAATAATAGGTAAAATCTCTATCAAATATTGATGTTATTTAAGAATTATTTTGTTGAAATTATTGGTATTAAAATGGATTTTTTGATAATAATATGTTACCTCATTATATGATGGGTTACTTATAATGGTAAAATTATTACCAATTTATGAGTATTTTCATTTTGGTAAATTTGTAAATAATGTTATAATAGATTTATTATCTATTTAATGGTTATGTAGTCCTCTAAAATTTTATTTTAGTGGTTCATGTGTGAAATAAAAAAATTATCATAAATAGTCATTGATTAGAAAAAAAACATGAAATTATGGTGGAAATTCCTAAAAGGATAAAATTATAAAAATATAATAAGTATATTTCATTATTGTTTCAAAATAGATTGTAAATTAATTTTTCCAATATTTGAAAAAGGATCTTGATACACAATCATGTCATATTACCATTATTTCTGATGGAATCAAGTACATTTTCATACAACATTGGTTTATGGTTTTTTTTGTATTGATATTTATCAGAATCATTTATGTTATGGTGATCAATGATACCTCTAACACTATATCATTATTTTGGAATTATTATTTCATTCTAGGTCAAAATATTTACTAATATCCTATGTTCTTCAATTTTGAAAAATATCTTGTTTATTTCCATATGACTATCATAATTACCTTTCTTTTTTATCATTGTATGTTTCATTACACCATATTACAATGTGGGTTTAAAACAAAATAATTTTATAATATCCAACCATTGAGTACCAAGATAAATTAAAAATTGATAGAATGTATATGTTTAAATGTTGTAGGATGTACCATTTTATTATTATAGAAAATAAATTTTTTTTCGATATTGTATTAGACACCCAACACCAAGATTAAACAAACCATAGAATATATAACCATTACAATCTAGATGTTATATTGGTAGTTATGAAAAATATTAAATATATTGTTAAATATATATAAATTTCATACCCAATATAAATTATTGAAAAATATTTATTAATTAATAAATAGATTTTTAGGATTGTAATTTTGTTCTTTAAATTTTTTTTATTCCATAAGAAATGATTTTTTTTTATTTTGGTGAATAAAAAATAAAAAATATTTTGTTTAAATTGTATATTTTTTTACTAAAAAATAACTAAATTATGTATATATGAATATAAAAAATTGCCGTGAGTACAATTTTCTAATTTTCAAGAAAAGATTGTTTTTTAGTGGATTGTGACAAATACTATTTTTCAAATAATGACATTTACTTTCAAGAAATTATGAAATAAAAATGTAGCAAAATTTTTTTAATCATATTTTATGTAACATAAGTATTATTCATTTATATTTAATCCAATTATTTTTTTTTTATTATCTTTATATTGAATTTTATTTCAAGTTTTTCTTTGGGTTTTAAAATGGTATTTTTTGGAAAACAGTTTTAATGGGCATAAACTATCCCCTTATAATTAACTAATAAAAACATTAAAAATTAATTGATTAAATGAAATATGAAAATTTTATACCAATAAATATCAATATATATTATTACAATGATTAATATTAGACATAAAGTTAATATAAAATCATTTTTTCCTAAAAAAACTTTTTTAAAACTAGCTTCTTCCTTTCATCTGCATGTTTAAATTTTGCATATAATTTAAAATTATAAGAACATGATTTAGAATATGGATTATATATTTTTAATCATTAGAATTAATGTTATATATTTTTGTAATATTTATATTAGAGAATTATTAAATGTGAAAATAGAAAAAAATTAATTATCATGGTTATGGTTAAAAAGGGTTTATAAGGGAGTTAAACTAAAATAATAAGGATACAATTGACCAAAAATATTTACAAGAACTATTATATGTCTATATTTCTACCATATAATCTCATTTTCTATATAATTGTTTATTATTTATCCTTTTGGAAAGTGAAAAATGTGGGTACTCCTTTTTCCTTTCAAAAATTAAATATGTACCACTTACCTCACTCATAAAATGACACACCACATCCTTTATTTTATAATTCTTTTGTTGGTTAGATATCCATTCTAAGAATAAATAAGTTATAATAATAATGTTATTGTTTGAGAAGAACTAAAATTCTTAATAATGTGCTTTTGTTTGATTTATTCTTATACAACCTTCAAATATAACCAAAATATTCCATTTATATAAAATTAAATTTCATATATATTATGTTTTTATGATACTAATGTAATAAAATAAAACATTCTTATCTTCCATCAAACTGGATATGAAATCATCATTCATGTGTAAAATGTACTACAACCTCGTGAACGAATGCCAATTGTTTTCCATTATTGAAACTCAGTGATTGTTGTAATGCTTAATATACTATATATATATATATTTTATATTATATTTCTTTTCATTTGGTGTGGTTCAATCCCATATAACTTCTTACATTATATTCCTTTTTGTATATGATAATGTCAGTCATGTGTACGGTTGGGAACAACATCGTGAATAAATGTGATTCATTTTTCACTATCACATTACATGGAAGGTAATAAGGATAATTTTAATGAATATATAAGATTCAAATGATTTAATAATGAAAATAACGAAATAAAAATCATTCAAAAAATTTAATATACATTATTATTACTTACATTTAAAAATGATAATGTCATTCATGTAGGTGTGGAAAACCACCTTCATCAAGTGATAGATTGTTTTTTTCACCACCCCAAAACATTAATGATATATATAACTATATTTAAAATAATAATATGTATTTTAGGATATTATGATCATTTATATAGGGATAAAATAATAGATTCATTCATTATGTAATGATCATTGAAATATGTAAACGTTACTCATTCATACATACGACCAATCGTCTCATTGATCATAACATTGTTTATTTTTTCATAACAATTTGTCATGATATGTTTTAAATTTATTATTGATTAATAAATATTATAATTATTTTGATATTATTATTTTTATGATATACTCCTAAAAAGGGACACATTGACCACATTCAATACCCTGACTCTATTTTCAAATAATGGAACAAATATCCTAAAAACACCCAACATGGAATGAATTGTTTTCATATTCATGTATTTCATTATAGAAATAATAAAAAATATGATTTAAATTAATGTTTCTAAAACTATAAATGGTTCAAAATAAATCAAATAAGTATTAACATAATTTTTTTTCTTATTTTCTCTAAATATTTTTTTATCTCACTTAAGTAGGGCCTTACTTGGGGGTTGTTCTAGGAGAATTGGGGTAATTTTGGAGAGTTTTTGGGATATATATGGTTGATGATCCATTTAATCAAACCATGTTTCCCCAGTGAAAACCATGCACACCTTGAATGTGTGGAACGAAAATCTGAATGATGGTTTTAAAAACTATGCTCCCACATAGGGGAAACCATGGGATCTAAATAGTTGGGGTACACAAATGGTTCCCAATTACCCTTAAATGTGTACCATATACAACTAACCATGAATATAGATTGTTATTAATTTTAAAATAAATTTAAAAATCACTAAAATCTTGTTTAGGATTCCTAAAAAAACCTATTTAGTCAGAACATGATTTATCCTACCTCATAAGCACTCAGGAAGATGTTTTGGATCCTAAAATATTTTCATATTGGATAATGAAAGAGTTGATTGAAGATATGATCCCTCATTAGTAAGTGGATCCCATCTTGGTGGTTCCCTTTAGATATCCCTTTCTCTACTCATTGTAGAGTATTTGAACATATTGTTTTTGTGGATATAAATTTATTTTTATTCTATTAATTATTTTAGTAATATATTTGATTATAGATTTGATATTTAGAACATTTCACTTTAGGTTAATAGTATTATTCCCATTCCTAGTGTCCATCATTTGATTATGTGATTTAAAGGTATGTGGTTCCTTTTTAAATTTTATGTGTAATTGAAACCATGATTTGATTTATTTTTTTCAAAATATATTATAATTTATTTATGAATCCTATATTTGGATTTATTTTAATTAAATGTATAAATGACATGAAATGATAGAAAAACCCCAAAATTCTAATGGAATTGGAATCATGTGTTTAATTTCGAAAATGATTGAATTACGTTAATTATTTTTTATACTAAATAAATTGGATTAAAATAAAATTATGAAAACAAGTGATAGGTTTTGGATCGATAAGGCATGAAATAGTGAAAATCCCTATTTTTTATTGAAATTTATTTGTCATATTAAAACTAAAAATTATGAAATTGAATTTTAAATTATGTTTTATTTGAAATTAATTGTTTTTCCAATGATTTTTTATGGATTTAAAATACATGAGACTTGGATGATAGATTCAAATTTCCGGTAAGCATCCTAGAATGTTTATCCTATAGTAAGTAATTCCAGATGAAAACACAAAAAAATCATTGTTTAGCATGACAAACCCTGATGGTATTTTATGATTCCAATTCATCCAAGTCCTGAGGGATGTGTGGACACATGATCTTCTGTAATCACTAATTTTAGATGATTGAATATCCTATAGAAATAATAAAACATACTTCAAGGAAAATTATAATTGACCAAGATTTTTTGAATTTTATTTTAACTGAAATTGATTATAGAACTACAAAATAATGCCAAATGATAGAGATAAATGATATTATATGAAATATTTATCTAACAAATGATTGAACTATTTTCCATCTATTGAAATGAAAGCATGTTTTTTTAAATATTCAAAATTCTATGTTCTGAAATGTTCCATTTCATTTCAAATAAGGAATCATTTATTATCAAATAATTTTTTTGAAACACTTTTTCATATAGCATAATGATTTATAGATCACATCCTACATTTTTATTTATGATTTTTAGACGTTCTTATGTCATGCATGAAAATTGGGAATGTTCCTCTTTGAGGGTGTGGATATTATTGATATGTTTGATCGTCGAGTGTTGTTGGTAATTGATGGATCATAGGTCCACTTGTTACACATGATTTTGAGAATTTTTTGGTTGTTCATGGAATTTAATGTTTAAATTTAATTTAGTTTTTTATATTTATTCTAGTGTACTATTTTACCTATTTTATTTAATGTAAATTCAACCATTATACTATAAATATAACGACATGTGTGTTTTATCTTCCATTATTATATTAAAAATAGATTCCATCTTATTTATTTTATAATTACATCTGATTATATCCAACACATGGGGATTGGGTATTCTATTTGGGCTACGTCCGAACTATATAATGTAAAAGGTTACCAGTGTCTCTTGGATGGTATATGAAAAAGCGATATTAATGGTAGGATGATAATCATTCTTTATAGTCAGTATATTTTTTTGGGTTGTACTAGTACATAGAGGTATGATTGATTGGAATTATAAGGTATTTGGGAGTGAGATCATGTACATATATTATCATAATGAGCATAAATCCACCATGGGTGGTTGTGAAAAAATGTCTTTGATGATTATTTTGAAATGTTTCTTTTATTTTATATGTTTAACATGAGTTTTTTGAAAATTCCAGAATTAGTTTTCCGTTTTGAGTTGTTAAACTGAATTCCCATATTGTTGTTTCTCTTGTGTTCTATTTATGGTGTGAAGAATCTTGACTCTGGGATGGAATTTCATTAAAAATATGGAGGGAAATGCTGATGAACCATAAAATGATTATCATCCAGTTAACCATAATTGTATCAAGATAGTGGTGTGTGATATGGAAGCACTAGTACATGTAGCCACAACCATCCTTGTTTAGGTTCCCACCATGTAACCTTGAAGGTAAGACATCATATGTCAAAATTAATAGTTTTTTTAGTAGAAGTAATATCCTTTCAAAATATCTAATGATCCTCTAGTGGGGCGAATTTTTTGAAGTTAATTTTGATGATTTTTTTATTAAAAAGACTTAAATTAATTAAAGAGAGGTGTTATACCTTAAATATTTACATACCTAGACATGTGTGGTGTTATTAGATAGTGAATAATTATTATTATTATGACATTTAGTTGGAAGAAATGATGTTAATATTTACTGATTACTTTTATATAGAGTTTATGGTTAAAAAAATCCATTGGAATTTCATAATTTCTAAAATGTCACAATTTATTGACATATTATGTAAATTAGATTATTGACCATTGTAGTTTTCTCCTAATATTTTGACTTATAATAATTATAGAGAATTAATATTTTATATTTGTTTTTGTGAATATATTGAACATGACATATTCATACTAAATCTATATTCTTATGTTGTTTTATTGGATGAAGCCTTAATGGATGTGCTTCACCTCACTGGTAAGTTTTGTTTTACAGTAGTTTCATCTTCTCGCTCTAATAGTTCTGTAAATTATGCTTAATGAAGGACTAACAATGATGAGTCTCATTGGGGATATTGATAGCATGTTTTTTACCTGATTTCAACATTTCTGGGTAGAGGCCCTTGGACTTACTAAAATTGTGGCATAGATGATCCTTTAAAATGGGTTTATAATTAGGTACTCATAATATATAGTCATTTTTTACACTTAGGTAACTTTTATAGATAACTTTATATATTTTTTACTTCATGTAGGGGAATATACTCATCCAAACTTAATTTATTAGGGTGTAATCGATTGATTACTGGAATATAGGGGTCCATACATAAGCTTCCAGAATGATGTTTATTACATAGGGTAACATTAACTATTGGATTTTGATATGGACCCAATGAATGTGATAGGTACCATCAATATAAATTGATCATTAGTGATTTCCTTAGTTGATACTGGGGAATTAAAATCCTTCATATTAACCCCTGTTATTGATTTTATAAAACTCATTACTGAGGTTATGTATTATCCATTGGATTTTAGTATGACAATTAAAATAAATAGAGAGGAGTGTATTAGGTACCATTATTTTGTTTTCTCTTTATCAAAAATTGTGTTTAATTGGAATTTTTTGGATCTCAATATATAATACAATTAATATTTTCTTGGGACGGACTGGATGGTAGATTTTTGGTCCAAGATTGAATTTTATATTTGGCATTATTATTTTACAAAGCATGTTTGGGTGAGCCATGTATTTTATGGATAATTAGACCCAAGATTGAGTAGAGATAACCCACTTCATTTTTTATATGGGTAATGTAATATCAATGATTTGTTTCGACATAGAGTGGGAATATATGATTTATGATCTCCCTCCAAATTTCCTTTACATTCTCGATGTGTTCCCTTATGATTTATATGGGATTCCACTTATATGATAGACGAACTTTTCAATATATATAATAATTTGTGTTCAACTATTATCTATTTCGTATAACTAAATGGAACCAACATAAATATAATAGTTGAATACTTGGTTGGATAATTTTGTTGATAAAAGAATTATATGTCCAATTGTGTTACCTTTATATGCAGATGTTATTTTTGAAATGAAAGTTGATGTTTTGATTCACCAATGGATTTATTACTATAACCACAATTGAGTTAAAATATTGAATAAGTATCATTTTGCTTAGATAGATAATTTAGTTGTACAGTCAAAAGGGTAGAATTGGTTCTCATATATTGATAATCATTTTGATATCTCAAACTATTAAAAAATTAATATTATCTTCATAAAACAATATTCCATAAAAGTTATGTCCATTATGTTTGTATTTTCTGTCACTTTTTCGAGCCAACTCTCCCACAATATTTATGGTACTAAGGAGTATAATTTTACATGAGTTCCTCGACATTTTATAGGTAGTCTATATTGATGAAATTCTAGTTTAATCTATGTCTGAGGAATATCATCTAAATTATTCATGAGGTGTTATGGAAATGTTGAGAAGTCACCGACTCTATTCAATGAATACAAAATGTGATATCTGGATTTAGTAAGTAATCTTATTGTGACACATGGTTTCAAAACAATGTATCTCATTTGATCATGAGAAGGATAAAATGTTATGACTATTGAGAAACCATGAATTATTTTCAAGATTCAGTGATTCATGGGATTAGTAATGTAATGGACTAGAAAACGACTCATTAAAGAGTTTTCCAAAAAAAACTTTGTTCCATCAAACAGTTCCTCCAAAACTGTGGAAATGGTCATGGTGTCACCATAATTGAGACAAAAATAATGGTCGTACAAAAAAATGGGGGCAGTGCTAGAAGTGTTCCACCGAACCGGTGGAACTATGATGGTGGCACCTTGATGGTTTCACTGTTATTGTTTCACGTGATAGTGTCACCATGAGCGTTGCACTGTAGTGGTCACAACGTCACTGTTTCACAACAAAATGAGGTAACCATGAATGTGGCACTGGGACGATGGCACTGTGATTGTGGAACTATGACCATGGAACCGCTTACGGTGTGTCACAAAATGGCGACCCACCATTGTTTCTTTTTATTGTTCCGCTACCACAATGTAACTTTTGACATAAAAGTGTTTAAAAAATGCATTTTAAATCCATTTAATGACCATAAATTATATCTAATATACCCCAAGAGTTTGGAAACCCCTGAATTACCAAAACATGTGGCTTTTTCCTCAATGACACACCCTTTCCCCATTCATATAGTTTCACCCTTATTACAAGATTTCCCCAGTTTAAAGGAAACCATTTTAACTCAAAACTGTTATAGCCACCTCTCTGATGATAATTATTTAATGAAAAATAATTCTATCATATCTAACCATACTAATGCGTGGAGAAACCATGATCTAGATTTAAATCCATTCATGATTTCATATCTTGTAACTCTAGGATATCACCTTTTATTGCACGTGATTCTTTATTTTTCTTGGCTTTTTTCTATTCCTTTCCTTAGTGAATTTGGATCCCCCCTTCCAAATACTAGTGGTGCGCCTGTGCTGGAGCCTTTCCTGATCAATCTGGGATTCATGAGAGTTTATCCCCTAACGGTTTCTTATCCATGGTTCTTGGCAAGTGGATAAAAAACATTTATTATTGTTCGACAATGTAGTGGTATTCCTTCATCACTCTCTAAAGTGTATCAGGATGGGTGGGTATGAAGATGATCCTTCACATATGAATGAACCCAAACCATAACGAAGATAATAAATGGGTATTAAATAATTAAGGGGTGTGCATGATAATTCTGATGTAATATTTTACCAGTTTTTGTTTGTTGTGAATTATATTGGATTATATACACTAAACAAAGTGGTCGCTGGCGGTCCTTTCTTCCACACTAACGAATATCTATTTTTCTAGAAAATTATGTTAATTAATGGTTTTAAAATTGAAACTTGTTAATTATGAAATATATATTGATTAAATGGATTCCCAGTAAATAATAATCCTTGTATGGTCTCCCTAGTTAACCAAACAAAAATAATTGAACTTAATGAATGGTTTGTTGAATCTGGAAACTCCTTTTATCGGTCATGGTAATTTGTGTGATTCATCTTGATTCTTGTGGGGTGATGGTGATGGGGATGGGATCCCCTACTGTTGTGAAATTGTTTGTTTGTGGAACTCAGGATGTGAGGGTCAATATGTTAAGTCTTGGATCAGTTCCAGTACTTCAAGGGATCTCAAAAACTTTGTTTGTGCTCACAAACTTGCACGAGAATCATGTGGGAATTCATAATCTGATGCATGGTTGATTTTCTTTCCATAGATTATGGAAATTACTGTATGTTTCCTGGTAGTAAATAATTATTTAAATGAAACCACATTAATGAGACTACATGAATAGGTTCAAAGGAGTTTTTTTCCTTGGTTGAGTAGAGAATTGGTTTTGGATGTTGTGCTTTTATGAATGAATAGTTATGAGGTTGTTTGTGTATGTGATGGTTTTGGAACCCCTAGGTTGAGATGAATTCTTGTTTACTTATATGAAAAAATTAGTTCTTATTTTTCTTATTCGAACCGCACCAAAGTTGAGCACTTATTTCCGAACACCCCCACATCATGGGGGAGGTTGTTTTCCTAACACTAACATGAGTGGATGGTTATTATCTCCTTTTCTTCCCCCTTTCCCGAGTATCCCAAGACACTTCAGGTAGGCGATGATGGCATGAGGTCCATTATAACCCACGATTCTTCGGGCAGGGAGGTTGTGGTGGTTTGACCAGGTGTGTGTGGACTTGTTGTTTCTAATTTGTCATTGTGATGAGGCCCATGTGTCTTAGGGTATGCAAGTATCTTTTCTAGCCCGTGTGTGTTCAGGCGTGGCAGTTGTTGTTATGGCCCAAGTGTCTACGATCATGGTTACATGTGGATGTTGTGGCCTTTGTGTTTGTTGGAAGGATGTGTGGTTGTGGACGCTCAAGTGTGTTTGGGGGGGAGTTAGGGGTGGGGGGTTGGGGGTGGATGGGAGTGGGACTATGGTGACAATTATGGGGAAGGTCTGATGCATAGGATGGCATTAATAACCAGTGGGAATGTGGTGCGGGGTACCCAAACATCTATGTGTTTTAACTATTACATTACATGACTTGCATTATATCGGGAGTGTTTCATGGTGAGTTTGTGTGTATAGATTCCTTGCTAGGTGATATAGTTATCAAATTTTCTCATTGGGAATTATAATGCCTCCCAAATTGTGCATGAGAGATTTTAGTTTTATCAACTTAGTATATATGTATGCTTACCCTATGTATATAAAACTGCATTCAGGATTCCCATAGGATTTTGAGGGCCATGTTGGGCCATATTAGCTCAGATGTCGGGACTATTGACATTGTTGATTTTATTTTGTTTTGGTACTTGTCATTTTATTTTTCATGTACATGTAGTACTATATTATATAAACATGAATATGTGAATGGATTGTTTTGGCTTTAATTTTACATCCACTTTTATTGTTGTTGGGATTTACTATCTTATATCCCAATCATACTAAATAAAATGGGTAATACCTTCCATTTTACATGTGATTATATTAACTTGGTGTTAGTCACCACACCAGGACCAATTGAAGAAGGGTATCCGGGGCTATTATCTATCCTTTAACTTTTGGAAGGAAGGTTTTAGAAATTTTATATTCATTCGCTCATCTTGGTGAAGGAAGTTCATTTGCGAATGATATCATAGGGAAGGTTGAGATATAGGATTTAGTTTGGATTTAGGTAGAGTAAAATTTTTATGGGATGGGTGGGAACCAGTATAGGCTATCTAGGCACATGAAATAGTCCATAGAAGACCGATTAGGACACATGATTTTAGGTCCCCCTTGTGATCCGTGCACGGACTGAATAATTACCAAATAACCATGTGAGGCTACAAGAATTTCATGGTAGAGACCATAGTAAAGGATCATGCATCATAATAACATGTGTCCATGTGTGTCATGGGTATTTTGGAGAAATAAAATATATAAAATTTCTAAGAAAAATTTTAACGAAATATTTTACAATACTAGGGCATAAGAATTCCCTTTTTTCCTTACATCTATGGAACCTGGATAGTTTCCACGGGTAGTGTGGGAAATTGTGGCCCAAATGACTGATTTAGCTGACTAGTGGAGGGTCGATCGAGAGGTGGAGGAAGACCAGTGGTAGAAGACACTTTGTCCCTTTCAGTGGATAACCCTCAGGTAGTATGAGGGAAGAATCTCAGACATGGTGATATGGAGCTGGATCGAGGAGCTGGGGATATATTTAAGCATGATTTGGGCTCTGAAATATTACTGGGTTCCTTTGGTTGTATTTTAGCTGTGGGGATTAGTGCATCATTAGTGGAAGCTCAATCCTGGGTAGAATATAGAGGATATGGTTTTGTGGACAGTCATCGAGAGGGAGGTTGGAGAAGAATTCTTATCTTCCACGATGAAGGCGAAAAATAGGAATAAGATACTCACCCTCTAATAGGGGAACATATCTGTATGGTAGTTGGGGATCATGGTCATGGATCTCCTTCACTTTTCTTTAATCCTTCTTATATATGATGAGTCTGGTGAGGGACATTTAGAGGAGGCATTCGGAACATTTTTTTAATATGTTGTTACTCCCTCCTCTCTACCAACATACATGGAGGTCCATATGAAATATGATGCGGTTGAGAGGATTCATACACTGGGAGGTATACCATGAGACAGGAGCCCGTTGGGCATATCAAGTGAGAAGGTCGTCAGTAGTAGGCCTCTAGCCTCCAGGCTTTCCAGGTTTCAGACAATGGGGAGCAAGCCCCAGATGTTACAGTTTCAACTGTTTAGGCCCTACACCTTTCTTACAGGCCCATGACTGATATGCTTCATCTATGGTAGTCATGTGAACCTTCAGAATCAATGCCTATACTGAGTGAAGTATGGTTTGGGGGGAAGGTGTAATTCCCACCTCAACAACATATGTTTCTACCTATGCCTTTTTAGCAGCAGCAGCAGGGAGAGTGACCTCCCGGTCCTATGAGAGCAGATGTTGCAGGTGGAGGCCAACCTCATGGCACTCCTCATGTACCTCAACAAGGAAGTGGTCGGGCAGGTGGCCAATAGCTGAGGGTTAGTGGAGTTGGGCATGTACAATTGCATGAGATAGAGGCAGTAGTTCCATAAAATCCATAAGTCGTTCTAGGTACGATAAACTGGTTTAATACTCTTTCATGTGCCTTATTCGGTTCAATGGTTTACACTCCTTTTTTAACCCATATTTCGCATTATTTGTGTCTAGACGTAGATAAACCTACCATTCCCATGGTCTTGAGTGAAACAGTTGGTGTTCAGACTAGTTTTTCTCATGTTTTCTAGGGATATAGACTGAAGTTGGGAACACATAAGTCCAGTGGGGACCCACTTTTTCTATATATGTAGATGAAATGTTTCATTCTAGGAATCAATTGGTTGTTCTTTGTATGTTCTATTATCGACGGCTTCTGAATAAGGATTGGGTTTTCTGATATGGGCAGCCTACGTGTAGATTTCATCTGCGAGTGGGGTTTCCAAGAAGGCAGTTGGCGAGTGGATCCCCTTCTTTTTTTATTAGCTGAGCTATCAGTGTTGTTATCAGATATTTGAATGGTTGAACTCCCAGGGATTTCCAAGGTGTTCATGGACATCTTTCCTAAGGAGGTTTTGACACTACCCCATTGATCTGATGATGAGTTTGGGATAGAATTGCAACGTGGTACCCATCTGATTTCGATGGATCCCTATTAGATGGAACCTTCTGAGGTGCGGGAGTTAAGGATTGAGATTGATGATCTGTTGAAGAATGAATTTTTTGACAAATCATGTCACAATGGGGTGTTGCGGTCTTGTTCGCAAGGACGGAATGTGGTTGTCTCAGGTTCTGTATAGACTTTTGAAGGCTGAATAAGGTAATTGTCAAGAAATTTTATCTTATCCTCTAGATAAACGTCTTATTTGATCAGATGAATGGGGAAAGATGGTTCCCCATGATCAACCGTTAGTCAGGGTATCACCTGTTGAGGGTGAAAGAGGGTGACTTCCATATACATCATTCTATTTTATATATGTGGGCAGATAGAGCAGACCATCTTGACGATGGAGGATATGATATTTTCAATTGCTTTTTTCTTTGGGGGATTGTGAGTACATCACTTTATTTTGGTATAGTTTTCCTACAATAATATATATTACTCTACCACTGGAATGGCTCCATTCAAAGACATGTATGGGAGGCTGTGTCACTCAACAGTGTGCTAGGAAGAGGTTGGGGAAGTAGGTTTATTGGCCCGAAGGTTGTGCAGAGAACGAAGGAGAAGGTTCAGCTTATACTAGAAAAGATGAAGGCAGCTCAAGACGGGAAGAAGTCTTATGCCGATCATAGAAGCAGACACTTGGAGATCAAGTCTGTGAAACATGTGTTATGAAATGTCTCTTCTCGGCATGGAAAATGGAGGTTCAGTAGGAGAGTATGATTTATCTCAGGTTCGTGAGACCCTTCAAGGTGTTGTAGTAGGTTGACGAAGTGGCTTATCAGCTGGTGCTACCACCGTCGCTACTGAGGGTGCACGACGTCTTCAATGTGTCTCAGTTCCGTTGGTATTTACATAATGATTCGTAGGTTCTTGAAATGAGGAAGATGAATATTGAGGACTATGTGTCTATTGTAGAGTGACTAGTGAGGATCAAGGATCGCGAGGAGAAGGTGATTCATGATGAACCATCCCTTTTCTCCATGTGTTATGGAGGCATAGTGGCCTCAAGGAGAGTATCTAGGAACGAGAGGCACATATGCACAACCAGTACCTAGAGTTGTTTTGATTTTTGTTCTTTTTTTTTATACTTGTGTGGGATGTATATTTCGACAATGTTTAAAATTAAATGGACTATTTTCCATGCTCTCTGGATGTCTATGATGAGTCCTGACTTTGGGGAGCGGAGGACCTGATCCCTAATGAAGACGCATTAATGTGGATGTGGTTGAACCAATGAAGGTGAGTTAGTTCCACCAAATACGGATTTTATCTTGACATGGAGGAAGGGACTCCTTAATCCATATGACTGAACGTTATGACTTTTAATGTTTTGTGTGTTTACTTGAGAGATTGGTGATCATATATGTCGATGAGGATTACATCTGATATGTATCTTTCAAGGTGGTTGTTCGGACACCACTTTTCTTCAAGTTTAGTTTGGCTTCTCGAGGGCTATAATAGTTTGGGAGGTATTAGATTTAATGGCTTGGAAAATGACTCATTAAAGTGTTTCCCCATAAAACATTTCTAAGTCAAACAGTTCCACCAAAACGGTGGCACTTGTCATGATGAAACCATAAAGGTTGAACAAGTCATGGTCGGACAGCGAAACAGTGGAACCATGATGGTGGAACAATAATGATGGATTGGTGACAGTGGAACTGTAGTGGTTTCTCCATCACAGCCGCACACTGAAACAGTGGCACCAGGACAATGGCACCGCTTATATTGTCTCACATAACGGCGACCCATCATTGTTTCTTTTTCCTGTTCAACTCCAAATACATTTCTTTTCATGTTGAAGTTTTTTAATACACCATTTCAATGTCATTTAATGACCATAAATCATATCTAAAATCCCGCAGGATCTGGGCAACACTATACTTACCAAAACGTGTGGATTTATCATTGGCACCATACCCTTCTCTCGTACTTCTAGTTCCTCCCCTATTACATGTTTTCATCTATTTAAAGGAAACCAATTTTACTATATTTTTTATGGCCACCTCTCTGATGAAAATTATTAAATGAAAAATAATTCCATCTTGTGTAAAAACCCAACCACATGGTGAAACCATGATATGCCTTTACAGCCATTCATGATTTCATATCAAGTAACCCCATGATCTCACCTTTTGTAGCACAAGATTCATTCTTCTTCTTGGCAAGTATCATTTCCATTACATGGTGTGTTTTGAGTCCCCTTTCCCATGGATAATGGTTCGCATGTGTTGAATCATTTCCTACTCACTCATATAGTGCTCGGAGTTCCTCCCCTAAATGTCGCAAATCCCAAGTTATTGGCTTGTGGAGAAAAACTTAGATAGTTGATAATCCCGTTATAATTTTTCCTTCATATCTCTTGAATGTGTATAGAATGTGATGGGTATGATGATGTTCCATCAGAGATTGATGAAATCAAACCATAAAAAAGTTAATAATATTTTTTAAATAATGAAGGGGTTTTTTTGGTGATGTTGTTGCAATCTTTTAACTTTGAGTATATGCTTTGAATTATATGGGCATATGTCCAATGATAATCGTGGTCATTGATGGTAATTTTTTACGCACTAGTGAACATATATTTTTATTGATAATTCTGTGATTGAATGTATATAACATGGAAAATGGTTAGACATGTAATCTTGGTTGATTTAAAGGATGACCAATGAAAAAGAACTTTTTATGGTCATCCCAGTTAACCAAACAGATATAACTGAACTTAATTAATGGTGTGTTGAATCTAGAAATTCTTTTTCTCTTTCTTGGTAATATGTGTGGTTCTACATGATTCATGTGGGGTGACGTGGATAGATATGGGATCCCTTGCTATTGTGATGTTTCTAATTTTTTGATCTAAGGCAGTGTGGGGCCTTATGTTGGGGCATGGTTTGGTTCCAGTACATCGAGGGATCTCACGTTCTCCTTTTGTTATCGTTACTTCACAATAGAATTGAATTTGAATGCATAATTTGATGGGTGGTTGTTTTTCCTTACTTGGATTATGACCAATCATGTTAGTTTCCAAATATTAAAGAATTATTCAAATGAAACCACTTGAATGTGATAACAAGAATTAGTTTAATGGGGATTTGTTTTTTGGGGATGAATTATGACACGGTTGTGGTTGTTGTTCTTTTTTTATGACTGAATATTAATGAGGTTGTTTTTGTATGGGATTTATTAGGAACTCCTTGGTTGGGATGAGTTCTTTATTTACATTTATGAATAACTTAGTTCTTATGATTCGTATTCGCACCCCACCCAAGTTGAGAATATTGTGCTGAACACCCCCACATTATGGTGGAGGGTGTTTTTTCCAACACTACTATGAGTGGTTGGTTATTATCTCCTTTTATGCTCCCTTTCATGAGTTTCCCAAGACTCTTCGGGCAGGATGTGATGGCCTGGGGTCTATTATAACCTAGGATTCAATAGGTATAGAGGTTGTGATTATTTTCTTAGGTGTGTGAGGGCTGGTTGTTTCCCATTTGTCTTCAAGATGAGGATCATGTGTGTTCGGGCATAGAAGTAGTTGTTCTGTCCTAGGTTTATTTGGGTGTTGCGGTAGTTGTTTTGTCCTAAGGGTCTGTTGGAATGGATTTCTGTAGTTGTTACTACCTACATGTTTTTAAGAGGCATGTGTGGTTGTGGTATCCCAGGTGTGTGCAGTTAGGGGGATGGCAATTGGACATTGGTGAGAATAGTGGGGGAGTATTGACGTGTAGTATGTCATTAATAACTAGTTGGAAAGTGGTGCGGTTTACCCAAACATCGATGTGTTACTAATATTACTAAACGTGACTTGTGTTATTTGTGGAGTGTTCCTTGGTGAGGGTGGTTGGATAGGTTCCTCCCTAGGTACCATGGTTATCTACTTTTCTCAGAGGGTATTAGATTTCCTCCCCACTTGTGCACAAGAGATTTTGTTTTTCCCTACTATGTATACTTGTATGCTCACCCTATGTATATTAAACTACTTTCAGGTATCGAGGATGACTTCGAGGACCGTGTCAGACCATATTAGCGTGGACGTTGGGACAATTGACATTGTTGTTTTTCTTTCCTTTTTCTTATTCCCATTGGAGTTTTATTGTAATTGTAGCATATTATTATTAGAACATATATATGACGATGAATTGTCTTGGATTTACTTTTACATCAAATATTGGTGTTTTTGATATTTACTATCTTATCACCCTATCCTACTAAATAAAAATTGTAATCCCTACAATTTTACAAGTGATTCTATACCCTTGGTGCTAGTTGCTACTATGGGGCCGATTGATGGTGGGTTTTGGTGGGTCATTATCTCTCGTTGAACATGATGAAGCAATGGTTTGGCCATCTTTTGTCACTCCCATCATCTTGGAGAAGGCGGGTTGTGACAAGTAATGTAATTACACATATTTGTTCAATTATTTTTCAATTTTGGATTCCCCGATAACCACTCTCACATAGAAGGGAGTGGATTTTGATGAGGATGATAAATGTAATAACTCTTTTATTGAGATAAAATACATTTACACATCTACACTTGTGTCAACACTTCAGGAGACTAGTAAGGGATATGTGGTCTTTTTTGATGCCTCGTATTTTATGTTTGGTTTTTTTTCTTGTGAGGAGTGAAAACATGGTGGAATATGCTTGGATAAATATTAGGTAACACGGGATGAAATTATCAACTGATTATCTCAAACACACTACTATGATTCGTTATATTAATAATTTGATTCATTATGTATTTATAGAATTTTTTACCATTATTTCCAATAAAAGTGTTTTATCTTCTACCAAAATGTTATTAATATATGATGGAGGTATTGGGTAGAGTAACTAAAATATTTTAATTTAGATATTTCATTTAAAACTAGTAAATGGATTGTTTTCACTGATATTTTGTCATTGAAACATCAAACCCAATACATTATTTAATCCACAAAATATTTATTTTTAGTAGATTTTTTCTATGTTGCAAATGGGGGGTCAAAGATAATGATTCCTAGGCTGTTTGGAGAAGATTTTAGTTGAACACCTCTCTTCTCAAGACAATTCATCATGATAAGCATGTTGTTGATGAATTCTGTGACATATGAGACTCTATTTATGGTTGGGAGACCATTGGTGATGGGATTTTGGAGTCTGATGGAATCATATGTTTTTAATCATTTTATTGTTACTTTGTCCATGATAAACGTTTTGATAGTGTATTTCTATAATTTATAGGGGTCAGTTCACCCTCGGGTATGTTTCATCAACTTCTAGTACTAATATGGAAGTGGGAAATGATTTATTCAAATTTCATTGTTGTTTTTCTTCATACACATCTAAAGTATAATGAGATATGAGTTGTGATAGATCAGTAGACTATATATGATGAATTTATACCCATCTATTTTAAAAACAATTTTGAGGACATGTGAATCCTATATGTACCAGAGGTTATTAGGTTTTATTGTGTTCTATCAATGATATTATCTGATAGGGATCATCATTTCACATCTCATTTTCGTAGTAGGATCTATATATAAATGGGATCATTATAGAGCATGAGCATTTAATATCCTATTTAGATGTATTTCTAGAAATAATCTGAGGTAATGGATTTAGAAGAAAATCATCATACTTACAACCTTAATATTTGTAGACATTTGGAAACCCATGTGGGAATGGTTGAGTTTTTGAATTACAATATTTTCCAATCATCCATTTATATGACTCCCATTGAGGCCTTGTATAGAAAATAATGTAAATATATTATATTTTTGTTAGATATTGGTAAAAATAGTTTATTGGAAGATGTTTAATCCATGATATGACACCTAAGATTACGTTGATTCATCATAGAATGGAGGCACCATAGAGCTGATCTAAATATTATACTAATCATAATCATTGAATGTTGGGATTTTTGGTTAGTGATAATGTGTTATTGAGAGTTTCAAATTTTTTGGGTCCCCAATGAAATAGATAATAAGGAATTATTTCTCCTCTTTTCATGAGAACTTTTTAGGTTGTTGATTAGGAGGGGAATTGGGATTCCATTTATCACTTCCACTAGATTTTATGTCAATGCATAGTTTCATGCATGTACCAAATATTTGGATGTATATATCATACCCATATAATGTTTTTGAGTTGGGATATGATTCCCCACACCGAGAATCCCATATTGAGTGAATTATGTTTTTTTACACTTGCATGAATTACATAGAATCAAATTGTAAATGACCCAATATTTTAGAAGCCATAGAATACAAGATTACATATATAATACCCATTAAACCTTGGGAAATATAAAATTAAAACATCATACATAAAAAACTATACTTGAAACTCATTAAATGGTTTCCTCTTCATAAACTTTGTAACCATAATATAATAAGGGTTAGCTCAAATGCATTGTAAGGGTGAGTAAAATAGAAGAAATATTGAAATAATTGAAATCAATAAACTTGGTAAGGTAAATAACTGATAAAAATTTCCATTCAAATAAATATATAATGTATAATCCATATGGAAAGGTAAAAAACTAAAAAAAACATTAAATTTAAATCAATAAATTAAAAATAGAATGAATGCATAGATATAATGATGAAAAATATTATCGATAAATAACCACTGAGTCTAAATAGAAGAGATTCTTAATTATTGGAAGTTATGGTTTATAGGTACAAGGAATATTTATTGTCAAAAATATTCACAAGATATCTTATCTTATTAGATAAACCCTTCTATTTTTGACAACTATTTCATCTCAAGAGACTAGCAATGCATCATGGGGATATCTATGATTAAGACCCAGATGTGACTAAATTTTCAAAATTATTCAATATATAAAAAATAAATTTTAAAAACCTAAAATATAAATTATAAAATATATTTATTGATACAATAAAAAATTTGATAAAAAATTCCTTTGTAGAGGATATGTAGCAGCAATGGGTGTTAATGTTGATGAATGGACATACCATTGAAATAAAATTTAATTTTTTGGAGGAAAATAATCAATATAAACATTTAAATGTTTCTCATAAAACATTGAAATATTTTAATCATAATATATATGAAGTAAAATATTAAATGAATCTTATTATATCTTAATAATAATGAGATTCATGATATAATATATCAAAAGGATGTATATACATCATATAAAAGTGAATCATTGAATAGAAATAAATAAGCCTCAATTGAATGTAAATTAAGACTAAATCCTTTAATACTTTGTAATAATTTTTTTAAAGCATGTTCAAATATAAAAGAAAATATTTTCATTTAAAAGAACCATTTAAACATGTAAATAACGCTTTATAATATTACAAAATAAATAAGGTGGTAAATTTTATTCATGGCATATACATTTATAAAAAAATTCCTTTTTCTTTTGTATGAAAAGTCAAAAAGTGAAATGTTTCAAAAGAGGAAAAGAAGATTTATTTTTAATGAATTATTTAAGAAGTCAAAAAGTGTTAAAAATATATTTAAATAACGAATTCAACATAGTTAAAAAAATTAATTTTTTAGAATACAATAACATAGGAGATAAATATTTTTTATTACAACATAAACCCCAATAATACCAAACAATTGTGAGATTTAAAAAAAACACATATAACATTAATGTTATTAGAGTCATACCACCCAGAATGAATGAAAATTTGTGGAAATGAAATTACCATAATCATTTGAATAATAATTTTAAAGTATATTTTTAATTGGTATATACACCACATAGAGGAACAAATTTCTGTGTAAGGAATGTGTTCCATATAAATAAAAGTGAGAAAATGATACCTTACCATATGTTTTAATTTAGGTGATCGTCCTTTTACATGATGTATAATTATATTATGAGTGACAGTGACCTTTTATAGAATCATATTAATATCTAGGATATCAAATAAAGTCATCTTATAATATATTATTACCCATTTTTTATTATTATTTTGTTATTTACTCTATTTTAGGTATTAATTCCCATGTTTCTTGAGTATTTTTTTACGTGCTATTTTATGTTCCTATAAATAAGATCACGTTTTTCATCATACAAAAAATTTAACATATTATATAAATATTATGCATATTTATTTATTCTTTATTTATAATAATCAATAATATTTTGAGATAATAAATGAAATGGATCATTTATAGATATGGTATGTCGTACGTACAAATGACCACTACTATAAAAACATTTTCATATTAAAAGAATGATTATTCAATGATATATGTGACTATAATATTTCTGGGATAATATTGATGTCCAAAATATCACATATTATTATTAGAACCATGCTTTATACCTTCAATGATTATTTTGAATGTATCACATCGCTTTGAAGAGGCGTTAGTCCACACATCCGCAAAAATGTTATCATATTTATAAAAATTAGAAATCATAATGATATGTTTTATACATGATTAAAATTATAATAAATAAATAACATATATCATATATACAATATATAAATTGAGTTTCCATCATATTTTATATCCATGGAAGGTGTTATAGGAAACACAAATAATCATCGTTCCTTGAGGCGATAGTTTTCCATACACATAAAGAGTGTTATAGTTTCCCATTAAATTAATGTGTTTGTAATTGATGGTATAACCCTTAAAATATGACCACCTAATTATAATAAGTATAGTTATTTTATTTTATAATCATGTAAAAATATGAAATAAAGGAGTGGGAAAAAAAATAAAACTTATATGTTCATTGAGGAATGATAGTTTTTATTTGGGTAACGCGTTTTGGTTTATTCCAAAACAATTCCTTAGTTTTATTAATTCCTGAAGGAAATAATATAGATTGAGTGTATAGAATTTTGGAGCTTATTTTATCATATTGTGTTTGATATAGAATTCTAAAATTGGTTTGAGTAAGTGAGGTAGGAGGTTCCCTTTTATAATTGAGAGGAGGGGTACTATTTGAAAATTCCGAAAAAAGAATTATTATAAATTTATTTTCTATATCTAATATAACTAATGTGATTTATTTATAATATTAAATGATTATATTTTTAAATCATCCCAAATAATATTTTTAAACATCTTTTGCTCACATCGTTACCCTTAACGTTTGGCTTTAACCCGTAGTCAAACCCTTTAACTCTTATCATCAAAAAACATGTATTTTTAATCTTGAAGGATTAATATATTTACTATAAAATGACCAAATAACCCTAAATGATTCATATATGAAATATTATACTTTATCTCACTATGTTGGAAGATTCTAACTTTTTAATTAATATTATATCATTTAGTAGAATATTATCTATTTTAAAATCTCACTAATTTCTATTTTGATACTATTTATTTTTAGTTTTTTGTAAAAAATATAACAAAATAAGATAAATTATAAAAATTAGTTAACATATTCCTAATATTTATATATCATCTTTAATATTCATGGATGACATCAATAATGAAAAATATTATTTATTTTAACAGTTTTAGTAACATTTTTTTGATATGCCCCTTAAATAAACTATTATTACATCAGCATTGTGCACACCTTTATTTTAATTATTTGTTACATAAATTTTAAATAAATTATCTTTATTAATAATGATTATTTATAATTCAAATGAATATTTATCTATTCAGAAATCATCCAAATAACCATATTTGAAAATTTTACACTTATTAAAAACTAGAGTACGACATGTTGGACTTACATTATAATGAAATACGAAAAGGTCTTATTGATAACCAATTTGATCCAAGGACCATAAAATCATCCCCAAGAAGATTTTTGTTGTGGAAAACTAAAAAAATGAAATTATATCATATTTTATGGCAGTTTCATGGTCTTTTTTATATTATTTTTACCCATAATGACTTGACTGACCCTTTGTTGTTGAAATTAAACTATTTCAAAATTTACTATTCATGTACAAAAAATTAAAAAAAATTAATTAAAAAAAATCAACCACAGATTCAAAATATAGAATTAATTTATCAGGATTCAAAATATATAATTTACAATAAATAATTTAATATTAATTTAGTTAATAAAATAAGAAAACGAGTTACTAAAGTGAAATAGTAAATAAGATTCTAATGTTTTTTATTCAAATTCAATGTAAAATTTATTCCAATGAAATAAATTATTATAAATGGAGAAAATATATATATACATAGAAACAAATTTGTAATATAATTTAATAGTATTAATTATTTCGATGAAAAAAAAATTTCAAATACATTTTTTTATTATAACTATTCATCAAAAAATGAAACTTATTAGAAAAATACCAAAAATCCATCCAAATTTATTTATATATCACTATTTATGACAAGAATTTTTTTTCAAATTATATATAGAAAAGTTACAAAATTTGAATAAAAATATGTTTTCAATTAAAAGGCTCTAAAACTGCTTTTAAAAAAATATATGTTTTTGATTATTATTAGGTTTATTATTATCTTATAATTATCAAATCTAGTGGATGAATTTAAAAAAAATTATTGAATATATAAAACAAATATATTATTAACATATTTCATAAATTATAATTAATTTAATTTATTAGGCTAAATTTACTTTGTGGACATAATAAAAATTCCTTAGAAAAAACATTTCATATATATTCAGTTGGTCCCTATATTCATTTATGATTAATTTTTAACCAAGGAACACATCCATATATTTTAATTATTTATTATATATTATTCATAAACTTCATATTAAAACTTTGTTTATATATTATTATATTAAATAATAATATTTTATTAATATATCAATGTTCACTAAAAATTGACCATTCGTGTAAGGGGATGTCACTCATTATTCTATGTATTGTATGATTAAAATGTTGTCATGTATAAACTAGCATAGAAACGAAATTAAATTTATTCATAAATAAAATTATTTTAATTTATTGGGTTGTTACATTCTATCCACCTTAAGTAAATTATGTCCCCGTAATTTAAACCCATGATCGAGAAGTAGGGTTTCGAATTTTATAAATATATTTATTGAATAGCCAATCAAGGAAAATGATTATTGAGACCTCAACTTCAAAATAAATAGTGGTAACTACTAGTTCATCAGAGATATCACATATTAAGGTTCCATATAGAAAAAATTTACATTGAATAGAAATATGACCATCGTTTTCTGATGAATAACGATAAAGAACATCATTTAGAGAAATTTAAGCATCAAAATGAAATAAATATATGATTATCTTAGGGAAAATTTCATTCATCAGAAATCAAGGTAGAAGGATAAATTTTTTGTTTAATACCATTTTCATAGAGTCGAGAAATTATTTAACCATATAAATATATATATATATATATGTATCTAATATATTTTTCTAAGCACAATATTATCCTTTTGTCATGAACTATTTAAAATTATTTTTTAGCATTTGTTTCATCGCATGGTGGAGAAATAAAACAATCTATAAAATCTCATCTAATTTCTTATTTAAAAAACTTCATAAATTGTTAACCTTTTGAAATTTCCATGTATTATGATCCAAAACATCTGAATCACTTCCAAAATATTTATTATTATTCTATTTAATTTATCTATATTAATAATATATATATATATATAATATTATTATCTCAATATGAGTAAAATATTAAGACTTAAATAACCCTCATATATTTGTTTTTAAAAAATAAACTTATTCTTGAATCACATTTCCTTGTTGTTAGTAACAGTTAACATAAGCATTCAAATCTGTGATGAAAAACCACTACGTTACATCTTTTATATATTTCAAAAATCATATGATAATAAAAACATCAATAATGTAATTTTACAAAAAAAAATCATAGATCCAAATACAGAATCAAATTAATAATTCATATTCGGTTATGTTAATAAACTATTCATGACCTTGATCTTATATCTCTTTTGGACGTTCACTTCCTAGTTGCTTGGGGACTTTATTATCATAAAACCCAATCTATATGTAGCAATAACTCTATATTGAAGTGTCTTCATTTATAACTTTGCATTATTTTTCTTGGTTAACTATATCTCTATAATTATATCATACATACAATCATTTTAATAATTTCCATGGTGATTATTTCCACAGTAATCACATGTGGGAAAACCCTTCTTTCAATTATACCCATTATCTGTTATTTTCTCTTCCATTATTTAATTCTCTTACTTCCCATTGAATCTGAAAGACATGGAATATTCATTCTCTATCTTGATATAACAAAAAAAAATATTTCTTCTTCCTCCTTATAATTTTAGATCAACAACCACTATTGTAATATTCTTCATATTTTTTCATTAAACTGAGTAAAAATATCTTATTATATGTTTTTTATCATGAGGGAAATATTTATAAAATAATGTTTCATTAATAGTTCTCTATTCTATGAGTCTTATTTCATATTACTCCTTACAATTCTAGATGAACAACCACTATTGTGCCACATCTCTATTTATGAAATGCTCCTAAACTGTAACCTTTCACTTTTCACCACATCCAAATACCATAAATATCTTCTCCAAAGTCTTAATCCACTCCTCAAAAACAATTGAGACATAGTAACACTAAACTATGGGGGTCGTTGTTGACTAATGTGATGAAACATTATAGAATACAATTTTGGTCCATTTTATCCATTCATGCAAGGTTCATTTACATAATCAAATTAAGTTTCCATAGTATGGTCATAATTTTACCCATTCCAAAACTAGCGATAATGGTTTTATCAATTGGTAAAAATCTACATTATTAATGATTATTTAAATCATAATTCCTTTCAAGCACCATTATTTAACAATGGAACAAAGTAGATTATATGTAATCATTAGGAATCATAATGTACAATCACAGAACGAGTGAAATACATACCATAAATATAGAATTTTATGTGCATATAATATCATAAAAATAAGCATGGTTTCTTGGGGTATATCTCTAATTTTAAATCCATGACATATGGTTCTAAATATATTGTGAATTATCTTAGGAATGTTCCTCAGATGTGTCAAACCAGGTGAACAGTAATGCCCATTTTCATATACCAGGTTACATAGTGGTTGGCCAGACACAACATGCCCAATTTGTTACTCTTATGTATATATGTTCTTGAACCACATCCACTTGTAATATCCATACACAAATGTACATATTTTAATAACCATATATGATCTACCATACCAAAATTATATTATATTATTCTATAAATAAAATCAATGTGTTTCTTAGGTTTGTGTTACTTATTCAATTTTTTAACAAAATCTAGTATACAAGGGTGTTTCTAAACGATCATAGATACCAAATAAAATAGACCAACCCTATAATCCTGGAGTTGGTGCATTATTTTGTTAAATTGTGATAAATTACAGCAACTAAAATTCTAATGTACCAATATGTTTAGCAACCATGGAATGACATATTACATACATGATTCCCAAAATAATTTGTGAATTATGATATAAAAACATCATACATAATTTAAAGAATTACACTACATCATGTAATATAATTCCAAGGATTTTTATTCATACCATGGGTAAAGGAAACATAATAAACATGATCTAAAATTTTATTCATGGGTATGTAAAAACAATTTTCTTAATCAATTTAAATAAATCAACATGAAAACATAAATAAATGATAACACATTACATTAAATTAAATATGTAAGGAATAATCAATATAAAAAGGTAAAAAACTGAAACACATCCCATATAAATCAATAAAACAATAATATACTCCATCAATAGATTTTATGATGCAAAATATCATGGATAAATAATAACCATGTATAAATGAGGTCGATGCTTAATTTTTAGATTCCATGTTCTATAGGTACATATAACCGTTAACATTGATGCCTTTCACAAGAAGGATTAGAATATCAATTAAAAACCCATATATTTTTTCCAATTGTTTAATCTCATGTGTCTAATGATGCATCATGGGGATTTATATTACCACGCCCCTCCCATGCCATACATATCCAATGTATTCCTCTTTTCAAATAATCGATTCAAATAATAAAAAATTTACTTTATCAAATATATGTATTTTATAAAGGATAATGATTTATCAATTCTTCCCTAATGAAGGATAAGTAACAACTATGTTCATTAATGATGATTATTTGAAATACCATAAAAAGATCATTAATACATTTGGAAGATAATCTTAAAAAAATCAAAAGTGTCCTATACCAATTTGAAAAAATGAAATCAAAATATTAATGAAGGAATAACATTTGATGAAACATATAAGATGATGAGAATAAATTTATTAATTATATTATATATTTAATGTCAACGTATGAACCATATAAAAGAAAATTTGTCTATTACAACAAATAATTCTCATTCTAATGTAAACTGAGACTAAATCGCCTACCACATTGTAATCATATATGTAAAAGGCAGTATATTTATAAAAGAAAATTTTGTATATCAATATAACATTATAAAATTGTATTCTAATATTTACAACAATAGGGAATCATGGCATGGGTAAATTATATTCATGCCATATATGTTTTAGAAACATTCCTTTTACTTTTGGAAGAAAAGTCTTAAAGTACCCTGTCTGTGATAACTATATTATTATTCCTTTTTAAATAATATTGGAAAAAGTCAAAAGGTGTTAAAATTACATTAAAAAATCAATGGATAATATATAAAAAATTTCTAAAATAATATTTAGAAAACAATATCATTGAAGAGAAATATTCCATAGTAGAGTGATAAAACCATATAACCTCGAATAACGTTGTGATTAAGAAATAAACTAATATCAAATAAAAATTATTCAAATTATATGCCCATGAAAGAATAAAAATTATATGGGTATGTAAATAATATAGTACTTTGAATAAAACTCGATAAATATATTCATGGTTGATATATACACCAAAAAAAAGAAATAAGTAATGTATAATAAATGTGTCTTACATAAATAAAAGTGCGACAAATACCCCTAACCGTGCAATTACATTTGGGTGATTTTCCTTTAAACTCATTTATAATGGATTTACAAGTGTTAATAAATTATTATAAATTATATTAATATTTATGATATAATATTTGATCATCTGGAAAGATATTATTTCCCTTTTGTTAATATCCATTCATTATTTTCATTATTTTGGGTGTTAATTTCCAAGTTTCTCATGTATGTTCTGACATTTTATTAGTTATTCTTAATAATTATATCATTATTTTACCATATACCCAATTTATTACATTATTTAAATATTATATATATATAGTATATATGAATTCAGAATAATCAATTAAATTTAGATTCAACAAATGAAATGCATCGTTCAGGGACATAGTACGCCGTATGTATGTTTGAATGATAATTTCATTTATTTTTCATATTAAAATAATTTATATTAAATTATATAAAGTATATACCAATTAAATTATCATATTTACGTCATACATTTCACATATAACTACTAAATCTATCCATTATACATTACATGTATAGCGTGAACGAATCGCATCTCTATGAGGAGGCTTCCACAAATAATGTTATCTTATTTATAAAAAAATATCATAAGTGATTGTGTTATAAAATAATTTATGAAGAATATAGACATAATAAATATCATATAGAACATATGTAAACATAATTTCTTTCCTAATTCCAATCCATGAATAGTGGAAATGAAAAATGAATTATCTTCATTTCGTGAGGCTGTAGATATACAAGTAAAAAATATATTTGTTACACATTAGATAGAAGTTTGTGTATTTTTATGTCAAAAAATTAACATATCAAAATATATGTATTTTTAACATTGTTTCTTTATATAATCATTTAATAATAAGAAATGAAGCAGTGGGAATATAAATAAAAGCTAACTGAATAATGAAGAAAGATTCATCTTATATGGGTAACTCTTTTTTGTGTATACAAAAATACATCATTGGTTTTCATTGTAAAAAAAATGGATGATTATAGGTTATGGTTTAGTATTTTTGGAGCTTATTTGGGCATAGTTTGGTTGAGGTTGAATGCTCAATGTGGCATGAGGAAGTGTGGGAAGATGTGACCATTTATAATTGAGATTATTGGTAATTTTAGAAACTCTAAAACTATTAAATTACTATAAATTAATTTTCTATTGTAAATTTCTCCAAATTGTGTTATTTATTAGATAATTTAATTATGGGTTTAAATAATCTTTTACCGCAATTTTTATATATGTTTTGGTCTGATTGTTTCCCTCATATTTTGGATTTAGCTATTTGTTAATCCATTTAATTCTAACCATGAAAAATTATCATTTTTTAATTATTACTTCATAATATAATTACTATAAGATAAATAGATAACCATAAATGAGTCATTTATGACATTTCATACATTATAACATCATGTTTTTTATGCTATGGTTTTTATGAATTTTATATCATTTAATGAAATTTAATTATTTTAAAATATCAGTAATCTCAATTAGGACACTTCATTTCTTACCAGTATGAAAATATCCATACACAAGGTAAATTCAAAAAAAAAATACTTCTCTAAATATTATAGTAATTATAGAAAATATGTGGTCAAATTCAATTATATCAATATATATATAATATAATATTTTAAAACATTTATTTTATTTTTTCATTAATTAAACAATTAATACATCATCATTGGGAAAACATTTGTTTTCCTAATTCCATGACAAAAAATTAGAAAATAAATAATAATGATGAAGAATAAAATTGTTTTTTTAAATTACTATTTATAGTAGAACATATACAAAAAATAACTATATATGAGATATACAATATATTTTTAAAAACAAGAGAGAAAAATTGGACATCCCTTATATGAAAATTCTATAAAAAGAAATAAAATCATACTAGTGGGTTCAATTGTCCATTAAGTTATCCCAAAGGATGATTTTGGTTAAAAAAACTCATCAAATTAATGTATTAAAAGTGTTAGGGTTATCTTAGGGTATTTATATTATTAATTTTAGCCATAAATACCACATTTACCATGAATAGTGTAATTCAAAATATGAATATATTTTTTATTAATACTCAATAAAATAAAATAAATATATTTACATAATTTGACACAATGATTCAAAATATTTAGTATATTTTTTATTATTCAAAACATATATTTTATAGTAATTAATATAAAATAAATCCCATTCATGAAATCATAAAATAGGTTTATAATGTGAAAACATACAAAAGACTATAATGTTTTTATATTCATATTCATTGTAGAATTGATTCCAATGAATTAAAATTTATTAAATGATAAATAAATAGTCTAATTATTCTTAAAAACCAATAAATAATATAATTTAACTCTCAAATTATTTTGAATGAAAAAATTTGTTTTCCATTTTTTTAGTATTCATCAAAATATGAATCGTATAAAATAAATAACAATAATTCCAAAAGGTTTAAATTTTATATCCATAATTAAAATGAGAATTTAAATTTTTTAATTAATTTCAATAAAAATATAAGATATTTTATTTAAAATAGTTTCTCTATAAAAAAATGTTAAAACAAAATTTATAAAAATACCGTGTTTTTATGATTAATATTGTGTCTATTCTTATCTTATGTCCATAAAATCTATTTTATCAATATCATAATTTTTTTATAGAATATAAAAAAATATATCAAATTAATATCATTCATTAATAGTAATTAATTTAGTTTATTAGTATCAAACAACTTTGTGATAATAAATATAGTTCTTTATAATAACATTTCCTATATATTCAGTTGGTTCCTATATTCATTTCTAATTAATTTTTAACTAATGAATTCAACCATTTATTTTTCTAACAATTTTAATAATATTCACAACCGATAACATAATTTCTATGTAATATATTATTATTTTGAATAATAATATTTTAATAATATATTTTTTGGTACAACTCATCATTCTGTGTAACATAAGAGAACACATTTTCTTGTGTACCATAAGCTTAAAATGGTTTTTCCTATAAATAAATCTCAAAAGAAAAATAAATTTATTTAAAAATAAAAATATAATAACTTATTGGGGTGTTATATGGGAGGACCATGATTTTGAACACCACTTATCCATGAATGATATCCCAATCATCATTGTTGTTTTTGGTAAAAAAAGGAATTTCATGTGAGGTTTATATCTCTAGTTCTTGGGTCTTTGATGTGTGTTTCTTATTTATATGAGACTTAGGAGAATGAGGCACTGATGAGAGAGCAGTGACATCATATATTTTATTTGGAAACATCCTAAGACAGTTTTTGGGAACAAAATTTTAATTTTAGGATTTTATAACACCTTATTACCAGTATCCATAATTTCAAGACCATTTTTTTATCTTAATTGAATAAGGTATTTTTTGGGTGGCATTTAGGGGTAAATTTTAAAAAAAATTATTTTCTAATTGGGATTTTCATTGTTTCCACACGATCATCTCAAATCATGTACCCCTAGTAATAACAGTACACCCATAGAATGTGGGGAATTAATTGTAACCTCATAGTTGCCCAATTTTTTTACCTAACTAGGGGGAACCATGAGCCCCAAAATTAGGGAGTGAATAACTGGTGTGAATTTTCCCCTAACAGTGCACCCCCTCAAACAAACCATAGAAAAAAATATTAATTAATTGAATCATTAATTATAATATCATGCACCCCCCATTTATGATTCCTATAAACACAATTCAAACCTAACATGATTTATCTTTCCATAGAGGCTCCCAATAAGTGATGTTTTCACCCCCAAATTTTTTTTTGAGATTCAATGTGGAACTAGGAGATCTGATCCCTCTTCGATAAGTAGATGTTGTCATGTGTGTTCTCTTAAAAATATCATTTCTACCCACCAATTATAGTATTATATCATCAGTTCATAATGGATCTTAAATCCATTTCAATTGATTTATTATCATTATTGATATATATTGATTATATATTTGTTTCATTGACCTCATTCTATATTGACCTTCATTGGAATTTCTATTGTGGGTGTTGAATTTTTAATTTTCTGATTAAAAGGTAAGAGGTTCCATTTATAGTTAACAATCTAATTAAAAATAATAATTTCAATTTTTGAGTGAAATATTCTTATTGTTATTTATAAAACATTTATTAGTAATGATTTAATTAAAAAAATTATATGGAATGTATTTTGAGAAAAAACCCCAATTCTAACAGAATTGGAATAGTGAGATAAATTTTCAAAATGATGAATTAATAAAATTATATGGTCTTTGTTTTGAAAAAACATTTTCATTGAAATGATGAAAATCCATAATTGGTTTTGAATAAATTTTTTTTGAAATGGTTAAGATCCCATGATTTGGTTTTGAAATTCATTTGGAATATAAAATTCCAAAATCAGAAAATTTAATTGTAAATGATATTTGATTTGATATTAGATACGTTTTCCTTATTTTATTGATTAATTGATAACTTGAGAGACTAGGTAGTTAGAGGGTTATTTAGAATAGACACACTCGAATATTGACCCCATAGAACTGGATTGACGATGACCACTCTAAAAAAAACCATTTTCGGTATGACTATCCCCATTTGTATGGGTATGATACCTGTTCAACTTGAGGTTGAGGGAAGTGTTCGAAAATTATTTCCCATTATAATATATTTCATAAGTATTAGGATCATATAGTCAAAATATTTATTACTATAGGGTAGATGGCCATGGTTTCTGTTTTTATTATATTATTATATATTCCATTAATTATATTACTATTTTACCCATGAAAAATGAATTATATAATTGATAATACATAAAATAAAAATTTAACATATTTTTCAATATTTTGAATATATTTTAAATAACAAATATTTTTCTTTAACTATGAAAATTCTAATGATATTACATGACCTATTATTCATAAACTGCAAGAATAATTTTTTTATTGTTATAGAATCTACTATAGAACACTCGGTGAGTCCCTAATAAGATTTATAGCTCTCATCCTACATATACCATGATGAATTTGTAAAATTTATTATTCTAGGTCCATGAAAAGAAAAATCAACAATTATAGGAGGTGGATATTCTTGATCCATTGGACAATAGACTGGTGATGGTGACTCGGGGAGCCGAGTTACCCATGATAAAAAATAAATTGAGACTAGTATTGGTTTTAATGGTTTTTTGGGTTGATGTATCGTTGAGTTATTTACCTAGATACATATGTACTATTTTAACTATTTTACATATGGTACCTTCTCCCTGAGTAGTATTGATATTATAAATTGTATATTTTATATTATACTCTTATGTAGAAAATTAATTCTCTCTTATTTCATGTAAGATGCAAGGTGTATGTTACCAAACCACGGGGATGGGGAACACACTTCAGGATATATCATAATGATATCATTCACATTAGTAAAATGTAATTTAGGTAGGTTTGTGACAAAATAATTGATGTAATAATATCATAAAAGATTCAATGGATATAAAATGGATAACTAGACATGAGGTAATAGTTTTATCATATTTCATTAACATTTTTGATATATATTCTATATTCAAAAATAATTTATATTATGTACTATATATATTAACCCATTTACTTGTAATATCATAAATCCATTATAAATCTTGGTATATTATAATCAAAATTTAATTATTTAATCTATTTTTATTTTAAATGAATGTTACCAAGTGGTAATGATTATCATAAGCCAATTTCTTTTTATTGGAATTTATTACATCTTCGTTTAATTTGATATTATATGGTTATCCTGGTAGTGACTTTGGATTATATTATATTTTATTTCCACCTATTTTGTTGTATTTACTTTTAATAAACACAATAAATCCATTAAAATTTTTAAATTTAGTGGTATATTTTTTGTAAGGGCTATTTCTTGAATTATATTTCTTGACACATACGATATTGATATGAACCAAAATTCATTTTTGATGTGTATATACAACACTATGAATTGTTATATAATAAAAATAGTTATTTTAATTTTATTTAACTTATAATTTGATTTTATTTATTCATGGGACATATGATTGAAGTATTACCCATATGGTAGAGGATTTATATTACAATATCCATTATTTGATGATTTTTTGTTCATATTTTGCAGAAGAAACAATGTGACATAATTACCTATAACAACATCTATATTATTGTCCTCTAGTTATGAACTTGGTTCACAAGTTTTATTTCCATTTCCTCACGCAGTGATCGATGAAATACAAATATAGTCATTATAAAGTGATATTAATTTTTTATTTTTCATTAGATTAATTAACTATATTTTCTATATCCATGTTTTCTAAAATGTTATAATCATTTTTCTATTTTAAATGTAAAATATTTCCTAAATCTTTACATGATATTTAGCAGTTTTTTAAATGTTTTAAAATTAAACTTATTAACATATTCCAAATGGTTCACTTATGACTCTAATTTACATAATATTTCGAAAATATTTTTTATTTTAAAAATTTATGACATGAAATGGGTTTTTATTCTATAATTTCTATTATTTTCCATAATGAATCCCTTATATTTTCGTATGGTTTTTTTAAATAAAATTATTTTAATAATGTTTTTTGAATCATCAGTTTTTATAATTTATTTTCAAAATGAAGAGTTTATTTCCCTCAAAAATTTTGTTAATGGACTTTTAATATATATTTCAATAACTAATGTCAACAATCATTATGTTTAGATATGTTATGAACTAAATATTATATAATGATATAACCGTTATTATTTATCTAGGAGGATGAATCTGGTTATAGAACTTATTTGTTTTTAATTCATCAATAACATTTCAATGATATTATTATGGATACCATTTATTTTCTATGGTCAATCATGTTTAAAATATATTTTTATGAAACCCATTTCTATTGAATTGGTTAATTATATTTTATGAATATTTTTTCCAAATTTTTTCCTTATTATGTAATTTGTTATGTTTCCATGGGTTAATCATTGTTTAATGATATGTTTATGGAACCAATTTAATTTATATTTAATAAACATGATTTTAATAAAATAATTGTGTATTTATACCTGATTAGGATGAATTTTTATATATATATACATTATTCAATGAATGATACATGGATATTATTGATAATCATGGGTGTACCGTGATAGCATTGAGGGAGCCTGTTATAACTTCTATGATTGGTGCACATAGATAACATCCGGTGAGATATCTATATTAGGTGAACCTGATATAGCTAATATGATAGGAGCACCAAGATTTCAATCCAATACATTGGGTAATGATTTTGTTTTCTGGGAAATTATATTGAATTTCATTAATATTGTTAATCAAATTTTAAGGGTTTTGTTAGGGTTATATGGTGATGATGTTCCAAGATAACAAAAAGTTTTATATATGCATCCTATGAGTTTATAATGTTTCCATTGGTCACATTTTAAATAGCAAGGAACATGATTATTTATTTTATATCCCATTACATGGTTATAACCACATTATATATATAATTATTGATGATTCTATTATTGATGGGTTTAATTTAGTTTATAATTTTTTCAAACACTATTATTATTTCATCATACCCTTATATGATTTGTATAACCACAGATTATATTCATGTTTTAATGATTATGTTTACTGTTCATTTTTTTTGAGAAAACACATATTGTATTTCACTATCCATAGATTATATAGAATCATTTTGAATGATTTTGGTCATGAAGGGTTCTATATAGATGTTGATGATGATATAATTTAATATAATAAAATATAGTAATTTAAGGGAATAATATTTTAAAAACATGTGTATTATTTTTTTAAAAGCAGTTTACTGATTCTATAAACCATAATCCTAATAGGTCCTTGGTTTTTTAAGTAATCCATTTTTTTTATATTTTTTGTACTTTGTTCTGGATGGTGAAAATTGGTTAACCATAAATAGTAACATAGTTAAAAATGATATTTTTTTATATTTTGGAACGAGATCAAGGAGTAAAAGTTCATGGATATTATAGATTAATATAGGGGCAATATAGTTAGAGAAAATTTGGCTTCATATTATATCCGTCCTCACTCTCTCCATAGAAATTGGGTCAATATTAACAATTAGTTAAGAAATTCCAGGGGATATTATTTTGATATTCATATTCTCTATACAAATATTTTTGATTGATTTAAATTGAATTTGATGATGTATTATATTACAAGTAAGGTTAAATAACATAATAAGAATAAGATTTTGGGGAACCTTGGTTATACTAAATGATTAATAAGAAGATCCAATTATATCATAGTTGAACTAAAAGTATAATGAGTTGAAATATAAGTGTAATAATTGAGAAAGTCATAGGATTAGTTTTTCATATTTATATGACCATTTACCCGGATTTTTTTAGCTATTATGATTTAAAATTTTTTTAATGTTTCAATGGAATTAGCATTTGGGAAAATATATTTCAATGTTTTCTCCATGAAAACTATTTAATTATTATAATTTACATAAGGAATAATATTTTTCAAAAATGGATATAATTAATGAATGTATAAAATCATATTTATTAAAAGGTAAAATGTGTTTCACTTAGTCTTACCAAATAAAAGCATATTAGAATATCATTAGAAGTTATACATTATTTTGTGAATATCTTATAGATACCCTTATCAATTTCAGTAGTGAAAAATAAATAAAATTTTCATGGCACAACTATTTTAAGAGATGTGAATATAAAATCTATGATCTTAAAAATTATTTAAAATTAAACAAATATTATTTTGAATAGATTATTTCACACACAAAATCGAACTAAATCAACGTGTGATACAATTTATTAAAATTAAATATAAAAACATAAACAATAATAAATTATGCAATAATGAAAAAATATAATATTTAATTGATATATTGTATTATAAAGAAATATATATTTTTATGATTCACATATTATTATCATGTGAAATATTTTTAAAATTTAATGAAATATTTTTTAAAAAATGTACAAATATCATTTTAATAATTCACATTAAATAAGTAATAATATTACCCAATTAAGAGTACATTAATATTGGGATAAAAATTTTACACATATTTTATATTTTTTACAACATTGATCACTATTAAATTTCATAGATTATATTTATATCAAATAATGTTATTTACATATAATTACTTCCACATCGAATTGAATTTTATCACAATATTTTTGTTCATTATCAATCCATTTTTCATAAAATATATTTCTTAATAAACAAAATTTCATTTCTTAAATAAAAAATAATTTAAAATATAAATATTAGTTATCATGGAAAAATAGTACATTTTCAAGTAATTTTTTTATTCAAGTTTTGAATTTTTATCAAAATAAATTAAATTGATAATTTTTAAATTATGACTGTAGTATGATGTTTAATCATGTAAATATAAATTTTTAAACCTATTTAATTTATAACTAAATGTAAATAAGAATAAAAAAAATTATTCATAAAATGAAATATTTCAAAAAAATTGGTTTATTTATTTATCATATATTTTAATTTAAAATATTATTTTCTAAAATATTGAATTAAAAATAAATTAAATTGATTCAAAATTTTGAATCCTAAATTTATTTTTTTCAAAGGTTTCATGTCATATTATTAATAAGACATACTTAATATGGTTTATATTTATTCAATCATGTTAAGGGAAAAATGATTATCAAAAAGTGTATTCAATTTTAGTAAATTTAAATTGAATAAATACATTATGAAATACATTTTATAGGTTATCAATTCCCAAATAATTATATATCCAAAACATCCCCACCTATCTCACATAACACACATGATATTTCATTATTATACCTTACATAGTATTCAATCCTATTGAAAAGTACCTTTATGTCACTAATTTAGTAAGCTCATTTACATCCATCTTGAAGCCACACATAAATATAATAATCTTATAAAAACATTCCAATTCACATATAACAGAATCAAATTTAATATTTTTCAACCCATAGCTAAATGAATTTTACCCAAGACAGGGGAATCGAAGATTTCATTTCAGAGAATCCTCAATTCCCCAATGTGTGCATTATCCAACTATTTGTGTTTTCTTATTTATATTTCCCTACCCACAACTCAAAAATTTTATAAATATTATAATTTTATGAAAATAGTATCACTCGAATATTTATATGTCATTATATTGACTTACCAACAATTATTTATTCCCCTCTCGTCAATTCTAAAAATGATATTGTCGTCTGTGCATACGTGCAGACTACCAAAAATATGAGGGAAGAGTTTCGCAGTAATCAATATATTAAATGAATGATTATAATAATATATTTTATTTATTAGATATAACAACATGTATATAATAATTATTTTTGAAATAGTAATTATTTATTACATTCTTTTAATTTTTTTCTTTGAAAAATGAAATCGACACCCGTGTGTATGTTTAGATTTCCACATCCAAACATTAATAGTTTCATGTTTAATCACCACCATAAATGGATGTTTCTAAAAATATATTATAGTAAAATATATGATCACATATTTTAATAAATTTAATTAATATTATTATTAATTTATGACCCAAAAATCAATGACCATTATAAATTAATTTATTTATATGAGTAAATTGCCTAAAATATTGCCATAACTTATTAATCTTCAAGAATCATTAATTAAAATAACAAGGAAAGAAAATTAAACGTTTTATATAATTATTTAATATATGTAATATTAAATTAAATGATATTATAATTATTAAATTGGAATTATTGTATTGTTATCGATATAGATATTATAAAGTATCTTGAAAGCAATAAAAGTCCCTAATAGTCGATAATGAAAATTAAAAAAACTTACAGATAAATGTAAAATAAATGATTAAAATTATAGATTAAATAGGGTAGTATTAATAAATATGTTTATGAAATAGGTTATTAATATGGTTATTTTTTATTATAACAGTGTTTTGATTTCTATTAGGTATGTAAAGAGTTGAGCTGAGAGTTTTCTCATCTCAATTTTATTTCAGTGTGATATATGTAAAATTCCCAATTATTTTATCCTTTTAGATGTCTATATACTATCAATTTATGTAGTTATAAAATAATTCCTATGATAATAAATTAATGTTCATATCCTTTTTAGATTTATTCATTATATGGATTTTTTTACATGTTATCTATGTGTTAAGGGTTTTCTATCTCAATTTCCAATTATTTAAGCATGTTTTCATATTACATAACAATTATTCATTTATTTTACATACTTATTTACAAAGGGATTCTATTAATTTTATTTAGTTACCCTTATTCATATATTATTTTTTATTCATGATCCTCTATTCATAGTCAATTATTATATTTAATACTAATGTGGTAAGGTTTTTTTAATATCAATATACTATGTTTGAGATATATTCTATTTCCAAAAAAATTTTAATCGATTATGATGAATACACTTCCATATGAATTAATTTTTAAATAAATCACATGAATGGATTTTGAAATTGATAAGATGTTATATTTTTTAAGACATATCAATTCAAGAATTACTCAATCCATTAAGGGTTTTTGCATAATTGTTTTTATTAATTTACGATTGTTCTTTTTAAAATTTATTTTTTATGTGGGGTAAAATATATAAAATTATTTAAGTATATAATAATTAAACAAATTCTTCTATGGAATTAAATTTATTTATCACAAACTCGTTTTTAAAAGGTTTTAACTAAATAATACTTTGTTAATATGAATTATTCATAATTAAATGAAATTATTTTAATAATAATCACAATATATCATGATTTTAATTTCAAATACATATTCATATTATTTGATTCCACAAATTATTTACTTTCTTATTTGGAAACCAAAATATATATTGTTTCATGTGAACACAAATTTATCTTTACATATTTTCAATTAAATATTTTATTATAATTTTACGGTGTGGGTATTAAATTTTGGTATAATAAAAATTTTGATAAAGATTTTCCTTTCAAGGTAAAATTTATTTTTCTCCACCCAACATTTCATCGAGAAAATCATTTTTCAGGATCCATTATTTAGATTTGTTTTAATCAGTAATTGTATAATTTTAACATTTTACAATCTATAAAATGATTTCTAATTGTTATTTGTGATTTTATTTATTTAAGAAAAGTAGATAAATGATTTATTGAATCAATTTTTCATTCTTTCTATTAATCTTTATTATATATCTCTTAAATAGTAATCTTTTATGTGGATGTCTTCCTTGAATCACCCTCTATTACCCCTTTTGTGATTTGACTTTTCCGTTCTTTGTAACACACTAGGTAAATAAAGAATATGAAATTTTCATATTTATCCATATTTTTTGAATAATGTATTAATATTTCGTTAAACGGAACGCTATACTCGATGGCGTACCCAATACGCAACAACGCGTTTCTTTGAAATCTTACGTTGCACTCTAATTATAAAATAATATTATTTTTAATGGCAGTTAACGCCTAGCCATTGTAATTGCGGGAATGAACAGAACTAACTAAAAAATGATTACATATGTTTTTCAACTATGTTTTACTTCTATCCAATAAATGTTAGAGGCTTAAAATGGAAATGAATCCAATTTTAAGCATAAATCTTTTAATATTATTTAAAAGGTCGATTAACCGGCTTTTGATGGAGAACCCTTTTTAAATATACTTTTGACAATTTTATATGTTTTATTTGAAAAAATAAAATAAATCTTTAGAATGTGGAAATCAAAATTTACTTTGTCAAAATTTTTGTTATTTTTCCGATAAAGATCATTTCTATTGAAAATGTTGCATTTTAATTCAAAACCTCATTTTAATATGATTTATTTATATTTATAGATTCTATTTTTAATTGATATGAAAGTGTATTTAGAATAAATTTTTACCATTTAATCCAATGGTGTCATTGGAATTAATTTCACTTTGAAATTGGACTTAAACTAGTGTCAATCTTTCAATAGATATTGTTTCTTAAAAACACGCTATTTGTTTTGACAGTGGGAATTAATTATTAAATTAATTAATGAAACTTATATGTTTTGAATTTTGTAAAATAGAAATCATTTTTGAATTCAGAATATCAGATATATCTTAGGGTGAATTTTTGGTATTTTTCTGAAAAATATAAATTTATTATGAATAATGAAACCACTAAGTGGTAGTTAAAGAAACTGATTTTACGTTTCAAAGAAACTTTGCCACTTCTGTGATTTGATTTTCAAAAATCTGACATACATGGTTGTCATTAATAAGTAATATGTGGTTCAATGAGATTAAAATAATTTTTGGTGAATAGTAACTTTTAAGTTTTATTAATCACGATTAAAGGTAATTAGTGTAATTTATGGTAAAATTAATGGTTTAATAATATGAAATGACCAAGACACATGTCCTAAACTCATTCTATGTGTCATGTCCCACCAAGAAAATTCATGGGACAAATTGGGGACCCCATGGAGCCACTTTTGTATGTAAATGGCATAAATAACTCTTTATTTAAAGTTAAAATAAACTTGTCACAAACATGATTTGTTTTAGTAAAAAAACATTTACATAGGGTTATAAAAGTAATATTTTTTATTATAAATATTTATTAGAAAGATAAAAATATTTCATAAATCTTGATATTTTTTTTATAATTTTTAGACATTAAATAAATTAAATTATTTTTGACACCATGATGATGCAGCGATTACCTCATTATTTAAAGATTTAAATAAAATGAAAAGATTATGTAAAATATATGACCTACACTTGTCAAAAACCTATTGGATTGGTTTATTTCTAACTATTATCAACATATCCTAGAAATATATAATTTTTGGACCTTTAAATTCCGAAAATCATTTTATAATAAAGTAAAAGTTTATAACTTTCTAAGAGTGCCCCTCCTCTCCTCTTATAAAATGGCCCCACCTCTACCACCTTACCCACACCTCTCAATCCTTTGGTTCGACCAAACCATGCCCATTTCATCTATCCACATCCCTATATTCATCATTGAAGACTCAACATTGGGCATATTTCTTTCCAAGGAAGCCTTTGAGGTCAAATCAAAATGAGTTACCCGATTTAAAGGTAATGTCTTCCATTGTGTTCTTTTGTTTTATTTTGCTTCTCCAACCCACTAAACTCTTTTTATTCCTTTATTTTGTAAAAATAACATAATCTTAAATATACTATGATGTTTTTATGTGAATTATTCGAGCTACACTTACACACACCTTCGTCTAATGGTTAAATAACATACTGTTTTTGTGGATGTAGAATTTCTGCCTCACGAAACGATGATTGTTCAATGTTCTGTTAACACCGTTCATGGTGTCCATTATGATGTCACTATATTTTATATATGGTATATATGGTATTTATGTTTTCTATATCCATCTTAATTTTATATTTGAAACATTTTTTTATTCTTTTCATGTTGTGCAAATGCGATAATTTCATACGCGGAAGTGTGGACTACCGGCCCCTCAAGTGATGTGACTCGTTCATGCAAAACATGGAATTTATAAAGAATGAAATTAATGAAAATCTGTGAATTATATAACATATATATTATATTGGAATTCTAATATATATATCTCTCTCAATTATTTTTAATTCCATTAATATCACAAAGAATTGAAAGTCGCGTTCATGTGTACGTACGACCTACGGTCTCCATGAACGGTGCATTTCATTTATTTTTATATTAAAATTTTATGGAGTAGTATATAATGAATATATACTAGATATATATGATATTTAAATCATTAATAATATTATGGAGATGATTTACTTTTAACTACATGGACAATCATTTTTCAAACAAATTCATTTTTGACTCATGTACCAAACATCGACAAAAACATCTAATATGAACACACATTATTAACAAATTATTATAACATTATATTATGTGATATGAACTGAATAATAATATTTAAAAGAGATAATTATGAAATAAAAAATTGACCAATGTTTATTATTTAGGAATATAATGTAACGAACAAGACAAGTCGGACTTGAGGTAAGGGATCCGACCTCTCTCTTTCTTTTCAAGTACACACTTTTATGTCATTTAATTTATGCTCCATGTTATTATTTTTTAGGATGTTCATTTATATTCACCATACTGTAATTTTTATTTTCATATGATGAGTTACCCCCTCCTACTCTCATCAATTCATTTTATGAATTTTTATGTGGCGCCGTTAGGCTGCCGAATTTTGGTACGGGATCATACCTCTCTCTTTCTTTTTATGTACTCTATTTTATGTAATTTATTTTAAGATAATATTTAGTATATTTGGGGATGTTCTTTTATATTCCTAATTATTTAATTTTTATGTTCATATTATGAGATACCCTATTTGATCACATAAATCCATTTTTGGATGTTTTATGTGGCGCCATTAGGCTGCCGAGTTTTCGTAAGGGATTTTTCATCTCAATTTTATTCCCATGACATTTATGCTATGTTTGCCACTATTTCCTTTTAGTGGTGTATGTATATCCCATTATTATACACTTTTTTAGTATAATTTTATTTATGGGTATTTACATCTTTATTTTATGACCCATCATCAATGGGGTCTAAGTTTCGAAAGTTACCCAACTCGGTAAGGGGGCCTTTCACCCTCCTCTTTTTAAAAGAATTATTTTGATATGTCTTTAAATTCACATACTATTATTTTAGGATATGTTCTTCTATATCCTTATTTATGTAAATTTTATGTCCAAGTGATGAGATACAATTTTCTCTCTCATGAACATATTTTCTGAATTTTGAAGTGACGTTGTCAGGCTGTCGGATTTCTGTAAGGGAACATTTTAACCCACTTTCAATTCATTGGAATAAACCTCTAATTCGTGATTTTATTATTCCAAGATTATGTGTGGAATATCTATGTTTTAATTTCCACAATCCTTTGTGTGCATATAATATTTCTAGACATAATCATCTCATTGATAAATTCTTACGAACTTGTATGGGTAATCATAACTCAATCTCATTTCATTGAGTTAAATATCTATGTCATAGGTTTTGTTTTTCCAAGATTATGTGTGAATGACCTCTGCTTGTTTCACACTTAATATCCACTTATATATGGTGTATTTATATTTTTCACATATAATTATGTGATAGATTTATCCTTAATTTAAGGATACCATCTTTATAATAGATTTCATCTCAATTTACATTTCCATTGAGACTTCATTGTTGTTATGCACCGGTTCGCTCTTATATGGTGTGTATACTGTCCATTGACATATTATATCATGAATTCATTTATTTTCATGATATTATAATGTTCGGATTAAAAGTTATTCATCAATTATTTGTATTCAAGAGTCTCTCATTTTGTAAAAAACTCTTTAACAAAAATATTGTTTTAAAGGTTTTAAAAATTCATTATTCTATATATTTATCTTTAATGTCCAGGTTTTCAAAATGGTTTTCTGTATTTATTTATATGGACATTAATTTTATAATTCCATTAAAATCTTCGAAGTGGTATGGGACACTTTGATTAAAAAATATATTTTAAATGATTTTTGGAAATGGATTGATTAATTGAATATCATGGAATTACTTATTGTGATTGAAAATGAAATGTTGTTATTGAAATGTTTATATTTTCAATATTTTATTTGTAATGATGGTACTCTTACATTTTACGGGTGGTTACATGATAAACCATATGACGGGTGGTGTCGTGAATAACAGGATGACTGGTTACGTTATAAAATCCAATGCATTGGGAATGAAAGTTGGTCGTATGGCTATTCCATTAAGTATGTGTGGAAGTTGACTGTATGGTTTTTCCATTTAAGTATGTTTATGTCCCTAGTTAACTCTATATGTTATGTGTTCATTATATGGGTTTTATGGTAATATTTTGGTTACATAAGGCTATGTAATGTTCTTTTATTCAGTGAAGAGTTTATACTACTTCATAAAGGTGAAAAGTATTACTTTGGTAAAGTACTCATGGTTTACTTGTTGTTTTAAAAAACAAACATTTTTCCTTCTTTGTGTATCCTTTACTGTTATTTTTATGCTCATCCTAAGTTTTTCAAATGTTTTCCACAGGACTTAAACTGGAATAGGGTCAAGGATGGAATCAAGGAAAGACATTCTATCAAAAACATGTAAATAAACATGTTTCTTTTTAAGTGTTTTTTATTTTATGGTAACTTAGTAGAAGTGTCTACTATTTAATCTTTTGATATGTAATAGTTATGACCAAATTCTCTAAAACTCCAAACCTGAAAAGATCCTCTATGTGAATTATTCATTTAATTCATGATTAATTAATGTATAAGTCTGGGGCCATATAGTTGGTATCAAAGTTCGGTTTAGTTATCTTTAGAAGTTAGGGTTTTCTCTAAGCATAAGTGACATTACCATAATGGTTAGGATTTCAGAAAGAGTCATAGTTTTAGATAAATTGAATGACTAAAAATATCTTAGTGTTTATCTTCCTCATTAGTACATGATGGTATTTTTGATATACTCACACTGAACTTTCTTGTTTTAGTATATGGATTGATCTAGCAGGCACCAATGTGAAAAGGGTTTGAAGGAAACTGTGGTGGTTCTCTGATTAAGAGACAGGATGAAATGAGGCATTCAATGAGAAATCTCGTGGTTATTCTAAACAAACTATCAGGAGTCATGATCAACTACTTGAACCTTGGTGTGTTCTCTAATTCATCATGTACGAGAGAACCAACTCATCATGGAAGTTCATGTAATAATTATAAAGGAAACCATTAGGGTTTATATGATCCTTACTTTTGAGGTAATTAGGGGTTAAAATACTTTTTGATGGAATATGAACGACATGAGATAAACTTGAGGTTAAATTATGATATGGTTATTTTTGAAGATTTTATCTCATTTTGGGGAATTTTTTAAGAATTATATAGTTTTGGAAAAAGGACAACACGCAGACCGTGTTACTACCCGTCGCGTCAGACGAAGCTGCAGGAATCAAACCCACAACCAAAGTGTGACTGGTATTTATCTCCTACCACCAGACTACGTGAAGTCTCTGGTTATTATAACTTATTCTTTTCAGTTAGATGATTTTTTGAATTAATATTAAGTTGATTTTGGGTTATCTATGGAAATTATTAACCTATCAGGGAGGATATTTGATACGGTTATTTACATTTCAATATAAGACTTTTAGAGCAACTGATGTTATTTGGAGATAACTGTTAATTTGTACCATGGAAGACTATGTGATTAAATCCATCAAATATTTGGGTTTCAGTCTTAGTTTTGATTACTTGGAAGAATTTTATGTATAGATGTTTATTGAATGATATTTGTTGAACTTTGGGTATTGTTTGAAAAATTTCGGAGATTAAGAATATATTATTTTATAAAGGATTATCCTTTTTGGGTATTATCTGATCTCGTACTAAAATATTTTGTTTGGTTTTGGTTAATATCTAAAGACATGGGAAATATATACTTCTCTTTTGTGGATGAGGTGATTCTCAAGAAATTGATTATAGTACTCTTAATGCGAACAAGTCTTCCAAAAAACTCATCTTTTGGAGGAAATATGAGTTTGATTAAGGAATCAAGTTAAAGTTGAAAGTATACCTGGCAAGTAACTATGTTTCATTATAATTTAGTTAATCCCAAAAATAAATTCCCCAATTAAGAGTATCTTAAAAAAAATGTTGTCTGTTAACTTTTCCTACTGGGGAATCGAATACCATTTAACCCATCACAAGTTTGTGATTTTCTTGTGGCTATCATTCTCCTAGACAAGTTTACTATCACTCTCCATCAGAACATGACCCTTTGTTTTTTCCTCCATATCTATATTTTTAATCTCTGAATACTAGTATGGATTAACTCGGGTGACCATTGTACTTCTCTCCCATTCTTTTAAAGTGAATGTTTTACTAACTCTTGTTCCGATGTGGGATTTTCAATGAATTTTCCAAGCCCAATTTTAAAATTGTGAGGACACAATTTTCAAAAGGGGGGAAGGATGTAACACCCCATGTAAATAAAGAAGATGAAATTTTCATATTTATTCATATTTGTGAAAAATGTATTAATATTTATTTAAAGGGAATTCTATGATTGATGGCATACCCAATACGCAATAACGAGTTTCTTTGAAATCTTACGTTGCACTTAATAATAAAATAATATTATTTTAAATGGTAGTAAATGCATATCCATTGTAATGGAGGTAATGAATGGAACTAACTACCAAATGATTATATATGTTTTTCAAATATTTTTACTTTTATCCTATAAATGTTAGAGGCTTAAAATGCAAATGAATCCAATTTTAAGCATAAATCTTCTAATATTCATTAAAAGGTCGATTAAGCTCCTTTTGATGTAAACCCTTTTTAAATATAATTTTGACAATTTTATATGTTTTATTTGAGAAAATAAAATCCTTCTTTAGAATCTGGACTTCAAAATTTACTTTGTGTAATTTTTTGTTATTTTTCCGATAAAGATCATTTTTTTTGAAAATGTTGCATTTTAATTAAAAAACTCCTTATAATCTGATTTATTTATATGTATAGATTATATTTTTAATTTATATTGAAGTTTATTTAGAATATAATTTTACTATTTAATCCAATGGTGGACATTTTAATTTATTTCACTTTGAAATTGGACTTAAACTACTGTTAATCTGTTAATAGATATTGTTTCTTAAAAACAGGCTATTTGTTTTGACAGCGGGAATTAATTATTAAATTCATAAATGCAACATATATATTTTTAATTTTGTAAAATAGACATCATTTTTGAATTCATAATATCAAATATAGCTTAGGGTGAATTATTGGTATTTTTCTGAAAAACATCAATTTTTTATGAATAATGAAACCACTAAGTTTTAGTTAAAGAAACTGATTTTTCGTTTAAATGAAACATTGACACTTCTGTGATTTTATTTTAAAAAATCCGACAGACATGGTTTTCATTAATAAGTAATATGTGGTTCACTTAGATTAAAATATTTTTTTGGTGAATAGTAACATTTATGTTTTATTAATCGCGATTAAAGGTTATTAGTGTAATTTAAGGTAAAAATAATGTTTTACTAATATGAAATATCATATACACATGTCCTACCCTCATTGTATGTGTCATGTCCGACCAATATAATACATGGGACAACATGGGTACCCCATGGAGCCACTTTATTAGGAAAATGAAATAAATAACTTTTTATTTAAAGTTAAAATAAAAATTTCACAAGCATGAGTTGTTTTAGTAAAACAATTTTTACATAGGGTTATAAAAGTCATATTTTTTACTATAAATATTCATTATAAATCTAAAACTATTTACTACATCATTAAAGTTTTTTTATAATTTTTAGACATTAAATAAATTAAATTATTTATGAAACCATGATGATGCAGTGATTACCTCATTATTTAACGATTTAAATAAAATGAAAAGATAATGTAAAATCTAAGACCTAAACTTGCGAAAAACCTATTGGATGGGTTTATTTGGAAATATTAACACCTTATACTTGAAATATATAATTTTGGGACCTTTAAAATCCGAAATGAATTTTATAATCAAGTAAAAGTTTATAACTTTCCAAGAGTGCCCCTCCTCTCCTCTTATAAAAGGCCTCCACCTCTACTACCTTACCTACACCTCTCAAGACTTTGGATCTGCCAAACCCTACCCATTTCATCTATCCACATCCCACTCTTCATCATTGAAGACTCATTTTTGGGCATAATCCTTTCCAATGAAGCCTTTGAGCTGAAATCAAAAAGAGTTAACCGATTGAAAGGTAATGTCTTCCCTTGTGTTCTTTTGTTTTATTTTTCTTCTCCAAACCTATAAACACTTTTTATTCATTTATTTTGTTACAAAACCAGTGTATTAAATATAATATGATGTTTTTATGTGATTTATTCGAGCTAAACATACACACACCTTTATCTAATGGTTAAAGAATATACTGTTTCTGTGGATGGCGAATTTCTGCCTCACGAAACGATGATTGTTCAATCGTCCCTTAACACCTTTCATGGTGTCCATTATGATGTCAATATATTTTATATATGATATATATGGTATTTATGTTTTCTATATTTTTCTTAATTTTATATTTAAAACATGCCTTTATGCTATTCATGTTGTGCAAATGCGATAATTTCACACGAGGAAGTGTGGACTACAGCCCCCTCAAGTGATTTTACTCATTAATGCAATACATGGATGTATAAAGAATAAAAATAATGAAAATATGTTACATATATAACATATATATTATACTTGAATTATAATATATATATATATCTCAATTAGTTTTAATTCCATTAATAAGACAAAGAAATGAAAGTAGCCTTCATGTGTACGTACGGCCTACAGTCTCCATGAATGGTGAATTTCATTTCTTTTTATATACAAATGTTATGGAGTAGTACATAATTAATATGTATGGGATATATATGATATTTAAGTCATTAATTATATTCTAGAGATGATTTACTTATAACTACATGGCCAATAATTTTTCAAACAAATTCATTTTTGACTCATGTACCAAACATAGAAAAAAACGTCTAATATGAACATACATTATTAACCAATTATTATAACATTATAATATGTTATATGAACTGAATAATAATATTTAAAATATATACTTAATCAATTATAAATTGACCAATGTTTATTATTCATGAATATAATGAAATGAACAAGACACGTCAGACTTGAGGTATTGGATCCGACCTCTCTCTTTCTTTTCAAGTACCTTCTTTTATGTCATTTCATTTATGCTCAATGTTTTTATGTTGGAGACTGTTCTTTAATATTCACCATACTATCATTTGTATTTTCATATGATGAGTTACCCCCTCTTACCCACATCAATTCATTTTATGAATTTTTATGTGGCGCCGTTAGGCTTCCAAATTTTCGTAAGGGATCCTACCTCTCTCTTTCCTTTTAAGTACTCTATTTTATGTCATTTATTTTAAGATCATTTTTATTATGTTTGGGGATGTTATTTTATATTTCTAATTCTATAATTTTTATGTTTATATTATTAGAAAGACTTTTTGATCTCATAAATCTATTTTTGGATGTTTTACGTTGCGCCGTTAGGCTGCCGAGTTTTCGTAAGGGATTTTTCATCTCACTTTTATTCCCATGGAATTTATGCTATGTTTTCCACTATTTACATTGAGTGGTGTATGTACTTCAAATTATTATACACTTTTTGTAGTATAATTTAATTTATGGGTATTTACATCTTCATTTTATGACACTTCTACATGGGGTGTATGTTTCGAAATTTACCCAACTCGGTAAGGGGACCTTTCACCCTCCTCTATTTAAAAGACTTATTTTGTTATGTCTTTAAATTCACATACTATTATGTTGGGATATGATATCCGATATCATTATTTATTTAAATTTTATGTCCAAGTTATGAGATACCATTTTCTCTCTCATCAACTCATTTTCTGAATTTTATAGTGACGTCATTAGGCTGTCGGATTTCTGTAAGGGAACATCTTAACCCACTTTCAATTCTTTTGGTTAAAACTCTAATTATTGATTTTATTATTCCAAGATTATATGTGGAATCTCTATGTTGTAATTTACACAAACCATTGTGTGTATATAATATTTCTTCACATAATCATCTCATTGATAAATTCTTACGAACTTGTATGGGAAATCATAACTCAATCTCATTTCATTGAGTTAAATATCTATGTCATCGGTTTTTCTTTTCCATGATTATGTGTGAGTGACCTATGATTGTTTCACACATAATATCCCCTTATATTGGGTGTATTTATATTTCTCAGACATAATTATGTTATAGATTTATCTTTAATTTAAGGATACCATCTTTATAATAGATTTCATCTCAATTTACATTTCCATTGAGACTTCATTGTTGTTATGCACCAGTTCACTCTTATATGGTGTGTATAATGTCCTTTGACATATTATATCATGAATTCCTTTATTTTCATGATATTATAATGTTAGGATTAATAGTTATTCCGCAATTATTTGTATTCAAGCGTCTTTCATTTTGTTAAAAACAATAGAACAAAAATATCATTTCAAATGTTTTAAAGATTCATTATTCTAAATATTTATCTTTAATGTACATGTTTTCAAAATGGTTTTCAGTATTTATTTATATGGACATTAATTTTATAATTCCATTAAAATATTTAAAGTGGTATGGGAAACTTTTATTAAAAAATCACTTTTAAATGATTTTTGGAAACGGATTGATGAATTCAATATCTTGGAAATACTTTTTTGGATTGAAAATGAAATGTTGTTATTGAAATGTTTATATTTTCAATATTTTATGTTTTATGATGGTACTATGAAATTTTACAGGTGGTTACGGGATAAACCATATGACGGGTGGTTCCATGACTACCAGGAAGAGTGGTTACGTTAAAAACTCCAATGCATTGGTTATGAAAGTCGGCCGTATGGCGATTCCATTAAGTATGTTTGGAAGTCGACCGTATGGTTATTCGATTTAGGAATGTTTGTGTCCCAAGTTACCTTTATATGTTATGTGTTCTTTATATGGGTTTTATGCTAATATTTTGGTTACAAAAGGGTATGTAATGGTCTTTTATTTAGTGAATAGTTTTTACTACTTCATAAAGGTGAAAAGTATTACTTTGGTAAAGTACTCATGGTTTACTTGTTGTTTTGAAAAACTAACAGTTTTCATTCTTTGTGTATCCTTTACTGGGATTTTTATGCTCATCCCAAGTTTTTGAAATGTTTTCCACACGACATAAAGATGAATAGGGTCAAGAATCAGATCATGGAAAGACATTCTATCTAAAACATGGAACTATACGTGTTTCTTTTTAAGTGTTTTTTTTATTTTACGGAAACTTAGTAGAAGTGTATACTATGTAATCATTTGAGATGTAACAGTTATAACCTCATTCTCTCAAACACTAAACCTGAAAAGATACTCTATGTGAATTATTCATTTAATTCATGATTAAGTAATGTATAAGGCCGATGCCTTATATTATTGAATTATTTAAATAAAATGTTCATAATGTTGAAGTAATATTATGTAATTCCATTTTATCAAATCCAAATGAATAGGTTTTTTTATTATGTATCATGAGATAATGATTTGATACGATGAGATTTTACTTTTCCCACAACATGTGTTGTGTTAATTTTTCTTTTTTCAGTTCCTGAGTTGAGGGAATTTTTCTTTGATTACAATATCATATATGGGAATTTTTATTTTATCCCAACAAGAATCATGGAATTTTTTAATTTACAACTGATTATTTCATAAATATTATTTAGTCACTACATGATACACGTTAATTTTTATTCTTTCATATATTGATAAACTAAATTTTTCCTTTTATCACAATACAGGGTGTAGTAAATTTTCATTATTGAAAACTATGGAAAACCAATTTTTTGTTAGTTCAAAACATGAGGCATTAGAATTTTGTTATTTTCACAGTAGAAATCATAAAAATCCTTGAGTTTTAGAATTAATTTTTGTGTTCATATTATTATTATTATTCCACATATAAATGTTATATGGACATTCAATGTTCCATGACATGTGATTTTTTTTGATGATTCAACAAACATAGTCAATGGATCATATTTTATCAATAAATATAACATTTCATTTTATTAGATGTAAAATAATATAATTTCAAGTTATTTTAATAAGATATTTCCACCAATCTCATGTTTTCTAATACTTATGATCTAACCCTTAATGAAATGTTTGTATCTTTTACATTATTAATCATTTCATTTCACCCAATTGTTTTATTATCCATTCCCCATGTTATGAAGTAGAGTATAACTAAATATTGTTATATAAGGGGATATATTAATCTGATATTTTGGATAAATGTTCCCAATAATATAATTATATATCTAATAAAAAAATAAACGTTTTAAATATAATATTCTATGATTATTACGGTATTTAATGTTTAAAATATGGTAATATATATAAGTTTATCTTTGTACATATCAATTTTGTATTGAATATAATATGTTAATGTGTTTTCTGCACCAGCCCTAAATGTGTGGGTCTGAGGAGCATCACTATAAACATCCCGGTGTAATATTATCACTTGAACAAAACATATAATTCCACCTCTAACTAAAAAAACTCATACAAAAATCGTTGAGTGACCACCCAAATTTTCACATACTTATTATCATTTCATAAATGATTTATAAATCATAATTATACATTTATAACCACACTACTCTACCATCTCTCAAACGAGTTAAACATTAATTTTAATACATACCTAATCAACATTATCTATTATATTTTTAGTTAATTATATTATAAAATTTAATTTAAAATATATAATAATATTTAAAAATTTAATTAATTAATTCAGCATATCATTTTATTATGACATAACTTTATTTATATACTAGTTATTTGACTAATCAATTCCTTTCATTAGAAATATATCCATATTATACAAACTACAAAAATACATCCCTACCACCCTCACTACATCACTAACCAATTGAAAATACCTCATGACCTATTATATGACCACATTCATAAAATTATCTTCTAACTACATGCCATTTAACCGTAAAACACAACCAAAACTCTAATAAATATAAATTTTTATTATATTACTATTTATCAAACATGTTACTAGTATTTAATCAACATGAATATACCTCAATAAAATTAATATTCTATGTCAAAAAAAACTATTTTATTTACATCAAATAAAATTCATATTCCCTAATAATAATGATGAAATCAGAAATAATAAATCTTATGTATCACTAAGGAATGATAGGCATCTTATTTTTATTCATGCTTGTTAAGGGGATAATTATTATCATAATGTGTATTCAATTTTATTAAATAAAAATGGCATAAATACATTATGAATGACATTTTATAGGTTATAAATTCAAAACTAAATATATATCCAAAACTTCCTCACATATATCTGCTAACAGACATGTTATTTCATTCATACACCTTACATAATACTCAATCCTAATGAAAAGTACCACTTGGTCACTAAATAAGTGATCTCATTTACATCCATCTTGAAGCCATACATAAACATAAAAATCCTCTAAAAACCTACAAATTTACCTATAATGGAATAAAATTTAATATTTTTTCACCCATGGTTATATGAATTTTCTCCAATACATTCGATTCCAAGATGTCATTTCAGAGAAGACTCAAATCCCCAATGTGAGCATTATCCACCTATTTGAGTTTTCTTATTTATATTTCCCAACCCCACTCCTCAAAAAATTTTATAAATATTATAATATTATGAAATTATTATCATTTTAATCTTTATATGTTATTATATTCACTTATCAAAAATTATTTATTGCCCTCTCATCCATTATAAAAAAGAAAATTATGTTTATGCATATGTGGAGACTACAAAATATATGGATGAAGTGTTTCACTCTTATCACTAGATTAAATGAATGATTATAAAAATATATTTTATTTATTAGATATGACTAAATTTATATAACAATTATTTAGTAAATATAAATTATTATTTACATTCTATTCGTTTTTTTGTTGATAAATGAAATCGACACCAATGTGTATGTTTAGATTTCCACTTCCATACATGAATAGATTCATTTTCAATCACCACCTTAAATGGATGTTTCTAAAAATTTATTTATTGTAAAATATATGATAATATATTTTAATAAATTTAATTAATATTATTCTTAATTTATGAGAGAAAAATCAACTATCATTATAAAGTAATTTCTTTATATCTGTAAATTCCCTAAATATGGTCATAACATATTCATCATGAAGAATAATGAATAAAAATCTCATGGAATGAAAATTACACATTCTAAGTAATTATTTAATATATTTTAAATTAAATTAAATGATATTATAATTATTAACATGGAATCATTTTATAGTTATCAATATAGATATTATAAAGTATCATGAAGGCAATCAATGTCCCTAATAGATGATAATGAAAATAAAAAAAATCTAACATATAAATGGTAAATAAATGATTAAAATTATATAATAAATAGGATAGTATTAATTAATATGGTTATAAAATAGGATATTAATATGGTTATTTTTTATTATGACAGTGTTTTGATTTCTATTAAGTAAGTAAAGAGTTCTGCTGAGGGGTTTCTCATCTCAATTTTATTTCATTTTGATATATGTCAAATTCCAAATATATTCTTCCTATAGATGTCTGAATACTATCAATATAAGTAGTTATGGAATAATTCTTATGAATTTTAAGTAATGTTGATATCCTTATATGTTTTATTCATTATAAGGCTTTTTTTAAATGTTATCTAAGTGGTAAGGGTTTTCCATCTCAATTTCCTATCATTCATGAAAGTTTTCATATTACATAACAATTATTCATTAAATTTACACACTTATTTATTAATGGATTCTCATAATTTTTTTAATTTCCATTATTTATATATTAAAACCATTTCATCAGGCTCTATTATGTAGATTTGTATTAATCAGTTATTTTATAATTTATTACATTTTACCTTAAAAAATTAATTTCAAAATGTGATTTTTTATTTTATTTATGTAAAAAAATGTTCATAAATGATTTCATGAATAAGTTTTTTATTTTTTAAGTTAAAAATAGTTATATATCTCTAAAATAATTTTTTTAATGTGGTTGTGTTCCATGAATCACCATATATTATCCCTTTTGTGATATTTCTTTTATGTTCTTGAATTATTTAAATAATCTGATCTTAATGTTTAAGTAATTTTATTTAATACCATCTTATCAATTTCAAATGAATATGTTTTGGTGTAATGTATCATGGTATAATGATTTGAAACGTTGAGATTTTATTTTCCCAAAACATGTTTTGTGGTAATTTTTGTTTTTTATGATCATGTGTTGTGGGAATTTATATTTGTTTACAATATTTTCTATATTACTTTTTATTTTTTGACAACATGAGTCATGGAAATTTTTTAATTCACAACTGGTTTTTTGGTAATTATTTTTTAATCACTACATAATACATGGTAATTATTATTTTTTCATTAAATATTAAACTAAATATTTTATTTCTTCACAATATAGGATCTAGTAAATTTTCATTATTGAAAACTAATGATAGCCAATTTTTTCTCAGTTCAAAACACGGGGAATCTAAATTTTGTTATTTTCAAAATAGAATTCATTAGAATCATTGAGTTTTCAAATTATTTTTTGATTTCAAACTCATATTATTATTCCACATATCAATGTAATATACAAATTCTATGTTCTATGACATGTGATTAGTCTTTTATGATTCTAAACAATTAGTCAATGGAAGATATATTGTCATTAAATATAATATTTCATTTTAATAGATGTAAAATAATATTATTTCCTATTATTTTAATGAGATATGTGCACTAATCTCTTGTTTTCTGATGATAATGATCTAAAACTTGATGAAATGTTAGTATTTTTATTATTATTAATCATTTATTTTCACCCCATTATTTTATTATATATTCCCCAGGTTATGAAGTTGATAATAACAAAACAATGTTATTTAAGGGGATATATTATTGTGATATTGTGGTAAATGTTCTCAATAATATATTTGTATATCTAATATAAAAAATAAACCTTTTAAATGCATTATTCTATGATTATTTCATATTAAATGTTTAAAATATGGTAATATATATATGTTTATCTTGGTACATATCACTTTTTTATTGAATATAATGTATTTGTGAATGTGTTTTCATCAACAAACCTAAATGTGTGGGTCCGGGGATCCTCACTACAAACATCCCACTACTATATTATCACTACCACAAAACATTTCATTCTACCTTGAACTAAAAAAACTCACACAACAACTATTGAATGACCACCCAACTTTTCACATCCTTATTTTCATTTCATAAATGATTTATAATTGTAAATATTCATTTATAACCACATTACTCAATCATCTCTCTAACTAATTAAACATTAATTTTAATAAATACCTAATTCACTTAATCTAGTATATTTTTAGTTGATTATATTGTAAAATTAAATTTAAAATATATAATAATATTAAGAAATTTGATTTCTTAATTCATAATATCATATTATTATGTCATAAATTTATTTATATTGTTTTTATTTAACTAATCCATTCCATTCATTTGAAATATATCCATATTATAGAAACTACCAAAATACATCCATACCACCCTCACTACATCACCCCCCAATTTAAAATACCTCATGAACTCTTATATGAAAACATTCATAAAATTAATAATTGACTATATGCCATTTAACCTTACAACACTACCAAAACTCTAATAAATATAAATATTTATTATATTACTATTTATCAATCAATTTATTGTTATTCAAACAACATGAATATACCTCAATAAAATTTATTATATATTTAAAAAAACACTATTTTATTTCCATATTATAAAAATAATATTCTCTAAAAATAAGGAATAAATAAGAAATAAGAAATAATATGAATCACCAAGGAATATCAGGCCTCTTAATTTTTTTTTATTTTTATTCACATTCATTAGTGAATACAATCATATATATATATACCTTATGATTGTATAAATAGGTTTAATATGATATCAACATCACTCAAGTAAAAAATATAATACGAGTCACCTATAAATACCATTATATTATAGTGTTGTGAATTTTTAATAGAATTTCATTTTTTGGTAGTTTGTATAATATGTAATGAGTAATCGGTTTTTGATAAAAATTATAATGGATTGAATATATAAATATTCTATTCTATGATACTGATTAAGTCTCTGGTGATGGTTTAGGTGCTTAATTGGACATTGGAGGAGGGTTGGGTTGACTTCCTTCAATAGTTCTAGCAATAGGATTTAGATCATTTGATAAAACACATTTGGATATTCCATGACTGAGTGAAACATAATGTAATCATATAGTGGTTCTTGATTGACAGTGATATGGGTGACTGAGTTTCCTTGTAAGAGTCTGTTGCATATGCTAGGAGATTCACGTCACATCATGACCCAAGATGACCACACATTATGGTGAATGGTAGTGGATGGAATATTTAAAAAGGTAAAATAATTTCATAATCCATGACTGATGATCTATAATGATAAATGGATGAGGGTTGATCCCACTACCACAGGAAGTCATTCTACAAACCACTGGTATTACGAATTAACAAATAAAATAAGGGGTGTTGTGACCTTTTCATAGGGGCAGTCACATCAAGACCCATGAGGGTCACACAATGGCCTTGACCATGACCCATTCCAATTTCATTTAATTAGTGTATAATGATATTTTTAAATTTGTACATCGTTTGATTTTGAGGTCATAATTTTAAAATTATTTAATTGATAGAAAAACTACTTTTAGTCCCATACAAAAAAAAATTTAATAAATATATTGATCTTATATAAAAACACTTTATAAAAATAAAAAGCTAACCAAATTCAATAAATGATTCATTATTAAGAAGGTTCTTCATCACATTTCTATATAATATGAGAAGGGTTACTTATGTATTTTAGGGTTCTTTTTTTATATTTAGTGAAATAACAGAAAATGTGAGGGGGAGTTATTTGTATGTGTATTTTATAAGAAAAATATATATTTTTATAATTTTATAATAAATGTAACAGAAATCACGAAAAATAGATCAAGAATTAGGAAAAACAATATAAAATATAATTATTATCCCATATATCCGGGTCTATAAATAAGAAAGAATTTATTTGTATGTGGATGAATTAAATTAGATTATATGTATAAATTTACAATCAATATCATGTTGTAGGAATAATAATGTATTGTACCCCCTCTAGTCCCATGATAACACACCAAGATAAACGACCTAAATAGTCCAATAGAATGTCAGTACTGGTAGGTTTTCATCCATTAATAGTAAGCCTTTTCATTTCTAAAACTGGATAAAATCAAGGATGAAACTAAAAATATCATTCCTAGACTTGTTCCATAGTCAGAAATTTATTACCATATACAACATCAATCAGAATAAATTTAGATCCAAATGAAATTCTAAATAACGTAAAATTTATCCATATGGTATAACATAATATTTTTTGGAATATTTTTAATTATAATGGGAAAATTAAATATAAAATGAAACCTTGAGACATTTAGAATCCATAAATACCAACATTAGGTTAAAAAAATAAAAAATATGCAATACATAAATCTATATCTAAATTAATGATTCAAGATAATTCCAATTTACACTTGTGAATATGAATTTTTTTTCATTGAAAATATTTTATTAGTGGATCCATAAGAAATACAATAGTCATAATGTAATATATGGATAAAATTTTATTTTATATTCATTATTTCAGAAAAATATATTTCATTTTAATTTTTTTAGAGGCACTACTTGACATTTTATTCTTAGAATAGACAATTTCATCCAGATTCTCAATTAATATATTAAATTGTTTATAGATAGTATGAACCATAAAAAGCACCATAAGGATGTTATTAATCAATATAAGAAGAAAAATTACTTCATAAAATAAATAAATTCTATTATCATTGTTGATGATATCTCAATAGATTATTGTGTTATTTTCTATGAAATAGGTTCTATAAAATAAATGAAAAAATATCCTAAAGTTTACTATTTTTGTCGAGGTATCCAAAATAATTAATGTAAAAATGGTAATTACTTCATGTTAATAAGGTTTCTTACAAACAAGAATAAGATTTATTATAACATGTAAATAATTTATGTCATTCTTAACATTTATCCAATGATCCTTCATTTGATTAATTTTCCAACATCACTGAATTTAAACAATAGGCAATATATTTGAATGAAAAAACATGATCATAAATATGTTTTCTAACATTCGAGGCATAAGGAATATGTTCTATATCATCCAGGCCAAATAGTATCCTATGACAATATCAGATGAAAAACCTTTCTTCCTTGTAAAATGGGGAAATAAAAAAGAAAAAACCATTTGTATTAATTAATATAATGACCATATCAATGCTGGATTTTGGGATAATCCCAACATTCTATATGATCTATCTCATGTAATCTAAATGCCTATTAATTAAGAATCTTGATTGAAATCTTTCATTAAAACATACTTACACAAAAATACTTTTATCTCATGTAATATAATTTGAAAGCTTGCATAGACCACGAATTATGGTGATGTTCCCAATGAATTATTATCAAAGAGGTTCAAAGTGATACAATTGAAATGTTATAAATATTAAATTTGATCCTCTATTTTTCACTCCATCAAGAATTAATTTTACAAAAATATTTTATGAAAAAAAAGGATTGCAATAAGAAGTTCCAAATCAATTGCTAATGCACTATTGGAATAATAGTCCACTGTAGAACCCTGACATTATTTTCTTAGAGGACTCAATATTGTATACTACCAATTTATTCTTGAAAATATCCAATTTTAAAATCCATATCCCTAATGAAATTAATCTGTAAATTCAATGATATTTCATTATGGATTTTGATGCTCTCATTTGGAAACAAAATTGAAATTGGAATTCTGATTCCAAAGAGTTCAATAAACATGATTGTGGGGTTTCAATCAACTACTATCTATATAATGAAATTTCATAATTTTTTTATACAACCGTTTAGGTTTTTATTATTATATAAGAGATGGATGAATATATTTCCCACATAGGATCAAATTAAAAAGACTAGTTACCAGCTTTTTTTAACTTATATCATCTCTCATAACGATGAGGATGATATTTACCATCTATTCTTGACATGTGTCCTTTCAACTCAATTATAGGACAATAAAGGTGAACTATTATTGTAGAATTTATAGATGTATGTTATTCACAACATTCATGGATGAGATCTCTTCTGCTGAGTAATGATCACATATAAAGAACCTTCTACTGTAATTAATTAGTTTTGTTATTTCCACTATCTCAAATTACCACAATGAAAGTTTATTTTATTTGAGGATGTCATCTATAAGAATTTGTATGATTTCCCTACATTAGGAGGTATATACTGCTTCCACAATAAAACTGAATGAATATATAATATAATGCATGATTTAAATATTCTCAAAAAAAAATTGTGTCACAGTTCAGAAAAAAATAAGAATGTTTAAATTTATTCATTGGAACCCTCCAAAATAAAAAATTAATTAATATTAATGTTCATGGGGATGAATTTTACATGCTAGGGTCCTCATTTTGTGGAGTAGTATTCCACATACACCATGGTTTTGTAAATGGATTATTTTCTCATTACACTGAAATTGGGATGGGCTATGATGCTGATATTATAGGGATGGTGCATGAAATTGGATTTGTTATCCCAAAATTTTAGAAATCACTAGTGATTGAATCTGAATATGATGTTTTTGGGATTCAATTTTAGAAAAAGGAAATGTATTTACCTTGGATAATTATACCCTATTGTATTTAGTGCCTCAAAAACCATAAAAAAATTAATCATGGTAAAATCAAATTAATATAGGGAGTAAAAGTAAGTAGGAGATGTGTTATCAGATAAGGAGGACATGGAAATGGAAATTATGTGGTCTTTCAGGGACCTAGATCATTGTGCTAAAATTGTGAATGATGATATTTGTGTTGTGACATTTTCAACTTTTTTATAGTCTCTTTTAACCCTTGATTCTTATTATTCATTCTTTTTGAAATAATCTATTTTTTAATCGGTTATGGCTATATCCTGAACTTATTAGGTATTTCAGCTACATAATTGGCCAATAAGATGCACATTCTCCAACAGATGAACATAACTATTGACTACAAGAATAAATTTTATTTTCAACCTACTTCACCAATTACATAATAAAATTTCAAATACCACTATTATGAAGCTTCATTAAAAACATAAATGAATTTCTTATGTATTAATAACATATTTTCATTTCCCTAAAATTTAAATCCTTTATGATTTCTCAGGATGAAATCCTCATGGACATCCATATTAGGGATTACATTTTAGTGCCCATTTGATATAGCTTTATTTAAATCAAGGTTATATGGTCAATAACAATTCATAAGGAATATTATTAGACATGAGAGATAAGTTCTAAATATAATCCATACCTTATACATTAGTAAACCATTTTACAATTGACCATGTTTTATAACATTCTACCAATCCATTATGATATAATTTAAAAAAAATTGAATACAATAATATGAATCCTTATAGTAATCCATAACATTACCAAACACCATTAAAATTCATTGAGTTAAACTCTTACATTATGAATTGAGGCTATTGGTTTCAATGGATTATTGAAATAACATCCTTAATGGATGTATGCTAATTTAATATGTATGAATTATTTACATTTAGATCTATATAATCATTACAGAATGTTAGACTTATCAGTATATTGTAATTATAAAGTTGTATTCATTGATAAAGAAGATGATAAAGATAAATATTATATTTTTTTACATTATTTCATACCACATCCATATCCACATCCATCATCGAAGAAGTATATGTTAGAATAAATAGATTCATTTGAACATGTAAAATACCATTCTAATTCTCAATAAAAATAGTTTAATCCATGAAAATATTATAGGGGTCTACTTCCTCTAATAATAAAACATATATAGTCTCAGAGTTTTTTGTTGTGTGAGACGGGAAATTAAACACAAAACATTTTAACCTTTTTGGATAACAAATAAAATGAATATATATGGTCATAGTATGATGTCTTGATATATTTATGTTTTAAATTTTATCCTTTAATGTACATCCCTATACATGTTAATATCCCAATTTTGGTTTCCTCAGTACCCATATTTTATAATAAAAATTTGGAACATTCTTAATATTAACACTTTTATGTATAAAAAAAAATATCTCAAGATCGTCAGCCCCAATAATGTACGTAAGGGTATTTGGAATATCATAATTTATTAAATGTCCACAAAGGTATTATATCATCACTCAGAAACACCATTCATTTGAGTCTTACCCAACATGGAAAAGGTAAAAAATCTCACATTAATGAAGAAACACAAAAAAATACCATGGTTGTCAATAAAATTAGATCATTTTCCATAATATTCTCCTCCTCTATAAAACGTGTTATCATTAATATTAGGATATAAATTGTTATCAAAATCATCTTTATATGTTTTGGACACCTCATGAGCGTCATGTTTATCATGAAGGACATAAATATCACAGTCACATGAATGGTCATCAATAAATGCTATAAAGATCATATTTCTATAAATTTCTGGTATACAAGGACCTATAATATAAATTTTAATTAGATATAGTAGTCTATTACTCCTAATAATACTCTTTTTTATTTCATTTTTAAAATTTACCATTTATGAAATTTGAACATATATCATTGTCAGAAAGATAAAATTGATATATGACTCTATCTTAAATGGGATGATTCATTCTCTCTCAAGATATATGGACTAAAATATGATGACTTAATGTCATTTTGTTATCATTCAATATTTTTCCCCTTCATATGATATTCTATATTAGTCTAATATATAAATTCCAATGATTTATTAAATGAATCATTAAAACATAATTTATTGAGTATTTAATGTATAACATATGATATACTGATTTTAGAGTATAAGGAAGATGAAAATGAAATCATTATAAAACTGTAACAAAAATCTAAAAATATCAAGATTAGAAACCTAAATAAGATTACTAGTAATATGGGGAATATAAATAGAATCTTCAAAATTATTAGTGAAACAATACTTCATGAAAAATTGAAGTGTTCCAATGGATTTGATGAGAACACTACTTCCATTTATGACTAAAATGATAATGTCTTTATCATTGGTCATACATACAAAATTAAATATCACTAACTAAATATTTAAAAAAATAGTCAATCTTGTTTAATCCTATGGTGATTTAATAGAAAATTTATACGAAATAATTCATAATAACAAGATTAGAAACATTACTTTTATTTTTTTGACATTCCATAAACATTATATAGTATATATAAATATTTAATTTACTCATATAAAAGTTAATTATTTGTTATCCATGATCCGTAGTGTTGGAATTACATCCCATTATTCTAAATGATCTTTTTATATTGTATACATCAACCTTCTTTTCTATATTATACCATTTAAACATCTTATTTCCTTAAATGGGGAAATTCACAAATTAAAGAGATTTATATTTTAAACTTTATTTTTCATGATCATAAATGACCTTTATATTTTTCTTTTTCAATTTATCCAATTGAATGTAATAGTTGAGTTTAAAAGAAAAAATCATGGAAGTGAGAAATATGATAAAAAAAGAAAAAGGAAAACAATTGAATTATCATTGTCTATGGTCATATTAAGAGAGAACATATCATTCCATTTTAATATGGTCCCATGAAAACCACTAACACCATTATTATTCATGTATAAAATTATAGTGATTAATATAGTAGCATTCATTTTGAAAGTAAATTTGAATTATTATCGAACTAAAGTGATGAAGGTATTATAATTTTCATATTCTTTTTACATTTTTGAATCTATATAACTATCAGAATATATAAATCCTACTCCAATATATGATGTTATGGATCCCTCAATAACTATATGTGGAAATTGATAAAAAGGACTTTCTCCTTTATTTTGTTAATGTTTCTACAAGATGATGTCTTAATAGAAATACACAGGTTGTAAGTGAAAAAGGATTCGCACTATAATAATCATTTACATCATAAATAATAAAAAAATAGACAAACATATGTACGAAAAATGTAAAAAGAATGATTACAGAGTTCAAGAAAAAAATTCAATACAAAATTTCATATGAGAAATGTTTTATTATATTAATCTATTATTGGGATTAATTCAAACATTCACATATGTTTTATTAATGATAATTATTTTAAATATGACACAAGAATTACATCACATCACCAGCACCAATATGTAATTTAATTACATATAACAATTAAAAATTACACATAAAAATTTTAAATCAAAATTATCAATTTCTCAAATTTATGATTTTATCTACAAAAGTGTGAAATGGTTGTAGTTGTAGAAATTCTGGTTTCATAAAATAAAATGATACCATTTCGATCACCATAATAAAATATAAAGAACCACAAATAAAATTAATTTTTTCTGAGGGATTTTCAAATTGTTACCTGCATTATTTATTTTAATTTAAAAATGTAATAAAAAATTGGTTTTAACTAAGATAATTTATTTTCATGAAAATACTCATTGGAGGATTGTTTTTCAAATGGGTGATAACCACATGAATAATCACATTAATTAATTCATTTAATATTTATGTCTTAAAAACATAATAATTAAATTAAATAGTAATTAGTTATTTGAATTAGTAATCCATGAATATTAAATAACTAATTAATTATCTATATCCATAATAGAAGAAAATTTTTTACCTTATGAACCATAAATTCTATGAATTATTTTTTATTAAAAAGGTAAAAAATAAATATAAAAAATTCAGAATTTCCCAAAATTAATTCCTTAATTAATTTGTTTGAGAGTATTGTAATATCAAGAATATATAGTGAGAGTACACATGACCACATATATCGACATAATTTATTATATTAGTACTCAAAATACATAATTAAATTCATCAGGATTTGTTAATTAACTAAACTAATAATAAAAACTATATACCAATTACAATATAATAATCACATAATAATATTTATCTGGGAATATATATTTGTATAATTTTAAGTCCTGAAAATTAGATTATTATTTCCTATTAAATTTAGTAAAATTTTTTTGATTAAAATTATTTTAATGATTTTTTATTTAAATGAAATATGAATATGAATTTCAATCAAAATGGGGTTCTAATACCATATAATTGAATAATAATACTGATATAAAGTACCTTTTTTCATCCTTTATGAAAAATGTATACCAGATATGAATATAATATCAAACACTTAGTCTAAACAGATATAAAAACAACTAAATTTTTTGATCACATCCTTGTAATCAAGAGTGTCCTTTAACTTATTTTCATATAAAAGGAGATTGAATCATTTGGTATTTTGGTGTTTGGGTTTTATCATTAATGGAATAAGAGAAAACCATATATGGAGATTCTTGGATTCTATTTTCTTATAATGAGATATATTTAGAGACATTGTTGATAACTCTAATGCCCATCATAAAAATATAAATATCGGTGGGACTAGACCATGTTAGGTAAAATTGATAAATTATATAATAAGGATTATTTGTTATGCTTTATTATATTTAGACAAGTATACATTAATTTATATAACCAGTATTAGTTAATGAATAATTTAATCCTATATGATAACATATGGACAGGACTATTATGAGTCCATCATGAGAGGTACTTTGAAACACCCTAAAATTTTAATGTACATTATATCTTCAAAGAAATTCAATAACATGTGTTACACGCAACAACGAGTTCGAAATCCTCATGACTTACCAACCTAGCCATTCAAAAAGTTGTTATGAATTGCATTAACTGAATTTTTAATTTTATATACTATATATAATATTATAATGTATATTATGTGATTCATAGACATAATATAATATAAAATTATTTTTTTACGATAAAAGAAGTATTTTTCAAAAAATGAACTTTTACCTCCTTTTAATAGAGAACCTTTTTAAAAAAATTTGACGCTTATATATATTTAATTTAAATAAATGAAATTATTCTGTATAATCGAGACATTGGAATTTAGTGCGGATAAATTTTTGGTATGTTTCTGTTAACTTTAATATTTTATGAATACTGATGAAATAAAAATTTTATTAAAAACAAATTTTTTTAATAGAAATAATTTATATTGTTAAATTCTAAAAATTAGTGGTTTTAATTTATCATTATATTATATTTTTATCATTTAATAAAATTTATGTAACTATATGTAATTTTACATTTAAACTAGACATAAACTAGTTTCATTCTTTTGGTAGTTTTTATTTCTTAAACACATGTTCTTTATTGACAATGGGAATCAATTTTAAATTAATTTCTTCCTCGTCTATGTCATGATTTTTGGAAAAAGGGATTTCATAATTTAAATCAATATGTACAAATTGTTTAAATTGTAATCATTTTATAATCAGAAATTATGAATATTAAGGTCAGCAAATATATTATTTACCGTGATCATGGGTAAAATCTGGTAAATAATGATAAACCGATATTATTATAATAATATTAAATTTCCCTAACATGTTTCTAATTTCTATTGGTTGATACATATCTAAATAGTAGAATCCATGGGTTGATTATGGGAACCCATGGAGCCACTTGAGTGTGATAATGACCGATTATATTAATTAATTAAAAGAAAATAAATGACATAATCATATATCTTTTAGTAAAATAGTTTTTAAAATGGGTTATATAAGCATTCATTTCAATTATAAATATTAATTTTAAGGATAAAAAGATTTCTTACATCATGTTAATTTTTTTTAGACATCAATGATATAAAATTATTTATGACACACTAATGATGCAATGTTTACCTCTTTATGGAATGATTTAAATAACTGAGATTATAAAAATTAAAACAATATACAAAACCTATCCAATTTTTATTGTATGATTTTATTTCAAACATGAGTAATATAGTATTATTCATTATGGTTATTTGGACCTTTAGAAACCTAAAATCAATATATAATAAAATGATATTTTCAATCATTCTTAATGTGCCCCTCCTCCCCCTTAAAAAAATCTCTCACCTCTAACCCATTTCTCACAGCTCTCAGGCCCCATGGATCATCCATCCTATTCCCAAGTAATATTCGTACATCACTCTCTTCCTATAACAATCCATAGCGTTGGTAGAAGTCACTTCAAGGAAGCCTTTTGGTACAAACAAAAGTGAGTTACCCGATTTAAGGGTAATATCTCTTCTTATGATATTTTATTTTATTTTACATCATAGACCCCCTAATGTGTTTTTATTCATTAATTTTATAACTACACCAGTATCCTAAATATTCTAGGTTGTTGTTATGTGAATTATTTCAACTATTTTTACCCACGTCTCCATTTAATGGGTATAGAACATAATGTTTCTGTGGACGACGAACTACTGCCTCACGAAACGATGATTGATCAATCTTCTACTAACACCTCTTATATTGGACATCACGATGGAACTATAATTATATACGATATTTATGATATTTATTTTTTCTATAATTTTTTGTAATTATATTTTATTGCATACCTTTATTCTTTTCATGTGGTATATATATGATAATTTCATTTGAGGATGTACGGAATTCCGCCCCCACAAAGTGATATGACTAGTTCATACCATACATGGAACATATAAATGATGGTGTAAATGAAAGTACATAACATATATAAAATATTATATTATACTAGAATAATAATATACCTATACATCATTTGTTCTTCTTTAATTTTAAAATAAATACTTTTAATGGAAGTATTGTTCGTGCGTTTGTACAAATTACTGTCTCAAAAAACAAGATGATATTCATTCCCCATCATAACCATTCAAGAATAAATTTCATTGTATTACTATAAATAATATTAAAGAAAATTATATAATTTTGGATATTAATAAAATTCATCCTATCCATAAAAATATTATTTACGTATCAAAACATAAAAAGGTTAACAAATCAGTTTACCCAAGAACGATTGATACTACTAAAATATTATTAACAAAATAGTATTAGAAGATCATAAATGTTATCATATTTATGTATGTGGTTCTGGTATAATATAATAAAAAATATTTAACTATTATACAAGAGGATAACATAACTTGATCCAAGGATATTACAAGATAAGGGTTAATTTCACAATCTATTTATAATTCCAGGTTGTTTTTACAAACGTGTCTACATAGACCTTTTTTTTCATCCGCATCTGAGTTTCATAAAAAATCATTTCAATATATTTTTACTATTTACTAAAATATGAGTGAAATTAATTTATTCCCTTGTGTTACTTTTTATAAAATGGTTTGAAAGGAAACATTCTGTCGTTTTCCAAATGAGGTATTTTATGAACTTTTCAACATATTAAGGCAAAAATGTTTTTTTAACTTATAATTCAGGTGTGCTTATTCTCCTATATTATAACACCTATGAATATTCCCTTACAAGATTATAATAATATATTCAGAATAAATGTTTTCTTTTATAATTAAATGAATTTTAAATGGGTTTATTATATAAAATGATATTTCTCTCAAATATTTTTGATTTCATCTATGTCAAAATCCTTTAATGGATTATATAATTGTTTCATGTTGATTTATTTTGATAAAATTCATCCATATTATTTAATGTTTTTGTGATATGTTTGACTATGGATGTGTTATTTCTATACCATTAATGGTTTATGGTTAATGTGTTGAAATTTCGTATGCTAGTTTTTATACTAATGTTTTTGTTATGTTCCATTCCTTTCATATGAGGAATTAATTAGACTTAGTATGTGATAGGTGGAGCCCACAATAGCTCCTGGATGCATCGATACGTCTCATGAGACAAATAAGTTTTCTGGAAGATGACCTTGACAAAACTGTATTTTTTGTTTTGGCACGAGGCCTTGAATATATTGTTATGATGTCTGGGATTATGAATTACCACATTATGAATTTAGTTATTCATATTACATGTGATTACTCAACTAGTAGAATATCCATGTGAATATGTAAATGGAATTATATGATTTATCATTGCCATATAATGCAGAATGTTTATTTTAAAAGGATTTTGTTTTAGTTTTATTCATTCCCTTAATTGTTTATTTTTATTTATTAATGTTTCTTCTATATTGTTATCCTTACTGAGAATCTAAGCTAACCCATTTCAATATTTTATATTTCCCAAGCTGAGAAGAATTATATCAAGAATAACCAGTAAGTATTTTCTAAGGGATATGAATGTGGTCAATGGAGAAAATATTTTTGTTGTTTTTAATTTTATAATATAATGTAACATTCATGTATGTTATCAATTTTTCAAGACTAATAAAATGATCGGTCCATCGAGACTTTATTCTTTATAATCATGCCAATATATTAAAATAATGAACCGACTCCATGTAACGGGGGTCGGGGCGTTACCGTTGGTATTAGATGATGTTTAGGAATAACAATGGAATCTAGATTTAGAAAAACTCGTAATAGAAAACCTTAACCTTAGATTGACTCTGATTATTAGTATAGAAGATTATCTATGAATATTGGTGATTTTGAGATTTTGGGAATTTTCTATGAAATACATCCCTGTCTGGATACAAGCAGCTAGAGGCGGCTCTGGCACAGATGTTCCAAGGAGTGAAAATTACAACAAGGAGTTTGGGGATTGACCCGGGATATCCTCGTACACGACAACGGTCCTTGATTCACTATTGGTTACAACACTCCCAGGGGATATGCATAGGATAATTCACATTTTATTTACAAACCATTATGAAGAATTTAGGATTAAATAATTCATCAAAAAACCTTTTTTTATTATTTATTATGTGCATAATATTTTAAATTTATGTTAGGTATTTTACAAGTTGGGAATTATACATTGTGATTCCTTAAACTAACCTAATTTATGGAATTATTTGAAAATGGAACCCAATATATGGAATGAGTACTCCATCAATACACATGATCCAATGAGTATGAAGGATCATACATTTCATGGTATTAAGCCATCATTTTGAATGGAAATAGTCTCCTATGTATTATCATCATATGATGATATAGTATTATGTGTTAATATGATATGTAAATATTTCACTGATTTTTATGTCTTTGAAGGGAAACCATAGAAAAAATTGATAGTATAGATAATGATGTATTAAGGTAATAAGGGAAAGAAGGATTTTCCAATATGTGATTGGAAATTTAAAAAATGGTTTCAAATGTACAATGCATCATCTCCAAGGATTGGGGACACTACACGAATGAATTTCCCAACCATCAGAGTATATCCCAAATGATACTGTGGGATAATAATCAATTTTTGATATTACCACAGATGAAGAGTAATGACTATTTTTCTTATGTTGATATTAATTAAATTATGTCATTTGAGTGTTCCGTCCATGATGTACTGTTTATAATAATTATGGGGTATATAAGAATTGTATTTCAGTACTATTTCATTAATGTTATGAGATTGTGTGGTACCATGAAATGTGACTCAATAGAAAGTTAATTTTTTTTGGAAAATACATGGTTGAACGAAATATGTACATTAATATGGTCCTGATAATCTTGTATTGATTTTCGAATAAGATATGATTGATTTGGATAAATTGTATTGGATATTATTGACTACATTCAAACTAATTTATGGTTTCTAATTCCATCATTGCAGGTGATTAATACAATTTTAGAATTTATGAGCATATCCAGTATATTCAGATTTATAGAAGTAATAAGGAAGTACATACATATTCAAATATGGTTTTATAACAATTAATTTTATTAACACATTTTATGAGAACCACATGATGAAGGTATTCAAATTAATAGTATGTGACCTTTCATATAAATTTTTGACGGTAAGTTCATAAAAAATTATTTTGGATAAGTTAAAATGTTGGAATAGATTATGTTTGATATTGGATACTATTATTATGGTTAAATCATTTTTTGAGATTATTTTTCTATTTCAATAGAAATGAAAACTAGAAGGTGATTCGACAACCCGTCACATCTGTAAAGGCCGCGAGACATGAACCCACAACTGAAGGGAAATATGGGTAATCACCTAACACATTCTTATGTGACGTCCTAGATTTTATAATTTAGTTTTTTTAATAGTATAAAAAAGTAATTATAAAGTCATTATTTTTTGAACCCTATACGATTAGGATAAATAGAATATTTTTCAATTATATTATCTTTTCGAGTGAAAGATGAGTTTGTGGTAGGAATTTATTGAAGTATTAAACCCTACATTTCAATTATATTTTTAAGGTCACACACTATGAATAAATAAATTATTAAACATTACGGAATTTATTTTAAAACAAAAAAAGTTTTATCCAAAAACATTATTTTTGTTGAACTAGTATATTTTAAATCATCATGGATTGATGGATTTGAGGCCCTAAATTTTACACTTTTTTGTGATTGATGACCTAAATCAATCAATATAAATATTTACATTTTTCCTCCAATGACATTTCTTTAATTTCAACCATTGTTACCATAATCAATATCATAATTTGGTGGTGTATTATTCATTTATCATTTCCTCTTATTAAGACTAAATTCAATTAAACAAATTTCATATGTGGGTTTTCCACAAAGGTATTTTTTCTATTTTTAACATTATATATTCAAATAATAATTTCAAATTGTGAGTATTCAATTTATTGAAATAGGGGACAATGTAACAGACCATGATTTCATAGTACGTTATATCTTCAATGAAATTCAACAACATGTGTTACACGCAACACTAAGTTCGAGTGCTCTACGACTAAAAAACTAGTCGATCAAAAACACTTTATTAATAATATTAATGGAATTTTTAATTTTATATACTCTATATAATTTTTGAATCCATATTATATGTTTTTTAGACATAATATAAGAACCAATTGTTTTTTTCCATATAAAAGAAGTATTTTTCAAAAAATAAAATTATACCACAATTAGATGGATGAAATTTTTTTAAAACAAATATTTGAAACTATTATATGTTAAATTTAATAAAATTAAATTAATATTTCTAATCAGGACATAAAAATTTAGTTTGGATAATTTTTTTAACTTTTCTGATATATTTCATATTTTTATAAATAAAGAAAAATAATAAATTTTAATTAAAAAAACATTTTTAATCAAAATAATTTATAGTGTTAAATTATAAATTTGAGTGTTTTTAAATTAGCATTACATTATATTTTATTAATTTAATATAATTTAGGTCATTATATGAAAATTTACATTTAAACTAGATATAAACAAGTGTCGATGTTTTGATTGTTATTATTTCTTAAAAACACGTATTTTGTTTTGGCGACATAATTTTTTTTAAATTATTTTCTTCAAATTATGTGATTTTATTTTGGAAAAATAGAATCTTTATTAGGAATAAAGAGGTCCAATTTGTGTAAATAGGTATATTTTATTTTAAGATATTATTAATATTAACTTTAGTAAATATTTTATTTACCATGGTTAAAGGGTAAAACTGGTAAATAAGGGTAAACCAATATTAATATAATAATATTAAATTACACTAACATGTGTCCAATTCCCATTGGTTGATACATGTCCAACCATGGTAAACCTTGGGTTGGTTTTGGGACCCCATGGATATACTTGAATTTGATCAAGACAAATTATATTAATTAAATTAATGTAAAGACAAAAATGACCTAAACAAATATCTTTTAGTAAAATAATTTTTACAATGTGTTATATAAGTTATATTATAGACTATAAATATTAATTTCAATGATAAAATTATTTCCTACATCATGGATTTTTTTATAAATTTTAGGCATCAACTAAATAAAATTACTTATGACACAATAATTCTGCAGTGTTTAGCTCATTAAATAATGATTTAAATAACTTACAGTATAGAATTTTAAAAATTATTCAAAACCTTTCCAATTCGTATTGGATAATATTAACTCGAACATTTGTCATATTTTCTTCATCATTAATGAGATTTGGAAATTATTAAATAGAAAATCCTTATATAATAATATAATATTTTCAAACATTCGTAAAGAGCCTCTCCTCCCCCCTTATAAAAATCCTTCACCTCTACCCCATTTCTCACATCACTAAATCCCCTTTCATCTACCATATTCTACCGAATTAAGATTCATATATGCCTATATTACACTTAGAAGACTTAACATATGAAGAAGGCACTTCATGGAAGCCTTTGGTTCAAATCAAAGGGAGTCAAACAATTTAAAGATAACATCTCCTCTTAAGTTTTTTTCTTTTATTTTACTTCTCCAACCCCCTAAACACTCTTTATTAGTTTCTTTTAAAACAAATTTACTAAAAAAAAATATTCTAGGTTTTATGTATGATATGTATTTAGACTACACTTACACACACCTCTATCTAATGGGAATAGAACATATTGTTTTTGTGGATGAAGAAATACATCATCAAGAAATGATGATTATTCAATCTTATACAACAATCTCTTATGGTGGCCATTATTATTGAACTATAATTATATATGATATTTATGATATTTATTTTATCTATAATATTCATTAATTCTTATTTATAGCATAGCTTTATTCTTTTTATTTTGTATATATACGATTATTACATAAGTGGAAGTGTGAACTACCACATCCTCAAAGTGACATGAAATGTTCATACCATAAATGGAATTTATAAAAGATGGTGTTAATGAACATATAAAACTTATATAAAAAATTATATTATAATGGAATAATAATATACCAATGTATCATTCGTTATGCATTCCTTTTAAAATAAAAAAATGAAATGGATGTAGTGTTTGTTCGTACGTACGGATTTTCATCTCCATGAACGTGATGAGATTCATTCTCCATCATAAACATTCCAGAATAATCTTAATTTTATTATTAAACATAATATTTTATATAATAAACTCATTCTGGATATGAATCAAATACATCCTATCTATAACAAACATGTCTTACCTAAGAAATCATATAAAGGAAAACAAATCAGTTAACACCCGAAACAATGATACAATTAAAAGATTATTAAAATATCAATATTATAATATCATATATGATATCATTTTTTTTATGTATTTATGGTATAATTTAATAATAATTATATATCTATTATACAGGATGTTAACATACCCTCGACCAAGGAAAAGTGCAAAGTAATGGTTAATTTCACAATCTCTTTATTATTCGAGGTTGTTTTTAATAATGTATCCACCATGACCTTTTTATCATCCAAATTCATGTTTCATAAAAATTTATTTTAAAACATTTTTACTATTTACTAGACTATGGTTTAAATTCCTTTATACCCTTTTTTTACTTTTTATAAAATGGTTTGAATAAATTATTTCTGTCGCTTTCCAAACCAAGTACTTTATGATGTTTTTGACAAATTAACATAAGAATTTTTTTCATTACAAACATGGAGGGTGTGGTAATTATCCGTCATTATAACATATTTTAAGATCCACTTACATGATTATAAAAAATAAATATTTTCTTTTATAATTACATTCCTTTTAAATGGTTTCAAAATAGAAAGAGATATTTCTTTCAAATAGGTTTGATTTCATCTATGTCAACATCAATTAAGGGATTTTATACATGTTTTAAGTTGATTTAATATTATAAAAATATTCCAAATAGTATTTATGGTTTTGTTATATGATAGAATATGGATGTGTTATTTCAATACCATTCATTGTTTATGGTAATTTTATTAACATATCAGTTTTGTTTTGGAGATAGCGTTCTCTCTGGCTTCTCTCTTCGATTGACAACCCACACCAAATTACCCCAGATTATACTCCCCCCTCCAAATTGTAGGTGGGAGTGTTGTGATTTCATCCGTAGGGGAAGAGTATCTCAGATCTCGGTTCCCTTCTTCCCTACCTGAGGATCCATATTTCTCTGAATGTCCCAGATATCTTCTGAGTGTCTACTAAACATTATTTGCTTCTAGAGGAACTCAATGGTTCCTTGTATCTTTCAAATCTCAAATGGTGGACCTTTTTTCATATCTAGTGACCTTATTTTGAATCCTTTTATCACTTCATCTCTGAGTCTTTGAAGATACAGGAACCCGCAGACGTCAGTTTTCTTGACAGATGACTATTCATGATTAGGATTGTATCTGAAATGGATTTGATATATACGTAGTCCAAGTACCATGAAGTTGAAATAAGTTTTCTTTCTACATGTTTGGTTGGAGCTACAATTTTCATATGCGGCGACACCCTTTGACATTCGCGAACATGATATTTCTTCCATGACTTCTTCTCTTGTTTTAGAATCTTTCGATCATGTGTGCAATATAAAACCTGATCTGGATGTACCATTGCTCCGATTGGACTACTAAGGTTGTTATTCATCCTATATATCTGATAATATGTGTGTATGATGATGTTTCAAGGTTTCTAGTTTGATGCATCTGGATTTCAGATGACCTTGAATTTTTTTTGGAATCATGTGGTGTTGATTGTGTCGTCGATGCATTATTGTATGTCCTACAGTCGTTGTTTTCATTTGGCGTCAAAATGTCGCAACGATAGGGTGAGTGGATGCTCACAATTGTTATAGATGAGTCACGTAAGAGTTAGTGATGATACTGGTCTTGATAAGGTCTTGAAAATGGGTCACACTGAAGCGGGTTTGACTGTAAGAATGGGTGAGGCGAGAGATATTACGGTCTTTGAGAAGGGTGTTCGGTGTGTCAGATAGAGATTTTTTGTTCAATATGATACTCAGGAGGGAGAAACTCTAAATGGAATTGAAATAGTACAAGATCCAGTGGATTCATCTCCCATTAAGGGGGTGGTCCATGTACCTTTACCGACATTGGAATGGTGGAGGAGCCAATGACAACAGTTCTATTGCAATGGATGACCCATGATGGTGTTGAAGCGGTTATTGTATGATCTTTTGGTATGAAGGAGATGTTGGGATTCTTGGTTGGAGACTATATTACTGGAAATGCAGCGGTGGAGGAGCACACTGATCCAGTCCAAATGTAGGGGTGAATCGATATGATGCTTCTTTGGATACTGCTTGTTATTCTGGAATGAAGGAGATGATGATGCCCTTAATTCCAAAAGTGAGGAAAATTTATGACATGTTGGGAAGTGACCCAGTTGTTTGGAAGCTGTCTTTGATCGAAGATAATGTAGGTTTTTTTTCAATCAGGTTCGACAACTGGACAGGTTGTGGGTGAGGATGAGGGGTTTTCTGGACCTAAGATCACAGTGCAGGATACAATGTGTAATTCTTTGGCATGCGAATCATTGAGGTCGGACCCTGTGATTGATCATCTTGTTGACTGGGTAGTTCCAGACTCGGGGGGTATGGATGCCTGTGTTTTGGAAGGGTAGGATGATGATGTTGGGGGAATGGTGATCACGGTCCCTTCTAGAAATCCATTTCTAGAACTGGAAAATGAGGAGGAACTACATGAAGAGGAGAATGGTTCAAGGAAGTAAGGTGTCCTCTTGCAGCTTGAAATTTCTCCGAAGGATGCTGCAACCATGGAAGACGTGCAGAACCTGGTAGATCATCCATCATGCCTTGCATTAGTTAATATTTACAGTCAGGTCTAGCATGAATGGGGATTTGTTAAGGGTTATCAAGAGGTGAAAATCTTGGGAAAGTGGGTTGACTTCTCGGATAGTTACAAGGAAATGGGCAGTAGCGTGGTACAAATTTCCTACTATATTGATGTTCAGGGTGAATGGATAAAGGTGAATGGGGACGAGGATGCTAAGACTGGCCCACCATGATGAATAACGAATAATGACTAGCCCACCAGTATGATTTTTATGATATGTAGTTGTTTTTTCTGACTTTTTGTGCTTGCTTTTTTTTATTTAATTTTATTAATAAATGGTCAGAGGCATTCTTATTAATGAGCGTTACAAGTATTAACATTTTGTATAATAGTTTTAATACAAATGTTTATTTTATGTTTCCACCTTCTCATATGAGTAATGTATTGGAAATAATAAGTGATGGATGAAGCCAGTTATATCTTCTCGATGCATTGGTAGGTCTTATTAGACAAACTAGTTTCCTGAAAAAAGGCCCTAACAAAATGTAATTTGTAGTCTTGGAATGCGGCCTTGACTATATGGTTATAATGTCTCACATTATGCATTCCATCATTATGAAATTATCTATGGATATTAAAAGTTATTATTAGACTAGTATAATATCAATGTGAATACGTAAATGTAATTATTTGATATATTTTTGTCATATTATGCTATCGTTTAAGATTAAAATGATTTTTTTAGTTTTATACATTTCCTTAAATGATTTTTTTTATTTATGAATGTTTCCTCTAAATTTTTATCCTTACTGTGAATCTGAGATCACCCATTACTATGTTTTATATATCCAATGATGTGAAGAAGTATATTATGACTGACATGAAGAGATAGTCTAAGGGATATGAATGACGTAAATGGATACAATTTTGTTTTTGTTTTTCATTTTAAAATGTAATGTATCATTCATTTATGTAATCTATTTCTCAAAACTGATAAACTGATCGGTTCATCAAGACTTTATTCATTGTAACCATGAAAATGTATTAAAATAATGCACCAACTCTGGGTAACTGGGGTCGGGGCATAACATTATTTGTAGAGATCAATTTTTTTACTCCCAATGTCATTACCCCTTTGATAGCTATTTTAATAGGGAGATTCAAGTGGTATTTTTTTGTATGATTGAAGATATGATATTCTTCTTCATTCTCTAATTTGTTTCTTTAACACCACAGATTTTGGTGTCAATTTGGAAACGATTTTGGTAATGATTTCTACTATATCAAGATGTATAGTATCTTGAATGATGGTGATTTAATAGGTATTCAAAAGATATCATACTATGATGGTCATGAATCATTTTTACTCACCATATACTTAGAGTTACACCACCCAAAATAAAATTCAAGGGTTTTAATTCAATCTCATAAAATTATATATTGATTCAGTATTAAATGTTTTGGAATTTTCCCGTGATGGTGTTAGTGGTACATGCAAGACATTAAATGCATGGATGATCAAAATATTAGCATGAAGTGATGGACATTAATATTTTAATCAGTAATTCCTATTTTTATTATATACCGAATTTAATGATAAATTTTATTGTTATTTTTTAGATTTCATGGATTATGATTGGATTTCATGAGATCGTATGAGCAAGCTGAGGATTGGATGAGGATGAAAGAATACCACTGACGATCACACCATCATTTATGTGGAAGTATATATCATTTCATAACAATTAATAATATTAGTTACATCTATTTATATGTTGGATGACATATCACAATTGATGAACTACATAAAATAAATATTAAATAATTTGTTTCTAAATTTCCTAGAAATGAAATTTTTTTATGGATATGATGGACCCTTTAACATTATCTTGATGAATACACGACTAAAGACTTAATTATTAGTTGTAAATATGTGACATGAGTAACTGATTACATATATATTGGTTTTCTATAAACCTCAGTAATAGAAAAGTATTTCTTGTGATGTTATTGAGAATGGAATCACACAATGACTATTTCACCAAGTATATTAGGATGATAGTTATAATTTGGAGAGGAATATAATTGGTCCTTATTCTTAGGAGGAGTTATTAACGGTATACTTTTATTTCCTAATGATTTTGGAAACACATGAGTTGTTTATGCCCTAGGGAGATGGTGGGACAATCATACCTAACACGTATGATAGTGAACACACTTTGAGGATCCAAGATTAGATGTGGTTGTATAACTTACCTAGGGGTAATGTTAATGGAATGGGAATACAGGATGAGAGAACACTATAGGGTGTTGATATGGGTTGGTTGTAGTGAGTAGATACATCGATCATCCAGAAGAACCATACTAAGTTCCTATGTGGGAGAGATGAGGAGGACGATGGGTTTCAAATGTTGTGGTACTGTAAAAAAGTTGTTAATGTAGATAGATAGATGTGGAGATATGATTTGAAGAAAAGTTTATGATTTACTAGGAGATAAAATGGTTGGTTCTTATGAGGTTATCCGCGGGGATGTGTGCTAGATTCCAATGTGTGGAAAACCCATGTGTGTGATATGCGGGGTATGTGGGAGGGGATTCTCAGACTATTATATTTTATCTATATATATGTGACATGTGAATAATGGTTTAGGTAGTAAGTTGGAATGTTTCCTTGGGTAATGTGGTCCTTGTATATGTTCTGGGGTTGGGTGAAACCCCTTGGGTATATGATATAATTGTTCCCATGGATGATGATTCCTATGGGTGTATGTGTTACTAGGAATAGGGGAGGGATGAATCCACACTAGGTAATGCTTTATTGATAATGTATACGGGTAGGGGATTAATTCCCATAGTTATATTATATACGATTGTAATAGGTTTTAATTTCATGAGTGTATTCTAATGTGGGTCCATGCGGAATGAAATCATCTATGTTTATTATATTATAAGTTCTTTGGATGGGACAACAAAAGAGTGTATCCTATATTGACAATTTAGAGAGTTAAATCCCCTATGTATATGATGATTCAATGTATGTGATGCGATCATTTAAATGGAATGATGTGGTGGTTTTGATTAGTTGATGTTAATCACTTGGAGGAATATATATGAGGTTTTAGGGTAAGTTATTTCTCCCACATGTATGTAATATGAGGTTATGGGGATAGTTAATCACCGGTTGAATACTTTTTGATGTTCTATTGATTGTTTTTTCTTTATTGAAATTGCACACATTTTTAGGTCGAATATGATTCCCCAGTTTGATACATTATTAGTTATAGGGTAGAAAGTAGTTGTTCTAGTTGGTATATATTATTCTTACAGAAATCAGTATGTAGCCAAAGTAGGAATGGTTGGTCCTAGTTGTAAATTTAGATCACAATGATTGGAAATGTATAATTTTTTATTATTTTAACTATTTTTATTATATTATGCACATCTAATTTTGACACAGTATATTAATGTTTCAGTAAGAATCGTTGATGATGGTGTCCTATTGAGATGAACTCATAGTTATTTACAATAAAAAAACACATACATCATTGATTCTATAAAATATTCTTTGTGTTAGGTAGTAAAGTGGAACAATATAGTTTCATTATGATAGAGAAACATTATGGGGCTCTGAAGACAATGATTTTATGTAGAAAAATAATATTAGTAGACTCACTTCTATAAATTATTTATTTTGTTATTGTAAATGTCAGGGCTAATTTTTAAGAGAATTGAATATACATATTACTGTGTACTATATAATATATTATATATAACGATACCTTTTAATATTTTCTATACTATAATATTTATTATTTTTTTTAAGATATATTTTTAAAAATATTTATGATTACATGGTGGTTAGTCTTGAATATTTTACACACTAGACTATCACTTAATGATTGGAAACTCTAGTATTCAGGGGGAGGGAATACATGAGGTCACATGACACCCCTAGTCATGACATAAGCATGATGTATTGAGACAGATGGTGTTAAAATGTTTTTTTAGGGTTTCTTCTATTTTTCATACTATTTATGTATTATAGGTAATGAATAATAATATGTTATAGTTTTTTATTAAACTCAGACTAGGGCATCAGATACAACTTTTTTTATGAGAATTCTAGTTTATTGGGTATATTGGATTGATGTTCTAGGGTTTTGATTTTATATTTGAGATATTTATTCAAAGATTATTTATGGGTTTATGATTGTTGATAATGGGTTTGTTTGTTGAAATATAGTTTCATGAGGTGTTTTTACACACATCGTTCATGTCGTATAGTTTTGACATGATATTTGTGATATTACATGAGATTTATATCACTGATGATAGTGGGCTTACATATTTTAAGTGTTAATAAAAAATATTTATGTCCTTTTCATATATAATGGGATCGTGGAATTATATTCAAAATGACCATGGTATATTTCATATAATGAGACATTATTTGAATCCTATCAGGGGATTTTCTACGATTATTAAATTCAACCCCTTTATGCAATGGATTCATAGTGTACCCGAGTGAAATAGTACATGAATTTGTTTCCTTAGTGATGAACCCATTTGGGGTCGTTGGGATGTGGTTAGTTTATATATAGATTAAAATAAAACCTATATTGTTCATTTTGATATATCTTCTTGGTGTAATTACACTTAATAAAACAATATAACTCTGGTTTTACTCTTTAGGAATCATCATAAGAGAATTTCATTAAATGAATTTGGATGTTTCTTGAACCTTCAAGGGGTTTTCTATTATAGAAATGCTTGTTGAGGATGATCGTATAAGGAGGGGTAGTTGATTAATCATGGGATTCTTAATATGAGTCTGTGGGAAGACTAATATATTTTTTTGGTATATGAATTTCCTTATGATATCAGATATTGGAGAAGTGATATTTCATGTGAGATGTGACCTATATGGGATGTAGCTGTTGAATAGGTGTGAGACCCTAGTTCCTTGATCATATGGACGAATATTTTATTTTATAGATAATTATGATTGATTATGAATATATTTTCATACTCTTTTTTGGTGTGTATTGATATATTATGCTAAACTAGCACAGGGGTCATATCAAACATATAAGATTCTATGAGATTATAAGATTTCAGGAAATTAGAATGATTTTGATATCAATTAATATTTTAGCAGTAGATTAGTGGGACACCAGACCCTATTGATTTTTTTGGGCTTTATGATGAGATAATAGATCAAGGTCCAAGATGTATGGATCTTTTATTTTTAAAACTTATATAGTCATTTTTTCTTTTGAGGTTATAGTTCGTGTGTTTTTAATAATGTAGTTTTCCCTGGAATTAGTATGATGTTAAGCCTATTATAAATTAATTAATAAGGTTTTTATGAAAAGATGAGACTAAAATCTAGGGGAATGTAATGATTTATTTAGTTGTGTCTGCGTAGATTTGATTTCATGTGAATCAAGGGATCAGAAGTCTTTTTTACTATTTATAATTTCAAGAATAGGAAACATTAAAGGCTGGAGAAGTCATTGGTGGCTCTAGTTTTCTTTAATAAAAAAAATGTGAAATACCATTTTTATGTTTTCCCATTTCATAAAATATGAAAGTTGGTAATAGGGAGGAACAATACTGACCTGAAAATAGTTAATGTGGAATGGTGATTTTGGAAAAATCCATAGCAACCTCACCATATCCATGGTGAGGGAAAATAGTGAGGATCCGAGATCATGATTTTAGTGTGTTGTGTGTTTTTGTTTGTGTTTAATAACACCATATCCAATTCCATGATATTTTAGGGGGATTGTTAATGATTTATTTGGATTTTAAATGGATTCAATCATTGGAAATATCCATGAATCTTGAATGATTCATAGGGGAAAGATGAGGGAGATAAAAATTGTTTATTGAATTTGGATCTTAATCATTTCATTCCAATATTAATCGACTGTGAATGAATAATGTTTAATGTTTCCTTAGATTTGGGTGATTTATTCAAATGTTATAGATATTTTTGACCATTATAGGCTCCATTATTTTCACAAACATTCAAGATGATCAACATAGGGTGATGAAGGTTTGATCCTACTAATAGTCAGTTGAAGCAATTGAGGTTCCATGGATATAGTTTCTAGTGAATCATGATCTTCATTGTAAAAAATTGAATAGATATTATTTAATTAGTTAACAAAGGAAAGGATGTATATTTTTATGGGTGTATTAAATATTCCTGATTTCTATGTTAGACAAGAATTAATTTAATTTAAAATTAGTTATGGAATTATTGATTGTTATTTTAATATTTTTTATTTGATTACTTTTTAGTGGGGGATTTTATATTTGTTTTGGAAAATATTTTTTCACATACATATTTTTTTATTCCATAAATTATTTCCAAAGGATCATGAAGGTTATTGTATTCCCATATTTATGTTTATTAACATTCTAGTTTTTTTTACATTTGTCTCCGGAGTTAAATTTCAAAGTGATTTGACTATATCTATAACCAATTTACTGTTGATTTTGACTCTATATTCAATGGATTGTGTAGGTTGGTACAATATCATTATTGGAGTTGTGATGGAGGTGTGATGGTGATGAATGAAATATGATAGCAGTTGAGTAGATAATGTCATTGTGGCATGAATTGCGTATATGGTTTCTTATGAAAGTGTGTTTAAGATGACTTAGGCATGATCTATATAATCCAAGGGTATTTTAGGTGAGAGGATATGTGGAAGTAGAAGAGAAAATTGTTTGGGTGGTAACACATAAAATATTAGTAGTTTATAAGAAACATTTTAATACATTGTGTCTAGTTTGGATTTGAATTTTTCACATGAAATCCTCATTAAGATTTCCTTCCTTTAAGGATGAAATAGTATAACATGATCATTTTCCTTAGATTGAAGTCTGGTAAATCCTTGTATGTCTTAGGTGTAAGATAGTTGGTGTTCCCATGAATCAGTTTAGCATGAATATGTTTTTTGATTTACTTCCAATGAGACACAATTAGTAATTTCATCCTAAGTAGAGGTAAATCAATCCCCTCTCTGGGCTGGTGCTAAACAGTGTCAAGTGTCCATCCATCTAACACATGATGTGATCCATTATCTCTTATTCCCATGTTTGGGTTAGGTATCCCTCATCATCATATTGGGATTATGATCCACTTCCTATTGGGGTTTCTATTAGGGTCAGGTATCACCCACTGGCCCCTGGCATGATCCCATATCTTTTTACTTTTTTCTTATGTTCACCACCTACTTTTAAATAATTTTGTAGTGGGATCCCTTAATGTTTCATTACATTGGAGCCTCATGTAGAGTCCCCAGTTTGGTCATGTGGATTTATCTCTCCAATATACTCGAAGTCCCCCTATTAGAATATGTGTCTTTATATTGTTCAGTCTTATTATTTTTGTTAATCGAGTTGAATCCCCAATTTGATTATTCAGTTTGGTGACTTCGGGGAGTCCTACTAGACATAATTATACATACCCACTGTTGATATTTTTACATTTTTTTCATGTCTTAGGTTGAGTATAGTTCATACAACATATTCCCTAGTGTGCCATGAGAATTAAATGATTATTTTCTCTAGACTATCCACAAATAGATCACATAGTTGTAGTTGGAGAGGAGTATCTATTCTATTAGCAGAATGTGATTATGTAAAGTTTAGTTGGACCTTTATTTATCCTTTTGAATCTTGTGATACTCTTTTTTCATTACCTGATGTTGTATTAGATGTTATTCATTCATTTATAGTGTTAATGAACAATTTTTTATTTTACTTGTTTATATAGATTCCAAAATTTTTATATGTATATATGATAAGGACTCCAATGTCGTTATATAAAATCAAAGCACTAGATTATGAACCTTTGATAATTAATTTTAGTCTTGGGACGGTAATCTTGGTTTATCATTTCCTTTCATTCCTAGAACGGTTTAGTCATGATAGGGTGGAATCAAAACCTACACTATCTTAGGACAAGATATTGGGAAAAGTCTTATTGTGAGGATTGGTTTAAAGAAATAGAGAAATAATTTTAATGTTTGTTAAGTTTAGATTTCATGTTAGGAATCTAAGTGATAGTGGAGTGTATGATGTATCCATTCACGAAAATTCTAACAACCTACATACTGATTCTGTTCATGTTGTAATGAGTTGGTTGTCTAATTTAGAAACAATCATCATATTAGAATGATTTGTTGTTTTTGAGGTACAATGTATTTAAATTTATATATATTTTTTGTTGTATGTGGTGCTTCTTGACTATTAATGGACACATCTTTGATGAAATCCACATTGGGATTCCATATCCAGATCATTTTGATGTTCTAATTGGAAATGGTGCTTTAGTTCCGGGACCCGTGTCATAGGCATTTAAACTGAGTGGATTGTAGAAACAAACTCATCCTATTGTATAGTGAGATATTAAAAAGTACAAGAATATGATACATGCAATATTTCATGCTTCATGAGTTCTAGAGAGAGACCACTCAAGTAATAAGGTGATTTATACCCCTAGGAAGCAGAGAACTAGATCGAGGTGCTGGATGATGTTTTCACAATGTTATGACACCCCATGAATATATGGTAGACTTAGTGACCGGCCTACACCATAGAAAAACCGAGGTATTATGTGGTTTGGTGATTTAGATAAACGATGAGGGTTTCCCCTCTTCGGTATAATTGTTTCACCACATTGTCGAATAGTTTTTTTCATAACATTTTAATATTGTATATATCTAAATGCTTCTTGATCTCTATAATGAAATCATGTAATTTATTGAATATGACATGAGGTATTCCATCCTTTGATAGAATTCCATTGATATGTATTAATATTGAGAATTTTTGGAATAGACCTATCATCATGGCCTTAATTGAGATATCTGAAATAGAGTGGTATCCATTTTCATCCCTTCTTACACTCGGGAAAATGTGCATGCCTTGGTTGTGGAGAGTATTTTTTCGGTTAATAATTTTTTTGTAATGGATGCGGAGAACCTAAATCTTACACATTTTTAGCTAGTTTTCAATGTTATAATCTATGATCTAGGTTTGTGGAGTGATTTTATAGATAATATATTTTTAGTGGGTCTATAGCTCATGAGGATTTAACTTTTTCTATTGGGGATTTAATACTACTAATGTGATGGCTAATGTCATACAGATATGGATTTCTTAAAATTTTATACAATAGATGTAAAATCCCAGGTAAATAAATAAAATGATATTTTTATATTTAATAATATTTTTGGATAAAATATTTATTATATTTTAAAGGGGATTCTATGTTTGATGGCGTACCCGATACATAACAATGGGTTTCATTGAAATTTTATACTGCATAGTAATAATATATTTTTATTATTTTAAATGGAAGTTAACGCATATCCATTGTATTGGTGTTAATTGATATTACTAACTGTAATATGATTATAAATTTTTGTTAAATGTTATTAAAATTTTCCATAAAAAAGTGGCTTAAAATGCGAATTCATCTAAATTAAGCAAATATAGTCTAATATTCTTTAAAAGGTTATTTGACCGAATTTTTATGAAGAAACGTCATTAAATCTGTTTTTGGATTCTTTAATATGTTTTTTTAGAAAATAAATTTCTTCTTTAGATTAGGATAATTAAAATTTAAATTGTGATTTTTTTTGTATTTTTCTAATAATTTTTATTTTTTATGAATAGTGAAAAATATTGTATTTTATTTCAAAATTTCCTTTTAATATAAATTATTTAAATGAATAGATTATCTTTTTAATTGGATTTAATGTATAATTAATTTTTTTTACCATTTAATCCAGTGATGTTCATTTGAATTAATTTCACTTGGAAATTGGATATAAACAGGTGTCAATTTTTTCATAGTTATTGTTTCGTAAAAACATGCTATTTGTTTTGACAACGAGAATTAATTTAAAATTAATTAATTAAACGTCTATGATTTTAATTTGGTAAAATATTCATCATTTTTTAATTTGGAATATCAAATATATCTCATGCTGAATTTTAGGTATTTTTTTGAAAAACATCAATTTTTTTAGGAATATTGAAACCACATTGTTAAAGATCAAAAACTGTCTTTTTCATTTAAATGAAATTTTACTAGTTATGTGAATTGAATATCAAAAACATGACATACAAGGTTGTTATTAGTATGTAAAATGTTGTTCAATAAGATGAAAATAATTTTTGGTGAATTGTATCTTTTGACTTTTAATTATAGAGGGTAAAGGTAAATAATGTAATTCAAGGTAAATAGAATATCATAATAATAGAAAATTACCTTATCAGTTGTCCTAACCTTATTAGATTGGTAATGGATTACCATGGGAATCCTTGGGTCGATTTTGGGACCCCAAGGAGCCACTTATTAATGATAATCATACTTTATTTTAATTAACATAATGTAAAGGAAAAAATGATATAAACAAATATCTTTTAGTAAACTAATTTTTTCATTTTGGTATTTAAGACAAATTTTCGAAAAAAATTATTCATTGAAAATATAAAAATATATAATAAATTATTGTATTTTTATTATAATTTTTAGAAATCATATAAATTATATTATATATGACACAAAAATGATGAAGTATTTACCTCAGCAATAAATGATTTAAATAAATATGATTATTAATATTAAAACAGTATCCAAAACCAGTCAAATAATTATTGGATGATTATATTTATAGCCCTAGTATTCGTATCTTCGACTTTTATTAGTTTTTTACATTTTTAAAATGAATATAATTTTATAATAAAATAAAATTTTTAAACATACCTAAAGAGCCCCTCCTTCCCCTTATAAAAATCCCTCACATCTAACTCATTCCTCACATCTCTAAGGCCCCTTGGATTGTCCATCCTCTACCCGATTGAACTCCCAACTTCCCTATACTCCGATTAGAAGCCTTACCATAGGCCAAAGGCACATTAATAATTCCTTTTGTTTCAAACCAAAATAAGTTACCCAAATTAAAAGTAATGATTTCTCTTAAATTCTTTTGTTTTATTTGGTTTTATTTTCCTTATCCAACTATGTAATCTCTTTTTATTCTATTATTTTATATAACCCTAGTATTCTCAATATACTTGGATTATTTTATGATAATTATTTGAACTACACTTACACAAAACTCCATATAATGGGTGAAGAACATACTGTTTCTCTGGATTGCAAACTAACATCTAACGAAATGATTATTGTTCAATTATCTCCTAACGCCTATCATGATATCCATTAAAATGGGAACTTATTTATATATTATATATTATATATTTATTTTTTCTTTATTCTTCTATTTTTTTCATTTGTATCGAACATTTATGTTTCTCATTATGTGTAAATGCGATAATTTCATTTTAGAAAGTGCAGACTACCGCCCCCTCAATGTGGTATGACTCGTTCATCCAAGAAGTGGGATGTATAAAGGATAGATTTAATGATATTATATATTATATGATACTGTTATTATAATATTCCTATGTATCATTATGTTTTAATTACATAAAAATAAAAAATATAAATAAAAGTAGTGTTCATGCGTACGTATGGCTTACCGTCTCCATGAACGGTGCATTTCATTTCTTATCTCCATATGTTATGTAAATTTATAAATACAAATATATATTGTATATATATGTTATATATGTTATTTTCATCATGAATATAATTCTGTAGATAATGGACTTTCGACCACATGATCAAATTGAATTTATAACATGTTCATTTTTGACTCAAGTTCCGAACATCGATAAAATATCCAAGATGAATTCAAATTAATAACTAATTGTTATTGATTTATAATAAGTGATATCAAATTTTTAATAAACATTAAAAAATTTCTAAATTAAGTATATATTAACTTATGTTTATTATTTTGGATGAACACAGAACATACCAGTCTAGTCGGACATGAGGTAAGAGATTTATTATCTCACTTTTAAGTCCATGAGATTTCAATTGTTTGACACTTATTCATTGCATGTAGTGTATTTTGTACAATAATTTGATATATATTTTCATGATTTTCTTTATATTCATTTTATTATGTGATTCATTTTGTGGTTATTAAATTTTTTTCATATGACTCGATTGATTATAATGTTGTAAGGGGATTTAATCTCACTTCTTATTCCCGTGAGATTCAGCTATATTTTCCACTTTCTATTTTGGTGTGGTTTATGTAATTCACATGATTATATTATTTCTATAATATAGTTTATTTTATGTGTATTTTCATCTTCATTTTATGATATTTATTTCATGGGGTTTATGTTTGATAAGTTACCAAATCAGAAAGGGAACCTTTCACCCTCCTCTATTTAGTAAATAATTCTTTTTTATTATATATTTTAATTTACATCCTATTATGTTGGGATATGTTCTTATATACCCTTATTGTTGTAGATCTTATGTCCAAGTAATGAGATACCCTTTTTTACCTCATCAACTCATTTTCATAATTTTAAAGTGACGTCGTTAGGCTGCCAAATTTTTGGAAGGGAACTTCTTAACCCAATTTCGATTCATTGGGTTACCATTGTACTTTTTGAATATTCCATCCTATGAATATGTGTGAATGTCCTCTGATTTAATTTACAATTATCCACTTATATTAGGAGTATTATTATTTTTCACACATATTTATGTAATTGAATTATCCTTAATCAAATGATACATTATTTATAATGGATTTCGTCTCAATTTACATTCCATTGAGAATTCATTTTTGATATGCACCAATTCACTCTTTTATGTTGTATATACTGTCTTTTGGAATATTATATCATGAATACATTTATTCTCAGAGTTTTATAATGTTATTATTTAATGTCATTCCTAAATTATTTGTATCCAAGCGTCTCTCATTTTGTTAAAATATCTTTAGCTAAAATTTTGATTGAAATGTTTTAATGATTTATTATTTTAAATAATTATCATTAATGTCCATGTTTTAAAAAAAGTTTTGTGAATTTATTTATATTAACATTAATGGTTTGAAATTATAATTCCATTAAAATCTTGAAAGTGGTATGGGACACATTGACTCAAAAATCCCTTTTTAAATTTTTTATGAAAATGGATTGATTATTTCAATATCTTGAGATTACTTCTTGGGATTGATAATGGAATGTTATTAGTGAAATTATAATATTTGAAAATTCTTATGTGTTATGATGGTACTTGGAAATTTGACATGTGGTTACATGATAAACCATAAGAAGGGTGGTCTTGTGATAAACCAAGACAGGTGGTTACATTATAACATCCAATGCATTTGGTATGGAAGTCAGTCGTATGGATATTTCCTTTGGTGATATGTGTGGAAGTCGACTATATGGTTATTACATTAATGTATGTTTATGTCCTAAGTTTCTTTTAAATGTTATGTGTTATTTATATGGGTTTTATGGTAATATTTTGGTTACAATGTGGTAAGTATTGATCTTTTATTCAATGATGTTTACTTACTACTTCGTAAAGGATTATAGTATTACTTAATAAAAAGTATTCATGGTTTACTTATTGTTTTGAAAAAAGAATAGTTTTCCTTATTTGTGTATCCCTTACATAGCTTTTTATTCTCATCCCATGGTATTGAATTTTTTTTGACCTAACATAATGTGGAATTTGGTGACGGATGTGATCAAGGGAAATTCCTGATCTCTAAAACATAGAACATGACATGTCTCATTTTTATGAGTTTTTATTTTATGGAAAAATGTAAACTGAGTAGAAGTGTCTAGATGATATTTTATGAGATGTAATGTAATAGTAATGACCACACTCTATAAAATATTAAACCTGAAAATATCCTTAATTTGAATTATTATTTTAATTCAATATTATGTAATGTTTAACGTCAGGTCCTTAGATGTTGTATTAGAGGTCTGTTTAGATAACATTATATGTTAGGGTGTTATCTAAGAATAAATGACATAACCATGATGGTTAACATATTAAAAAGAGTCGTAGTTATTTTGAATGAGCATAATATTAAATGAATAATTATATATTAGTATTTACCCTGATCATACGATATTATATTATGATATACTCTCCCTGAATTTTTTTTTTAGAAAATTGATAGATCTAGCATAAACCAAAGTAACAGTAGATGTGAAGAAATCTGTGACAATTTTCTGAACGAGAAAATAAATCAAATCAGTGGTATAAAGGTAACTATTCTAGTTATTCTCAACCAACTATTTAGTTTAATGATTGACCACATGAACCTTGGTGATTTAATAATGAATTATATATGAATGAAACAAATCCTTATTGATTTTCCGGTAATACAAAAAAAGGTAAGAATATAAAAAAATCCTATGTTTCAAGGTTGAAGAATGAAACACCTAATAAAATTCATTAAAGGTATGGAAGATGCTATTTATATAGGAATGGAAGTCATAAATCAATATACTTTGATGGGAAAAGGAAGAATCTAGTTGACTCTAGGAAAGGGAAAAAAGTTATTTCTGAGGGATCAATTCAATGTTTTAAATGTGGTGTTCCTGGTCATTATACAAACAGATTTCCAATGAAGATGTTTTGGGAATGAGATCAACATGATCGTACAAATATAAGTTTACCATTACCTAATTCCATTCCAATTGAGGATGAAGAAACCGACCAAAACAAATGAAAGGTATGTATTATTTCTTTACATATGTTTTCACATTATTGAATCATCAGAAACGAGTCATCATTTTGTGTTTAGGAAAGAAGTGTTTCAGACTAAGTTGATAATGAATGGTTAATGGATCATGAATAATGTTGAATGAGTAATATTTAAACTTATATGGGATACAAGAGTTATAATATATTTTAAGATGATGAAATATCTAAAAGTGTTAAGGGTGTTTTGATAATGGTATTATATTGGAAGGATTTTTATAGTATGTGTAACACAGAAGTCATATTTATGAAATTTTTATTCAAGTAATAATTATCTTTTATTTTGATGAGTAATGGTGGAATATTATTTTTGGAGAATCATTGTTTTTATTATGGACATATGGTGATTTAGGTTCTTTATTTAAATAATTATACTATCATAGATAATATGTGATTTGGATAATTATTCTTTTGTATGAGGCATTAAGAGTGGTCTATTTTTATTTGGAGAGAAATGATAACATTTATAGTGTAAGACTATGTGACTAAATCCTTAGGAGTTTTGGGTTACAATATTAGTTTGGGTTATTGTGGACTATGTGATTCTCTTGAACTTTTTTCTTGTGATTTTTATATTTATATGTCTTTTAGAATTCTCTTTGTTCGGAGAAAAGATTAGTTTGGGTTAAAACCTTATTAAAGGCTGAAACTGTAATTGATGGTAAGTATATTTTTTATGTAATTAATCTTTGTAGAAAATATTTTCATGAAAATTATGAAGTGGAACATAAAAAAATCTTTCTTAGTTTACCTTTCCTACTGTGTAATCAAAGACCATTTTACACATTACATTTTTGTGATTTTCTAGTGGTTAACTTTCTCCTAATCATGTTTTCTACCACTCTCCATCAGAACATGACAGGGTTTTTTCTCTTCCATATCATTGTTTTCCTATATAGAATCCAAGTATGGGTTATCTTGGGTAACGTTTGTATTTATTTTTTTCATTAATGTATTAGTTTTATAGACTCCTTTTCCGATGTGTGAATTTAAATGATGTTTCCGAGCCAAATATTAAAATTTCGAGGAAGGAATTGCCAAAATTGGGGAAGGATGTATCATACCAAGTAAATAATGAATATGGAATTTTCATATTTACTAATATTTTTTTTATTAAATATTAATTTTACATTAAAGGGGATTCTATGTTTGATGTCATACCAGATACAAAAAAAAATGATTTTCATTGAAATCTTACGTTGCACACTAACAATATAGTATTATTATTTTAAATAGTAGTTAACACAAAGACAGTGTATTGGTGGGAATGGATAAAACATACTATCATATGATTATATATGTTATTAAATGTTTTCACATTAATCCAATAGAAGATAGAGGGTTAAAATGTGAATGAATCTAATTTTATGCATAAATACTCTATTATTCTTTAAAAGATCAATTTACCACCTTTTTAATGAGAAACCTCATCAAATATATTTTTGGTCACTTTCATATATTATTTTTTAAAAAAATATATTTTTTCTTTATATTAGGATCGTAAAAATTTACTTTGGATAAATATTAGGTATTTTAATCGTAACGTTTATTTTTTTAATGAATATTTTAAAAAACTGTATTTTAATTCAAAACTGCATTTTAATATAATATATTTATATGGTTATATTATTTTTCTAATTGGTTTTATGTTTAATTAAATTTAATTTTTACCATTTAATCAAATTTTGGTCTTTTTAATTAATTTCACTTTCAAATTTGACAAAAACATGGGCCAATCTTTAAATAGTGTTGGTTTCTTAAGAAAATGCTATTTGTTTTGATAAAAGGAAATAATTTAAAATTAATAAATTAATCATTAATGTTTTTAATCTATTAAAATTGAAATCATATTAGATTTTGGAATATCAAATATAACATAGGCTATTTTTTTGGTATTATTCTGAAAACATTAATTTTTGATGAATAGTAAAAACACATAGTAGTAGTTCAAAAACTGAATTTATCATTTAAATAAAATCTTACTAATTCTGTAAATTAAATTTATAAAATCTGACATACATGATTCTTATTAGTAAGTAATTTGTTTTTCAATAATATGAAAATAATTTTTGGTGAATAGAAACTTTTGACTTTTATTTACTGTGGTTAAAGGTAAATATGGTAATTTAAGGTAAAAAGAATATCATAATAATACCAAATTTTCTTAAAACCTATCCTATACATATTAGATGAGTAATGGCCAACCATGTGAGTCCTTGGATCTATTTTAGGACCCCATGGGCCAATTTTGAATGATAATGAAACTTTATTTTAATTAACATAAAGTAAAGGCAAAAATGAAAAAACAAATATATTTTATAAAATAGTTATTTACATTAGGTAATATAAGTAATATTTTCAACAAAAAATATTCATCGAATAGCTAAAAAGATTAACTACATCCTATTATTTGTATTATATTTTTTATACATCAAATAAATTATATTATATATGAGAAAATAATGATGCAGTATTTACCTCACTAATAAAAGATTAAAATAAATATGATTATTAATATTAAAACCATATCCAAACATGTACATTTAAAATTTGATTATTTTATTTAGAACATGATTCATATTATATTATTATTTAATGAGTTTATTATCTTTTGAAACTGATGATATGTTCATAATAAAATAACATTTTCAAACATTCCTAAAGATCCCCTTCCCCGCCTTATAAAAATCCCCCACTTCTAACTCATTCCTCACACCTCTCAAGCCCCTTGGCTTGACAAAACTATTCCCAATTAAACTTCCCACATACCTATCCTCTTAGAAGCCTTACCATAGGCATAAAGAACTTTAATAAGTCCTTTTGGTTTAAACCAATGTATGTTATTCAAATTAAATGTAATGATTTCTCTTAAATGCTTTTGTTTTATTTTGTTTTGTATTAATTATCCAACCCCTAATCAATTTTTATTAATTTCATTTATAATAACAACAATATCATCCATATACTAGGATGTTGTTATTATATGTATTCGAACTACACTTACACACATCTCCATCTAATGGGTGAATAACATATTGTTTCTGTGGATAGAAAACTAATGCCTCATGAAATGATGATTGTTCGATTATTCCCTACCGCCTATAATGGTGGCCATTAATATATAGATCTATTTATATATTATTTTTATTATGTTTATTTTTTATTTATTCATCTATTTTTTTTCATTTATAGCATACCTTTATGGTTTCCATTGTGGGTAAACACGTTAATTTCATTTCAAGAAGTACAGCCTACCGCCCCCTCAAAGTGATATGACATGGTCATGCCATATGTGGGACATATAAAGGATATAGTTTATGATATTATATATGATATTATACTGGAATTATAACATACCTATGAATAATCATGTTTTAATTACATTAAATTAAGTAATTGAAATGAAAGTAGCGTTCATGCGTAAGTACAACATATCGTCTCCATGAACGGTGCATTTTATTTTTTATCTCCAAATGTCATGATCTATTAAAAATACCAAGATATACTATATATATACACATGATATATTTGATATATATATTATTAATATAAATCAAGAGATAATTTACTTTTGACTACATCGACAAATTGTAATTATAACATATCCATTTTTGACTCATGTTCCGAACATCGATAAAATATCAAATATGATTTCAAATAATTATATAATTGTTATAAAAAGATAATAAGTGATATAAAATGGATTATATACACTAAATGTTCCTTAATGAATTTTATATTAACTTATATTTATTATTCAATAAGAACACAGAACATACGAGTCAAGTCATACCTAAGGCAAGGAGATTTCTTATCTCACACTGAATTCCAAGAGATTTCCATTGTTCGCCACATATTCAATGAATGTGGTTTATTAGTTACTTCCATTTTATATATAATATTATTATTCTATTAATTATCACAGTATTATGTTATTAATTTGGTGTTTATTAAATTTTTTTCATACAACTCAATTGATTACAATGTGGTAAGGGGATTTCTTCTCACTTCTTATTCCAGTGTGATTCATGCTATAATTTCCACTGTCTCATTTGGTGTGGTGTATGTATTGACCATTATTTTATTATTTCTTTAATATACTTTAAATAATGGGTATTTAAATCTTCATTTTATTATCATTGTTTCATGGGGTGTATGTTTCATAAGTTACCAAATAGGAAAAGGAACCATTCACCCTCCTCTTTTTAAAGAAGACTTATTTTTGTTATGCCTGTTAATTTACATCTTATTTGGTTGGGATATGTTCTTATATATCCTTATTGATGTAATTTTATTTCCAAGTTATGTGATACCATTTTTTATCTCATCAACTCAATTTTTTAATTTTATAGTGACGTCATTAGGCTGTCGAATTTTTGCAGGGGAACTTCGTAACCCAATTTCAATTCCATGGGATAAACATGTTCATTTTAAAGATGTCATCCTATGAATATTTTTGAATGAACTATTATTTTATTACACTTTATATACATTTAATATGGGTGTATTATTATTTTTCACACATAATCATTAAATTTTTTTATACTTAATCAAATGATACCTTCGTTATAATAGATTTCATCTCAATTTACATTCCATTGAGACTTCATTGTTGTTATGCACAAATTCACTCTTATATGATTTATATACTATCCTTTGGCATATTATATCATGAATAACATTATTCTCATTAAATTATAATGTTCTAATTAAATTTTTTTACTCAATTATTTTTATTCAAGCGTCTCATTTTGTTATAATATCTTTAACTAATTTTTTTTATGTTTTAATGATTTATTATTATTAATATTAATCGTTTCTTTACATGATTAAGAAATGGTTTTGAGTGTTTTTTTATATGTATATTAATGTTATGAAATTATAATTCCATTAAAATCTTCAATGTTCTATGGGACACTTTGAGTAAAAAACGACTTTTTAAATTGTTTATGAAAATGGATTGATTATTTCAATATTTTGAAATTACTTCTTGTGATTGAAAATGAAATTTAATTAGTGAAATATTTATATTTGAAATAATTTATGAGTTATGATAATACTTGTACATTTGATAGGTGGTTATGTGATAAACCATATAACGATTGGTGTCGTGATTAACTAGGATGGGTGGTTATATGATAACCTCCAATGCATTTCTTATGGCAGTTAGCCGTATGGCTATTATATTTAGTAATATGTGTGGAAGTCAACCGTATGGTTATTCCATTTATGTATGTTTATGTCCCAAGTTAACTTTACTTGTTAGGTGTTTTTTATATGGGTTTTGTGGTAATCATTTGGTTACAAAGTGGAATGTATTAATCTTTTATTGAATGAAGAGTATTTACTACAATGTAAAGGTTAAAAGTATTACTTATGATAATGTATTCATTTTTTACTTGTTGTTTTGAAAAACTAACAATTTTTCTTCTTAGTGTATCCCATACTATGATTTTTATTCTCATCCCATGTTTTTAAAATGTTTTTCACATGAACTTAAGTGGAATAGGGTCAAGGATGGGATCATGAAAAATTCATGATGTCCTAAACATGGAAATAGACATGTCACATTTATTAAAGAGTTTTTATTATATGAAAAAAATGGAAACTGAGATGAAGTGTCTACATTTAAATTTTTGATATGTTCTGTAATATTAATAACCTAAATCTCTAAAACTATAAAGATTAAAAGATCATGTATAGGAATTATTCATTTAATTCTAGATTATGTAATGTTTAAGGTCGGGTCCTTATAAAAGATAATGATTCATTAAATGTGATTCCATGTAAGAGGCATCCAATTGAGTAGAGAGTTCTATATGATGGTAGATGTTCGAAGGCGATGAGAGTGTTTTGGGAGGTATCTGATGTTGTGATCCATTTCCAACACCACCAACCCATGTGTTCCAGTTTTGGAATAGGGATATTGTGTCTACAGACATGGAAATTGTACGGTATTAGAGACATATGGCCTACAGGCTCTAGGTTTGATCTTTGGTGGGATCATTTTCCCCTCTACCATAGAAGTATTTTTTATTACCACATGAACAAGGAACTAAAAAATTTCCACATCCTAAGTTCATGAAATGAGGAATATAGTGATTCCCTTAGCTAAAAAATTTATCTTAGATACTCATAGAAGTGAATATTCAAAGGACTATAATTTTTTAGTGTGACCCAACTATTATATGATACTATTCAATATAGCATATCGTTATTGTTTTAATGAAACTCAATGATGTCATTTTATGTCTGGACTAACTCCTAACTGACCATGTGCAGTTTTACTGTATTTTTATTAGAATACAGTGTGTCCACGTAGATTGGATGATATTTTCAAATGTTGGAGGAAGAGAATAATGGGATCATACAAATGAGGTTAAAACATATTTCTTATAAATGAATAGTTTATCCTAAGGAAATGATAACACTGTGATCATTCATTTACTTATGGTGGTGGTGTAGTATGATGATGAACTCCTTGAAGATGTTAAAAAATTACATCCCCATTAATATTTCATGTTAATCATAGACCTAAAACATTGTACTAAATCCATATCTATGATATCATATCATATAACAACCATAGAGTTACGAGACATAATACTGAAGTCATAGGATTTGTAGAGGAGAGGATTTGAATGACTTATTGTGTCCCCTAGATATATATAGTGTTTTTCACCAAGATATAAGATGTGATATTGTGGTTAGGAATTATTTTTCATTGTTTGAATCAATTTAAAATCATGAATATGTATCCACTAATAGTAATTGATTATATATTTGACTATTTTAAAGGGGATAAGTGTTTCTTCATGATGTTATTCTGGTTGGGTTATCACCATCTACATGATTGTTTGTAGGATATAATGATGATGATTTTTTTATTCCACTTTGGTCACAATGTGTATTTGGTTACTTTCGTTAACATGAAGAAAATCAACCATTTTTCTTGGGAATGATGAGCCATATAATACAACCCCTCTTGTATTTGTTTAATTTGGTCATCATAGATGATATCCTTTTATAATAAGAAATAGAAGTGGAGAATATAGTTTATTAAATGTTAGCCTTGGACATACATTACGAACACTATTATATGGGGAGACCTAAAATTTTAAATTAACGATTCAATTGGTTTTTTATGACTTGAAACCATAGTAGTGGGACTGATGGTAAACAATGAAATGATCACAGTAGTGATATCTTCGGATACAGACCAGTATGTGACTCTAATGTTGAGATTACATAGTTTGATATTTTATTATCTAATGTTTTATCTACATTTACCTGTGATAATGTCAGTAATGATTAAATTGAACAAAAATGGGTGGTTGTTTATGTGTTTAGAGAAGTGTCCATAGGGTTTAAAAGATCTCTTATAGAGGTTTATGATCAGCCCATCTTGAGAATTCTAAAGGAGGGGGTTGATTAAATAGTGCTTTTTGATGCCTATATAGTCATTATTGGATGATTTTTTATATAGATGCATGTGATGATTACTTACGGACCTCAATAGTTGTGACCACATGAGAAGAATCACATGAACCATGATTTATAGTCAGAAAATATGGTATTCACTAGGGAAATATGTTGACACGATCATATGAGACTGTGTTTCATCTTTTATTCGAACCATTAGAGTCCAAGGTATATAATTGTGTACAAATAACAACACATGAGGAAGAGGAAATATCTTTAGTTTCTATAGGGTGATGATTTTGAGATAGTATAAACAACCAAGAAGGGGAACACATTGCATGATATTATTAGTATTATATCATAATCATAGTTATAATGTGTGGAAACAGAGTAGATAGGAACATTGAAGTTTACCCTAATAGATTAGGGTTGGGTAGCTTACCTTTTATATGTTGTGGTAGCAAAACCACTTCTTCAGTGCTTTGTGAAACATTAACATGGAGAAAACTATTGTGAGGTATTTCATGACTAAATATTCTTCTATCAAGATCCTAATGAATTTTCAAATGGATGGGTGTATTACATTCATCTATGAGAATGGTTGGGGTACCAGACACACTGTAGGAGGATGAGTTGAAGATATATTATACACCACCTTATCAGTACACAAAAAAGTGGAGAGTATTTTATAGGACCTTGAAAATTAGTTCTACTTTCTATGATAAAACCTAGGTGTAGCTATGGTCAAATTTAATTTCCCCACAATCCCACAGGTGGAGGTCTAGAATTAGGTTACATTAGTTTTGAAACAAATTCTAGAGTTTCCAAAGTAGAATTGGGATGTTTAACTTATATATTCATTGATGATATTTATTTCATCATTTTGATGTAATGATTATATCTTGGTGATCATAGATAGAATCCTAGTTTTGATATTCTTTATTTCCATCCATGTCCAGAGTTCAGTGGAGTGTCTTGGAACCATATCTGTTTAGGAGATAGTTCAGCTTCATGGATGCTCCTTGATGAGTGTTCCAGACTATGATGATCACTGCTAGTAACCATTGTGGATAGGTTTATAATCGGAGTTTAGGACATAGTTAATATTGAACACAGCATTACACCCCATAAATATAGCTAGAATAAGTGGGATATTCATGTTGAGGAAGAAATTTTATAGGATTGAATGATGTATTTTTTCCACTCTTGGGAGGATCGTCAGCACTTTATGTAGTATTCATAAAATAACAATTAAAATTCAACCATTTATATAGAACCATGTTATTCCTTTTATGGGAGACCATAAAGGTCACATATGTGGAGGATATTCACATGGGAGTCATAAATTATGGCCCCAATGTTAGAGAAATCAATGAAAGAGAAGGTAAAGACCATCTCATATAGTAGGATAACTACTGAGATCAATTAAATGTATTACAAAAAATAATTACAAGGGCCTTTTCAATTTAATGTGTATAACCATGTGATCCTAAAGGTATAACATCAGTTTGAACTATAATCATTTTAATGAGGTGAAATAATATCTCTTTGGTTCTTTGACCACTTCAAGAAACTGCATAAGGTTGAATAAGTGGTGCACCTCTTACACTTATAACTACAGTCGTACTAGGAGCATGATATCATCACCATGTCACAGTTGAGGAGACATATTAATGACCAACAATTCATTACTAAATGGGTGATCCAGAAATTGAGCATACAACTACCTTCTAAACATTCATAGTTGACATAAAGGATCAAAAATAGATTATATTTTGTGTGTGATTGATTACCTTGGTTATTAATTGTTGGAAATAAGGGAATCTTCAAAAGAGCTCATGGGAGTGTGATAAGAATATGTGATCTATGTACCCTCACAAATTTTATATTTTATTTTTATATCCCGTATGAAAATAATTGATGTGGGTGGAATGATGTGAATCCATTTTTAATATCAATATATAATAATGTTTTAATTAATTTGTTTATAGTATTTCATAAAAACAAAACAATTTTTTAGGCCCCAAAACAGTAATTAGAGGCATATTTAGTTTGGGTGTTTCTGCACAAAAGGGTTAACGCCATAGGTTAGTTCAAGCCTTGTTTAATTTGGTGTGATTTATTTAAAAAAAAAAGGAAACATTGTGTCCATTGTCAATGATATGGTTCACCATTTAGTAATGTGAAATAGTGGTCAAATAGTGAAGCCATGGTGTGGCATGACCATGGATCCTGAGGAAATATAATAAGGTCTATGAACCTTGAAATATTTCTTTGAGCATGTTGGATGACATGTCAAGGAAAAACTACCCGTATACCGGAATATATTTTTGTGGTTTGAATATTTTTTGATATGTTCACGAAAACAATTTTCATGGACTTATCTTGGAAAATGGTATGAAGATGGTTTGTTTAGATTTGAAATTTCTAAAATATGCAGCCTTCTTCTTGGATGATGATCGATACAAAGGTGAAAATTTAGCATATTAATTGTGGGGTCTTTAGTGGGTGATTTAAATATTTATTACATTAATTAATCAATTAATATGATCAAATCCTTGATGATTCCTTTTATCCATGTTATTTATGGATATTTATAGACATTTATGATAATCCACTGATTTTTTTGAAAAAAAAAACTATAGAATTTAAAATTCAGTTACATAGTGGATTGATCATGATGAACATCAAAAAGTAAAATTGAGGATCCATGGATTGTAAAGAGAGGGAAATATGTTATTCTTGTTCAATTCTTTAGGACATTTTCATCAACTTCTAAGGAAACCATAGGTGGGGAATTTTTTAGATTAATTCATTACATGTTCCATATTTCTATTATGAACATGAATTAATTATTTATAATTTTTTTGAATAATTGATTATCATTTCAATAATTTTATATTTCTTTTCCCATCAATTCTATATTTTTAATTGTTTAAGATAATTTGATTACACACCTGTATTGTTTATATTCCATCAATGATGGTGAAATTTTCATGACATTCATTTGATGTTCACCTTTTTATTTCATTCCATTGTCGATTTATTCTATGTTTAATGTTCATTTTTAATGATCTGGTGAGATGGTTATATTTAATATCCTTTTATGTGGTGCGTTTGAATTGAATTTCAATGGATGTCTATAAAATTTTGTTTTTTTGATAGGATATGTTTTATAGGCTTGAATGTGGTGATATAAATTTGAGGGTGGGGATGGAGGTGGTTGATTTGTGATCTAGAATGAGTAGGTGTCTCATTATGGTTTTTTGGTGATGTTGAATTCATCATGGTACACATAATCTGCTAATAATTTAGTTGAGACCCATTGAATAATACAAGGATATAATGGTGTGGTTAGATATTTATTAAATATATAAGATTTATTATTAACTGAAACCAACAAGGAGTGCAATTTTGATTACAAAATGTCTTGTTAAACCCTCCTTGTGATGAATATCCTATCAATACAAAAAATTACTACACAACCATGAACATTATGGTTAATCCATCTGACTCCTTGGATATATTAGGTACTACTGAGTTTGTGACCCCTAATACCATATTAGCATGACTAGTTTTCCTAGATTCTATTTCCATGAAGGTGTAGTGAGGCATACTATCCTGAGATGAGGGTTAGTGATCCCATCTATAGGTTGGTTCTTGATAGAGTCAGGTACCCCTCAGTGCGACCCGAGGTTTGATCATACACATACTATTCCATTGGGTGGGTCAAGTAACTCGTGATGAAACTATATGGAATGTGATCCCCATCCTAGTTGGTTACCCCTGTTAGGGTTAGTTATTCCCCATATTTGTTTGGAATTATTCTCTATATGTGCACTTTTGTATTCTGAGATCCATTAGTGTCATTATAACTATGGGAGGAACATACATTGAATTACCATTACCATGAAACATTGAGTAGAGACCCTAGGATTATGTGGGGAAGAAACACACATAGAGACACGGAGTCTCCCTTTGATAATAACTATATTAATCGTGTTTAATCTACCTAGTCTATAAGGTCATAAATGAATCTGTGTTTGATGCTTCTATTGGGTGACTTCAGGTTGGCCAACTGGGTTTTCCTATGATAACCCTTGAATGGGGTATTATTTAAATTTTCATTCACTTTTTATATTATGGTCTTTATGTTGTATTCCTAGGTGGACTATGAGTAGGTTGATTTTAGTTAGTCTAGGCTTACCGTATATACATCCCAATGTTACTATTTGAAATTTGACACCTTTCAATTAAAAGGCTGTAATTTAAAATGGTTTGGTGGAATTTTATTTATCAATTTGTATCATTCAATACAATTTTTAAATAATATAATTTAGGATGAGATACTATCCATGTATTCACATTATTCTATATATATTTTCCATATAACTGGTGCATGATTATGTGTGTGTGTGTGTGTTTTCACATCTACTTACTATATGAATTCACATGTGTGTGATATGCCTATTCAACACTAGAATTAATCCCCTGTACCATTATATGGTGGATTGAGGTCTCAATATCATCTTATCACTTGATAGATAGGTCTCAACGTTTTTCTTGACAGTAATACACAAATTGATTTTTGATAATATTGAGTTGGTAGGGGATAAGAACATATAGAAGAGTTCTTGGTTGAACAAACTATTAGGACATAGGATATAGGTTATTATCATTTTTTTAGATATGATATTGGTGTATGAAAACTTGTGTTTACAAAGTTACTTATAGTTCCTAATCCATTGTGGATTGGTGATATACCGTGTTTTTTTGAAAATTGATGGATTTCATGATATTTTTATTGGCATGGTGGCCATGTATAAGGATGCGGCCTTAAACATTACATAATCTTGAATTATGCCATGAATTCACCTTGAGTATCTTTTCAAGTTTATTTTTTTAATTATTTAGGCCATTACTATTTCATAATAACTTGTATATTACATGTATACTCGACTACTCAGTATCCATTTTTCATAAAATAAAAACACTAAAAAAGAAACATGTCTAATTCCATGTTTTAGACAGCATGACTTTTCCTAGATTTCATCAGTTACCATATTCACCAATATGCCCAGTGGAAATCATTTCCAAAACATGGGATGAGCATAAAAAGCTCAGTATGTGTTATAAAATAAAAATTGAAAACAATTTCCCATTAATAAATACCAATCAATGAAACGATACTTTGCAACCATAACATATCTTACAGAATAATAGGATTTATGAATAACACATAGTTTTCATAAATCTGAATGGTAACTTATGTCCCTCATAACACACATACATTGTTGATATCACAAATATAAAGGGAGTCACATTTGGAATATCCATCATAGTATATTCCCTAAATCTCTTAGATGAAATATTAACATTTACCTCTATCATGTTACCCAATGCATTAGAGAGCTATCTCGGGCTCACCCGCCCTAGGTTTTATCACGGAACCACATGTATATGTAAACAATGCCAAATAAACATAACATATTCCTAACACACAACACCTGAATATGGAAAGATAATGTTTCCACATTACAATCATAATATATCAATCAAGATAGTGAAATAAATAATGGGTTATCAAATCATTTTCAAATACATTTAAAAAATTTAATAAAGAGATTTTTGAATCAAAGTGTCCTATAACACTTTGATGATTTTAAATGAATAATCATTTGAAAAAATTAATGTCCATTTACATAAATCCTTGTTTTTAAACATGAACATTAATGAGAACTATTTAGAAGAATAAATCCATAAAACATTTTAAAATATATTTTAGTTATAGAATTTATAACAAAATGAGATATGATTGAATACAAATATTTGAGAAAAAAATTTAATCAGAACATTATAATATCTAGTGAATAATGGGATTCATGATATAATATTCCAAAGGATAGTATATACACCACATAATAGTGAATTGGTTCATAACAACAATGAAGTTTCAATGGAATGTAAATTGAGAAAAAATGCCTTATAAAAATTGTATCCATAGATTAAGGTTAAATAAATTACAAAATAATTCGTGAAAAATAAGAATTCAATCAATATAAGTGGATATTATGTGTGAGAAATTAGAGGTTATTCACCCAAACTCATAACGTGAAATAATCAAGAAGTATATTTTTAACCTAAATAATTGAAATTGGTTGATGAAGCTCCCTTACGGAAATTTGATAGCTTAACATCATTACTATAAAATAATGAAATTGAATTGACGAGATAAAAAGGGTATCTCATCCCATGTACATAAAATTTATAGAAATAAATATATATAACAACTTATCCCAGCATAATAATATGTAACATAAAATACATTAAAAAAATATGACTTTTAAAAAGAGGAGGGTGAAAGGTTACCTTACCAATTTGGTATCTCATGAAATATACACCCCATGTAATATGGATAATTCTATAAAAATTTACATACCCATATATTTTAAAATATTACACAATTAATTAAATCATGGTAAGTAAATATACCACACAAAATGAACTGGTTGCAATATAGCATGAATCTCACGGGAATAAAACGTGAGATGAAAACACCTTACAACTTTGTAATCATTCGAGTTGCATGTCCAAAAGTTAACGACCACAAAATTAATCAAAGAATTAGATGAATACAATGATAATCATTATAATATATATAAAATGGACCTACCCAATACACCACATGCAATAAATAATTGGTGAACAATGGAAATCTCACGGAATTGATCTTCTTATATTTACAAGATGTCTAGGTTTTCAAAAGTCCATTATCTACAGAATGATATTAATGATTTATATATCATATATATCTTACATATTCAGTATAGATATTTATTTATAACAGTACTAAACGTTTGTAGGTAAGAAATAAAATACCCCGTTCAAGGAGACGGTAAGCCGTATGTACGCCTAAACGCTACATTCAATTCTATTAAATATTTTGTGGAATTAAAATATAATGATACATAGGTATATTATAATTAAAGTATAATATAATATATAATATCATTAAATCTCTCTTTTATACATCCCACATCTGGAATTAACTAATCATATCACTTTGAGGGGGCGGTAGTTTGAACTTCCCAAAATAAAATTATCGCATTTACACATAATGGAAACCATGAATGTATGATATAAATGAAAAATACATAATAATAAAGAAACCATACAAATAATATATATCATATATAAATATAGTTCCCTCATAATGGCCACCATGAGAGGAGGTAGAAGATATTTGAATAATCATCATTTCTTGAGGTAGTAGTTCACCATCCATAGAAATAGTATGTTCTTTACCCATTAGATGGAGGTGTGTGTATGTGTAGTTAGAATAAATTTCATAAAAACAACCTAGTGTATTTTGGATATTGATTTTATTATAAAATAAAGGATTAAAAAGCGTTTAGGGGGTTGGAGAAGTAAAATAAACCAAAACGACTTAAGAGAAGACACTATCGTTAAATTGGGTAACTCCATTTGGTTTTATCAAAAAGGGTTTAATGAAGGGCCTTTTGCCTAAGGTAATGATTATAGGTGTAAGAGAGGGATGTAGGGAGATAAAATGGGATGATTTTGGTTGACACAGGGGTCTTGAAAAGTGTTAGTAATGGGTTATAATTGATGACATCTTATAAGGGGGAGAAGGGGATCTTTAGGAACATGTGTAAATATTATTTTATTATAGAAATATGTTTGGTTTCTAAAGATCAAAAACATTTAAGGTCAAGTTAATATGACTCATGGTCTGAATAAAATCATCCAATAAGAATTGTACAGGTTTTTTATATTATGATAATATTTATAATCTTATTTATTTAAAATAGTTATTAATGAATTAATCAATGCATTAATATTGTGTCGTAAAAAATTTATTTTATTAGATATCTAAAAAGTATCAAAAATACCATGATGTAGGAAATATTTTTTTCTTTTCCAAGAGTATTTATAATAGAAATTATAACTTATATAACCCTATTTAAAAATTAATCTACTTATAGATATTTTTTATTTCATTTTTGTCTTTACTTTATGTTAAATAAAAGAAACTGTAATTATCCCTCATAAGTTGCTCCATGGGGTCCCGAAAAAGAACAATGAGGCCCATGATAACAAATATATCATCCAATAGTATTTGGACACATGTCAGGGTAATTTTATAATGTTATTATAATATTTTTTTACCCTTATTTACCAGATTTACCCTTTAACCATTGATAATAAAATTTTAACTGCAGTAAATATTAATAAGGTCTAAAAATAAAAGTTACTTATTTACACAATTGATACCTCCTGATTCAAAACATGGAATCCATTTTTCCAAATTCAAAACAAATAATTGGAAAAAACTAATTTAAAATTATTTCCCGCAGTTAAAACAAAATGAGTGTTTTTATGAAATATTAACTATCGAAAGAAAGACACTTTTTAATGTCCAAATTAAATGTTATATTAATTAAAATAACCAAAATATTTATTAAATGGTAGAAAAATAACCTAGTTAAACTTTAAAACCAATTAAAAATATAATATAACCATATATAAAAATTATATTTAATGGAAGTTTTGAATTAAAATACAATACTTTTTACTATTCATAAAAAATTCAATTTTATCAGAAAAATAATAAAAGTTTACCCAATGTGAATGTTGATGTCTTGATTCTAAGGAATAATTTAATTTTTTTCAAAAATAACATATAAAAGTTACCAAAACTTGATTTAATTAATGTTCACCAGTAAAAGGCTGTAAATCATCCTTTTAAATTAAATTAGACTCATTCAAAATATATGATTTCAAGCAAACATGTTGTGAAATATATGATTTCAAACCAAAATGTTGTTTTTTATTGTCTATGTCATCAAATATAGATTCCCCTTTAATGTAAAATTTATAATTAACTTAAATATATTAATATATATGGATATTTAAAATTATTTATTTACTGGGGATGTTACACATTGAGTTTTGATAAGGTGGGAGAAATTTCCTATGAAATAGATTGTGATATTGTTGATTTTATAGGTACCATGGATTGGATGATCCAACATTATGACATCAACATGTTTTGTTGTGAACCTTGAAAATTTAATTAGAGGATTAATACATATTTCATGTTTAAAATATTTCTCTAATTCTCTATGAAAATCATTTAATGGAAACAATATTGAAGGGAGAATAATATTAGCTGTCAGAGGGTGTGAACCTCATTGTAGATGTGATTTCAATGGAAGATGAATTTTATTTTCATGGTTTGTTGGGTATAGTTATAAATCAATGTTTTTTTATGGATATCATAGATTAGAGGGATGAAAAAAATCTTGTCTCTACATGCGATAATGGGTAGATCATCTTATTCTAAAATTGGGAGTTTAGTTCAGTGATGCGAAGATATAAATACTCATATAGAGGAAGAATCGTACATGTCATGGAGTTATCCACCTCACATTAGATGGTTCATTGATATGGGATAATAGTTAGAGAATGGTTGATGTGGTGAAATGATATTGGTGTGTGGGAAGATCTCATGTGATCTAGATCCTTACTAACTTATAGATTTTGTATTTATATATAGAGTTAAGATGAGGATTCAGTTTTTCATCATTATCAAGATGTTTTTAGTTTCCTCTAATAGTGGGTATATTAAATATATACCATCTATAATGGTGTGAGAGAGACATATCATACACTTGTTTAAAGGCCCAGCTATTGAATTTTTATGGGTTCTATGAAAATATATTTTTGTCGGTGTTTAAAGATAATTTATATGCCTCCAAATGTTTTTCAATTATTATTGGGATATGGGATATTTTATCAATACGTGTGATTAAGTGTGTTTGGGATAGGTTATGTAATGGTGGACCAGTATCTTTATTCGTTAAATTAGTATTGGTTAGATGGGAGTAACACAAAAAAATAATGGTGAACAAGTGAAAATGTGTTCTAGTGATTTATTGATAAAATGGAACACAACTTCAAATAAAATCTTCAAGTAGAGTATTATGGTTGTAGGAACTGTTAGTATAGGGATTAGATAATTGATAACACTTTAGTTCTAAATTGTAGGAGACTGTGTTTGAGGTATATAAAATTGTGTTGAGATGGTAGCAAAATTATTAATGAATAGTGATCTCTCAATATAAATTGTTATAAACATAATGTCTTTAAATGTTATATTTAATAAAGTTTTTAGATATAAGTTAATATATGACTGGGAAAGGATTATTTTATTTTTAATAGAACACATGAAATTATTTAATAAGTTATTTTTATGGTAATGAATATTTCAAGAGTCATAACTATATGAGTTTTAATTTTCACAAGAAATTTGATTTTTTTTACAAGAGAATAGAATGATTTAAAAAACAGGTATCAAATTAGAATTTTGAGGGTTGGAAAAATTTAAATTCAACCCTGAGATCCAGAATGATTTTTACGAAAAATAAATGAAGAAAATGTACATGCGACCATGGATTCCACATATCTATGTCATGATATTGGAGTTGTGCAACTATGAGATTTTAAAAAAAGAATGGTGATATACTATCGCTCACCATCAAATACTAGTTCTCATTTGGGAATACTCACACTACAGATGGCTTCCACACACCTCATGATCAAGACAGACAACATTCATATAACATCCAACTCGTGTAATTATATGGACAACTGCACATTTATCAAAATACGATCATGGTGGTTTCTATGTGATTTTTTATAACTTAATATTATCTATTATTTCAAGCGGTGTGGTAATACATAACCTCTTTCAATTTTCATGAAGGTGTTGTGCTTGGGATTGGATAAAAATATTTCCAAAAAATTTCATCACAATGATGGATGAGGTGATATGACATTATTCTCACCCAATTATTTCCTCCCTCTAAATATATGGACTTCCTTATAAACATTTAAATTTCAATATATATAGGGATGTGTCTATATATATCACATGATATGTTTTTAAAGATGTAATATTTTTATACATACATAATGATTGAGTTATATTTCAATTAAGTCAATCATTTTATAATGTTCCTTCACATAGAAACATGTCAATATTGGATGTTGGGTCTAGATGATGGTTGATGAGAAAATTTCCATAGGAGTGATACAATATACTAGATGAAATATATATAATTAAATTTCAACAGAAAAATAAATAAATAGAATGAAGAGGCTTATATATAGCCAGTTATAAAAGATGGATGATGTCCCAGATGAATTCTCTTGGTAAAATTATAGACACATAAATGGCCCAGAATCAACCCAAATTTATATGTGTAGAAGTGGTAAATTACACTAATTGTATTCATCAAGATCAATTTCAGATTAGGTGGTCACAACAAAAACAATGTTAGGTGATCGATAGAAAACACTAGACTTCTAAATGTGTAAAATAAAATAACTATAGAGCCAAGACTATACACATGGGGAGACCACAACTAAATTCTAGACAAAAACCAGAGAAGAAATCCTAGAACTATCTTCTCATTAAAAATTCCAAGGGAAGGTATCATGGATTTGATAAATGATTATATAGATTAGAAGGAAACACTAATTATCTCAATGTTCTTAGTGGGAAAATCATCATAGAAACTTAAGGACTGATCATGTGGAATGATGTCATGCATTATAAATGTCAACCCATAAGGATAACTAAAGGCCATAACTCTGAGAAGCCGAAAAACCACACATTAAAACTATCCAACCGTCAAAAAATATAAAAAAATCAATAAAATATAAAATGGAAACAAAATGTTGTGGAGTAATTTATAAAATAATAACCCAAACTAAAATATAAGAAGGTACAATATCTATAGTTTCTACTGTGGTGAAAATTAGACACAAAACATGGTTTGTTTCTAGATGATTACATAAAAGTGAATATTATTATACATTTTAAAAAATAACACTCCAATAATATGACATATTCTATATTAATGATAACTATTTTGAATAATAATATTAATTTTTAAGATATTGGTTGTATACTACTCTCTTTGGAGTGCTCATCTATTTTATCAAAATCTATAGTGAAGAAGTAACAAGAACTAGATAGTTTTTCAATTCCAAATAATTTTGTGTCTATAAAATTTGGGAAAATTGTGTATGATTTAGATTTTAGTGTAAACATCATGTAATAAAATAAATCCAACATCCTTTGGATGGTGAAGATGAAGAATAATAGAGTTCCATCCAATATATAATATTCAACCATAATGTACTACCATTGAATAACTTAATTCCTCATTGTTAATATAGATCAATTATACTTCCCAATAAACAATTTAATACTAGACATGGAAGAATATATGGAATCTCACATTTTTGAAATATTTTTCATGTCTACTGGATGAGAATTGGTAAAGAGGAAATGTGGAAAACTATTCTATATATTTGGTTGTGAACAAGTGAGTTTCAATATAAATCATCTGATAAATAATTCTGATATAAATTATGATAATGTGATAGATGTGTAAAAAATACCTTGTTTTGAATATATTTATGTATTTTTTGAAATGTTTGAGGTGTATTATATCATATAATGTGTATGTCTTAAAAAAATAGTGTACACAATAGGGGCGAATCTTTTTCCACCCATTTTAATATGGGTCACAAGAATGGATGGTAAATGAGCTACTATTTTATTTTTTCGGATTGGAGAACCAATTGTAGAATGGGCATATTTAAGTTGAGTAAATGATAAATAGATAAAGTGTTATGTTATAATTAGAAAATTGATAGGGTCTGGCCTATATAAAGAGCTACATTTGAGATCACTTGTTGATCCATTCTAGGCTCCATCATTCTAATCTCATGTCACATGAGTTTAGAATATGTGTTGTTAATCCAATTACTTTTAATAAAATTAATTCTATTGGAAAATACATGTTTTTTAGATTTTTTTTATTTTCGGATCAGAAAGACGGACCTATTTATTTTAAATTTCATTTAGAATAATGTTCACTTTCAATATTATATTTTAATTTTTAGGCCTATAATAATGTCCCATGAAATAATTATGAAGATAATTGATGTTTATCTATACCAATGAATTATGTAGTGATTTTATTATATGAATCATGAAATGTTTATATAGAACATAGAAAAACCATTTTGAAGCATAATTGGAATGACAGTATGAGTTTAAATTATTTATATTATTCCCCGATAATTTTAATATTTTAATATATTATAATGTTCAATTTCATGCATTTACTTTTATCTTAATATGATCAATGATCTAGGAGGAAATATCTTCTTAGGATAATTTCTATTGCATATTTTAAATTTATTTATCTATAAATTTTAATGATAAAATGGGTGGACATGTAAATAGAGATAAAATACAAATTTACATTTGAAAAAATATTATTTAGGGGATTTTTCAAATATTATATATTATTATTTTTTATATTGACCATGAATATAATTTCAATGAATCTAGTTAATTGATATTTTTATTATTATGCATTTACATTTTGATTACAATAACTATTTATCATCATGCTAGAGAAATTTTATGATCCTATTTTTATTTTTTTTATTGATCATAGTTAATCAGTGGTCTTATATTAATATTTCTTTTAGAAAATTAATTATATCTTTTCAAATATATGATTATAATAATCCAGTTTTAATATGATCGATAAAATTTTTTTGTCAATCACATTTCAAAAAATATTCCCATTCATTAATCCTTTTTAAAATGCATGTAAAATCGTTGAATATCCATTTTTTGGAAGATCCACATTCTAATCCAATATTATACTATCCAACCCTATTATAAATAGTTTTTCACGTTTTTAAAAAATGAGTTTATGTGAGATGTGGAAGTGATGAAAAATAGGAATAGGAATTTATAAAATAGTATATGGTAGTTGTTACCATGTTGGATTTTTGAATAGAAATAGGGAATTTGGTGGATGATTTCACGGGATTTGAGGAGAATATCAATATTTTAAATTATTGTTATCATTTCTCACCCTCCCGAAGAATAGATTGAAAAAACAAAAATATGTGTCATGTTATGGGAACATAAAAAACAAAATTTCATTGCCGAAAATATGGTTATAAGAATTAGAAAGAGTATAAAAAAGAAAACAATTGGTTTTGGGTGGTGTATGTGATATTGCCCCATGTTTGGGTGTATTTGATGCATAAATTTCATTATTAAGATTTTTTATTTAAATATATAAATATGGTACTTTTATTGATCATTATTAGTATTATTTAATTATTTTATTCCACTATGGTAGGATATAGTGAGAGATTGAATACAATCAAAAAAGAGAAAATAATATCCATATTTTCACCATTAGAAGTCATTAATCAATGTGGGGAGTCCATGGAATGTTTTAGATGATTATATTTGATGAATCAAGAGTAATTAGAGACAATGTCATTAGAAATTTTTTATTAACATCCTTAAAGGCATATTCATGATTTGAGAAATTAAGGGGATTAATAAATTGATCAGAATACAAGAAAAAACACATGAAGGGGATAACTCAAAATTTCCTGGAATAATAATATATATCACACCATGAACTATGTTTATAAGAATCTACATGTTCAAGATGTAATACAAATAAAAACCTAATGGAATGTTTTTGGAACCAACACCTCTATGTATCCTTAATATTGACATAATATGAATCAATAATTTTATTAAAAAATGATTAAATCCAAAATGATCGATTTTAGAGCTTATAAATTAATGACTATGATTTACAATAAAATATCATTCATTTGGCTTCCAAATCATGGGGAAAGGTTCCACGCTACTATTTAGTCCTTCACTAATTCTTCTGTATAATTTATTTTTTATATTATTTTCTTCACTGTATTCATTTTGGTGTTCTAAAACAAGCCTTCTTCTAGAACATTATTTTCATATTTTCCATTCTATTATTATAAAAATATAAATTTTATTTTATTGAGGAATTTTTTTTAATAACATATCAAAACTTGTATCTATACATTAAAACACGTTAATATAACATAGAATAAAAAAATAGGTTTTCATGGGAAATGAAAAAATTACAATAACACTTTTTTGATTCCTACCATCTTCTAAATATTTTGGGTTATTTTTAAAAAAAATTTAGGGGTGATGGTTCAATAGTTGATGGTATGTTCTTATCAAAATGGATAATTGTACAGGGTTCTTCCAAAGTTTTCTACGAATGTATGATGATTATCTTTTATTATTCACATTGATCATCATCTTGGAAAAGAATATTATTCTTCTTAAAAATGTGTCATTTCTTATGAAATATAATCATCACTATTTATTAACAATAAATCTTGTAATAACTATTACAAATTATGTCATGATGATAAAATTTGAGGTTGTGTTGTTGATTTGTGATTTTTCAAAATAACAAATTTTTCAAAAAAATGTATATATTAATATATTAAAAGAATTTTTTTCATTTATTATAAATTAATTCTTCGTGTGACTACTCACAATATTATGTGAAAAGAGAGATGTATTTTATTGATTATATGTCCATTAATATATTTTTATTATGACCAAATAAAAATTAGAAATTAATTTCATTTTCATTAATTTATTTATTATAAAATCATTAACCCATATACCTTAAAGCCTTATAATATTTTTAACATAACGATGACTCTCATGTTTTTATTTGTGATTCTCTCCTTATGAATTATATAAAATAAGTGCATTTCAAGCTGATTGTAATTATCATATCTCCATGTATGCGATGAAACATCATCCGAATTTGTAAAATGATAATTATATAAAATATTTAATGTGATGTAAATTGATGGTTGAATTAATACTGATAATTATGTTATAAATATATATTAAATGATAAAGTGTCATAGTTAAGTAAAAAGATAAAGAGTAAAATTTATGGCTGACATGTTTCATTTAAATGTAAAGGGTTGATAACATTTTCCTCATTGATACTTGAACAATTAATTCCCATTGTATCAATATATAATATTTAAATTACATTTAAATAAGGGTAGGGTGAGTATACTTATTGTATGTTGATATTTCAGAAGCGATGATAATATTAAATTTAAGTATATAGGTATTTTATTAATACATTTTCTTATTGATACTTTATTTTACAAAATTATTATTATTCATTATTGAAAACACATAATTGTATGAATTTTTGGTAGGATATAATTACTTCTGTGAGACTAGGAATAAGGAAAATATATATCAGGATTAGTATTGTGTGAAGACATTCAACAATGTGGGTTTCCATGTCATGTAGGAATGACTGATTGTTACAGAATCATGTGGTAACTATACCAATTATGCTATAATATAAACATTAAACTCCTTAAGGGAATATTTAGTACATTAGAATATATGTGAATATACAATGTGAACATATGATTTGAAAACCATACCCAAGAGGACAACATGAAATATCACGCCATGACACTATGTGCAACAACATGATCTATGTCAACATGAAAATCAGGATTCATCAAATTCTCAAAATAAAAACCTAATGAAGAACTATTTAACTCAAAATAACTAATATTCAATGATATTGAAACATTATAAATTGAAGATAAAATTAATATAGGATTAAAGTCAACACAAATAATTTTAATTCTAAGAAATTTAAGACCATTGTTTGGATCCAATAATTTATTCATTCATATTCTAAACCCAAGAGTACCGTGATGAACTACTATATATTTGTTCTCTTATTATTATCCACCAATTAGTTTCTATGATATCTTATTTTATAATTTCTTCTCACCCCAACATGATTAACGTGAGTGGGTAATTCCAAATCTATCCCGGGTGACTAGATGATGTGGTAGTGTAATTTAATATGTATTGTATTTTTTTCTTGTATTGGGATATTGGAATTGTAATTAAATTTTCTGTTATTTACTCTATCAATATCATTACCATTCATAAAAGAATCTAGAATGTACCATTTTAGTTGCGAAACTTAATAACTTGAATTTTTCAATGACATTGATTGTAGTAGGTTAATATTTTTTTAAAATAATATAAATACACCCTTATTTATTGATAACACAAAAAATATGACCATGGGAAATGGTTAAATTCATAATTAAGATATGTAAACTGGAAATTATATTCACCCTCATATCAATATTAAAAATAATCATAATGAACCAATTTAATTTTAATATTCCCTACACCCATTACTAGAAGCTAATAATCCCTAGAATGAATTTTTAATTAATTATAAATACATTTTCATTATTCACTACCATTATTTAAAGATACTCAATAATTCATTTTTAAATTACAAAAAAATATCCATCATATCATGGGTTATTCCTTGACTCGTTGAATTCGATATATTAGAAGATAAAAACAATTTTTTGAGTAATTTATAAATTATTAAATTTGGATTTATTAATAGGATATAAGGATGCCCACCTATATATCATGGACCAATTAAATTTTGTGGTTGACATGCACTAATGGGATATATACAATGACTATATTTTTTACTATAATTTTTCCCATTTTATTTCCCTTATAAATGAGTGATTTTTGTGCTGTTTTTATGGAGATTTGAGGAACAATCAGAAACTTATTTCTTATCTTGTTTCTATCATCGACTCTAATTTTGGGTAACGAAAATCTAGTCTTTTGGAAGCAATTTAAACTAGATAATATTGTATATCATCATTAATTATGGGGTTTTTACCTTTCATGGATAAATAAATATCATAAGGATGATCAAACACAATTTTTCATAGTCTCATTAAAGGAATGTCACTATATGATTTTTTTTGTTGTTGGTTAAATTTGATGAAATTGGTTATTGACCAGATTTGGAATGTTAAGGTTTTCAATATGATGGTATCATGGTTCGGTTATAGAACACATAGTTGTGGGTTTTCAATGTATTAGTATAACGAGATTGTAAGTGTTAATTTAAAAATATATACATATTTTAATTAATTTCAATCATTTATTTTAATGGAAATAAAAATTTATTTCAGATGTTACGGGTTAACATATATGATTGAATGATAATATGAACAAGGATTGTTTTTTATGAGGATGTCTAGAGGTAAATTTGGATGATTACAATATTTAATTGGAAGATTGACCTTGAACATCACCCTAAATTATATAATTTTTTTATAGTGGTATGTGATCTCACCACAAGTGGGGAATTCAATGTAAATATAAATTAATTAAGTAGATGAATTTTCAATAAATAAAAAAATAATCAATAGACACTATAGACCATTTAACACAAAATTAATGACTCATCCACTAATGACATAGGGATTGGCTATAAATATGTTTTCTAATAGTCCATAGATTTGGGGATGAGATATCATTAGGCCCCATAAAATTTTATGTTTCTATTGTGATTTTATATTGGATGGAGTTCGTTATAGAAAATGTCACAAAGGGGGAAAAGATTAAAGTAATATTTAAAAGGTAATCCTGATGTGTGATTTTCTTAAGTTGAGATATGAATAGTCTTAATGGGTTTTCTTTGACCTGTTGGGATGGTGAGGGAGTGTTATGCTTAGTGGTGATGGTGGGAAAACCAAATTTCATACATATGAAAATGATCACCCAACAAAGGGTATATTTTTATATTAAATAATTTCATGATTTTGTCAGGTATTTAGGGACTACATATGGTTTTTCAGCAGTCTATGGTGGAAAGTGGTACAAATATTCCTATGAGTTTAGTGAAAAGTATTGGGTGTTGTATATTCATTTTTAGTTAGTAGATAGAGTGATCGGTTTGCAGTACCCTAGTTGGTTCCCAAGAATGTGATACTATGTGTCTTAAGTATTTAATATGTTATGGTTTTCTGACTAATATGGTTGTGATGATATAGATATATGAGTATAGATAGAGAATGAAAAATTATTTGAGGTATGAGCTATGTCTTGAGAGGCCATCATAGTATACATTCTTAGGATCCAAAACTAGAATATGAATGAAATGTTCTAGAATTTTAAAATACAATGAGAATGATATTAGATGTTTCATATTGGGTATATTACCTTGAATTTATTGTGTATATATATATCTATGATTGAATATATGTGTTATGCGATTGAGGATCCAATAGATGTGGTGGTGAAACCTTGTCTAGATAAGGACTTTTATTTAATTCAAGGTGAGTATGGGCATCTAGGCATATTATATTTAAATATATATTAGGAAATATTCACCCAAGTATATGTTTAATCAGAAACATGGGTTTAATGGAACATCATTCGTAAAAATGGATTTAATATAGTTTAGGGTATGACATGTTACTATCGGAGTGTATGATATAAGATGGTTCATTTGTGGGGTAAAATAGCTCAATTATATGTGAGGTTCTAAGAAAGATGTTTCCCTTGGGTGAATGAGATATGATTTTATAGGGTGATAAAACATTAGGGTGTATTATTTACTCATCCTTAGTAGTTATACGACCACAAATTATATGATAGTTTCAATAAGGGGATAAAAATGTAACTTTATTTTATGTGACGGTACAAGGTTGTTGATTTTTTTCACATGGGTGATTGATATATTACAGTCTAATGAGAGTTAAAACCCTCAAGATTATGTGAAATAATGATTATATTATATATTACTGTTGATTATATTCTATATAAGGATTAGGGATAGATTATTACCTTAGTTTATATTCTACTTTTTATGGGGTTAGACCCAGTCCCCCATTGTAAAAAAAATATCCGTTCTAAAGAAGGACAAGGCCCTATATGGAGGTATTATTGTTTTCTTAGTGTAATCTGACATTTGATGACACATGTATTATTGATACTGAGTATCACCATAGAACACGAGGATTTAAAAAAATAATTTTTGTGTGAATCCACGTTATTTATTTTATTTGATAAATATCTCATGTTTATAGACTAATTTCATCATTATTCTAGGGTTTTTTTGGTGGACCACTATGTTATACCCGCACCATGACCTAGATACCATGAAATTTTAGAACACTATAATACATTATATTGGTAGTTTTCGGTTGGGAAGATTCATAGTATTTGACTATAGGGTTGTGACATCTGAAAAGAAATTTGTATTCTGAGATGCAATGGGGATCAATGATTGTAGTAGAGACTCTTCTATATATAATTTATTTTATTTCATTTTATATGATATAGAATTAGTTGGTGATCTATTTTCATATTTTAATCTCTATGAAATTTATTTTGATATATATAAATTTATTTTTATTAGATTTATACTGATTTAATTTTTTATTACAAATTTTATTTTGTTATTTACTGTATTATTTTACTCTAATTTGTGGGTATAACCTTTTGTAAATAATATCCTCTACCTATAATTCTATTTGGAAATCCTAGGAATATTTGAAGGTGGGCTTATCATAATGTGACACCCTTGAACCGCACACTGGTGATTGGTCTTGTGACGGAGAGTGTTATATTTTCCACCTTGAGAAAAATGACCCAACATAACCTCATGAATAAAATAACTTATATGATCAAACATATACATTCATGAATGGTTCTTAAGACATTCCTTTTACCAACCACCACACATTAATCTGATATCTTAATGATACACCATATATAGTACATCCATTAATGAAAGATAATTTTTATAAATGCGGAAGAATTAATTAAAATATGTCCTTAAATTTTGAAATTTATAATATAAAATAAATACAAATGGATCCCCCACAATCAAACAAAATTGTAAATAAAGAGAATATCTTAATCTTATGTTTTCCAAATAAATTAATGGAAGAAATGAAATATGATATATCACAACTTGTACCACTGAGATATCAAATGGATTGGTGGAATTATACGTGTACCCCCTTAGAACACATCCAATTTGAAAGGAGTTGGTAACTTGCACTGAGTAAGAATATCCCACCCATTGAATGCCTTAGCCTATAATAACATGCAATTTTATCACATATCTAATGCACATGGTAAGAAACAACACTAGTAGGGTATAAAAAATGCATCAAACTGAACTAAATAGTATAAAAACATGTGTAATGTAGTTAGATATACAAGATAACATGAATGAGTGGAATAATATTTAACCGGAAAAATACATTCCAAAAAATGAAAACTAAAATCCAATACGGATGAAGAGTCCCCAACTATAAGATGGCTCTGAACAGAAACATCAATGACCTCTAATAGCTATTTGAACCATAATGAAATGCCTACACCACACCCCCAATCTCATTGTCCATAAAAAGGGCAATTTATGATATCTTTTCATATGCAAGACCAACTCAATTATATTCACCTTTTAAAACAACACAATATGGGTCTTCTATAGGAAATTTCATTTGTGACTAAGTAGTAAACTCAAAAAACCAAAAATAAGAACAAGGTAACATATCATCTAAATGTTCATAATATAAAAGGGAGGAAAATTTTATTTAAAGAAGAATAATATTGATATTTTCAAAACAATTATTTCTAATAGGCATTAGGAAGTCGTATTTATCAATACTCTTATCAAAGAAAGTCATTATTCATGAGTAAAAATATGATCAATGATAACTGATGAAACCATATGGTATATATTAGATAAATTTACACAAAATCACATCTCAAATGAAACCCCAAGGAGTTTAGAAGTCATAATCCTTAGAGAATCCATCAATAAATATGCTTGTAGTAGCCTTTTCACCTATGAAAGACAAGAAATGGATTCCTCTTGACCCTAAACCATGATTGTATGCCACGAAACCACCATATACCTACGATTAAAATATAAACCCAAATTTTGTCATTGATGGTCAAGAGACATCTTATATAGTTACATTTATTAATCCAATTGATACACTCTGAATGACATTGATGATCAATGTCTTGTTTGTTCCTTCAACACATGTAAGTTCACAATACATTTAATAGAGTATCAAATTCATTTTTTATTGTAAGGGATAAGTCCTACCATAGTGGGGGAACCCACACCTGGTCTAATATCACTATTATGGGGAAATAATTACCCCATAAAGGAGGATCATACTTCCTATAATAGATGGTAAAATACTGACCTTATCTTATCCATTAACAAGGGATACTGCACCCTAATATTATGGGTAGAATTTTTTATCCTACCTATGGAGGAAGGATGAAACTAGCCCATGAAAATCTAATTAGTATGGGTTTCCACAAGTTATCATTGTCCAAAATCCACTACTAGTCTATATGACACTGATATAGTTAATCAATCTCGCATCACATTGATTCTCATACATTTAGTTAGAAATAATTTCACTAAATCATTCACAACATAATTCAACCCAGATCTGACTTCTCAAATGTACTAAACTAATCCAATGAATGTTAAAAAAAATAATCCTCACTTAATCAATGTAAATCCTTTAATTTATCATTTAATAATGTTCTTAAAAACAACACTTCATGAAAATGTATAGGTATATTGTTTTTGGAACATGTCACATGGTGTGAAGATTCATCTTAGCTACTCAACAGGTCTGTCACTACCGAAGTCATATCCCATGATTGGCACACCACATGAACCTTACAAAAAGATGTGTTGGGTGACATTGGGTTCTTAGTATATAATCCATGTAATGTTGACATGGATGGAAATGAGACCTTCAACATATGATATTTAATTCAATTTTGAGATCCTAGCACCATAGATCCCAGATTGCATATCAAGATCTCTATCAAACTACAAACATTGTAGTCACGAAATTTATATAAATATATTAGTTCTAAATTTTATTTCAATATTCATGTATGTTCAAATTATTATCGATAACAACCTATATAGAAAACATGTACGCGAGTTAAAGGAGGTCACAACACTATAATATAGTGATTTTCGACAACACTTCGATATAAAATATGATTTTAATTTCCTTGTTGAATCACTCTTACCTCATGGGTTGTGAACAAAAATCCCCATTCTTCATAAAATTTTCACCCCTTTGAATAATAACCTATCAGATACATCTTCCTTGAGTCCTTTATCCAATGAAACTGATTCCTGGACAATAATCACTAGAATCGTGAAATCTAAACATATTGTTCTTTTCAATTCTACCAATGCATGTGAAGAAACATTATTCCCTCACTATTTCTTTAAAATATCCCACCATTTTAAATCGCTGTTATTCATGCCGTAAATTATGAACATGTTCAAAGATCGATGATTCATAGTGCTAATAATAAATCATAAAATGAACTCAATTCATGTAATAATCGAACCACGTACTAAACATTAATATCACTGATGATGGAACATGAATCCCTGGGATAAATCCAATAAAAATAAAAAGTGTGTTTTAGAAACATAAAAAACATAGACAAAAAACACCTAAATATTATAAAAAATAATGAAGTCCATAATTATCATATAATAAAACACATAAGCCGATACAATTCTTAATTTGATGGGTAGTGAAAACTCTTATATGGGATTCAACACATGAATATCCATCTATGTTCACACAATCATCAAGAACATGGTAATATATAAAATTAAAAAAATTACATACCTTATAATGGATTAATAGTTGGGGTAAAAATTGCTCTCAAGAGATATGATTGATAATTTTCATGTGTTAATTATCGGTCCAACAATATCAATGATCAATCACCATCAATCCTCAATTGCATATTAATCCACAAATTCATACACCTCTAACAATAGTCACTTAATCTCTCAAAATTATCGAGGTTTATGTAGATAACAATAGAGATTTACATAGGAGAAGATTATAATGATGTACATTAAGATATCAGAAAATTTAAATATAAAAAATTATTCATTTATTTTTTCAAATTTAAATCCTCCCATGACTGTGCATTATTATGAAACCTAATGAGAGTGGATCTTCTGACATTTCTGAGGTAAATACATTATTACATATTAAAAAAGGATTCCTATTTACCTGTATGATACACCATTATATATATATATATGTGTGTGTGTGTGTGTGTGTGTGTTTCCATATAAATCACTACACACCTAATAGAAATAAAATAATATTTTTAGTATTATCTACCAATCTACACAATACACATATTTTCCTTCTCCTGTTCTACATGGGAGAAATCACCATATTCATAATACAATGTTAACCTCAATTATTTTTATATAGGATTCTCATCTAGGGTAATATTAAATTTATAATCCATTGTATGGTCTGAGTACCCAAAAAAATGGAAATAAGTCCAAATTGGGGAAAATTCGGGTCACTACACACTCCCCAAAATATAACTATTAATTATTAAAAATGATATGACTATAGAAAATTGAAATTAACGTTTAGAATCCTATATTTATCCAAAAATTTCAGTATATTCTATTAGAAATAATTATATTTATAGTTTTTAACTCTGAAAGAACCCATCAAACCATGAAATAAGAAGAATAATAAATTCATTCGTTCATCAAGATTCAAGGTGCCATCTATTTGAATTATGAATGAAGTTAAAACATGAATACAATCATGGAAAATATCAAATGTAAAAATTCACTCCCCAATATTTGAAGAGAATTATATATTTTTTTCATAAAATAAAAACCATTTATGCCTCATATCCACAATTGGCACTAAATCAAATTCCATGTTAACTTGGAATGCTACGAGGCTATGATAATTTAATGATTAAGCCCGGTAACCTCTTCCATCACCATCCATTACAGAATATGATCCGTTATTTCAATTTCAAATCCTATGTGTAATAATTAATCTTCCACTAAATTTTCATTGTAACATACATGATGATAATTCATTTTTTCCATAATATCAAAACAATATCTACCCTTAGTTTAAGGATTCAAGATATCATTTTCTTTTCATGTGTGGAAAATTTATCTAAGAGGATCCCTATTTTATTAACCATTCTATCCAACTAATAAAAACTACAGTACTACTCACTAGATAAACCAATATTCCATAATTTTATATTGAAAATCATAAGAATAACTAAAATATGACAATGTTGTCTCCAGATCCAAAGTAATAACATGCTCGAGAGATAAAATTATATAATAAATTGAGATAAATTCTTCTTCAAAAAAAAAAAGATTCTATATGGGATATATTTACCCAAATAAGGATAAATGATACCCAAATTACCATGCTCTATATGATTATGTTCTAATTAAAATAAACATCATATAATATTTGAAAAAAATGAACATCCACATAATGAATTGGAAAACATGATTTTCATATTTAAAGAAAATGTTTCTATTCCCAACGTTTCACTAATTCAAGAATATACTGATAACATCATTGAAAAAAGATAGGTGTTGTTACACCACTATAGACCAGTGTTATAAAACATATCATTTTACTGGAATGAATTAAGTTATAAATGACAAATGATAAAATTATAATAGTATTTCTTTTACACATTGTTCTTTGTTGGAGAGTTATAATCACAATGACGAGGTCGTACTAATCATATATCCTTTACCTCCATGGTCTCAGTTCATGAATTCCCAAGATGCTCAAACAATATCATATAATAATATATGTTTTTTAATTCCAAATATTATCCACCATGAATAACCTCATGCATATATACAGATTATTGATCTAAAACTCCATTAAGGCGCTCATTATTCATTGTATTTTGGTCAACGCATACACCACCTTCTTAGAATCATTTAGAAAATTATCTCTCTTTGTATGCATCAAATCATCTCATGAAATTTAGAGGATGAAATTCTTTTTTATTCATATATATCCATTTTTTCCAAAAATATAAATTCTATTTTTAAATTAGGATGGGTTGGATTAACATGATACACTTAGGGGTCATATTCAAAGGTGTTGAAAAATCATAAGCCATCAATTAAAATTCATATAAACTACTGATACATGTAATGGGTAAACAATATGCACCAATTTGGGTACCATCATACCACTATTCATTAACAAATTTATTTTTTAATAAAATCATCCTACTCTTCTATATATATATACTAACATAAGGATGAATGTATTATTCTCAACATCAATGGAGCATCTATGGTTTACTAGGATTTATACATATTTCCCCCTAGAAATACAACCCTAGGATATATGAAAATATGTGATAAAAACATTCTTTTTCATAGAAACATGATGTTCCACTACTAAATGAAAAAATTTTACACTTAGTTTTAATTTAGTTTCTATGAAAACAGAAGTATTCATTACCCACATAACAAAGAAAATCAGTTTGTTATCACTCTTTACTGTTTTCTATTAAAAACCACTTGAAAATATCATATTATTCATAATGAGTTGAAAAAATCACTATATAAAACATTGAATTTAATATACAACACAATACTAGAAATAATTAGTTAAAATTTCTATCCTAAACCCTCCCACATATAGTGGTTCCTATAAAATCATTATAATCCAATAAAATTATGCTCGGTGACGGTACATCTAGTGCAATTATAATGAATTTCAACTTAATAATGAAAAAAAGTCATCTAGAGACTTATGAGGTAACTCTTCTCATGTTATACATCATAAAACATGCACAAAACACCTCACACAGACCATGATCTTTGGCATTCACATAATCCTGGATATTCCACATTATGAATGGTTTGTCATCATCTTTTGATAAATCCATTCTAGAATGGTGATCAATCACCCATCATAGTAGTGTATTTCCATAATGAGATCAAGAAATTCATCATCCACTAACCTCTCACAATTCCTGAAATGAATTTAGGTACTTGTACAAGAAATTTATATGTGTAATTAACTACCAATGGAAGAAACTTGTAATGGACATTGGATGACCCACTCTCACACATGGTTCAGTCACACCTCACAAACACATGAGGTTTATAGAATTGAATTTCGTAATCATAAATATATAAAATGTAGTGTCATCTATCCAATTGATAAATAATATAATCTCTATGAGAATGATATGCATCAAGAATAAAGGAATATAGACCATATAAAATTACAGAGTATGTACTCCTCACAATGATGTATTTGGAAGAAACAGATCATTGCACAGTATTTGGTGGATAAGGTAATAACCATATGAATGAGATAATCATGGCATAGACTCGGCATATTTGTTAACTATTAGTTGGTAACTCCCTATAATTAATCGGACACACCCAAAATGGTTAGTGAATATTTGGATTACCTAATATAATAAGGATATATGTTTTCATTATTTATCACTATATGATTCATGTACCAACTTGGATTTACATTAAAATTGAGGTATCAGGGTTATGAGAAGACTAAATGGTAATCAGAGTCCTATTGAATATTGGTCTCCATACCTACATTGTTGTCTCTGGTCTATTATCAAAATTCAAGACACTAGAATATTTTTTGATAAGTTTCAAATAAAATAATCACATTACACCAAACTACAATCAATGTCCCCAATATAAAACTACCATGATACCAATATTAATTGAGCAAACTGTTTAAGATACCATATGTAATGGCTAGAAAATGCATTTTCCACCCAAATCCCACCTCCAATAGCGTAGGTATTCTAAAAATAATCATATAGGGATATCACAGTCATTGGTGGCATTAGTCTATAATAACATTAAAATAGTATCATATCTATAATAAAAAATGTATGTAATTAAACTAGAATGGTATAAAAATGAAACCAAATAAACTAAATACAACACACGGATGAGGAATCAAAAGACATCCACAAGTTAACTAGTATGTGTGACTTGATATAAAAAGTGAAAAAATACATTCCCAAAAACCAAAATGGAAATTTACTTCCAAGCATGATGAAAATCCGCTCACTATAAATGGATTCCAAATATGGTTGTCACCTGCAACCTATAATGTATAATACCACCATAACCAACCTAGATTATTTAATTAATGATATTTGGTTGTAAACTACAATCATGATACATCAAATAATATTCCAAAAGACCATATGAGACATGTGATTCATCTACAAAGAACCCTAATTTATGGGATCAATGTATATACAAGAAATAGTATAGAAATAATCGACCGGATTCACCCAAAACCGTAATGAATTCCAAATTACATATAACCAATTTTTTTTAATGTTTTAGGAAGATAGAACTGAATATTTATCTAGATATGCTAAACTACTAATTGATTAAGGGATGATAAGTAGTCCAAAACATCACATTTCTAATCATAGAATGTTACATTTTATGAGTAAATAGATGTTATTAGAGAACCTACGAGTCCATATGGATTAAATTCAATATTCATCCTTTACATTACGTATTAAATTAAATTACATTGTATTGAATGTATTAATTTCAAATTTTAATACTAAATTGATTACAGTGACCAAATTTTTATTGATTATATAATAAATGAGCTAATTTAATTTGAATTTTTTGAAATACACAATGAACATTTGAAGACATTCAATTAAAAGGTAGTTTTCAATAAAAACTTATAGTTTTCACTATTCATCAAACAATTAAATTTTTTAGAAAACTTTAAATTTTTTAATTACTGATATCTTTTACATTACTATTTGAAATATAAATTTCATTATATAAAATAAATTTTATTAACTTTGTAAATATTAGTTGTCATTTATGTACAAAAAGAATGATGGCCCACCTTTTTAAGAAAATTCAGTTTTTAGATAATTTTTTTTTCAAATGATATTTATTATATTAATAATCCATAATAACGTTTTTTATTTATTTAATACAATTTTAAAACATAAATGTTTCATAATTTAGTTAGTAATATTCATACATACCAATTTAATGTCAAGTTTATAACGGTATCCTATATTATAGTTCATTTGTATTGGTTGTTGCATGTACCTTAAGCTATCAATGAAATTAAATTTATTTAAATATTAATATATAATTTCATTATGGGGTTCTACATTTATCCCTTAAAATTCATCCTCAAAATTAATATAATGTCACCTTGTAATTACATTTGGGTTCTTCCTCATCATAATATATTTTGGTTCCCAATTATCCTCTTCTACCATATTAATTTTCCAATGTACCTTTACCTGTAAAGTTTTCTGTTTCTGCTACACTAGTTTACTAGGGTGACGAATCTAGAGAGTATCTATACTGTATGATATATAATGTTCTAATTCTATTTCATTAGTGGTGAAAATTTTTATTGGGTCAATAATTTTTATCCATAACAAAGAAATATATATCACATTGTGTACTTTAGGGAGACTAAGATGCACTTTAAAATGTTAGGCAAAAACATCATCCATTATAGGGATTCAAAAAATCCTGTGTATATGGGGATCATATACCAATTCTTATGATAACATATTACACCATTACTTAGTGATTATTATAAATCACATGAATGTAAACTTAAAAATCAAACTTATCACACAGGTTTTCGGCATTTTTGTTATTTCTATTTTGAGATAGTTATTTATGGGTTTGAATAGTTCATACCTTTAACATTGTATCATACAGAAGAATTAGACCTATAAATTTCTATTCAAAAATATTATCCCAAAATGATGGAGTATGAAATCTCATTCTATGTAATGATTCATACTACAATATTTGAATATATGAATATATTCGATTTTCATATAATTACTCTACCATGATAAATACAAATCCCATATTCAATTAATTTTGAGAGATCATGACCTCAACATGAGTTAAAATTATTTAATATTCCAATAAAATTTTACATTTTTCTGATTGTGATAAGATTTTTCAAAATGAATCATAGTATGAATATCCTTATAAATAATTTTATTGAAATATATTACAAATTGAATTTCACGATCATATAATAACTGATATTATATCATTTTTTTACGAGACTATAAAAATTCAAGTACAATGACTATTGAAATTTCATCCCACATTCACTCATGGTATGAATCATCAAGAATGTATTATTTCAATTTTCACCTATCGGAAGACCAAAAATATTAACACATAAATATTTATTTTAATTTCCATGTTATACCAAAAACGATTTCTTAAAATAGTCAAAAACATAGATATTATGTGGTGTGTGAAGAAATAATATCGAAGGACGTTGTCCAAAAATTATATATTTAGGAATTTTATAGATGGAACACATATTCTCTTTCAATTTTCAGAATTCCAAAAGTACAGATGATGTCTACCAATTTTCCATCATTCATGGTTGTAATTATATTTTCAAAATTTTCTTCTTTTGGATTGGAAACATTCATATTGTCTATCAATTATTTTTTTTAAATCATTTAAAATATAAATTTTAGTTCCCCTTAATTAAATATTTTCAAGTCCATTTTTACTAATTCAATGAACATAAGATCCCTTTTTTATCCTCGATTTGGTATGGAATTCATGGTAAATTTAGATTAGTGCATTAGCTAAATTATTTACATTCTAAGGGTTGTAGTGTATTGACTAATCATGGTCCATTTAAATCTTGATCCATATATATTTAATAATTTGATATCTTCCTATGAAAATTTATTTAAAAACTTGTGATTCATATATATACAATAATTTTTCCACTATAGAGATATTGTATGCCAATATTTAGGAAAATTATTTTAGTGTCCAAATAAGGATCATGGTGTGGATAGTTCTATTTATGATTCATTAATTTACATGATGTATGGGAAGTAAAATATAATTCTATATTAGTACAGAATCATGTAACATCATTGATGTATCAAAACATATTATGAACACATCATTTCTTATTGGTTGAATCCAATTGGGGGGATTCGGCAATTTCCCCTTCAATTTTTCAAAACAGTTTTGACATATAATTATCCATTAAAACTAAGCCCCTTTATGAGTATTACTGGCTAATTGTTTAGATAATCAACAAATTGTTTGAAATAATCACTGATAGTAACCTTCTAACATAATCAAAACTATGTTCCTTGGATATGTTCATTGGTGTTGGCCATTTGTTCACTTCCATTTTATTTATAAAGTCAACTGATATCCCTTAATAAGATATATTATGGACATGAAAATGTACATTATTATGCCATCAATTTACACTTTATAATTTTAACATATAACCATTGTCCTCAAAGAGTCTCAATATTTTTTCTCAGGTTATTATCATGTTCCTCACAGAGCTTAGACTACAACATGAAATCATCATTAAATACTAGAAGAAATATTACATCATATTCCATTAATAAACTATTAAAAAGATCATTTATGGAAGATGGTACATTATTCCATCGAGATGGAATTAATGTGAACTCATGATTTATATACCTTTCCCAAATTTTTTTTATGAATTATCAACCATCATTACATGCAATATAGGATACCTATAAGAAATATTAATACTTAAAATATATTGGTTTCTGTGAAGTTGATTGAATAAGTTGTAAATGTGAGTTAGAGGATAAATGTTACTTATTTTATTCACATTTATTTTCCTATAATGAATTCACATTCTTATAGATCATCCATTATTCTAAATAAAATGAATTGGGGATCCCTATTGGGAAACACTTGGGTTTAAAAATACCTAATGACACAACCCATGTAGTTGTTTATTTAACTCCACTAATTAAAATGAGGAAATTATATTGGTAGTATTTGATATTGGTCTTATATCTATGATTTAATTAATAAAAAACTCATAATCATGATCTAGTGGATTTCTAGGAAATTACAACGGAATAAACAATTCATTATTATATAATAGTTACTTCCTCTATTTGAATAATCCATTTTCTGTTCATATAAATTAGTTTTCTCTTCATCCAGAATAACATTTAGAAGTGATACTAGGGGTGGATAATGACATGGATCCACTGATTATGTATTTCACGTAATGATAATAAATTATATATCTTCATCGTGAATCATAACATTGATCTCATTGAAATAATTTTTTCACCATATTTTGAATGAAATTCAACACTACATATTATTTTAAAATCCAATGTATTCATAATAATTAATTCTCTCGATATGACATGTTTATGTGTCATGATATGAAATTGCTAACACATTATTATTTCCTTGAGACATTAAGTTGGAGTTTTTACAGATAACAATCCTCATAGAGTTCTATGATGTTATATAATTTAATTAGAAAACAATGAAGATATAATGGATTGAGAATACATATAAAAAAATAAAGCATTAAAAATTTTACGGTTTGATTATATTAACAAACAATATATAATTATTGAAATTTAATTTATATAATGTGATAGAATATGTTTTTCCATTCTCCCTAAGCCATTTCTATGAAAAATTACAACAACCCAAAGAAATATTATTCACATAGTGTCCCATTTTATTATAGTTGAATCAGTTTACTTTGAAATATTTTTTCTTGATATTTAAATGACATGAATGGTGGACTTTATTTCCAAATTTTTCTTAAACTCTCATTCTAGTGATCATGTTCCATAGGGTTTATTTGCAGATTATTTTCATGATGCTAATTCCACCAATCCATTAGCCCATTTTTTCATATTTTCATTTCTATAATTCTCTAAAAACTATTCATTGATATTTTCACTTCAATGCCATAGATCATGTAGAATTACATATCTATTTCGAAAAAACACAATATTATTTCGTAGAATGATGATAATTTTTTGACACCAGTTCCCATCGAATAATATGATTAATGTCTACGATGAAATTTTCAATCATTATTTTCAGATTGAATAATTAGTATACCTCCATCATTGATAACCATGTAAATTTAGGATTATAAATAGAAAAAAATTCTTCCATTTTTCTTATAATTAATAATTAACACTCCATATCTATGTTTTTCATTCAATGATTTTTTACATGAATTGTACCTTAAAATCATTCCAATTCATGATCTATATTTCTAATAGATCCTTTTTTTTTGAAAACAATTCTACCATTAATCCATATCTATTGAGATAAGATAAAATACAATGAAAATTTTCTCAAATTCATTACATCATTAAGTGATAATTATATTACATAAGGAAGATATACATTTCTCAGCATATAAATTATTTGTATTCCCCTTTAAAGATTTAGGTATATGATGAATGTAATGGTCTGACATTCTTACACTTTGTTCTGGATCAAAAAGTTACTATAAAAATGTATTTTTATTATAAAACTCCTATGTCATCTTATAAATATTGAAATAATTTTAGCATTTCTAACAATAGATCCAACTCTAGATTCATTATATTTACAATGTGGTTAATACCATACTAGTTTAGGTTGATTGATATGATTCTCATTCATTATATTCAGAGCCATTTCTAAAATATTTTGGAAACTAGAGTAGTTTATAACATTATGCATCATAATGAACAATCCCTAAAATAATGAAAAACTTATCAGAAACTAAAAAATTTGATCCTATCATGTGTCATGATAATGAAAGTAGTTTATTTGGGAACGTTTTGAAATTATAAAAATGTTTTCAAATTTAATCTTAATGGTTTCTGAAGAAAATTTTATTTATCAGCAGAATATCCACTACTAGCGTAAAATAAGGTTCACATTAAGGCCCACTATCTTATACAAGGGTATTATCAAATCAAATCCAAATTTTCCATTTTTAATGTTATTATCCCTATATATATGTATGATAGATCCATATTTAGTGTTATTATCCAGAATGGGATTTATTTCTAGAAAAAACATATATTCTCATCCTCACCATGTCATTAGGATGTTATTTTATATAATTAAAAAAACTATCAAAGATTTTCATTCTGTAATATTTCCTTTCCTACCACTAGTTACCGTGTATTCTCTTAGTCATTTCACTAACACCAATAGTAATGACCCAAACATTATCAAGCCATATTCAATTTTTACATAATAACATTGGCTCTAGATATAATGAATAATATCCTAAGGGAATTAATAGATAAGTAGTCTTGAAGAATATATACATAAATTAATCTAAAATAATAAATAAAAACATAAAATATAACATAAAATTTTCTTTGTGAAAACCATTATTACCTTTAGAATATTTGTTCAAATCAATCACTATACACATCATGGATTCCATGGCAATGAAAACATATGAAATGGGGGATCTCTAATGATCACCAATGGTATGTGTATAATGGAATATATTTTGAATAAATAACCAATAATCAATATGAACACATAAATAATTGATACATATTAAATTAAATAAATTATATTTTTATAACATTGTGAGAATAATTGATTATCAAATAATCATATTTAAATAATAACATGATCTTGAAACATAACATTGGATAATCTCACTAATGAAATACTATCATGGAATAGGAATAACTTATATCATAATCATGGAATTCAATATTTCATAAAATAATTACTATATAGTCAATTTAACGGTATAAGACATCTAACGTTAGTGGTAATTCCATATCCATCAATGAAATTTAGTTCATATCATAATATATAATGATACATAGAGAGGATTTAGAATTCTCCCCCTTCAACACACCAAGTGCAATAAATTACTAATATGAATATTGGTGAGATAGAATGAACATAACATTTAATAATGAAAAAGGTAGTTTATGGAATTTTGAAAATTTCCCTAATTAATAAAAATAATCATAAACCAGTTGATGTAATATGGAAAATGGTTTCAAAATTGCACACCCCCAATCAAACTGACTATAAACAATATGAATAAATAATATAAATTATATCATTATCAAATTTTATTAATAGGTAATATGTCAATAAGGGTCGTTTTCATTAATAATTAGAAATACTATAAAAATTCTATTAAAAACATTATTAGGAAAATATGACATTTTCTATTAAAAATCACTCTAAAAACAAACATTCCCAGAATGTTAATAAAAAAATTCCTAAAAACGTTTATTGTTTATTTTAAAATGTTGGTTTAAAGTTATGATTGGTAATACTAATGTTTCATTCAATACATTCCATATATGTAAAAAATTCAATCTCTTCATAGTGTTCTAAAAATGTTATATTGAGCATCTTATAGAAATTGATATTATGCATACTTTTATTAAAAGTAAATCAACAGTGAACTCTTCCTTAATAAATCTAAAAATTAATGTTAAAATTTATATAAAATTCTAGAAACATTAATATGGAAGGAAATTTTTTTTTAATGAAGAAATAATGGATGTTCTTGTTCTATATAAATGTTCTTTACATATTTTTTAAACATAAAGAGTGGTAAATTAGCAAAAAATATTTAGTCACAATGAATAAATATAGGTGAAAAATATTTGTTAGTTTCTTGAAATATGGATCATAATATCTCTTTATCTAAATAATAATGATTAATAATCCACATAGACATTGAAATTACAACATAATCCATTTCAACTTTGGTTACTTATGAATCATAATTTCCATGAATGAAATAACATCAAATGAAATTTTAAATATGAATAATATAATGTGATATGTGATTTATAATATCAAAGAAATTATAAATAAAAAACAAAGATGAACTAGGTGGTGAAAATTGAATATTTCTTACAAAAGTAAACGTTTTATGAAAAACCCTTAACATATAATTGATTTCCATTGTCTGTGTCAAAAACACATAAATAATAAAAATATCTTTATTATAAATATAATAAATAAAAAATAATAATAATTATTATAATAATTATATTTATTAATTATGTATCAATTCTTATAACCCTTTTATAAATTATTCATTATTAAAATTACTATTCTATGGGATAACTACTATGTTTTACATGTTTGTGTTGATTTGGTAGTTTTGGTACAGTCACAATGATAATTGTGAAATAATATACATATTTATTAACATGATATAAAAATAATATCTCATAATTATATTAGTATTGATAATAGTCCTTCAATTTCATATATGGTAAAATGATTTATATTGTTCAATGAGATGGATAGTCATAAGTACCCCAGAATGTTTTGTCTAAATTTCCAACAATTGTAATATAAGAATGATAAATATTATTTCACCATTATTGAACCATTATAATATCAAATATATATTATATATTAATTTAATATATTCTTTTTACCATCTTTTTAATTATAAAAATAAAAAAATTTCACACCACATGGGGGAGGCGGTAGTCCACACCAACGCCTGAACGATGTTATTATTTTCAAATGGTTTCGAATGTAATAATCTATAAATGATATTAAAATTATATAAAAATATTGATTTCAGAAATATCAAATATATATATATATGTGTGTGTGTGTGTGTGTGGGTGGTTTTGTGTTATATACATCATCAAATACATCCATGAGTCGTAGTGATGTAAAATGAATTTATTTATTTGGTTAGACTGTAGTCCGCCGTACACACGATCGACAATTTTGTATCCGATTTTAGGGAAGAGGAGAATGATATAGTTTATTACATTAGAATAATAACATATCATTATATATAATACACAATTTTTATTTTATTTCTATTTTTTTAAAATATTTTATGGATTTAAAAAAAATAATAAAAAGAAAAATTCCATGTTAGGAACATTATAAATTTTTTATGACAACATCTTTATATTTATATATAATGCCTTCATTGATTAGATTTTTAATTAAATAAGGCATCTATAACATGGTTACGTATTAATGATGATATTTTTAGGGAAATTTTTATACAATATGATTTGGTATTATCAATATTATATTATTGGGGTGGCAATTATAATTATGGGAGAGGACACACGTTGAATTTTTTAAAATAAAGAGTGATACCAAGGTTTTTCAAATTTCATAAGGCTACCGAATAGTCCTTTGAATATAATTAATGATATAGAGTCTAAATGTATCTTTAAAAGTGGAATTAGAAATTTTTATTTATCACCAAATCACTATCTCTTCAGTTTAACCCCTAGTAGACCTGTTTTAACCTTAATCGAGAAATTTAATTTTAACTATTTTTAATATTATCTGTGATAAAAAATTATGTTGACCTTCCTATACAATAGTAATTATTCTGATTCCAATTATTGAATCTAATTTTACAAAATTAATTCCTTGAAGTTGATGATTTAATTTAAATTAATGATTCATGCACATTGAAAAAGTAGATTTCTAATAAAACAGTGTTGATAAGTATAAGAAATTTTAAAATAAAAAGTTTATGCTAAATTGATTATAATGACCTAAAATTTATTTATTATAATATAATTTAACAAATATTACTTTTAAAAAAATTAAATTAAAAATGAAATTTGAAATTTTTTTATTGAAATTACCTTTTTAAATAATACGTATATATTTCACAATTTATACAAAAAAATAATCTTTTCAAAAATATCTCAATAATTCACTCTAAAATAATTTATAAATTATAATATAAAAAATTATTTATAATATAAAAATTAATTTCCAAACATTGGTAAAAAAATTTTTAATACGACTTCTGAAAATCAATGAGAAACAACCTTTTTAAAAAAATATTTTGTTGAAAAATAACTTTTATTATAAAAAATTTCCTTTTCAATCAAATAATTCAAGTTCTACTTATAATAATTTTATTACCAATGAATTTTTTTTATAAATTTTTAAACTATATTATTTTCATGATTTAGTAATTCCTATTCATACCATCAAATTTATGAGCTTGGATATAATGAAATACAATATGACAATTTATATAGACATGGGGCTAGGTGTAACAAAATTTATCAATGATATTGAATTTATTTAAAAAGAAATAAATAATAAATTTTTGAGTTGTAATAGTTACAATGGAGTGGTATGAAAATATTCATATTATGGATAGTAAACCGTTGGCCATTTGAGGGATCAACCATTATTGTGTGTGAAATTTTCTGGGTAAAGAGTTTATAAGTAGTGATCCAAGAATGTGTGGAGATCAATGTTTTTTTTTATTTTTTGTGTATTATTAAGAAATAAAAGTATTATTATCATGGGAAGAGATGGATAGTTCATTGGATATGGAGGAATGTCCATTAAATTTGTTGGGCCCAGATCATGGTGAAACCTATCGTTGGACAGTCGAGGTAATATTTTGGTACCAGTGAGTAGATGAGTATAATTTACCTAATATCATGTCATGTGTGTTATCTAATGGATTAATATATAATTTGATGGATTTTATTCAATGTAATTATTTTATGGATGGTTTTTATATGGTATGATGGTGAGGCAAATCACAGATGCATTAATGGTTTATTTATTTTATGCTGATAAGTTTTGTATATTGAGGACGTAAAGAAATATCACACCTAATGTTCGGTTAACACTACTTATTGGGTGTTTACATATATAATAATTCCCATTGGAGTCAATGAATCATGATTATGTGATGTGAGTGTGTGTCTATTGGTGAAAATGCATGTTTTTTGGATTTTTAAACTAGGGGAAAGATGAATTGGTTCATTTATCTATAAATGGGTGTAGCAAAAAGAGAAACTACCCAAAGTGGTTCAATTGACTACTAGGAAGGAATAAAAATATATGATTCTAAGGGTAGGGGTAGAATGGATAATAATCATCCTTTATAAATTAGTTTTAAGTCGTGGATCAACATACTCCCATGGATTATTTGGTTGATGACACTTCGATGACTCAAGATATATAGGTGTGGATAATAATCATATAAATAATATGATTATGCTGATATATGAGTAGAATTAATTTTAAAAAATATTTCATATTGGTTGTTATTTAAGAAGATGTAGATGATTTGAAATTATTAGTTTGAATAAAAAAAGAGGAACATGTTTGTGATAATTATGGGTATTGGTTGAATGTCTATTGGGGATTCTAAAGCATGGTAATTTCTACTAGGGGAGGTTTTAGAGATTTATGTTATTCAGGTTGTGAAATTTAAGATAAATTAACCTTTTGATGTTTGTGATGGTTTTTTGGAAGAAAATTTTCTCAGATATATATTACAATATGTTGACAATCCTAAGGAGTGTATTTTTGTTTGAGGAAAGGGGCATTAGAGATATTTTATTTAAATAGTGATTACTTTTGATAGTTTGTGGTCCCCCTAGTCCATTCGTTTTGTAGAACATTCATTAACATGACATGGTGTTCTTCGTGGGGGAAGGATAAATTTCCACGTAAATTCAACCACACTATATATCCTTAACAATAGGTGTTTTAGTGTGTGGGGTTACTAGAAATATCATTTTTTTAAAAATAATAGTTAAACTCCAAGTTTGGGGGTTTATTTGGTCAGGATGTGTAGTTCAAGCGGTGTGGGACCTAGGCACCACACCATGACATTTACCTTAACCTTGTACAATACAGTGGGTGTGTATTATAGGTTAATAATGGAAATTATGGGTTGATATACCCTATAGTGTTGTGTGTATATGTCCCCTCAGGGGATGTTATGGGTACACCATAGGAAAGGTAATATAGTAGTAATGTTCAAAAAAATCCCTAAACCATTCAAAATGGACTAGGGAGTTGTCATTGGATTTTACCCCACCATTGATACTAATCGTGCATGATGGAAAAGTTTTTTACCCCTTCCTTTCCTTCAGACCCTTATATTTGGGGTTTATTTTTGTGCATCTCCAATATGAATTAAGGTGGGATCTTCCTCAAGTGTAACTATTATTGTATTCCTATTTAGTTACTCATTTTGGGTGTTCATATGAAGAGTTTTGTTGTTGATTCCAATATAGTGTGATGTAATCAATCATATTTGATATTGGCTTTTCATGTGATAGAAAGAGGATTACATTAGAATATGATCAGAATTCATTTCATATTATTTTGTTATTGTTAGTCACCCAATGAATTTATCTTAGTTTTTTTTCACATTTAAGGTTTTTGGACTATTATCATCTTTTAATTGGAATCCATTTTTCATATAATTGTGCAGAGAGTGTGATATAGACAATCCATGAGGGGATGATAAAAGTTTCAATCTCAATTGGATAATTAGTGAGTTATTCTCTTGTTATACACAATCTATTATTTGAAAATTCTATTATAATTGTTTAATTAATATATATTGATTATATATACATAGATTAGATGTTTTGGTATGATTTATAATCATTAATGATTTGGAAATGGTCTTTTTATACATTTATTGTATTGAGTGAGGATTAAGGGGAAACATTTAATAGGGTATAACTCCCTTATTTAATTATGTTGTCATTAGTGGATAAACTATTTTTTAATACAATTTTTTGTGAGAATTTGTTATGTTGTCTATTCACAAGGGGTGACCAACCATTTTTTTGAACATATTTTTTTAAATTAAAGTAAAATTATTATAGACATCAAAGGGACAAGATGGATCATTATGAACTATCTTGATGACTCAAACTTCTATGAAAGAGGATATAATAATAAATAGATTCCATGTGTCACTTAAAAATCGAGGACAATAAATTAAAGTATCAATTAATAACTTATTGGCCCTTGTGTTGGATACCTTAGCAACATCATTTGACCATATTGGGATGAATAAGTGTGAGTGGCCCAATGAAAATGTGATTGAACCATAATATTGCTTCTACACATCAAGTTAGCTGACATAATCATTGGGTGATAGTTCTTTAATACATGAGATGTTAGAACATGAATAAGTGTAATGTGGGTCTGATTTGGTAAGATTGGAAGTATGACGTATGAACATGTGAAAACATGTGTTGTGATATAGGATTTATTCCATATCTATAATGTAATTATTGAATTAATTTTCATAGTAGGTCAATTCATCCTTGAGGATACCTTGACAAAAATTAATTTCATTATTCCTTTTGAGTGATGGGTGAGAGACTACGTGATGGAAATGAGAAAAACCCCTCTTACAGGGTGTTTATTTGTTGATGTGGACTATGGGACCATAGTGGGTTCCCTATTGATATATTAACCCCATATAGTGTTAGTATGAGAAATAACTACCTAGGATTATTGATGTCACTATAGAAGTTGAATTAGTTGTGTGAACATTGTCTTCCAAGTGATGATGACAGGTTACGCACTAGATAAGACAACCTATTATTTATGGGAAAGGATAACAATGATATCTAAACCCATTGAGATGAATTTAATATGATAATAATGGTTTAATTATATGAAATACATATTGACACATGGTATTGCATATAGTCCTCTTTGGATTTTGAATTTGTGCATGCTACTGATAGGATAGTTCAGGAGGGATGCACTTCCCATCATGATGTATGTTGATAAATGGGATTACATGGATGGTATCTATGGATTCAAACATTGTGTCCAATATATGAGAGATACATGAGGGATTCCCTTAAATCATTCTATAAAAGATATGTACAAGACGTATGTGATACCCCCGATGTCATATTTGAGATATACAAGAGGGATGCACTTCCCCCTGGCGTTATTCATGATATGGATGGGAGGGATGAACATCACACCAAAGGTTATATATATATGAGTTAATTTGGGAGGTATACACTTCCATATGGATGATTTGTATATTACAAGACTTATTGGAGGGATACAAAACTCATGGATGAGATGTATACATGATAGATCTATGAGGGTTGAGGTTCCCATTGAGTGATCAATATACCATAGGATGTCAATGACTCTCTCCTAGGATATATCCATTGTGAATGACACTATTTTATAAATTAATAATATTACCTATGAATTATTAATTGGATTATTATTGCTTGGAATGGTCATGTGACATGTTCATAGACATTATGGTACTGGGCAATGCAGCTTTTGTATAATCAGGTGTGTCATGTTTGAACCCCGGAATAATAATTTCTATTTATTTTTGATTATCTAATAAAATTATTCATTTGACTGATCATTCCACATAAATATAAACTATATTTGATTTTTATATGTATTACCATCTGGGTGGTTCCTTAAAAACGTTTTCATTCACCCTACTCAAACAACTATGCCACATGGGAATCCTAGAATAATTTAATGGTTTTCTTGTTCTGGTTTAATGGAGGCATTTGAATGGCTATTCATATATATAGAATGTATATATCTATAAGATGGATGTGTTATGTATTTTAGATTATTTGGATCATCATGTATTTTATTCATTTTTTTAATTATTCTATTTTTTCATGATTATATTAATTGGCCTTTTGTATTTGAATATTAACAGGAACATGATATCTGATGAATACATTCTTTTACATATAATTATCATTAATTTGTTTAATTTTTTTCTATACTATTATTCATGTTAATAATTTTTTTCAATATAAAATGATTGTATATTCTTACATCTATAATTTATTAAACCTCCCAGCATGTAATCAGCCTCTGGTGAAGGGAGAGGCATGCATAAGGTGAAGTGGCGACCTAGTCTAGTGAATGTTTATAGAAAACATGGATTGGGACATCATATTCATCTTGTAGGTTATATTTTTTATATTTAATACAATGGAATGGATAAATTAAACCATATTCATTCTTAAAAAACTTTATTATATTCATTACTATCTTCATCCCTTTCATTATAATATTCATCATTTTTTGGTATAGAAAGAGTTACAATAAAAAATTTATGAATCTTCTCAAAAAATAATCATTACAAATTTTATAATCAGTTAATATAATTAAAAATAAAATAAAATAAAAATAGATAATCCAATTAGAGGTGAACCATGATTTTATAATAATGGATAAGAATAGTTTGAGATATTTTCATCATAAAAGGTGGGGGAGTCCAAAATGATGTTTTTTCCAATTAAAATCATTTTAACCTCATCATTTTAATAATGAACTTGTTAAGGCGATTTGATATCTTGTTCACACTTATTAATGTCATTTTACATTTAAGGCATCCAAAAAATACAAAATAACACACACAAGGGGAACAACTGATTTACCAAGGTAATATTTCATAACATAAAAATCATTTGATTAATCAAGGAAAACCCATGATCACATGACTCATTATTATAAATTTGAAGGAAAAAATGTTTATGGATTACCCTATACCAATGTATCAAATGACCTAATAGTTTAGAACTTGTTTATTGGATATTATAAAACAATTTAATTTTCAAAATCAATTTTTAGTAATAATAAGAATGTATTTAAATAATAATGAAATTTATTTATTATTTATATGGAATATTTAGAATTATTCATATTTTTTGTTACCTTAATATTAGAATAACAATAATAAGTCTAATTTCATATCTATTGTATAAACAATAGTGCACACACAAACACACTACATCTACTTTATAGTAGTAATCCTAAATATTTTTTAATTTTATTCTTCTATTGGAAAAATAAATGAAACCACATTATAGAGAAAAATTAATTTTTATCCACCCTATTATATTCAATTCTAATTCTTCTTTAATTCTATGTAACAAAAATAATATTTATTCCCACTAATTTATTATTATTAATCTTCTTATTCCTCTTTATTTATGGAAAAAGAATAAAACCAGTTCTCTTTTCCATATTTATTCGAAACAATAGTATATAAATAAGATGAAAGAGTTGTGTATTTATATTTCATCATTAATTTAAAAATTATTTATTAAGTCTCACATCAGATCAAACATAGAATATTTTAATTAACATATATAATATATTTAGATTAATTAATCTTCATCCTTCACAAAAGCCATTATTTATAGTGAAACATGTCATCTTACATTTTATGGATCCAAAAATACCATATTATGGTGTTGAATATACGATAAAATAAATCAATAGTATTCTCGAATAATATTTTCTTTAAAATAATTAATTATGAAATTATTATTACAAACATGAGAATAAATAATCTTCTCACATGGATCCACCTATATAGATCTAAAACTATGGATAAACATACATTGACCACAAATATATTATTGATCCTCTTACATCATTATCTCCGACATTGATCCCATTACACCTTTCCTCATATGGGGGTCAAACTCTTATATAGGAATTATGAAATTGATGAACACATTTTTAATTCCCCGATAAAGATGAATCTATTAATGATTAATATACATGAATATATATATAAGTGAATCCCCTTATACATGAATCCAAAAAAATAAAAAAATATTTATAAACTTTTATATATTTCGATTAAAATTTATCAGAATTACTTAATATAAACTCAACGTATTCTCAAGAACATTTAACCCCCTCATGATTTCTTCATATTATTTTTGAATAATTAGAATACTTTCTATGCACTTTATATTGTTTACAAGTAAATTATAACATTTAAATAATCAATATAGCATATATGTTCTATGTATGATACCATATAATTATAGATTTCCTATTAGTAAATGTACCCACCATGCCATATTTTAACCCCAATCTCTCCAACAATCATACTATGTGAAAAGGGATAATATCATAAATTGTCATACACATTTCATTAATACATATATTATTTTATATAAATTTCATATATATATTATATAACTTATCCAGATCCAAGGCTAACATACATATTCTTAAATATCAAAAAACACATTCTTATGTTGATGTAGAGAGATTTACATCCACTATTGTGTCACTTTTCGTATCCATTTATACTATCATAACTATGATGCTAATTATATAATAAAATAAAACTATAATGATAAATCCCCATGAACCCAAATTCTCACATTATCTTCTTATATTCATTTAACATTAGTCTCCATCCTTGTTTATTGATAAAATATCATTTTATACTCCAAAAATTAATGTGTAAGAATGAAACTAATTAAACACATTCTTTATAAAGAGATAACATTAACAACTTCAAATTATATATGGAAGTCTAAAATAATCTATATATCATTTTATATTAATATAATTATTAATTCAAAACTCAATATGAAATAAATAATAATAAAAAACTACCAATATTTTCATTAATTCTTATTCACATAATAAGAATAGTCTTTTTCATGGGAACACTTTTAAATATTAAACATGTTTGGACATTGTAACTCAACTCTAATGAATTAATATTTAAAACATATTTAAATTGATATTCATTATCACTTAATGATCATTGAAAAGAAATTAAACTCACAAAATTTTGGATGTATACATTAATGAATTATTAGTTAATTGTTTTTCAATTTTTTCCACTCAAATTTTAAAAATTATATTTGTAGATATTAATGGTTTCAAGGGTGTTAAATTTTATTCAAAACACAAATATATATAATTTTATATAGTATCAATTAATAAAAGTCACACAATTATAACCTCCCCCATAGATGATAACCTGATAGAGACCCATTAAATTGGAATGACTATATTCTAGATGATGATTAACAATAAATTATTATTTTTTAAAGATGAAACTAGTTAAACTATGAGAATTTAAATAATTTATGGATTGAGGACTACTATGTTGAATATTTTCTAATAAGATGTTTTGATTATTTTATTTAAAACCATGCGACAAACATTCTCCAAACATCATGAAATAGTAATTTATTATCATTTCCTATAATATAATTATCCTTTTATCAATATTATATGTTTCTTAGTTTTTTCTATGTATAAATCCTTGAAAAGATATATTTTCTTCATATTAATCGTTTATGTTGATTTATGGAATCCAATCCTAAAATTAAGGAATTGTTTTTAGAAAAGGACACTCTAAAAAAAGTTATATTTATGATCAGGTACTAATATAACCCCATTAAGATATGGTTACTCCAATCATAATTTTGTAATAAAATTGAAGAATGCCATACAATCTTAATAGAAATATTTCATAGAACAACATCACCACGTTCATTTTAAATTGAATCAAAAAATATAATATTTTAGGAATAATTTTGAAAGAGAATCAATATTCATAAACTAAATGTCAATCTCCATTTAACCAGACACATTCATGACATTACAATTATCATATTAACTTTCAATTTTCAATGAATTTTCTATAATGTCCTTAGAATTATTATTATTATTTTAATATTTTTTTTATTTGCTAATGGTCATTACAATAATACCCTTTATAGAGACTATTCTTTATCCAATAATAATATCCACTATTTTGGATATTGGAATTTCTAAAACCCTTAAAGAATGTTAAACATTGATGGTGTACCCTTCAACTTCTACCTTCACAATAATTTGGTTTTGAATACCCCATGAATATAAATATGATTTATCATCAACAATGTTTAATAATTCATTTCTATACATTATTAAACCCCTCAAGTAATTGTTTGAATAATTCAATGACTGAAACGATAATTACACATGGTCTTCATCTTATAATTTATTATACATATATATACATATTAGGGTATCATAAAAATATTTTATTATTCATTTTTGTATTTTTGATATAGTTTCCCAATACGTATCCTAGAATAATAAAATTATCATATTATTTTTTACAATACAGACATTTTCATTAAAATTATCCTATTTTTGCAGCTTCATAATAACAACAGACTCATATACTACTTCACGATGAACATTATTAGAAATGTATATGAAAATCATAATTTTGAATTTTACAAGAAAAATAAATGTAAAATTATTATGGGAAACTGTAGATTTTTTATTATCTTCTTAACATTGAAATATAATTAGCATGTCTATTTATGAGTAGGATTTTGTGGATTTTTCTTTAGTAAATATTGAAATCAATTCCCCATTATAAATTTTTTTGTTATAATATCAATGAACTTGGTACTATAACATAATATATTGTAATATAAATTATTATGGGGGGGGGGTTCTACTCAAAGTATTACCTCCATTATGAATATAATAGGATCAACTATGTATTCTTGTAATTATAATGTCACGACCCATCCACCATGGCCCATATCGTGACTACCCCAAGCCCGCCTTCCATAGGACAGGGGCTGGTGACTAGAACCAAAGGCATAAATCTCTAAAACTGGGAAGGCATTGCCTTTATAAATTGAAACACACAAAATCAGAGAACAAGCATAGAAAAACACTAAATAAAAATTGTATAACAAGTCTACTGAAAGTAAAGGGCTATAGAATACAATCCCAACTGTAATGTACAAGTACAACTCAAAAAGGGACAAACACATGAAAGGTGAATGTTTCTCCTGGATCATCCTATGGGGTTCCTACCTAATGGGTAGTTACAGATGTCCTCCTCAGCACTACACGTCCGTCAGACACCACCTTGTACCGGAAGGTCATAAGGTCATCGTCCGGGTACCATCCAGTCATTGCGGCCTCAGCCTCCGCTAGTGATGTCCGTTGTCTGCATCCAAAACAATGAGGTGTGGGCATAACCCGTGCAGGGGTGAGTATAACGATACTTAGTAGAGACACTAAGACACTCAAGGTCTCACAAAATCAACAAGTATAAACCAAAATGTATGATTTCAATGGATAAACATTACTTAGGAATATACCCATACATATACCCATGTTATCAAGTAACCCATCTCAATCATGATTAAAACACAATGGTCATTGAATTAGCCTAAAATAGGATTCTTCATTATCAAAACCAGGGGTGATGAAGAAATCCTCCTCTGTTGAGTACTGTGTCCAGGTCGTGACTCCAAGGCACTAGTCACTAAACTTAGACTGCTGAGGTACTCCTCTTGTTGAATACCATGGGTATGCTGCCTAACCGAGCGATCCTCCACTGTGGGTATTCCACCAAACATGGAAATCTTCCAATGTGGGTCTGCTGCCAAACCAATCACTCCCCCTAAAAGTTGTCAAAGGTACTCCTCTTGTCGAGTTCTGCGGGTCTGATACTAGATGAGGAGTTCCATCTGCTGTGTGTTTTCAGCCAAACCGGGCACTCCGTCCATTAGGCTAATCGAATCACTATGATTCGAGTCGGTCAACCCGTCTGGTCTACAACTACATGGTCTCTACACTTTGTTTTCTCGTCTCCGAGAGGATCTAATCCATTGTATTATGGTCGATACTCCATGTGTCACAATGTCTCAGGTTGAAGTATCTCAAATGACATCCACATCATAGGGGTCTCAACGCAACAGACGATGTGTCAATCGGATTCCCGGTCTGAGAGTTATTGGCATTTCTGTTCCAAAGACCCGGATGGTTTTTAGGCTCAGACAAACCAGACCGTACTCCAAAAATGTGAAAACCTCAAGTAGAGTATTCCAAATGAACCTTCTCATCAAATGAAATGCAATGTATTTGACGACACGCCAATCGGACGTCTGGTCCTTATGTTATAAGTGTTTCCGCTCTGAGGGCCCGGTTTGTTACACGATCGAACCAACCTGCCCATACCCAAAATTCTCCAAAGCCTTGAGTGTGATATATCGAAACAACCTCCTCGATTCAAGTAATCCAACGCAACTGATGGTGCTTCAATCAGAGGTATGTATATTATGATATGGGCGAGAAAACAAAAGCGATCTGAAGAGGGGGGTCTGGGTCCGGTCCGACCTGTCCGAACCAGCCCTGTGGCGGACCGATCCATGCAAGGGCAGCCAACCTAGTGCAAGGGAGACCCACCCCATGCATGGGAGGCCCATACAACACATGGGAGGACCATCCCACGCAAGGGTGGCCCGACCAGTGGCTGGCAGCAACTCGGCTAACAAGCCGAGCAGACAGGGGGCCCGACACCCCCATCTTACTGTAATGGTGGCGCCGAGCGGGTCCGTCTCTCCCTCCCGGATGTCCATAGCCATCCGGTTTTTTTAGCGCGAGCGGCCCACACAGTGGGCCGCTGTCTCCTCCACGCGGTGCCACTTGGAAACACGGTTTCTTCTACCCGGCCGGCAGGTGGCCAGCCAGTTCGCCCACTGAAGCGGCCCGCCAAGCGTGGGCCATGGTTTCCCCACAGAGTGGCACATCAAAGAGTCGCGGTCGACTTGTCTTGATGGCTTTAGTCAATCAGTTCTTCTATTCTGGTCGTCATATGGTCAGCCGGTTCTTCCTCGTCCATGTAGCATGTGGTTGCAGGCCGCAGTTTTCCTCCAATCGGATGGCGCGACGACACCGGTTCTCCAACATTGCGTTCCTTTCTGGCCGCGACCTCCGGTTTCCACCACCACATGGCTATGGCCTCTTTCCTCTTATGAGGTGTGTTGGCACCACGCCCTTCCAGATCCACCTCCATCAATAACATATAAAAGGTTCAACAGAGGGACGTCGGGTGGTGGTTTTTTGGCCCGTGTCCTCTGCGTTAGTTTGTAACAACATGATAACCATTAACCAAAATCAAAAGTCGAGGTGCGAGGGAAATTTACACACGTAATAAAAAAATAAATAATCCATATTTTTTCCTACCTCGATTCTTGTCGTTGAACATCAATAGGCCGTAGAAGATGATCGTTGCAGAAGTCGGGTATCGCGGAAGATGGTGTTGGTCCGTCAACGCCAGAGGTAAAATCGTTGGCGATGTTATTCGTCGTTGGCATATTCAACCTTGGCGCGTAGGAAGAATAAATAAGATAGTCGTTCTTCATGGGTGTCATTGTTCTTCATCGAGAGAGAACTTCATTATTCGTTTGAAGAACTCTTCAATTCCAATTCTCCAAAAATCCCTCCCAACACTACCTGAGTCAATGCAAAATAATAGGTTATGATATTATTTTATCCTCACATGAATTTAAATTTAATAACAAAATTATTCGATCACATTAATAAATTGTTCATTAATTGGTAGCATGTTGGAATATTAATTATGGAGGGTGGAATGTGGAGAGTTCAACATTAAAACAGGGGAGGTGGAAGCTTAAGATATTAAGGGGGGTTTTCAAGGGGAGTTTAAGAGCCTAAAATCGTGTGGGACCAACCACTAGTTATTCCGCTAGGGGATGTTAGGGTGTAGTGGTCCCCACCACTAAACTCCACCTGGAAACATTAACAACCTATCAATTAAAAATGTGTTGCACACAGATTTTTATTTACCCTCTTAATTTTTGTTAGTAACCCCAAATAATAACTTCCATCCTATTTAAAACACAACTGCGGTAAATGTACTCTTCAGAGAATACCAGTGCTGCAAGTTAATTGGTGTCCTCAGATTTCAATTCGAAGAAATACTTCAAAAGATAGAAAAAGACACACATATGTTTAATGAAAGTACCCGAACAAAACGTCAGAAATTGATTCCGGGCACACCGGCCCTCGAAATTAGGCTTTGTCAGCAACTGCAGTCTCGTAAATTTAAAATAAATTATGAACAAATTTTCCTTCAAAATTCCTAGTCTTTATATTAAACCCACCGTAGGGATTGACATCCCCATAAAACTAATACACACACTAGGGAAACAAAAAAACGTACTGAGAACTCCTCTGATCCTCCCACTCCCATGTTCTCTCCGGGAGGTTCCCGTGATGCCAACGAATGTACACGAGAGGAATCGACCATCCACACAGGACCTACTTCTGTCAATCCTCAATATTTACTAGAACCTCAATTAAAGTGACCACCTCATTGATGTCTAACTCCTTGTGGTCGATGATGTGGGATGGTTCTTCCACACATCTCCTCATCAGATATTCGTGGAAGAGGTCGTGCACCCGGTGCAACTGAGATGGAAGTTCCATGTAGTAAGCTACCTCACCTACTCTGCTAATGAAATGGAGGAGTTACTCTAAGAGACTATAGATAGGTTTCCCCATCTCAGTTTATAAAGGCTATATAAAAGGCAGCCAGTTGCTTCGTCGCCTCCCGTAGAAGCTGAATACCAGTCCTCCTACTGAGAGCAACCACAAAAATGTTCCACTTCCCAGGAGTATAAACTATCTCGAAGTCATAGTACAGGAGGAACTCAAGCCATCACCACTATCTCAGGTTCTGATCCTTCATAATGAAGACACGCCTGAGTCTATTGAGATTAGAGTAAACCGTAAACAGTTCTCTCAATGTACTATGGGTGAGACTAGCCAATTGTAACAACTCGACTTCACCCTTCTTCACTTACATTCTACAAAAGCTGCTATGATTTATCCTTTGATGAAAAGGGAAATCCAGTATCATCTCCTATATAAACCATGTCCTTTTCCTAATACTGTCAATCCATACATGAACGACACTAATTCATTCCATGGACGATGTCGTACATCCTCGATGCTACTACCAAGAGACCCAACTGTTACTCATGCCTCCAAGGGTTGTGTCACACTGTCAGAATCATGGTGTGGTTACTGGGTCTCCTCTAATAGAAATCTAAAGTGTTAGGTTCTAGTCAATAGTTTTAACCAAAACCTCTTAGTATTAACCAATCAAAAGGGTATGAAAGCAAACGTCACAAGGACAAGTTCCCTTTATTACCGCATCTCAACGTACAAAGACACAATGCATCATCAAACAATGACATTAACGAAGATAGAAGAATCATGAACCAAGTAATATAAGCCTAGATCTAGTCCTGCTACTGTCCATCTTCTTCCGGAGCTCCATGGACATATGCTTCAGCTTCCTGAAGTCGTGATCTCCCCTATCCATCTGTTCCCTATGGTCGGGGTGGACTTCATGGTGTTTGTGGTGGCAACACATCGAAGCATCGTCCACCACCAATTGGATGACCAGCTCCCGTACCACGTCCTCCTTCACCCTACCGACCATCTAAATAAAACCTATGCCAATACATGGGAGGAAATTAATCTACCTTCTGATCGTCTTCAGGGCGGGTCAGACTGTCACGTGCCATGTGACCAATCCCACCGCAGGAGTAACAATGGATGTTCCTAGTATGCCTGGATCTGCCTCCACTCTAGGTGTCCCGCACTACTGATCCTGAGTCAGGCGGCCGATCAACTGTTGGTCTGGTCCTCTTGGACCTCTACGCCATCTTTCTACTGCCAGCTTTAGAAGACTCTGCTACATGTTTTCTAGTGGTGGGTCTCGCTGCTAGAGGATGCTCAGCAAAGAAAATCTCTACTAAGAGTTCTCTCTCCAATACCCATGTCTACATCGGGATGTTGTGAGAGATAACGGAAGCTCTGATCTTTCGCCAGAGTCCCTGCTCAACGGTTCGAGCCCTGAAGAACGGGTCTCGTACAATATCAGTGGAGTATCATGAGAGGTAGGAGAACCTCTCGGAGTAGTGCGCCACCATCATGCTACCCTTCTGTAGATGCAATAGCACTTGTATATGCACTGCTCGATGGGTGGATAGTAAAAACTATACCCAGAACTATCTCTTGAAGTCTGCCCATAAAAGTGACGCCTCGTAAAGCATCTAGAGAATCAGGATCCACCATATATCTGTTTCTGCCTGAAGGAGGTTGGCAGTAAGGATAACCATGATGTCGGCTGGTGTCCCAACCAGTCCGAAGACTCTCCACACAGCCTCTAGCCAATCCTCAGTCGCTTGTGGGTCCATCTCTCCCCTGAAAATGGGTGGCCACTGGCACTGGAACTTGTGAAATGTGTGAAAGCTGTGTAAACTCTCTACTTCTAGGGCTGGTGGAATCAGTGGCCCAATGGGAAGTGGAACTGTCGGTGCCTCTTCTTGTGCCTCAACTGGAAGAGGGCCCTATACTGAGGCCTCAAATCATTGCGGACTATTAGTACGTACAACTGTCAAGGATCTAACTAGTCATCTGTAGTGAGGCATCCTGAAAGAAACAGATGTTACACGGTCAAAATACTATACATGGTGAGATGGCCTAGTTTGAGTTGACATAAAGAAATTTTTTGAAAACACACACGCAATCAGTGTTTTCGTGAACTGAGTCAGAAATCAGAAGTCAGAGTCCTGGTCTATGGATACGTCAGCCGCCCGCCCAAAACTGGACTCCCATGACTAAAAACCACACTTATTACCATTAACACTATTGATTCACAGAAACGGAATATCAGAGTCATATGTTCTTTGGTATAACCGACATCCTCTGATACCAATTTGTCACACCTCACCTCCTCGGGCCATGAACCTTGTCATCTGACCCCATGGGTCTCCTATAATACCTTGGATTCCTTCCCAACACACCATATTCTATTACTCACTAGGGTGCTTATCAGACTAATGATTGTCCCCACATGCCAACACATGTTCTTTCAGTGGGTTTTTCCTCACTCACACCCACCCTTGGAAAATTCCCAGAAGGTTAGTCATCCAGATTACTACTCCAGTCCAAGAATGCTTAAATATTTAGTTCTAATCAGGTAGTCTCCCAAAAAAAGGTGAACCTTGTTGACATGAGTCATATAATTTAGTTATTTAACACTTTATCATTCTAGGATGTTACAATCACCCATACCCATTAGGTCACAACAACCTCATTGTGGACCATATATCTCAACCTAGGAAGGGAACCACACTTAAGGTTGGGTTCAGGATCTGATACCAAATGTGAAAACTAGGCCCCACTGACAGCTTAGACACCCTACCTTAACATGTCTGTCAGGTCCTAGCCCACTTTGAACCACTAGTTTCGCCGCAGACACGTGGTCCCCACCCTGGGGCCCACCCGCGTGCCATAACAGGTCATCTTACTCATGACAGTCTCTAAATAATAACATCCATCATGTATAAACAACAATTTTGGTAAAGGTCCCCTTAAGCGAATACATGTGCTGTGAGTTCATTGGTATCCTCAAGTTTCAATTCCGAGCACCGGTTCAAAAGATATAAAAACCCGCACGTACCTTTACTTAACGTACCCAAATAACATCAGAAATTAATTCCAAGCACACCGGGCCTCGGAAGCAGGCTCCGTTAGAAATTGCAGACCCCTAAAATCCCAAAGAAATAGAGAAAAAAAATTCACTCAAATTTCCTAGTATTTAAATTTAATATTTTAGTTTTTAATGCAAAAAAATAATAAATATATAGAAAAATATACAGATGTAATAGATATATTAAAAATGCAAGTAATTGGTTATAAAAAAGTTGGAATGAAATGAAAAATTGATATTATTTGAACAATGTTGGATCAATTTTATTGCAATGAACATGGACTTTTGTATTCATTTATTATATAAGAAAAAAGGAAACTTATAAAACAAGGGAATGAAATAGAGAACCATATACACTATCTATGATATAGATCATACTAATAGGTCAATTATTCATCTTCATCCCAAGGTGTTACAATATAGAATCATATAACAATAAAATATACAAAATTGAAATGGAAATAATATTCTTGGAAAACAAGGAATTACACAATTGATTAACTATAACACTTAATGAGTTAGGTTTTGTGCTAATGGCCTAGGTATATCTCTATTAAATAATAAATAAACATGAATTGAATTGTTTTAAAATTATTTTACATATTATACCTCAACAGAATATGTTATATGTTCATTATCCACCTAATTTAACTTCAATGACTATATTCTTTTGTGGAATTAGAGAATGAGTGCCACAAATCAACTCTCTTACATTGTTAAATCTCTTTTATCTCAGGATGTTTGCTAATGAAATTAAAACAAAAATTTATTTAATCACCTATAATCAATCCATTTTGGGAATAAAGTAATACATGTTATTCCCTTATGTACATTTATGTATTGATACCTAGAAGGGGGTGTGAAATAGGTTATATAAATTTGTACTAAGATAATCCACTCAATCTTCTAAATTCCCATTTCATCAAAATAGTTGGATGACAATATCAGTATGGTAAATTTATAAATCTTATTATAAAGATAATATGATTTATTTTACATTTATTATTTTCGTGATATGAATTATCCAACCATCATTTAACACAAACATGTATTATTCTTTCTTAATCATATTTAATATATGTAATTCTGACATAAAAAATTTACTTTTATAAATCATGATGGGAAGTATCCATGGAGAATGAAATAATTTTTTTTAATTTATTAAAACATATAAAATCACTATCAATAAAATGATTTTATAATCTAAATGGATCATTATTTATATTGGTTTATGGATAATTCAATACAGACAAATGGCCTATGACTATATCCTCACATTATGATCAGAACTCAATAATGGATTGAAACATGCCAGGAAATTAAATATTAAGATATTATAATATTACCATAATTTTCCCTACCCTATTTAAATTGGGGTTCTCGATGACATAGTCACTCTTATATATATTCAAAAAGTAAGTGATAACATCACCGTGATAACATCACCGTGATAACAAATCGAGTCTCTTCCTTAAGACCTTCAATTTATCTCTAGGGATTTTCTTCATATACTTTGTTTGTAGGATAATTTAATGTGTTCTAAAATTACCATAATTCATTTTATTTTTGTCCCCTCTCGCTATTATGAAATAATTATTCATGTATTATTATCTATATAATGTGATCCAATATTTATAAAGACAAAAAATATCTCTATTTCTTAGTGATATATTTTATTTTATCTATAAGAAATCATATATGATATAATTTGTAAAATACTTCTTGTATCCAAAAATATGATTGAAAAAATCCATAATTAACACTATTTAAATCCAGATAAACAAATTTTATTTGGATAATTCATTAAATATTAAAAAAATTACTTGTTATATATATATATATATTTAATATAATTTCATTCCCAAGACATATATGTATTCTATTTTGACATTAACTACTCATATCAATCCTTAGGCACCATAGTATCAATCATTCCATTCTATAGAACCATAAAATCAAACTGATTCAAAATTAGATATGACCTTATCTATAAAAAATGAAACATTAACAATAATATACTAAACTTATAAAAAATTCATTTCACTTTATCCTCTAAAAGTGATTGTTTTGCATTGAAAATTATTTTTATGCAACCCGATAAGCACAACAGCTTCCTCCAAACTAGAGTTCATTCATTCATAATGTTTATGTTAATTATTTGAAAAAATGAACAAAATATCACTACAATAATTTTTATCATTCTTATTTATTAAAATATTTAATATATGATACATTGATAACTAAAATAATGATTTTGAGACTCATCATTGAACCTACTTATGGTATTAACCTCCATGGTATTCGCCCTTATCTAGGAAAATAAATTTTACTATTTGAAAAATATTCAATTAAGAAGAAGTACTCCATCCATCACTCTTTACTACTTGTAAAAATATTTATTTTACCCCAATATAGGATTTTAAAACATTATTTTATTCATATCCATCCAGAGAAAAATCAAATAAAATCCCTTTTAAGAATTTTTAAACCGTTTTTTCTCTTAAACAACTAATTTTTCATATTTATAATTATAAGATTCATTCAGATTTCATAGTTTTTTATTATGTTATCTATTTACACATCAAATAAATTTTATACAAGACTGATTTTACTCATATATGGAGAGTTTCTCTTTGGTTATTCTTATATTTTATTGGATAATTCTTTGTTAATCTTGTATGTCTTCCTACATTTCCATAATATTTCATTAATATATAATGATACTCCAAAATTAATTATTATGTTTCTTATACCACATACACCTCACATTTGAAAATTTTTAGACATCTACTAAATCTTCCATAAGAAAAAATTATTCTTATATATATTCATGCACTATATCATAATGTAACAAAATTTGTATCGAAATATGAACATAATAATATGTTGATGATTCAAACATTATTAATCCATATAGTTTCAACTACATATTTATAAATATAATAGAAATCAGACATCATTTTGAATATCATCAATGGTTTAAAATTATCAATTAAATTAACATTAAATACATCATAATATAGAATCAATTTTTTGTTGGATGCTCATAATATCCCCATTACGATCAATTTGAACTACTCATCATGATTTTAGTATAATTGATTATGTGAAATAATCTAATGAAAACAAAAGATTATTGATTCGTTTATTATCCCCTTTTAAATAAAAAATATATTCATTCCATATAAATAATTAATGTCATGTCATAAAAATAATATTCCCTTAGAATAAGGGAATTCAAATTTAGATTTTGAAGTCATTACCCCATGCTTTCGCGACTTTGAATCAATAATAGTTTGAATCCAAGATCAAAGTTGAATGGGAGAACAATTAATTCTTATAATTATTTATATTTTAAATGAAATTATCAATGATTATCACTCACAATTATTTGAGTATAACTAATTGATCTGACCCCCTTGATAACAAAATACTTGTAGATGATTTTGAGAGGTGTACCCCCTTGCAATGGAACTATTGGGTAGAATAAAACCCCTTTGTGATGATTTTTCATATATATAATACACTTTTTCCTTGGAACATCAATATGATTTACTACTTTTTTAACTTGCTATCATATTAATAATATTTCTCTATTGTTAACATTGATATTTTTGTTTATAAAAACTCTAACAAATTCATCATATTTTTCAAATAATTATTGCTAAAAAGTTCAATATTTTAATCATATTCAAACTAATGTTTCATCATAAATTATTTTTAGTGATGCAATTTACAATATAGAAATGTACCATCATTATTTCATCTAATCATATTGAGTCATATCATTGTGTAGGAATTAAGTATCTCTATTAATATCACCAAACCCTTCAATTATATGCCCTAACATGCATTATGTGAATAAATATATTACATTCAGATTCTCCCAATGAAGTCCCCTTGTGAAATCAAAAATTCAGTCTAAAAACCAATAGTGAATAACCATGAAAACTAATTGTGTGATGCAAGTAATTTTATCAACATATAAAATATTATGATAGTATCTTTATAAAAAATTTCTTCTTATTAATAATTTCATACCTTGGTTAACATGGATAACAATTCTATATATTTTGATCAAACATTCAATTATAATAACATACTTGTTAAAATTAATATAAATAGTACACATCCTTAGAGACATTCATATAAAAAAATAGTTAATGACCTAAATTTTTTGATGATATCACTTTTAAGATGAAATATAAATCATAGATTTTCTTCCAAATTCTATTTCTTTATCATGGTGACCTATTAATTAGTTATTATTTGATAGAAATTTATATAATATATGATCATAAGAAAAATAATTATATTAGATTCAATACATAATATAAATACTTTTTAAATAAACTATTTCATTCATATGCATGTGATTTCAGATTCAAAATTTATTCCTTTAGGTTTTACACATGAATTTTATCCCCCCCTATACACTACAAAAATAGTATATTCATGATTATTTTTTATAGGGGTCATGAAAAACAACATCTAAATTTGTGTTCCACATAAATTAAATGTGATATTCACATCCATCGCTGGTCACTAAATTGAAAGGTGGTTCCCATGTCCCTCTAACATTTTTATCATTATTTTTTATTATTTTATGGTCTGTTATATGATGTTTTATCAAAGCCACTGTTAATTTAATAATTAGTGGAGTTATATATTCAGTTTAATTTTTATGTGATATAATATTATTTATATATATATATATATTATTCATCAGTATTTTAGTGGTAATATATAGAATGGAATTTTTTTAATTGAAATTTTTGGGGATAAACCCCCCTATAATCTCTTAAATTATTGGTGGTTTCAAACCACTTATAGTTTGTAACATTATAGGGGGTTCATGAACTGATTATAGTCCCTTAGATTATATAGGGTTTAAAAAACCTCTATTTTTTTAAAATAAATTCCATATAAATAAAAATTTGATAACATTTTTTTATGTTTGTTTGTGAACGTGCATGTTTATATATATGACATCCATTTGTATTTTAGAGGATATATATATATATAATGGAATTATATTAATTAGAAAAATTGTTGCTAACAAACACATCTAATATCATAAATTACATTGGGTCTTGAACCCCCTCTAATTTATGACATTATAGGTTTTTACTAACCCATTATATTAGATGGAGATTTGGACCCCCTTCAAATTTATCACATTATAAGGGGTTTTGAGCCACTATTTTTTTTAAAATAAATCCCATATAAAATAAAATTTTATAACACATATGTGTGTACTTGATCATAGGTATATATATATTATTAACAACCAATATAATTGTATCTAAATTCATTATAAAAATATATACATATATATATATACATATTATATTAATAATTTTAAATAATAATTATACAAATAACCAAAAAATATTTCTATACATAAATATTGGACGACATTATATTAATGAAATTATATATGTATATATATATATATTAATTCAAATATATAAAATTTATATATTTTTTTAAAATAATATACATTTATTAAATACATTTATATTATTATTTAAAATATACTTATGTAATATTAATTACATAGTATCATAAATTTATGTATAATTACAATTATGTAATATTATTTAAAAAAATATATAAAATACTAACAAAATTAAATATATATATATATATATATAATATAATATATACATATATTTTATATTATATAAAAATATAAATATATATTTCTATATAAAATATATTAACATATTTAAATTATATTTATATGTAAATATGCCTAAAATTACATCTATTTCAAAATATTATATTATATTCTAAAAATATGAATGATTTTATATTATATACAAAAATAATATTTTTAGTATATATAAATTATATTAATTGTATACCTATTAATTATAATATAATCTAAATATATTAAATAGTATACATATACATATATATATACATACATATATATATATACATACATATAACTCTATTTATAAAATATAAAATCTTTATTTGTATTAAAATAAATATGTAATATGTATATATAAGTATTATTTTAATTTTCTTTATATAATATATATATATACATACATATATATATATATTTATATGAGTGTCTGTGTAATATAGTTGGGTAACATATAACAAGTTGATATAGATTATATATAATTATATATAAACATAAATATAGTTAATCATATATGAAAATAATATATATATATATATATGATATATATAGTTATATTTTATTAATTCTATTTATATATTTATATTTAATTGTATATATATTAGTTATATATTAAAAATTAATTTAATATAATGTGTAAATAAAATTGATTTGAATAAATAATAAAAAATATATAAATATATTCAATTGTATATATTAAATGAATGTTTCATTGGTATAGTTGTTAATGGGAGGTGGAGGGGTGATGGTAGTAAGACTAGTAAGGGGTTTGAATCTATAAGTGATGGATTTTATACAAGCAGGGGGTATTGGGGGTGGGCACAGATGGGTGCGTGAATGTGGTTCCATATGAATTGAAGGCGTTTAATGTGAGGGGAATATGGGTAACATGATGGGGATTGACCCAACGAAAAAATGAGATGGGAACATGAGGGGAACATGAGGGATGGGGTACACGTATGGTATGGGTTTGGGAAATACGAGAGAAGGGTGGTGTTCAATGAAATTTGAAATAAAAAAATATAATATTGAAATAAAAATTTATGGGCTTTTGAAGGTTCTTTGGATGTTTTGATAAATTAGTGATGGTAAAATAACTACCGCTAAATTTGTCTATGAAAAATAATTACATGATGTTTAGAGAAATCCTAAATTTGATAGATTTATTAGAGGGTGCTTAATAACCCTATAAATGATCATTTTCTTTTTGAAAATTATGGGAAAATAGAGTGGGTTTAAACACCCTATAAATAAGTACAACTAATTCTCATCCTAGTTTATCATCTATTTATTAAAAACACTGCTAACAAAATAAGATCGGCACATTAGTGGTTGTTTTCCAAAACCATCAATAAATCATTTATAGGAGGTTATAAATGCATATAATCAGAAAAATATACCACTCAAATTATTTCCTATTTTGTTGTCAAATTATATTATCATGTGGATAATGATTCGGGTATTTAAATACATAGGGCGATATAATAATCAAATTTCCAAATATTGATGATGATGGTGAGTAACTATGCAAATGTTATTTTTTTAATCCATTATTTATGAATTCTTATTGAGATCCAATATAGAATTTATAGAATTGAATCCTTACTTATTCCCCTTGGCCTATACTAAATATTAATTCCATATGTCCAAAGAGTTTATTCCGTTACTTTAATTACCTTGATGGATTTCTCTACTCAACACTATTTTGTTATATATTTCATAAAAAATTAAATTCTTTATACATATATAGTATTTATATTTTCAAAATCCAATCCATTCTCTAGAATAATAAATTCACATTTGTTCATTTACATTCTAAGTGTGTGATATTCTTTTTATTTTACAAATCCTTATCATATTTATTTCCTTATTTTCTATAATATAGTTCTAAATACAAAAAAATATAAATTAAATATTGTGATATCATTCATCAAACAGATGAATAATATTTTTTAAATTAATATATTTTTTGAAAATGGAATTCTTATTTTCATTGATAATTCCACCTAAATTTCACGTTATAACATTATTAGTGAAATGATTAGTAGTGTAAAATATATTTCAATGATTATCATAACTCAATTTTTTTGAATTATCACAATATATACAAAAAATTTCATCCATTTAAAAGTAAGAAATATATTTCAATGATTTGAAACAAAATCTAGTAATATTTTCAAGCATTTCATAATTAATTTACATACCATAAATGATTTTATTTCTAAAATTCATTCATTTTTTCGTACTTCTTGTTGGTACCATTAGGAATGTGTATTGATTACAATAAATTTTTCCTATAGAAAAATTAGAAATCCTGTTTAACTCATCTTAGGACCACTGCTGGTATAAATTATCTCAAATATTAATAAGGCCTCATTTTATACAATATTATGTTTCCCATTTAATTTGGAATTGTTTCATCATATACTTACGATGAATCTCCGTTAATTTAGTCTACTTGTTCATTATGTTACTATTATATGATGATGGATAAATAATTAATTAATTTATGAAAAAAATTACACTAATATTATCCATATTTATTTAATTTATTCTTGTAAAATAATTAATTCATCTATGAGTTTCTAGATATTATTGTTTCTAATTTAAATTGAAAAGTATTTTCCCACTTAATGATATTTCCCTTATAAATTTCAACCTTTTACTCGAAGGAGATCACATATAACATGTCTAATTATCATTATCTTATTCATTATTATGGTTATATAATTATTCATTATTCTGTTTCTATATTTTTGTATATTTCATTTCCTCAACCAATTTTACAACATATAAAAAAATTAATCACTCCATGCCATCATTTTTTAATCTTATTTTTTGTTATTTAAATTTTTTAAAAAATATATATTTCTATTTATATATCTATGAAAAAAAAACCTCTGATATCATTGATTTAATATCATTTTTATACTTGCTATTTTAATCAACATAAACTAATATTTTAATCTTTGTCTTTATATATTCAATATAAATCTTTCTCCTACAAATTATAAATCCTTGTCTCCTTCTTCTTTTTTAATTTGAAATGTTCTTCTTATATTCTTGGATATGTCTCATCTCATATGTGGAGAAATTCTCCTTTGGATTTCATTATTTTTTAACCATAGTAAAATATTCATCATCATTAGGAAAAGAATGTTTCTCAACAAATCCTATAAAACCATTGTATGAATTTATATAATTGTAATTAAAATAATGTTTACATTTTTATTCTGGGATATAAATATAATTTACACCTAAAATATTTTTTAAAATTCCTCTTATATATTTTCTTATTCTTTTAGATTAGTTTTTATTGGACATGTAACAAAATGTTTGGTTGGGAATTTTTTAAAAAAATAAAAACATACCTCCAAAAATAAAATTGAACCAACATGGAAAAAAACATTCAACAAGATAATTATTACTATGATACAAATTATTATGTTTTAAAATTAAATAATTGATATAAATCATAGAAATTTAAAAAATAGTAATTACTCATGAGTGGTATCAAATCATAATAAATTGGAAATTTTTAGTAAAATCGAATCAACATCTAGTGTGCATGCTAAAAACCATGCATTAATCAATTGTATAGAGATAAATTAATCACCATATACTAAGATGTTGGAGATAAAATTGATCAAATATTTGGATTGATGTTTCTTAAATTCTCCAATGCGTTCGACATGGTTGGGCCACAAGGGTCGTTATTTAATGAAACAACGTGTTATAAATCAGGGTATGAAATCTTATTATAAATTAATAATCTAAAATATCTATAATCTCAATATGTTAAATAATATTGAGCTCATGAATATATTGTTCGTGTTTATGACCATCTTATAATTATGATCTGATGAAAAATATATTAATTTTTTCTATAATCCAAATTTTTTAATCATTATATAAAACAATATTATATAAAACCCTTTTTTAGTATATGTATAACATCTATATAAGATATATAAATTTTACACTATTTATCTATAATAGGATACATCTAGAATTTATACAATAGTAGTGTGCCCATTTAAAAAAATCCTTTAAATCACATCCGATGATGAGTTTTAGAATGTTTATCTATTATATGGGTCACTCCATTTATAATCATTTATGGATGGTACAATATATCCCCAGGGTCACTACATAACTATTTATTTTATTCTCACTACTATAAAATATAAAAACAACATTATACTCAAGTTATTGTAGGGAATTAATAATATCATCATTATTGTTATTGAACATTTTTTTGATGGGTACACCATTGTATCCTCCTAATTATTCTACTTTTAAATATATCTTTAAGATCAAAATGATAAACAATTAAATCTCCCTTATAAGATCAATAATATATCTTTAAGGAAGAGCTCATTTTTTGTTGTAATGATCTATAAATGAGTTATAATACTCTCCTTATTTTCTTTTATTTTGGACATGTATCATGTATTCTCTTCTTATCTAATTATTTTAACATTAATTATATCATTTTCAAATAGTGATAATTATTTAATATATATCTACATGATTTTATTTCTCCTAGATATGATACATTATTTGGGTTTCCCTCTATCAAATTATTAAATTTTTGTCAAATATTATTGAAAATGTTAAACTAAAAACTTCTAAATCCATGTGAAACTAATGATTTTCGTTTATATTTATTCCTTAATAAGAAAATAAATTTCAAAAATAAATATTAACTAGAATTTGGTTCTCAATTAAATATAATTATTCCACTGTGGCATGACCATATCTAATTTACAATTTAATTTTACAAACATATTCTTTATAATATTCAACAACCCAAAATCCTCATAGTGTCAATCAATGATATGTACAAATCTATATGGTGAATCACATTTAACTACAAAATAATAAACATCCATGAATAATGTCTTTTTATATAGACTCCAACATATCTTCTTTAATATTTTTATAGAAATATAAAAATCAAATTGAGATCCAAGCCATCCACCACACTAAAAATAACAAAAGCTACCTATTTTGAAAAATCATATACAAGAATACCCAAACAATATTTATATATGTTTAGTGAATACCTATTAATTAATGTGATATTTATATGAGACTATGATGATTGAAATTATTATTTTGAGAGACAACATTCCATTTCCATTAGTTCTTTACCATGACAATGATCACCCTCAACCAATAAAGAGACCCCATGTCATAACTCATCTTTTCCAGTAAAAATTTATTTCATATATTCCAGAAAACTCTTAATAAAACATGATTACTATTATAAAATATTTGAAAACATTTTATAATTATTACATAGACCACCTAACAATGATGTTATTCAAACAATCTATTTTAAATATCCAAAATTTTATTACAAAAAACCTTCTAATATTTTTTTCATATATTACTTAATGATTTCGTAAATCTCACTTACAATGTATATATATATAACCATTGAAAATATCAATTTATATATGTATTTTAATTGTACAATACGAGTTTATTCTCCTGGTTATTCTTACATATTCATTGTGAATTCGATGTTCATCTTACATTGGTCCATACATTTCAAATTTTCTCTATTCATTTACTACTATCCTTTAATATTCAAATAACTAACATATTCATTTTAATCCTCCAATGTGAATGTTTTGAATGATTTATACATATCATTAAAAAAATATTATTTGAAATCTTCATGTTATTTAAAATAGAGTAGCACCATTTATATTGAATTTTCAACTTAATAATTTTTCAATACATTGACAATGATAAAACCATATAAAATAAACTATAAATTTGTCATCATAATACACATATACCCTATAAAATACTAACATAAATGGTTTGAAATTATCAATGGGTTTTACTAGAATAAAACACTTAATAGATTATATTTATTAATAGATGCGAACATGTCATCATTATTCATTAAATTAATTTTTTAAAACTATATATATATTTCATGTATTGTACATCATGATAAAAATTAATGATGTCATGGATAGTTTTGAATAAATAGAAATTTCAAAAATTTCATCATTTAAATAATAATTAGTAGAATATAGTACATGAGGTGGACATTTGATGGATCATTATCACATGATTGTGGTCTATCAAAAATTATATTTAAAAAAAACACTAAGAGAAAAATATTAATAAACCTTGATATTTTAAATTATTATGATCATTAATGGGGAGTTAATATGAAGATTTTGAAAGAGATAATGTGAAAATTAGTGAATATAAATGACTAAGTGAAATATATCATTGAAATTGTCATTAATAGGCCACAAACTATTGTCTCAATTTGAAAAAAAGATTTATCCAAATAATTATAATCATATAAAATATATTTTTTCGTGGGTAAATTTGATATTTATATAAATTAAATAAAAAATATTGAAAAATAAAAAATTAATTATTGCAATTAAATTTTATCATTATATAAAACAATGTTCTAAAATAAATTATATCAATGATGAATTTTTTATATTCTTATTATTATAATTATCTCATGTCTTAAAAAAATATTGCATAATTTTATATTTATTGTTGATAATTAACATAGTGCATATTTTAAATTTGAATATCTCATAAATGAATTTTTAATTATTTTATTTAATGAAAATTAATTTTCAATTATTTTTTATGTCATAAATTTATGTTAATTTAAAAAAATTATCAAATAAAAAATATTTTTCGGATACCCTGTTAGAGTAAAAAAGGTGATAAATATATAAATACCTAATCTTTATAGATATAGATAATCGATTCATGTTATATTTCATGATTTTATGAAGAATAAATTAACAATTAATACTAAATAACATGTTTATTGTGTTGTGATTTACCATTCCTTCCATTATTTCTTTTTCAAAACTATTTATCAGGGATTCTTAATTGAAAACCATAAGTTATATTTCAACACATATTTTAAATCATGAATTTAATATTTGTTAATGTAAATTTAAGATGATTTTAAATATTTTCATATTTTTAATGGTAGTTGGAGGGGCATGAAGTCCTTATTAGGATTTTAAATAATCTTGTAGATATTATATGGAAAACTAAATAAAAAATAAATCCAAATTTCAATTCTATATGAATATGAATTGGTTAAACCTTTTTTGTTGAAACCAATGTTTCTAGGAATTAATTTTATGATATTCATAATATCATATTTTACTACATTGATAAATACATCATAAAATCATTAATATACAATCACATATTCCCACACATGATGATAAATGATGTCATGTCTATCACATAATAAATATGTCTCAAACTTTGACCAAATTTTGATAGATTATATTTTTCATCGCCTTACTAAATTATGATATTACTAAGACCCTATTTTTACCTTAATATGGTTGGGATTAATTCGGTGTTTTGTATTAGAAAGAATTGGAATTTTTTAATGTTTTATTGATGTGCCTTGTGGGGGCACATTTTGCACAATCCCTTCTCCCTGCTAGGGAAAAATGTAGAAACCAAGGTTGTGGGATTTTTCATGGTAGGTTCATGGTATAAAAACTACGATCCTACTTAGTAGAAACTATGAACCTAGACAAATGGGGAGCATTGATAGGGTGTACAGATTGTCTAAATTGTGAATCTATACCTTTATATCCATAAACACTATTTTTATTAATCCAAAATTGTGTCTTCAAATCATGAAAACACTAATTTATGTACCCTAAAATATTGTATGATGTAATAGAAATTTATTTTTTCTTTTGAGGCTCTATAGAGTAGTTCCTAGTCCTTCTACAAATATCTAGATATGAATCATTGAATGGGGAACAATGATCAATTTTCTCGTTGTTGGTTTCCTATTCTCACTCCCTTTCCCCTATTCTCTCTTCATTCCTCCTTAGGATTTCCCAGATCCTTGTGTTGATTTTTTGATATAATCCTGGATTTTTTATCATCAATCTAAGGATTTCATCTTATTTTATTTCTCTATTATTTTTTACTGAATGTCAATTTTGGGATTTTCATTTAAGATATCTTGATCCTGATGTATTTGATTAAGATTCGATCAACAAATTTAATTAACACAAAAAATCTTGATATAATTTCAATAATTTGATTTTAAATCAAATTCACAATATAAAATAAATTTCTAAGGATTAGTTTATTAACACCCAATTCCATTCACATGTTGTTTTTGATATAGGGTATGGAAGGAAATTGTGTAATAACAAAAATTACAATAAATTTTGGCGCGTTTGTGTTATTAATGGAAGAATTATGAAATTTATATTATTGTTTTTTATTTTTCAAATTTATTTGATGGATTTTTTTTGAAAATTGATATTTGAAAAAAAATAGATTAAAATGTTTTTGATAGAAACTGTTAGGTTTTTTCATGGTAAAATGCATGATTTGAATAATAAGCAATTTTGGTTTTCTATTGGAAAATAATGGTTTAGGATATTTAAAATGAGATGAAATTTATTTTAAGAACTCTAATAAGAATTTCCCATAGTAGTTAGGTATTTGACAACATGAAACCCTCATGTAGTTATTTAGTTATTTAGAAAACACTCAATGATTTACAAGGTATCAAAACATAAATGCTTCATGTAACATCCCTAATAAGATGTTAATGAAGTCCTCTTCACCAGTGTCAAAGGGAAATGTGTAGACACATAATGACACCTCATATTTTTTAAGTGTGTATAGTCCATTAAGTTTTAGAATTGGAACCTTTAGTCATATGACCATGTATATTGGTTGTTTGTATTTTAAATACATATATACCATGGTTTCTAATAAAAAATTTACTATGATTTAAGAATTTTAAAAAACTATTTTATATAAAATATTTATTAAGTTAGTTTTTTTACTATATTTAATTAATTTTAAATATATGTCATGATTTTTTAAAATATTATTTTTAAATTCCCAAAATATTTTATATTATTGAACGATTTATTAGTTTAATTATATGTAAATTATCTTCTGGAAGACATGTCGAGACCCCACTAGGATTTTAGCTCAAATACTACTTATTCCTTGTGGTGTTTATAGATTATCTTCTATGATGTTTGAGAAGAGGAATAACACTAATTATATGGTGTTGTAGGTATTGATCATTGGGCATTAATATTTGAGAATGCAATGGAATGGGTTATACTTTTAGTTTTCTATTGTATTTATATAGTACATTGGAGTTGTACTTATTTTTCTACTATTATAGTCATCATAGTTGAATTTTTATTTTATGCATATTGAGTTATAAAAATTTATTCCTTTGTGTTTGTGAAAAATTCATTCCCACATTCAAATTGTATTGATCCTGGTTCTATAATCTAATATGTGGGGATTAGTAAGACCCTTTATTCTATTTACAATTCGGGTTAGTAATTGTGTTATCAGGGTTCCGAGGCTGGTGTGTGTCAATGTGATATCAGAGGTGCATGTGTTTCATAATTCCTTGATGTGAATATATAGTTGTGTTATCGTGACAGGACTTCAGATGTTGTTGTGATTGAGTTCCTATCAAGCTCTTACAACAATGGGCTTTAAGTCACTAAGGGTGGGTTGGGAAATTTATCTTGAGGACTAGTTACACTATTTTCTCAAGTTGGGATTTGGATAGATTGGAATGGTAATCTATTCTGTCTGTATGTTCTGATTAATTTCCCTTGATTATCATTTTGAGTGTTAAAATTGATGACTTCCTTATTGTCTGCTGATGTTTTTTTGCATCATGCATCTGAGAAGATGGGAAAATATGATCCGAGGGGATTCCCTTGATGAAACTCTATGACTGGTTCCTCTTGTGGACCCAAATCTACATTAGGTGGTTCTATTCACTATACATATTCTGTAAAGGATCCACCACTAGATCCAGTTCATGCTACCATTGTAGAACATATGTTAGATGGTCTTTGCAATCCTTCAAAAGAGTTCCCTCACCATAATACTCCAACATTAAAAGGTTCAATTGATCTCAAATATGAATTGTAATGGTTGATTAGGATTGAATATTTTATGTAATCATAGAAATTCATAACAAATTCAAGGTTAAGTGTTCAAACATTATGCTAGAAGTCCCAGGTTGAAGATGGTGGAACACAATTGTAATGGAAATGATACATGAGGTATTGTATTGGAATGAAATAAATGATCATTTCAATTGTTAGTTATATAACTATTTTATGGTGTTGGACAACTCTATAGAGTTTTTCAAGCTTGAGTAGACATACATGACTGTGTTAGAGGATACATATTTTTTTGCTGAACTATTGTATCTTTCACCTAAGATAATATCAATATAGAGGATAATGACTTGATCGTTCAAGTTGGGACTACGAACCGATATTTGTCACTTGGTTTTCTTACTGATGATTCCCTATTTTGATAATGTACTCGATTATGTGTTGATGGTTGAAATGGAACTGACTGGAAAGTAATATTTATTCATTCTTTTGATTAAGATTGAGAATCATTGAGTGTGATCTCCCCCCAGTTTACATTGCATTTACTGAACTGTTTCATTCTGAATTATATCATTCTATGCAGATATGATAGGTGGATTTTTCTATAATCATGGTGCATGGTACTCAACTGGGGTATATTCCATCTTACTCTAGGGATTCATCCAAAATGAAGGAGTTGAAGAACCATGTGGACGATATTGTTGTGAAATGATTTATTTCATTGAGTCTATTTCCATAGAACGTGAATGTTCTCTTTGGTAGGATGTATTATGGTTCACCTCATCATAATGTGGATTACCAAAAACTAAATCATGTTTTGATATTCTGTTACTATAGATCGATGATCTATTTTACCAGATGAAGGGGAGAAGTTATTCTTGAATATTGATCATCAATCTTGTTACCAATATTTGAGTGTAAAAGGATATGATATTAATAAAATCACCCTTCTGAGCATGTTGTACCATTTTGAGTACACTATTATGATAATTTTTTAAAAATGTTTTTTTCATTCTTTATGGTTTTGATGAACAATTGTTTCAAGGAGTATATTATTTACTTAATGTTAGTATTTGTGGATGATATCTTTTTTCAGTAAATGTCTAAGGAGGATCATGTGAATCATCTGCAAGTTGTTTTTGAAATTTTTAGAAATCAGCAAATTTATTCCATGATTTCAAAATGTGATTTATCTATTATGAAAGTGATGTTATTTGGACATGTGGTTTCAGCACATTGTATTTAAGTTTATCATTATATGGTTAAGGATATTGTGATATTTTAAAAACAATGATTTAATTTGACATTCATATCTTCTTGTGTTTGTCATGGTATTTTTGCTGGTTTGTGAAGGAATTTTGAAATTTGGTATCTTAGGTAATTACTGTAACTTGGAAAAGGGTATTGTTTTTTTAGGATAAGAAATTATTGAATAATTATGTTTAGTTGAAATTTATTTTGAAAACTACACATGTGTTGACTCTTATAGAGTCAAGGCGTTGCTATGTAGTATTCTAAATTTAATAGGGTTCATTTTTAGGTTGTGATATTATACAGGGTGATTGTTTCATTTATTATTAATCTCATTAGCTTTGGAAATATGATGATAATTACCCAAACACATGACCATGAACTGGAAACTCTGACACATGCACATTAGAGTTATTGGAACTTCCACTTTGGAGAAAGGTTTACTGTGTTTTTAGAAAACAAGAGATTGTGTTATATATTTTTATAAAAATATCTGATTCTCCACCCAGGGAATTGGGTGGAATACCTGAAATCTATTGTCTTTGATATTGCCTCTACCCAAGGGAAATATAATGTCATAGGAAATTGTATTATTAGAAAACATCTTGCCTAGGTTGTTAAAGAATCATAAGATTGGTGTAACATGATAGTTCATTTTCAAAGATCCATATCGGAGTTCAGGAATTAGGGTTTGTGATTTCCTTGGATATTATTCAGTTTACATCCATAATTCTTTATACATTTATTTCAAATCCACATCTTGATGATATGTTCCATAGAATAATATATTCTCATTATGGTGTGCAGAATATTTTCAAGATTTCATAATCCAATGAGGAAGTTATGTGTTTTGAGAATCATTTAATTATGTTGTTTTAGGTATGGAAAGATATAATGTGGTGTTTCCATAATTTCATGTGGGTTGTTCACCTTGGAATCAAGAAGATGTTCTATGAAATATGAAGGCAATTATGCTGCCCATGTATGAGATCTTTCATCAATGAGTTTGTCTCTCATTTTTATAGAATCAAAATAGATTTTTTGGTGACCAAACATCTTCGAGTATTCATCATCAACTTCCAATTCTAACATGGAAGTGGGAAAAGTACTCTATGGACTTTATTGTTGGCTTTCCAAATACCTAGATAAATAGGAATAAGATATGGTTTATGTTCAACATGTTGATTAAGTCAGATCATATTATACCAATTCATAAAATAAAAAATATGAGGATGTGGGGAATATCTATATAAAATTGGGTTTTTTACACATTGTACGATATGATATAGTCCACAATAGCTGTCCTTGATTTACATCTTAATTTTGGTTAGGTATTTAATGGGAATTGGGATCTCATTTCCATTTTTCTATAGAAAAACATCTATAGTAAAATAGCTAGATTGAATGTGATATACAGATTCATAATGATATTATCTACCCCTTTATCCTTGACATTTGTAGATCTTGATATGATCAAACAAGTCTGATTGAGATTTCTTAAAAAAATATTTACTCATCTGAATCAGTGTTTCTCCTTTTCAGGCCTTGTATGGCTGGCATTACATATATTCATTTTGTTGGTCAGATATTGGTGATGCTCCCTTGGTTAGAGATAGCATAGAATATGAGAATATATTAATGATTTAGATGATTCATGCATGAATTTTGATTGAACATATCCAATATAATTCTTATTATGATCTTTACTGTATACCGTTTTAATTTTCAGTTGGTGATTCTGGTGTTCTTGAATGTTTCACTCCATTTGGGTCATTGAAAAGAATGAAGTAAAGGGATACATCATCCCCATTTAGTGGGAAATTATGATATTGCTGAGTAGGTTGGTAAATTTGATTTCCATGTAGCCACACCACTATAGATAACATCAAAACGTAACATGTACCATGTATCTCATCTCCAAATGTATATATCTAGCCCATCTCATGTTCTGAGATAGAGTGATCTTGAGGTTGAACCAGATTTAACTATGACTGACTGGAATGTCAAAACAATTGATTCTAAAACTATAGAACAATTGGGGAGGCCGATACATTTGTATTGATTTCTATGGATCCACAGTTCATATTGAAAGGATATGTGGGAGAGACGGGAACTAATAAGACAGTGGTATAATCAACTTTTTTAGCATGTAAGCTTCTAATTTAGCTTCATGAGGATTTAATGTTCATAAGGTGGAGAGCCTGTAACATCCTATAATAACACTCAATTATTCCCAAAGACCTATATTTACAATTCAATTTTTAGGTTTTGTATGGGTTTGTGTTGGGAGATAAAATAGTAATTATTTAATTTTTGGGGGTTGTGTGCGGTGGGCGAATAATTTTCCAAAACCATGTTTCCTACTAATGAAAACCCAAAAAATTAAGGAATTTTAAATTTTTTTTATTGGAACAAAGTTTGGAAAATTGATTTCCCACTTAGTTGAAATTTTGAACCATGAAAAAGGTGTTCCATGGATTTTCTAAACTATGTGACTCCTTCCTGAAAACCTTGTGTATGAGTTTATTAATCTAAACTTTAATTATAAAATACCAAAACCACTATTTTACTTCCCATATTGGATCTTACATCCATATAATGATTTAAAAATTCCCTAGAGGCTCCCATGAGTATTTCTTGGCCACTCTACACCCTTACAGAGGAAAAATGAATATAAGATAATTTCAGTTTATCTTCTCTTGGTTGGATTCCTTTTCCCATAATCATTCTCCCAATATTTCTTCTTTCATTCATAGGTTATTTTTGATCCCAATGTTGATTTGTGGAACTAATCCATACTATTTGGATATTGAATCAAGGGATTGATTCTTGGTTTTCCATTTTCACTATTGTTCATTAGTGAATCCTGATTTGGGTTCTGTGATTCGAGATCTGGTGATCCCTAGTTTGATAGCTCTAATTTGACTGGACAATTTAATTAACAATAAACTACTTGAATTATTATCAATATTATAATTTAATAAATTTCATGATATAAGTTATATATATTTTAATTGGTTTATTATAAACTCAATTACATTAATGTTGGGTTTATAAATTATAATTTGGAAAGATTGTTAAAAACCCCTTAATTCTAATGTAATTAGTTGTGTTTGTGAAATTAATGTAATAACTGTAAAAAACAAACATTAAAATTAAAATTATGAAATTGATTTGATATAATTTTAATAATATTAATATTGGGAAAAATTTTCTTTAAATACTTTTTTTAACAATTGGGTATGATCTTGAAAAATGGCATGATTTGTTTAGAACCTTGTTTTGGGTTTTAAATGGAAAAGTAGAATGCTTGAAATGGGGAATGGGATTAACTACATTGTAAAAATTATTAAAATGAATTTTTTATTTTTTTTATTAGGTCACATGAATGACTCTCATAATTATAGAGTTATTTTGAAAGCACTCTACAATTATTAATGATCAAAAAAATTAAAACAACAAATCATATCCCCTATGGGATGGTGATGAAGTCCTCTTAACCAGTTTCAATTGGATGTGTTTATTCACATAATTGTGTGTCAACAATTTGACTGTGTAGAGTTCCCTAGACTAGACCTATCATACCATTAGTCATATGACCGCATTTCTCAAATGTTTATATTTGAAATTTGTATAACCAATGTTTGTTGTAAACTTTTTACTATGCCATTAAAATTTTAAATGTTATTTTATATAAATTTTTTTATTCATCCATTATTTAATGAACTTCCATTATTTAAAAAGGAATGAATTAATTTTATAAATATTATTTTGAAATACCAAATCTATTTATTTAAAACTAGAAGAATTTTTTTAATTAAATACAGCATCTCATTCGGATGTTTTTAGATTATCCCCATCCATGTTTCCGAATGGGAAACGAACAACTTGGCATTGGATTTAGTTTTCTATCATTCGGCATTGAGTGTGGAGTCTGCTAGGTCTTGGTTATTTATTTTAATTTTTTGCTACATTTTCTATAGTACTTTAAGTTTGTTCTCCTATTTGACTTGTAGTTTTGTTTTCCCAGTGGTGTTATTCTTCCATTCATACTATGTATTTTTTACTCTCATCTGTTGTTTGTTTTCAAAATTCATTCCCTCATTAATGTTTTATTATTCCAGGTGCAATTCGACAACCCATGGCAATCTGGATCTCCTTTCGGGCTATGTGAGATCCATCTCAATTATCATGTTACCTTGGTACACAAACTATTTCAAGACATTATATTTAAAATATATTTCAAAATCATTATAATTTACTATATAGTTAATAAATACATTCCATGAACACATTAATTATAGACATTGGATATATATCTATAAAAACCAGTCCTTCAAAGCATAAAAATACTACTATGAATAATTCATTATGAAGCTCCATATGGTAGTTACTATTTTTAAATATTATAGATGATTATAAATCTTATATACCCAGAAGTGGATATAGATAATATTATCCTCTTAAGAGGGATATTACAATGAATCATTTATTTTTTTATGAACTTTATTACACTCTATTAGGGACTATTGTTTTGTTGATTAGGTGAAGGAAATTACAAAATTTATAAAAAAATCCCAAATTTCAGTACATCTCTCTTTTACTATATTTATTATTATAAAAATATCATTTACTTGTATATTAATATCATTCACATTAGACCTTATTTTTATATGATCAATTTATATTTGAAATGAAATGTATATTTTATATCAATTGAAGGGATACGTGTTTTTATTGGGAATGATATATTATTTTTATGGGAAAAAACATGAAACTCATTATATCTCACAAACATGAGATCTAATATTAATGGATATCATTTGCAGCATGCATAAAAATTTAGTCATGATAATTATTTTAATGGAAATGGTTTAGTTATAGTACAAAAATTTAATACATTTTAGGATAATGAAGATTCCAGTTATACCACAATAATTCATGTAAAAATAATGAAAATTAAATAATTTTTTTTTCATGTTGGGTAGAAATCTATTTATAATAAAAACATTATATATCTCTTGAGTGAAATTTAATTTTTCCAAAATAATAATTATATTTCAAATATTCTATATATGTTAAATAATTATACATGCAATCCTTGTTTTTATTTTATAAATAAGACACCTTTTTTAAAAACATTCATATTATACATTTTAAAAGAATGGAATAATTTTTTTCCCAATGTTATATAATATTATAAATTATTTATGTTTTTCTATGTTGTTATCACCATCATATTTTAACAATTTGATTGGATTATCAAAATTCCATGTTGAAAACATTGATTATTAATTTAAATTTTTTTAAATATTTTCTTTCAAATTCTTAAAATTTATTAGTTTATAAATTTTATATAATATTAATAAATTTCTAGGAATATTTTTTAAATTATTCATATATCCATTGATATGAAATATAGTGAATATTTCTTCAAAAGTATTATATCACTCAATTTAGAAATTTTTAGGAGTACAAAAAACTTTATGTTTAATTGGAATAATAATATTGTTAAAAACATTAAAATGATGTCATAATAATAATGGATAAAATAATAGAAAATAATTAGATATGAATAGATTTAATTCTTGAAATTTTTTAATAACAAAGGATGTATATTCAAACCATATTGAAAAATTATAAATTATTTCTATAAAACATAATAATTCAATTATTAAGAATATTTAACATATTCATTAGAGAATTCACATGTACACACATAATATAATTATATATATATATTTTTTCATTAAATTTACATAGAGTTGATAATGATCAACTAAAATTAAGGGTATATTTTAATGAATAATTTGATGGAATTGTTAAATTATATGAACAACCCACTACTCCTTGGATTCCTTCTTTGAACACAACATGCAATTAATCACTGGAGTTGCTAATCAGACTAATGACTACACCCATATAAAAAATGTTGTTTCTAGCATGATTTTTTCTCACTTATACACACCCTAGGAAACATACAAGAATGAAACCCATAAAGACCCCTACTCTATTCAAAACACGACTAATTGTGATATCATAATTATGCAATCACCAAAGAATAAAAATATAGATTTTGAAATTTGTAGTAAAATCTTGAATGATAAGTCCATATTTTCCTAGGGAGTTACACAACATCATCATTTACATGAAAAATGGGTACCTAAAATTTCTATTTCAAATAAATATAAATGAAAAAATTAGATATTTTTAAATTGTTATACTAATATATACACATGGTAGAGAAAGGATCATGACATGTGATTCAGGGAGTAGAATCTATAGGGAATGTTATACTAAATTGAAAGAGTATGGGAAATACATTTCTTGTTCATATTGGTAAAACATTTTACATGTTTTTTACAACTAAATTTCATACACATGGACATAAAATTGTTGATATATTTTATTAATATTTTTTATAACTTTTAAAAAAATGGGAAAATTATTTTAACAACAGAATATCAGAACCTCACATATGTCATTCATGTATTCTATTTAACTGTGTTCAATAACCATATTTTAATAGAAATTATCATTTAATAAAAATGGTATTTTTTTAAAAAAATACACTCATTAGTTCATATATGATTGATCATATATTCCTCTCAATCCTCCATGTAGACCCCTAACTCAATGAAAATAATGATTTGATTAATAAATGATATAAAAAATTAAATATAAAAATAAATTAATTGTTCTAAAAATAAAATAATTTACTTACCTAGGAGGTTATCAACCATCACTATCATTCATAACCCCACTTACATTCTATTACCTCAAAATATACCATATTTAGACTACTACTAACATCTATGGAATTTATTAGAGGTAATTATACCCACTTAACCCTTTCCACTACACATGAACTAATTTTAGACCTCTTTTATCAAAACCATGATACTACCCTTGGAAATAATATATAGTTCTCATTTAAAAATTCATTGATTTTTAAATTATTTTAATTTAATTTGTAGAATATAATAAATGGTTGATTCACGTGTGATTAACAATGGATAAATCAATAAAATCTAACATTTTACAAGGGTAAGGCCAATAATATTCATTAAAAAGTTAATGATATATATTTTTAGGAATTTATTTCATATAATAGTATAAAAATATTTATTATAAATTTAATGGATAATATTTCAATATAAGAATTAATTGAAATGTGTTTAATACATTCTACAACTGGGGGATTTTACAATGATTCCATTTAATGTTTTCAATACATCACCTCAATCTAAATGAAAAATAGGATTTAGTAGGTGATATGTTAGTTTTTGAGAAAAAATATTTCTACATTGAAGTCTATCTTGATATTAAATTATGTCACCATTAAATGATTCATAACACTCAATATAATAATTTTATAATAGAATTGAAATATGATGTCTCATTTAAGACATATTATAAAAATAATCATTCCAATAAATAGATAATTAACTTTTTATAAAATTTCTAAAAACTAAACTCTTAAGAATTACACTAAATAAAAACCATTCGGTAAATGATGAATGGTGAATTCAATGAAATAATAAAAATTTCATTTGGGTCATTTACTAATATAAAATTCCAATTTTCCTACATGGGTGTGGATAGACTAAAATTACATTCTAAAATCATAAAAACACAAACTAGATTTTTTATAGAGATTTAAAATTAATAAATCTTCAAAATGAATCCTACTAAATTATTTAAAAATAATTTTTTAAAATGGATTTTTTTTTTCATAAAATCCCATGAAGTCAAATAGGTTAACATTTTTAAAATAAAATCCTTAAAAATGTTGAACAGATAATTTGACGAATGTAATTAATATTGTGCATGGGATAATATATAGACACACTTTCATTAAAATATAAAATATCACCACTCGAACATCAAATTAAATTAAGATAAAATGTGATGGTAAGTATAAATAATTATGGTTCTCTACCATTAAATATGTATTCTATTTGTATGTTATCTTCATTAACATTCATTCCCACATCACAAAAAAAATCAAAGGAATTGTCCATCCCCACTTAAACTAAACTTCGTGATATTGAATCTCTATGGGATTCTCCCAATTGACCACACCCCCACCAATTAAAACATGATTAATTATACCGTATAAAAAGTATTAGATTGATACCTTTATAAATAATATGAAAAATATTTACATAAAATATATATCTAAAATAGATTTTCGAAGTGGAAATGTGTATTTCTAATTAATGATAATGTTTAATTAGTTCCCTAAACTCTAATGTTCACATATTGTTACCTATAAACCTTAGTTTTACTCTTGATAGAGATAAAATTATAAAGAAATGGCCTCCCACACAAAATTAAAAGGGTCTTTCAACAATATTATAATTTAATTTATATCATCATTTTAGAACCCTAATATATTTTAAAATATTATACCTTTCCCCAGATACCTTGGTCATAACTATGTATGTTTTCTCCCAAAAGTCAAAAGAAGTACAATATAAATATATAGAGTATACATGTAAAACATAACATTTTGTGATTCCAACGGTTGAGGAAAAATTATAATAACAAAAAAACTATAACATATTAATGTTTTTTGATTATATAGCCCCAAAATTCAAGAACACCATCTCAAAATATCCTCTAATGTATGACTGGTCCACATTACTCAAACCTCATTTTGTATGGAAAATTTATTCTTACTCACTATATGGTACAAAAATCTTGATACAATACCCACATCAATATTAGAGGGAAATACGTATAATAACAAAGGATGTCCATTCATGGAAAACATAAAAACCTCACATTTATAACCAAAATAATCCTTTTTATTGGATAATTAACATTATTAAAATAAATGATAACATGTACATAGTTATTGACTAAAAACCTGGAAGGATCATTTACGTGTCATTAATATCTTGAAATCTTTCTAAAAATTTAAATTTAAAAATATTTTAAAAATTTCCTAATAGAATATAAATTTAACACATATGAAATAAATAAGACCATAATTACTTTATTTCTCCTATCTAAAAGAGAATACCTTTTAAATTTTGTATATTATTTCATATTATTTTATAGTAAAACAAACAAATAATGCATGATATGATTGTTTTAATTTTTTTTGATCATGTCAATATTTATTCACGTAAGTGTTTAAAAATTACACATAACAATAAATGTATTACTGATAAAATTATAATTAATAGTCACTATAACTACTACATTATTTATTCTACCATGTTGTAATGAAAATATTATATTTGTAGATTTTCAATCAAGAAATTAATATTATGATCCATTTTGGTAAAACTAATCATTTTTTCATTTTTGTCGTCAATATGTTTTCACAGAAACATATGTTACGCCATCATGAAAAATATTTTTATAACCAATTAAATTATTAAAATTTATTTGAAAAATAATTTCATAAATTAATAAATGTTACAATTTATATTAAAGGGTGTAAATTGTATTCCACACCTTTTGAGAGAAATCCAATATATGCAATTACACTAAATTTTTAATTATTTCATATATTTTTTTCACTCTCTAAACATGATTAAAAAATTTCAATTATGGAAAAAATAAATCATTACCATTCACCAATGTATGTTAATGTTCTTATATATACTATATTATAAAAAATGTCCCCCATATAATTTCTAATAATATGAGTATGCCTATTGTTAAACTACCCAACAAAATATACATAGATATTAGTAATCACTTAATGTTAATGATAATATAATTTAAATATACTCACCTCATTAAAAAATGGAATTCTAAAACCCATCCTTCATCATTCTTGACTACATTAAAAATTCTGAATATATCACTCACATCTTTGTGGTCCAAAGATTATGTCGTAAAATATTTCAATTTTTTTTAAACATCCAAAAAATAATGATTCTTGGTTAACTAAGAACATATGTTTAAAAACATTGATGATTTGAATAATTTATAAAAATTTTGTTAAAAAATATTTTAAAATTTTAAATATAATTTAAAATATAATATTTTTTAACAAAAACATTAATTTTTTTGTATCAAAAATAAAAATGATTATCACTTTTTAAAGAATAATTTTATAATTACAAAAATATAAATATAAATATGATCAATAAGTATGATATTTTTAAATAAGTGGTTCAATATTTATATCATATGTAGTTATCTCTAGTTTATTTTTATCCATTAAAATGCAGGATTATTAAAATAAAAAAAATGAAACATAGATCAGATTGGATATACAAAAAACGACTACACACTGCATTGTCCTGGCTAAAACAAGCCTCTTCCACTATTATGCATTGGATAACATATGAAAAATAAACGATAAGTTTAGTATTAATGTAGTATCCAATGTATAAAATTATATTGCAATAAAATTATAAAAAAACACTAATATAACACAAATGTAAATAAAAACAAAGAGGAGGGGATAAAGAATATTACTGTGTTGTGGTTTTATATTTCCCTTATCAGGCATTATGTGACTGGTGATGGTATTATTATTCTATTTAATTATCATAAAATTTGTTCCTGATGTCTATTTTAACCATAATCAAGATAATTTAACAAGGACACCGTTTTTTTCATGAAAAATAAATTTTTAATATCACATACATAACAAAACTATTTTTCTCTGTAGGCCCACTTACAAATGGCCATTCACTTATCAAAACAATCATCCAATAACCAACACTTGTTCATGATAGGTTCATTAAATTTATAAATATTCAGAAACTCTAATTATCCATTGGTGGGTAATAATAAAATAAGACCATATACTATGTAATAAATATGATAAAGGATTATGTTTTATTCAATGGTAAATGTTAACCCTAAAAGAATAATCATTCATATATTCTCATATTGACCCACTCCCTAAAATTCATTATATTTTTTGGAATAACTAATGGAATTTTAATTTTAATTTAAACCCATATATGAATGGAAGTTCAAACATTATATTGGTCATAAAATATATCTCATTGGAATATATATTTTTGTTAACCTATCTCCCTAGTTATAAATCATCCATCATTGTAAAATATCATATATTCTGGTAAAATATTTCACTTGAAGGTGGTAGATTTGAAGTCATTGTTGGATAAAATTATCAGATTCCCAAAACTCCATTGATAGTATTATAATATCTATAATACTATATGTCGTATTCCTACAACATTAAGACATATTTTGATTGCAGAAGAAGTCTTATAATGCAAATAAAAGTCTTATTGTGGCTTGAAGAATCCCTCTGATGGTAATGTAAATTCTATGGTGGTAATAGAATTAATATAATGTTTTAAATATATAATTTGATTATACAAACTAAAAATCATAGAACCATGTTGTAGATAATTTTTTTAAAAAATACTTAATTATGATGTTCTATCATTCAACACATATATAGTCAGTAATTAATAATCATGATTTTTGAGAAATAAAACATTGAATTACTCACCTGAAACAAAAATTTCATTCTTCATGGTGATCATAACTATTGATTGAAAATAAACACAATAATTATTTTTTATAAAATTGATAGGAAGTTACAATCTATTATTTTGTTGTCATATTCACTTTGGTGTAGCTTGGAAAACAAAGAACATGCGATAAAAAGTGTTCAACAATGAAGAGAGCCCCTCCCAATGAAGAACGAAGATCAAAGGAAGAATTTCCTTCTTCGATTTCTTCCAGGATGATTCAACCATCGTGATACCTATTCGACGACCAACTTCCACAACATCGTCAACTAAAAACAAATGACGAATCAAAGGTAGGGGAATTAAATTTATTTGAGTACCTTATTCTTCCCTCCTTTTGGATACAGAAGGATGTTGAGCTTCATTCTTATGAATCGTTTTCAATCACCATAAATGCGGAGGATACATGCCAACCAAACATGGCCCGACATCCTCTGATGAATTTTAATCTTCTGGCGTTCTTCGGCATGGAATCATAAAAATGATGAGGTGAAGAAGGAGACGACGATAAAGGTTGCGCCACCCACGACATTGGGAATCGTGCCGCCCCAGCGCCGCTCCGATGCTCCTGACCGAACACTCCCAGCTAGTGCCTCTCGAGCCGTGCCGAACCGACCTGCCAGGCCGCCACCCAGCCACTGACCCGCCTACACGGGCCCCACTCATCCTTCTTGCTCCCTGCGCAGCCTGCTTTCACCCCACACGACATGCATGTTGCATGCCCGCACTCCGTGAGCCCTTCCTCGTGCATCGGATGGCCTGCCCGCGCCCCCACCGGGCCAGCCCGGCACCCCGCGTGGCCTGCCCACACTATGCAATGCCTACCTGCAACCTGCACGGCCTGCCCCATTCACGAACGGCCTGCCTGCACCACACACCCCCTACCCGCTGCCTGCTCGGCTCCACGTCGGCCTGCCCAGGACACCACCCTTCATGCCCGACCGCCTACAGGCCTTCCCAGCGCACTCCCGGCTACCTACCGGCCTGCCCGGTTCCCTAACCGGCCAAGTGGCACCGACCACTTGGTTGTCCCATGACGACCCTCACCGAATTGCTGGTCGAACCATATTTCCCTATCGGGCTGAGCTTCCCAAGTCGTGCCCCACGTGGTGCTGGCTGGACCAGCCCCATCCTCCAGACAGAGCCGCCTATGTGGCGAGCTCTAGGCCAAACCGCCCTCACAGTCTATTGGGAAGGGCCTAGTGGACCAGGACAAACGTAACTGGTTGACCAGGTCGACCCAGACTGGGACGGCCCAGACTGGGTTGGGCTGAGTGGTACCGGACCTGAGCCCACTACCTACCCTTTACTTATTATAGCCATATATTTGGCACCGAACGACTATTTGAAGAACTGTCACCGACACTGGTATTCTTGGAGTGTGATGGTCACTTTATGAATACCCCATCAATGTTTGGGGTGTAGTAGATATACGATCAGGTTGGATCATGCATGAATCCAACCGGGATCCCGTGACTAAAAGGCTAATAACTCATAGATCAGGTGTCCTATTGACGTTCCATCTATTGCGTTGAGACCCCTATGACGAGGAGTACCTTTGAAAGACTTCTTCTTGGAACCATGTTGTAGTTGACGTATTGAATCTTTGCTTGTGGAGCGGACCCTCTCGGAATGAAGCATGATTTGTGGAAACCCTATGGCTAGATGTGCTCTAACGATTGTTCCTCGATCCTGTGTTGGTCCGACAACTCTAACAATTGTTCGTGGATCCTGTGTAGGTTTGAAAGTTCTGACGTATGTTCATGAATCCTGTGTGGGTCGGACAGAATAGCTGGTATTGGATCCTGTGTGGGTCCAACAACTCCGACTTCTATTCCTGGATCCTATGTGGGTCTGACAGTTCTAATTTCTAATCTTGGATCATGTGTGTGTCCGACAACATCGATGATTCAGTGGCAGTATTTGATCAAATATATCTCTCTTCTTATGTTGTAAACCTATGTGAGATGAGTCAGAGACTTTTGTGTTTTCATCTGGATTGATATGGATTACATGTTAACATATGTATATGTATGGGCATATAACTAAGTAATGGGTATCTGTTGATTTTATACTCTATGGATTGTCCATGATGGATTTTGAGACACCTTGGTGGTATCAGAGTCCCTAATGAGTATCGTTATACTCACCCATGCATAGGCTATGCCCGCAGCTCATTGTGTTCGATTCAGACGACAGACATCACTGACCGAGGATGAGTGTTCTAGGATTGGACGGTACCTAGAGGAGGACCATTTGGTGAGTCAGTACCCTGTGGAGACAGATGTACGTGGAGTGATATTAAGGCTATCTCAATCTATCTTTCTGGTAGGATCTATGGTGGATGATTCATGAGCATATTTCCATCTTTCGGTTGTATGTCCCTTTTCAGTTGTACCTGTACTTTACTGTTGGGATTTTATTTTCATCCCCTTTTACATTTCATCACTCTTTTATTATGCAGTTTTACTTAGTGTTTTGCTTCCATCTTGTACTTTGTTGTGTGTCTTTACAGTTATAAAGGCAACACCTTCCCAAATTTAAGGAATTACGCATTTGGTGCTAGTCGTCTGCCCCTAGATGATAGAATGCGGGCTTGGGGTAGTCACGAGATGGGCCCTGGGGGACAGGTCAGGACATTACTGATAAAAAAGCGTTTATATTTTGGTAATATCTTTATATGTTAGAAAAATACAATGTTCTAAAAAACATTGTTATCATATTTTTTGAACAAATATTGAAATTATTATTTATAAAATTGAAAAATTGAAAATATAAAAATGAAATTAATTTTCTAAATCTAAACGTCAAAATTATCATTTCGATATTTTTTAAAAATTTTACACCATAATTAATTTATTGTTCTATAAATAAAAAAATAAATATTATTAAAATATTCATTTTTATTTAATGAATTTATTAAATAAATTTTATTTTAATAATTTACAAAAATTAAAATAATTTCAATTATATATTTTGTAGTTCCATTTATTATTTTATTCATCATTATATCGAATTTTGATGTCAAAACATTCTATAACCAACAAAAAAAATTCATTTGAAAAAACATTTTATGTCAAATATTGTTTTTTTATAGACTAAAAATTCCCACCTCATTAATTGGAATTTAGAAAAAGGGATTACATATTATTAATCATAAAAATTAATATTATATAGTATTTTCAACCTAATTTTTTATGAATGTTAATTCTAGAAAAAATTAATTTCAGGGTTAATGTTATAATGGGTTTACCTGGGATATAAAATAAAAATATAATTGGTAATATAAACATTATAATTTTCAATTATAGACTTTATTTTAATATTTAAATATTATATTTTTTTCTATAATTATCCATTTTGGGGAATTTTTTAATTTTTAAATCATGGTTACTCTTTTTTGGTTAAAAATGGTAAGTTGGTCATCTCTCATGCATGTAAAAGGGAACCAATATTCTCTACTCTACACACATAGAATAAATATCATCATCATTTAATACCTATCCCAATATATTATCAAATTATCTTAAAACATCATATAGGAATTATTTTTATTATTATACCCTTCATAAAAAAGAAAATAGGTGTATACATAAAATACTTCTCCAATGAAGTGGTATAGTCCTTAATTATTCATTCTAATTTTATTTTTTCCTCTCACTCTATACAATAAAATTTTAACATGATTATATAAAAAAATCATTATATAACACATACATTGATGTTATTTTTCAAATTGACGACCTACATATATCTCCTCTTCTATAATCTGTGTATTGAAACTATCGATCATGTGTACAATGAACTACCACCTTTTCATTGATGTAATTCATTTTAAACCACCATATATCACAGTTAGAAAATTTATTTATTTAACGTTTGAAGAAGATATTAATAAAATTTTTAAATTAATAAATTTATAATTTTCTATCATCCATCTTCCCTTCCAATTCTTTATGAAATGATAATTTTTTTCACGCTTATATTTGGACTACCACCTCTATGAAGTTGTCTAATATATTTTTGTTTAAAATTTTATATGGTTTGTATTTAGGATAGATTAATTGAATATATATGATAAATATGATATAAAAATTATGAAAATTATGGTGAACTAAAATTTCATTTAATTTAATTAGATCCATTAAGAAAAATTTAAAAAACATTCACTTGTATATACAACCTACCATCCCTATAAACAGTGTAATTCATTTTCAATCCACATCATTAATTGATTACAATATATACATATATATGGAATATATTTTATATATTTAAATAATTTTAAAAAATCATTATATAATAAAATCACAATTATTTTAAATTATCTTAAATACAATACCAATTCATAGAAGAAAAATGAATTATTTATTACCATAAATATAATTTTTACCAGAATTACTAATAAACATATAATAAAGATGCTATAAGTAAATAATATAAGTTATGACATGTGAATATACATATATATATGTGTATATATTTATAATTTTAGTTGTATAATATATTTATAATATACCAATATTTATTATACATGATGTTTGAGTGTGTATGATGGATTTCAAGATATAAGGAAATGGATTTTTCTTCTATCATTTATTTTAATGGGAAAAATTCCATTGTCACAACTTGTTCATCATGTTAAATGTATATACTATGCATGAAAATGTACTCTCAATATACTAAGTATAATTACAGGATATACAAATCCTTTTAATCTTCCTTAATTCACAAGTCATACAATTCAAAATATACAAATGTTGTTAATGTTTTATGTTATGATTTTATTGATTTTGAGGATTGGTTATGATTACACTTCCAATAATGAGGTATTTTCATCAAAATATAATGAAAATAATGAATATTCCTCATATTTTGTTATTAATTTATAAAAAAATATTTATTTTCATTTTTCATTCATTATCTATTAAATATTAAAAACCTATATTTTTTTATGAAAAACCATATTTATATCTCTATTAACCCGAAATACCTTATTCCATAATAATTATGTATTATAAAAATGTTTTTATAAAATTTTTCAATGTTCTACAATTATTGATTAAATAAAATATTAACCATGATTTTATTTTTACAATATGGTGTAACATAATTTCACATAATTGGATTATGAAAAAGGTTATCTCTTTTTTTAGTTTATGTGTGAAACGTATATTTATTATATTGGGTACAATAGGAACAATAGTTGTCTCATTCCAAAAAACAAAATTATTTAATGATACTTTAAATGCTTTCAATGTTATTTTTAAAAAAAGGAATTTATTTAATATTTGATAATTTTTTTAATCTAAATATGTGATTTAAATTGGAAATGATTTTTTCATCAATAATATTTTAATAATATTATTAGGAATTCAATATTCATAGTTGATAGAAAAAATTGGTTTTTTGAATGTTTTTTTAGCGATTAAAAACAACTGTACAATACATTATTAATGAACATGGTAAATTATTATGATAATGATATATTTAAAAAACATGTTCCTTTTCCTAATTTTTTTCTTTAATGAATTGAAGAGATGATTATGAAACCTGATTCATTTATATGGGTTATTATATGATGAAATGTTTATGAAACACAATTTATTTGTATGGGTTATGATTATATGAACTGATAATGAAATCTATTTTTTCATGGGATGTTTTTTTAAGATAGGTTTATAATTTTTTTGTCACCCAAATGTATGGATTCTATGAAATGAGGGACATATATTTCTGTACAATGCATTTTTTAGTGATTAATGTTCTATGAGATCAGAGTGTAAAAGTGTGGAAATACCAAGACTAATGAATATGTTACATATGAGGTAATCCCTATCTTGAAAAAGAGGGTACACTAGAGGTTATCACAATCTCAAAACATGTACAACGGTTGTTAGCTGAAGCCAAACATTTTTTGAATATTTATGGGGGGTTTTATGAAATGTGTTTTTATATGACTATATATATGATAAAATCAATGCCATATTCTAATTTTTTGATCTCATGGATCAATTTCATTGAATATTAAATTATTCGGGACTTAAGAACTTCTAATATTGATTCCAGGACACAAATTTATGATATATGATATTCATAGTATTCTTTTCATATTATATTCTCATCTTCGCATACCTTATTTCTAATTTAATGTTGTTATCACACTTTTATAGCCTTGATGATCATCTAAACTAAACCTTAATTTTTATCCTTTTTCCATATTATAATAGAAGCTATTATTTATGATATTACAATGAAGGGTTTTAGTTATATAGACCATAGTGGGATATGATGTAACTCACTTATAAACTATTTATTTATGTGTATATGTTTCCATGGTATCTATCCCTAAATGATGACATCATGGATTATTATGTTATATTATTATTTTTCATTTATTAAGATATAATATTAATGCATGATAAGTGTTTGAATTTAAAATTGGTATTAGAATATGGGTCAGTTTTCCTTTGGAATATAGGATGATAATAAAATAATGAGATCACCAAGGATAACTCCAATATATGTGTTAGAAAATGTAAATGTATAGTAAATGACTTGAAATTTTGGTGAATTATTAAGAGAATTATTTTAAGGAAATTCAATCACTATTTGGATACTAAA